>CM065638.1:16324939-17524939 GCA_033220585.1 Dipteronia sinensis | reverse complement strand
ATAACGTTTTCAAGAAAGTTTGTATCGCTGAGCTGTAAATTGGGTTAGAAACAAGACCTCTGGGGCTTCAAATCTATAGGTGGCAGGACACACAGTTCAATCCGAACTGAGAGATATGGCCTTCGTAACATGGCTCATCTGCATTGATTTTGGAAACCGCTGTGACTACCACTGTGGAAATTCACAGTGGTGTGACAGCGTTTTGGAAGTGTTTCTTCTACCTTTTTAAGCGCTGATGGTACCGCTGACATAATTAACATCGGTTCACGGAAAATTTCATATTAGTCCCTCAATTCATCAATAATTGTACTTTTTGTATAAAATTCTCCAAACACATCACTTAGATCCAAAAACTTGAAAATGCTCAAAACACAAATTAAAACCCCTAAATAACTCAAGTAACAAGCAATTGATTGGAGGAATGGGGATAAAAAACATATACAAATAATGACCGATCAAATACCCCCAAACCTATCTTTTGCTAGTCCTCGAGCAAAACTAAAATAAAAACAAAAACTAAAAATAGAACCTAAAAACCTAAAAACAAATTTTTTTAATTAAGCCACTTTCATAGGGAACACGATAGCATTGAGCATATGCTACAAGCCATTAAACCTCTAGGTGTCCCTAGTAGGAGGATTTTTGTTTCCTGAGGGTTTACAACTATGCTACCCACAAACATATCCTGTAAATACCAGTCATCCAAAATACATTTGAAATGTGCCAATATTGAAACAATGCATGCAAAAACCAATAAGTAAAGACTAAAGTTAAGTCACGAAATTGAATGCATTGCTCAATTGTTTTTAATTGAAAAGCCCACGCTCAAGACATTCAAGTTTCAAAGTTGCCTTTCCTAAATACTATAGATGTAATTCGCCTCGACTCTAATTCTCACAGGATGTCACTCATTAATATCACACAGAACCTAGGCAAATACACTCATCAAGCATATGCGAATGAAGTTATGCACAAGAAATTTTCAAGTCTTGATCGCATATGAATTTATAATTGAAAGAACCCTCAATTGTATGCAAAAGATCTCATGAAAAGAATCAAGCATTATGAACTAGATAAACACACGATTTACTTCTACTTTCATAGTAAGGACCGGTAGATTAGTTAGACTTTCATTAAGGTTGTAATGGGGCAATTGGGTGAAGGTTAGGAAAGAATAGGAAAATTGGAATACAAAAACCTAGGACCACACCAAGAGAGTCTTCACTTTATTGAATCAGCCTTTTGGGTAGGTGAATCACTCAACTCATCTTTATTCACTTTATTGATCTGGACTTCCTCCAATTGCTTCCTCACATCCACGGCCAATGATTTGATCTCTTGCTCAGCTTTTGCGAGCTTTGCAATGTGTTCAAGCTCCTTATTCTTCATGATCTCTAAGGCTTTATCTCTTTGTTCTATCTCGGCCTTCATTAACCTCATCCGTTGAGCAAACTCATTTTTGAGCTCTTCCACCTCTTGGGTAAATTCTGCAGACTTCCTTAACGAACACTCTTTTTCTTTCATTAGCTCATTGATCTTGGTTGTTAAGTCAGAATTAAGAGCGACAACCATCTGTTTGTCTTCTTTCAGTTGCTCGATCATGTTCTCATAAATTGAGCGATCATGTTGGAGAGGTGAGATCTTACTTCTTTTGCCTTCTTGAATTTTTGTGAGAGTTGAGGTTGATTCTGGACAAACTCCTGGATCCACTACTTGTACATTGAAGCAGTCCAGAGCCCCTTCAGGATGTCCCATGGATTCAAAAACATCAACATCGATTGTCTCATCAAATAATGTCATGGACACCTTGCCATTATGCACATTTATGATAGCCTTTGCGGTTGACATGAATAGTGTTCCGAGCAAAATAGGTAAGTCCTTTGCACTAGTACCTTCTTCTTCCATATCCAATACGATAAAATCTGCAGGTATGATGAGTTTGCCAACTTAGACTAGAACATCTTCCATAATTCCACACGGATACCTTATGGATCGATCGGCAAGTAAAAGCTCCATGTTGATGGTTTAAGGTCAGTCAACCTCATCTCTTTGTACACAGCATAAGGCATCAAATTGATGCTTGCCCCTAGATCTAGAGTGGCTCTCTCCTTTCTTGTTTCTCCCACCGTGATAGTGATATTAAAACTTCCGGGATCCTTGAGTTTCTGAGGCAATCTTTTTTGGAGTACTGCACTAACCTCATATGGAACTAGCACCATCTCATGAGAATCAGTCTTCCTATTTCTTGAGTTGAGCTCCTTGAAATACTTTGCATAGGCTGGCATCCTTTGGATTACTTCCATGGTTTGCAAACTAACGTTGTCCTTTGACAGGATGTTGTAGATCTCCCTGAATGATTGGTTGAGCTTGTTCCTTTGAACTCTGGCTGGAAAAGGAACTGGGGGCACATAAGGATTTAGAGATTTGTGAATTTTTGATGTATCCTTGGACTTTTCCAACTTGAACTCTTCATCTTCTACTGGTTCACTGTTTTCTTTGGAGAAACCTGAAACATTAATAGAAGTATTAAAAAGTTCAGCAATTTTATCATTATTTAAAGCCTTACCATTCCAGCGAACTGTGATAGCCTTTGCTTGCTCAGTATGGCTTGGAAATTTTCCTTGTTCTCTCATTTGATTAGCTTTAGCTAATTGCCCGATTTGCAATTCCATCTTCCTCATCGAAGCATCAATGTTTTGAAATCTCACATTATAGTCTTGATGAATTTCCTTGAGCATCTGTTGAGTGGTTTGCATGAATTCTTTCATTGTTTCCTCCAATGATAGGTTCTTGGGTTGATATTCAGGATTATGAGCACTGGCATTAATATCTCTCCGGTTGTTATTTCCCCATTTGTTCCCAGGACCCTGATTGTTGCTCCAAGAGAAATTGGGATTTCTCCAACTCTAATTGTAGTTGTTCATGGCTTGTGCCTCTTCCAAGTTACTAGGTCCAGGACCTCCCATTTGAAAATCTGTATCATACCCTAGTTGCCCACATCCCATGTATCACGTTTCTCTAAATTTTCCCACCTGATTGACAAGTAACTCGATGGACTTTTGCATTTGTGACATTTGCATTGAATTCCCAGCATTAGTATCTACTTCATAAATACATTTTCTTCTCCTTGAACTCTTTTGCTGAGAATTATTGGCTAGCTTCTCAAAGATCGAATACAATTCTTCTGGAGTTTTGTCGGTCATGGATCCTCCACATGCATTATTCACCAAAACTGTTGAGATGTCATTTAGTCCATCATAGAACCATTGACACAGTTGGTGTGTTTGATATCCATGCTGAGGACAATCAAAGAGAAGCATTTTGTAATGCTCCCATGCTTCATAGAATGTCTCTTGGTCCCCTTGGAAGAAATTAGTAATTTTGGATTTGATCTCATTGGTTTTCTGGGGAGAATAGAATTGGTTAGTAAGCTTCTCTACCACTTCATCCCATGTTGTCAATGAGGCCGGAGGCAAAGTCAAGAGCCATGTCTTCGTATTTTCCTTTAGAGCATGTGGAATACACCTCATACGCAGCTGGTTTTCTGTCACCCTATTGTTTGGAAAAACCTGAATTGCTGCATAAAATTCTCTGATAAATTTAAGCACATCTTCATTTGGTAGCCCATGGAAAGCGGGCAGCAAATTATAGTGGAAACTCTTCAGCTCATAATTCCTTGCTGCCTCATCTAATGCGATGCACAAATGATGATTGTTAACAATAGGTCTGCTATAATCCTTCTTGGTTTTGATAGGTACAGCCGGTGGATCTGGAACCTGTTGAATGTTGCGATTTCCATCATCTGCCATTGCTCTTTGTCCAATATGATCAATGTTGTCGTTCAACGGTAGTAATTCTCCTTGCAGTGATCTTCTACAATACATTCACTGTTGAAACCTGAAACAAAAGACAGACACACAGTAAACTTAAAAAATAAATAAATAAAAATAAAATAAAAACTAAAATTCTAAATATTAATGACACGACTACCTAAACTAGACTCAATCTATTAACTAAAACTAAAACTAGAATTAACCAATAAATTCAACTAATCCCCGGTAGCGGTGCCAAAAACTTAATGTGTAAAACCGTGTTATAAAATACTCACTCGCAAGTGTACGAATCGTGAAGATAACTACAACGACAAGTAAGGATTGTTCCCACGAGGAAAAGTAATTTATTAATTAAAAATAATTCTAATTAAAGTTAAATTAAAGTAACCAAAAGATTTGTTGATGATTGAATTAAAAAAAACACAAAATTTAATTAATCAAAGAAAGCAATTTAAAAGAATTGGTTGTGATCAATGGAAAGAAAACACTAGGTCATCAATGATCCCCAATTATGAACACTCAATGTATGGAATTAATTTGTAAACAAAATTCAATCAATTCAAGGGCTCATTCTTTATCTTAATTACGACTTTTACCGTATGATCGCGGGATGAGTCACGTATTCCCAATTATTATTCACCCTTGGTCTATGGTGTAAACAACAATCGAAAACCCTTTAAGCGCAAGAAATAAGAACCAAATTCTATACTTTGCTTGGCCTATGCTAAAGATAAAATTCATTCATTCAAAAGAGCCTTAATCAAGGTTAGGTTTGGTCTATACTCTAAACCTAATTCTCAGATAGTCTTAACCCTAAAATCATGCCAAATAATCTTCCACCCTTGGTCTATGGTGTGAATAATTATTAAAACTAATGAGGATTACTTAGTTAAGCACAATGAATAAATCAAGAATTAAATTGATGAAATAATAATTAATTCATTCATGAGCATTCACAAAAGGTTCACATTGATTCCCTAGTTATGGGATTAGTTACACATAGCAAAAATAAAAAGAGAAGAGAAAGAAAAGATAAAACCCATTGAGGCCTCCAATGAGTTCTTCAAGTCTTCACTTGTAATCTTCTTCGTCTTCAAATATTCAGTGTGTAAAGATGGATGAAAGAATAGAGTTGTGGATCTAGAAAAACTTGTAGAAAAGTGGTGTGAAGTCTGTGTGTAGGTCAGATCCCGAGATTTGGGTTCAAAAAGGCTTTAAATAGGTGTAGATGTTAGGCAATGTCCTTAAACAACAAGGAAATCAATTCCCTTTTAGAACTCTACCTTTTTGGAATTTTATTTCTTTCCTAAACAATTAGAATTGATTACTTATTGAAGGAAGATAAGGATTAGGTATCAACTTGCTTTCCAAGAGTCACACTCATGTCCAAGAAGGTAATATTTCCCGTTCCGACAACTTGCAAAACAAATCCCGTCACTATTCATGGATTTTATGAATGACTGATCTGCGCAATAGGTACTCAAATGGGCATAAAGTTTTGAAGAAAGTTTGGATCGCTGAGCCATAAATTGGGTTGGAAACAAGACCTCCAGGGCTTCAAATCTATAGGTGGCAGGACACACAATTCAATCCGAGCTGAGAGATATGGCCTTTGTAACATGGCTCATCTGCACTGATTTTGGAAACCGCTGTGGAAATTCATAGCGGTGTGACAGCGTTTTGGAAGTGTTTCTTCTGCCTTTCTAAGCATTGTTGGTACCACTGTCATAATTAACAGCGGTCTTGACAGCAATACAAGGAAAATTGCATATTAGTCCCTCAATTCTTCAATAATTGCCCTTTTCGTATAAAATTCTCCAAACACATCACT
Organism: Dipteronia sinensis; assembly: GCA_033220585.1. Classification (NCBI taxonomy): domain Eukaryota; kingdom Viridiplantae; phylum Streptophyta; class Magnoliopsida; order Sapindales; family Sapindaceae; genus Dipteronia; species Dipteronia sinensis. The sequence continues at coordinate 17,519,275 of CM065638.1, read as the reverse complement.
CTGATCAAAAAACCTGAAAATGCTCAAAACACAAATTAAAACCCCTAAATAACTCAAGAAACAAGCAATTGATTGGAGGAATGGGGATCAAAAACATATACAAATAATGACCGATCAAATTGTGAGGATGATTTGTGAGTGGTGGTTTTGACACTGAAATAGCCAAATGGGGAGATTGTAAGTTCCTCACATTTTGATTGGCCCATTTCATTGACAAACTACATGGGTATTTGCTTGTAAGGGTAGATTAGGTCTCATTGATCATGATCAATCTTCAATGACATCCTCAAGCTTAAGAGCACTTCAAAGGTATATCATTTGTGCTTACCTCTTTGAAGATATTTAGTCGCGCATACACACACTAACATGCATTTGAATTGACATGCATTTGTTTATTGCTTATATGTGTGCATCCATCACATATCTCACACTTGCACCTCTTTGTTAGACTTAAGTGTTGTTGTATGTTATGCTTTCGTTTCCTAAGTATGCTTGGAAACATCCGCGCTTGCAAGATGGTGTGCTTGTCTAAGCACACTGTGTGACCACTAAAGAGGTCCATTTATCCTCTCTTGGATTGATATAGGGTTACATGGTCTTATACCATGAGTTTGGCCAATATTGTTGTTGTCCAAATTTGACCCTTGGTCACTAAAATGACCCTACCTCTTTCTACAGATATCGAAACCTCATTCCATAAATTGGAGTTGTTTTGGTCATGTCATATGAAAGGTTTCGATGTCATTTGGTCATGTTTTTGGTCACTCGAAATTGGAGCAATAATGCTATCACGTTTTTTTTCTAGAGAGAAAAGCGACCCTGGGCGACCTTAGGGCGACCTGACTTCCAAGTCACTTTTTCGAGCGTATTTTGGCACCCAAACCCGAGAGTAAAGCGACCTTGAAGCGACTTGTCATCCAGGTCAACCTAAGGTCACTTTTGTCGCTAGAAATCAGTTTTTCCTTATCCAAAAGGATGTGGTTTCAGTTGGATCATATATATACTTCATCTTCTTCCCCATTTAGACCTAGAGCTCTGAAATTCTTATTTCTAGTGAGAGAAATTAACCCCAAGAGAGAGAGAGCGCCAAGAACCCACCTTTACTCAACCAAACACCAAACCATGTGCATTTAGCATCTCCCAAGCATCATCTCATCATTGATTCTGTTCGCTTTCATTGACTAGGTAATTTAAACATGCCATAAATCTCCATTGCATCACTTTGCATCTCTTTATGTTCTTACTTGCCTAGGTTTTCTTATTTAATGATATTTATAACATGCTTGAGTTGTTGTTTGTTGGTTGAGAATATATGTTCATTGATAGCTAGCATTTAGGACCATTTTACCCTCTAGCTAAATCTTCTTGCTCTGCATTTAGACTTTGATATCTAAGAGTGTTGCTTGTTGCCATCTTAAACTCCTACATAAGCACTTAGTGCAGCCTAGCATTAATTGCATATTAAAATATTGTCATATATTCACATATGTTGTTTTATCTCTTCATAGATTGTTAAGCCTTGTGACTTAGTGGATTAGTGCACAAGCAGTTTGGTCTAGAATCACTATTAAAGGCCTGTTGGGTAGAGTGAAATGGTTAGTGACCAAGAATGGTATGACTAGAGGTCAACCTAAGTTGTAAACTTTCATTCAAATAGTGGATTTCAGGACCTTGTGTGGCTAGAAGGATAGCCCATGAGTTTTACCCAGTTGGAGGGTTTCTCACGTAAATCAATCAGTGTGTTTTTATTGTTTTCCTCTTTTTTACTTTAGATTGTTATATTGCTAATATGGGGCAGCTTTATTAAAATTGATTAGGTTGAAAAGCTGCTAATAAATAAACTAAAACCTATTCACCCCCCTCTAGGTTATTAGACACAGGTGTTTGTGTATTTTCATAGCTTTATTACTTCGGAGGCAGTACTGTACATAACTACCAAGCAGTATCAGGTTGTGATTCTTTTGAGCTTGCGTGCTTGACCAGGGTCCTCTGGCAGTTTTTCAATCTAGAGGTAGTCAACGATGGGATCCATCCAACATGGGAGGTGATCCACCGGGCTCAACTCCTCTCATTTTGCTATGCTGGGATGAGAAATCAGCTGGAGCGGTACCCCTTTGGTAGCGCCTATCCTCCGTTTGCAGCAATTTTAGCCCGGTGGTTCTACTGCCTAGGTATCTGTTCTATCTTCACACTATTGAATTAGGTCATGAGTTTCTGGACCTTTTCAAGGTATGCTACCATGTTTTCTCATTTAGCCTGGTACTGCCCTGTCACTGGGTTGACCACTAGTTATGAGTCGCTCTTAACGTGGAGGAAGTCTGCACCAAGCTCCATAGCTACCCTCATCTTCATTATCAAGGCTTCGTACTCATCCTCGTTATTAGTGGCGCTAAATTCAAACCTGAAGCAGTGGCAACATTCAACCTTCTCTGGATCAGTCAAGACAATCCCTGCTCCACTGCCTGTTTGGCTTGATGCTCCGTCTGTATGTAGAATTCAGACTTCGAGATCAGCAGGCCATTCTGTGAGTCTTTTTTCAAGATGGGGGACCAAGTCCGAGCCAACATTGGTACCAGGTTCTGATACCACACTGAACTCTGCCATGAAGTCGGCCAAAGCTTGGCATTTGATGGTGGTCCTAGCCTTATATTTGATATCAAACTGGGTGATCTCCAGAGCCCATAACACCAATCTCCCCGATACATCCGGTCTCTAGAGAAATTGTCTTAAGGGTTGATCGGTGACCACCTTGATCGAATGGGCTTGGAAGTACGGGAAGAGCTTTCTGGTGGTGGTCACGAGGGCAAATGCGAGCTTCTCCAGAAGCGTCTCCACATTCTTTCACCAGGGATCCACTAACAGCGGTCTCCGATACCGCTAGGTAAAATTGTAGTTCCTCCCCCGGTACATGTGTGACTAGTAGTAGAGGGCTAGCTAGATACTCCTTTAAAGACTGAAAACCCAGCTCGCTGTCCCGGTCCCATTTCATATTTCTTGCATGTTTGATGGCTTTGAAAAAGGGAATGCACTAATCTGTAGACCGCGATATGAAATGGTTTAGGATTGTTATTCGGACGGTGAGGCCCTGCACCTGTTTGAGATAAGTAAAAGATTCGAGGTCCAAGATGGCCTTGATTTTTTCCTGATTGGCTTGAATCCCTCTCTCATGCATAGTGAAATCGAGGAACTTTCTCCCTGCTACCCCGAAGGGCATTTGGCGGGGTTTAACTGCCTCCGGTTTTCCCTGATTACCTAAAATGTCTGTCGCATTTGATCTTGGAGTTGGTCAGCTATCTGAGACTTGGTGATCATATCGTCTATGTACACCTTTATAGTCTTCTCAATCTGCTCCTTGAATAACCTATTCACTAGCCACTGATAAGTAGCACCTACATTTTTAAGGCTTAACGGAATTACCTTGTTGTAGTAAAGGCCTTTCCCGGTGATAAAGCTAGTCTTATCCTAGTCGGCAGGATGCATCATGATCTGGTTGTACCCCGAAAATTCATCCATGAAGCTTATGATTCTGAAGTTGAATCTACCAGTTAGTCTATCTTTTTTAGAGGGAAACTGTCATTTGGGCAGGCATGGTTGAGATCTGTGTAATCAACACACATGCACCACTTTCTGTTTGCCTTGATCACCATGACTACGGTGGCGATCCACTTAGAGTACCAAGATTTCCTGATGAACTTGGCCTTCAGAAGCTAGTCTACCTCCTCTTGTACCATGACATTTCTTTCTGGGTTAAAATGACGCCGCTTCTGCTTGATCGGTTTGAACGTAGCATCCACCATTAACCTGTGAACTACCAAGGTAAGCGGGATTCTCGACATCTCTTCGTGACTCCAGGCATATATATCATTAATTCTCGAGGAAAGTTCTACTAGACCTTCCCTCACTCATTCTTCTAGTGTGGTTCGTAGCTTTACCACCTTCGAGGGATCATCCCCCCGATAAGTACCTCTTCTAATTCATTTGTAGAGCGACCGTTGGTCCACCATTTCTCTTCTTCCATCATTTCCATAACTGGAGCTTCTACCTCGGGCTCTTCCTCGATCGCCCCTGATTCCCCTACTGCCTCTAGGTTCTTGTGACCTTCTCCCGATAACTCAATGGCTTGCATGACCGTTACCTGTGCACATTGCTTGGTCAACGCCGCTGGATTGGTAGACACTGCATAGCACTTGCGCGCTGCCTATTTGTCCCCACACATCTCCTCTACCTTTTCACCTACCGGGAGCTTTAAGACATTGTGGCAGATTGACAGAACTCCCTTGATTGCCGATAGAAAAGGTATCCCTAGGATCGCGTGTTAGGTGGATGGGGTATCGACCACAACAAAATTTGTCATGAGGTTTTGTTGGAGAGGCGCTTGCCTAACTATTACTAGCAGGATCATCGACACTGTAGGAACCAATGAGTCCTAGTGAATCCATACAGGGGCGTGGTACAACTGTTGTAGCAAGTGTGTTTCAGATTAAATTTCTTGAGTGCATCCTTGAAGAGGATATCAACACTGCTCTAGGTATCGATGAGAACGCAGTGAACCAAGCAGTTAGTTATCTGTACCATAACGGCCATAGGGTCGTTATGAGGCTGCACCATGTTGTATATGACTTCTTCAGTAAATATGGTCTGAGTCGAGCGAGAAAGTCTTGGTGACCCTCAGGCGATCCTGAGAACATCTTAGCCTGGTTCAACCAGGGGTACCTTCCTTACGTGATTCTTCTTGGAATTGTTGGAAGTACTTGCTAGAGTGGGACCTCCGCTGATAGTGTGGACTATGAGGATCTGCTCCATTAGGTCTTTCCCCTTCTTCTTCCTCTTCTCTTATGCTTCCTTCACCTCTACTTGTACCTATTTCCCTACCCGGATGCTGTCACGTACCTGTTGTAGGAATTCGACTGAACAACCTCCTCTTACTAGTCCTTCTATCTGGTTGTGAAAGTTGTAACACTCTGACATGTTGTGTCCCACATCCTCATGGAATTCGTAGTACTTGTAGCAGTTCCGCTGGTCAGCTGGTACCTTCATAGGACCGGGTTTCTAGAGCAACCCCTTGTCTTGGATGGATAGGTATATGGTCTCTCTAAAAGCTTTGAGAGGGTTGTAATGACTGTACCCTTCTTCCTTCCTAGATATCTGTGCTACTTCCCTTGGTAGAGGCGTTAGTCTAGGAAAGGTCATTCTGGGTGGATATCGCTCCTACTGTGTGGGAATGGTGGCAGCCGGTACATAGATCAATTGGGAGGTCGATTCTGAACCTTCTGAATCGGTCCAGATTTAGGTGCCTCCTTCTTCAGGCGCTTGGTAGATCTCAAGCATCATGTTCCAATTTGACTCTGAGATGCTCGTCAAATTCCACCTGCTTCAAGGCCTTACCGTAAGCCTCCTAGTATGTCTTAGGTGGTGCTTTGCAAAGGATTGGAACTGTTAATAGCCAAATTTGGCTAGTGATCAAAGGGAAATTTTCCACCCTCCTAGTCCAACTCCAGGCCCGAGGTTATCCACCAGGGAACACGGTTCCCGAAGTCGAGCTATGGTACCACCCCATAGAAATAAAAAGTGAGCTCCAGAAATACCCGGAATAGAGCCCGGCGCGATCAGATCGAGCCCGCGCCACCAAACCAGAAATCGGGAAGCTCCCCAAGGTCAAGACTACCTCGCAACCTCTCTGGAAGCTCCCAAAACCCCGCTACCATAGAAAAGTGTGCGCAGGGGGCCGCATCAAGCTTCAAGAGATCAAGGAAGGTCAGACCAAGCTCCTGGCTAGACTAAGCTTCTGAATACCGAAGTCGAGACACTGATCTACCTTGCTATACGAGACAATACACAGCATATTCAACGACCTCTATGAGGGATCACGCTGCGAATATACGAAGATACACTGGATCATATCTGGAAACATTACGTACGTGTAGAACAAGTAATAGAGTCCAAAGAGGAAACAAACTGATCTCCACCAAGATATTCTCAACTCGGCTATTAACATAAAGTCAATGACGTTTAAATAAGAAATCCCATCCGATAAGAAGCGAAGAGATTGAGAAAATCAAAGGGAGAATCAGTTGGTTTAACCTACCAAAACTATGTATAAATAGGAGAAAAAGAGAAAGAAATGAGAGACTACTTTTCGACAAGCAAACGATAACCACTTAACTACACCCCAGAAAAATTGAGAGCATTTGAGAAATATTTGTACATGATATACCATTGATAATAAAATGATCTTTATTCTCTTTTGATTTCGATGGTACCGACATTAGCATTTTAAATTGTCATCTGAACAGTATATCAGACCCTGGCCACCACCTCCGTGGTAGTGGTCTCGAGGGTGTTAATTGTGATTTCTCACCCCGAGTAAATTTTCAGTTAACACTTTCTGGCACCATCTGTAGGAATCCCACACCCAGTTAATCAAATAAACCATTTGCATTTTTATTGTTTTACAGAAACCATGAGGCTCCGCTCCTCCCAAGGACAGCCCGGGGCTTCGAAACAACCTTCGGCGATGCCAACGCGAAAGGCCCCAAGGAGGGGGAAGAAGTCCAGAAATCGCGGTCAAGCTCCGATCCAGACGACTAATGCGCGGGCTTCTTGCCACCCTATGATGAGCCAGGCCACGCTCGATCAACAAGCGGCAGCCTTCATGGAAACCATTAACCTCCGCCTGCTCGCTGAGGCATCACAGTCTAACCAACAAACCTGAATGATCGGGGAGAGCCGAGCAGGCCCGGGACTAGGCAGCCTGCTTTTGACCGCCTGGGACCTCCTCCTCCAAAGTCAGTTCGAGATAAGACTGGGCCCCAACCTTCGATCCAGGATAGGATAGGACCCATACCCCCAGTTCCGAGAAGACCATCACAATATCAGCCTAAGTGAGTTAAGTCTGCAGCAGATACTCTAACCCGGGAGCAACGAGAGGCTCCTCGCCCGATGGTATCAAGAAGGGAAACCCAGGCCCAAGAGGAAGGAAGCAGACAAACCTCCCGAGTAGATCCCGATCATGAAGAGGACCAGGTGGAGGTCACTAGTTCATCGGAGGGATCTGACAGTGAAGAATCCGAGATCAATTCAAAAAAACCCGGGAATAAGCGACTGAGGTATCAGTTGGTAAAGCTACAGAAAGAGGTCCAACAGATAAGAAAGGGAAAAACTAAAGAAGATAAGAAGGATCCATTAAGCGAGATGAACGCCCCTTTCACCAGAAGGATCCGGGAAGCGGAACTCCCGCTAAAATTTGAAATGCTAACAGATAAGTTCTCCAGAACAGAAGACCCTTTGAGTCATCTGGAGAATTTCATCCAGCAGATGGAAGTCCAGAATACTACCAGGTCTAAAGGATGTTCCCTACCACTCTGACCGATTACGCCAAAACTTGGTTCAGGAAGTTACCCGCTGGAAGCGTGGATTCTTTCTCAAAGTTATCAACAGATTTTTGCTTACAGTTTCAAGGAGTCAAACCTCGTCCAAAGGATCCCATACACCTCCAATATGTGATTCAAGAGCGAGATGAAACACTTCGATCGTACATGGAACATTTTCACAAAGAAGTCATACAAATGGGAGTCTTCGCCGAGAAAGAGACTCTCGCCAATTTGAGGCAGAACCTGTGGGCAGGAAAGCTTTTCCGTTCCTTTGCCAAGAGACCTCCAGAGACTTACCAAGAGGCCTATGACCGGGCTCTTAAGCAGGTCGAGATCGACGAACAGCTCAAAGTCAAGATGGAGCACGACGATATGAGAACAGTAAAGCGCCAGAAGAAAGAAGCTCCCAAATCTAAGCCAACTCAGAAAAATTAGAACAAACCGCCCAATAGATCGACATACCGTTTCCCCGCTGCTCAGCTCAGGTAAGAAAGATATACAGCAAGGCGAACCCCTCCGCGAGCTTCGCCTCCTCCTAGGACCATAGCCCCCATAAACGGGACAATGGGCTACTCCAGAAGCCCGCGCCCATGAAAGCTCCAGTCGACAGAAGGAACCAGTACAAATATTGTGACTTCCACGAGGACGTGGGTCACAACACTTCCAAGTGTTATAACCTGCACAACCAGATCGAAGCCCTGATAAGGGGAGGATGTTTGATTGAGTTTTTACACCAGGTCAGAGACAATATTCAGACTGGAAGAGAGGTACAAGCCGAGATCCGCGAGCATGCGGAAAAAAGAAAGAGGGAAAAAAACTAATTTAATGCAGCAAATCCAGCTGATACATACCATCAGCGGAGGGCCCACACTGGCTAGAACCTCCAACAATTCTAGAAAAAACCATGCAAGGAAAATTCCCCGTGTGGAAGAAGGTGAGGGTATCTTCAAGGTCAGCCAAAGCACGGCGGAGCCCTCCCAGTCAGTACAGATCATTTTCACTGAAGTAGATGTCTTCAACACCGTGCAACCTCATGATGATCCCATGGTGATCACAATACAGATTGTCAACTATATGGTCCATCGCGTGCTCGTTGATACGTGCAGCAGTATAGATATCCTTTTAAAGGATACCTTGGAAAAACTGAATATGAAGCAATGGTGTTACAATAGCTGTACAACTCCACTTTATGGATTCACCAAGGATTCGATCATACTAGTGGGATCGAAGATCCTCCCAGTGATCGTCGGAACCACACCTCTTCAACAGAATATTATGACGGACTTTTTTATGGTTGACACCCCATCAGCCTATAACGCCATCATAGGGAGACCATTCCTGTCCTCCTTGAAGAGATTCTTGTCTATATACCACAATGTCCTGAAGTTCCTAGTGGGAACCAAGGTGGGGGAGGTACATGGAGACCAGCAAGCAGCTAGGAAATGCTATGCATTGTCCGCCAATCCTACGGCTTTAGCAAAACAGTTCGTACAGGTTTCAACGATCTAGGACATGGAGGCATCCGGGATAACCCTGGAAGATATGAAGCCTACAGAACATTTTGAAAATGAACCCATCATTCCGGATGATGAGGAACAGAGCAAGAAATGGGCCAGCGGGCAACCCGTGGACAGACTAGAGGAGATACCCATCAGAAATGACCATCCCTCCAAGGTCGTCAAGGTCGGAGCTACCCTCGAACCGGAAGTGAAAGAAGCTTTGATTGGGCTTCTCAGAGAATTCAGCGACATCTTTGCTTGGAGCCACGATGAGATGCCTGAGATCCCAGTATCATTGGCCGCTCATCGATTAGCGGTGGATCCAATAGTCAAACCCGTCAAATAGAAAAGGCAAAACTTTAACGATGAGAGGAACACTGCGGTTCAGGAGGAAGTGGACAAATTGATCAGGGCAGGATTTATTAGAGAAGTGCGCTACCCCGAATTGATCGCCAACGTGGTCATGGTTACGAAAGCGAATGGGAAATGGCGTATGTGTGTCGATTAAACAGACCTCAACCGAGGGTGTCCAAAAGACAACTTCCTCTACCAAAGATCGATCAGTTGGTCGACTCTACATCCGAAAATAAGCTTCTTAGTTTCATGGACATGTTCTCGGGGTATAACCAGATTAAAATACACCCCGCTGACCAAGATAAGACCAACTTTGTTACTGGACAAGGCCTGTACTGCTACAAAGTGATGCCATTTGGCCTCAAGAATGTGGAGGCTACATACCAGTGGTTGGTTAACAAACTGTTCAAGCCCAAAATTGGAAGGATGATGGAGGTATACATCGACAACATGATCACAAAATCACCGATCGCAGAAGGGCACCAAAAAGACCTTTGCAAGACCTTCATAATCCTAAGAGAAAACCAGATGCGGTAGAACACCTCCAATTGTACTTTTGGGGTAACGGCGGGGAAGTTCCTAGGTTTCATGGTTCATGAGAGAGGCATTGAGGCAAACCTAGAAAAAATCAAGGCTATCTTGGACCTGGAATCCCCCACATCACTCAAACATGTACAAATTTTGACTGGGCGTGTAGCAGTGCTCAACAGGTTTATTTCTCGCTCCACCAATAAGTGTCTCCCATTCTTCAAAGCCATCAAGCAAGGGAGAAACATGAAATGGAGCCCGGAGAGCGAACAAGCTTTTCAAGCCTTGAAGAAATACCTAACAAGCCCACCATTGTTAGTCAAGCCGGTTCCCGGGGAGGAGCTGCAAATCTACTTGGCCGTCTCTGAAACTACAGTAAGTGGAGCTTTGGCCAAGGAGTGTGGTGACGAGATTCAAAGGCCCATATACTATGTGAGTCATGCTTTAACCAAGTTAGAAAAAAATTATATTCTCCTGGAGAAGCTCGCCTATGCTCTGGTGACCTCAGCGAGAAAGCTTCGTCCCTACTTCCAAGCTCATTCAATAGCAATAGTGACAGACCAACCTCTCCGTCAATTCTCACAAAGACCGGACGTGTCCGGAAGGCTAGTCTTATGGGCCCTAGTTCAACTTAAAATATAAGCCCATGACCACGATTAAAGTGCAGGCTTTGGAGGACTTTGTTGTAGAATTTTCAGTGCTCCTAGGCCAAGCGATGCCCGCAGCATCGAATGTGGTCCCTGTGAAGACTTCCGAGATCGATAATTGACCGAAAGATTGCAAATCTTGGACCCTCTATACAGATTGAGCGTCAGGGCAAGATGAGGGAGGAGCTGGCATAGTTTTAATAGACCCAGAGGGGACTGAATTCTGTCACTGCTTCAGATTCGAGTTTAAAGCCACCAATAATGAAGCAGAATACGAAGCCCTCCTAGCCGAGATATAGGCAGCCATCGAACTGAAGACCGACTACTTGCAAATCAAGAGCGACTCATTACTTGTAGTCAATCAAGTGTCTGGGGTGTACCAGGCAAAATGAGATAACATGGCCGCCTACCTGAAGCTAGCTCAGTCGCTTAAAAATAAATTTAAAGGATTTAAGATCGATCAGGTGCCTCGACACCAAAACCACCGCGCGAATGTTCTAGCTAAGATAGTCGCAAATGGGGGCCAAGCCTTACCATGAGGAGTTCCCCTCCAAGTGATCTCCCAACCAAGCATAACCGCGAGCAAGGAAATCTGCTCCCTGGATCATCAGCCTAGCTAGATGGATCCGATCATTGCCTACCTCCAAGAGGGAAAGCTTCGCGAAAAGCCCGATCAAGCTCGAAGAATTAAAAGTGTTGTTAACAGAAATCTTGCTCGGGGCATAAAATCTCAGTTAGCACCCTCAAGATCATTACCACGTAGGTGATGACCAATGGTAGAATATATATGTGTATTAAACAATTCCTAATGAAATGATATGGAGATAAAAATTTTGTTAGGTACTCAAAAAGAATAAAAATCTCTCTTTATTGATAACATATGATATACATTTCTCTATCTCTCTTTCGAATTGCTCTCACTTTTTTCTAGGTGATAGTTGGGTGTTTGTTGTATGCCTGTCGAATAGTAGTCCCCTCTTTTCGAAAGAGGAAGTCCCTCCTTTATACAGTGTCTTTATAGGGTTAAACTCATGATTTCCCCTTGATTTTCTCATCTCTCTGCTCCTTATCGGACGAGATTTTTACCTTTAAATGTCATTGACTTTGAGTTAATTGCTCAGTTGAGGATATCTCGGTGGAAATCAATTTGTTTCCCATTTAGATTCTATTACTTGTTATGCACGTGTATAATGTCTATAGATGTGATACTGTGTATCTTCGGGTCTAGCATGATTCCCATAGGGGTCGTAGAATGTATTAAGGTGTGGTGCATCAGTTAGTGAGGTCGATCATTGTCCCAGCCGCGATATTGAGAAGCTTCATCCAGCTAGGAGCTAGGTCTGGCCTCCCTTGACTTTTCGAAGCTAGGTGCGACCTCCTATGGACACCTCCATGTATCAGTGAGGTATAAGCGAGCTTCTGGAGGAATTACGAGGTAACCTCGACTTTGGGAGGATTTGGTGACACAGGCTTGATCTGACCATTCCGGGCTCTATTTCAGATGTTTCTGGATCCTATCTTTGTTCCTGCAGGGCGGTATCGTAGCTCGGCTTTAGGTAGAATAGTCTCCTGGTGGAAACTTTCAGGCATGCAGCCAGGTCTAGAAGGTGGAAAATTCCCCTTTGGTTCTTAGCCAATTTTTGATATTAACAGAAGTCCCCTCTGACTTGAACACCAGACGTCGAGCTCGGGGTTGGGGTCAGATTTTTACTTTATTTGGGAAATCTTCCCTTTTTTACCATTACCAGAATATTGGGAAAATCTTCTCTTTTAACTGCGTGAGTGACGTGGTGTGTATTGACCAATTTACTTATGAATTAATTCAGTTGCGTTACGGCAGTCCCCGAGGCTCTTTATCGTTACTATAATCTTGGAGATATCTCCTCATTAACTGCACAAGTGACGTGGCGTGAGCTGACTAGCTTGTTTCCGGGTTAATCCGGTTACGTTATGGCAGTCCCCGAGATTTTTTGCGATCTCAACCGAAAATCTCGTCAGCTCGTGCTGCTGCCTTCTTGCCTATATATATCTATTTATCTCAATGACTTCCTCACCTCTTTCAAACTCAAATTTTTCCCAATATATACTTTCTCTCATAACCCTTCTCTCTAGCTTGTCTTTTTCTTCATTCTTATCTTTCTCTTCCTTCTTACTGATTTCACCATGTCAAAAACCAGTTATGATTCAGTTGATTCCATAGTTGACGGTGAGGAGGTCGTTAGTCTTGCCCTAGGGAAACGGGCTAGGAGGAGTTTAGACAGCGATGATACCCCGCCCAACCAGCAACGCCGGCGGTCAAATAGGAATGTGTCTATTGGGACTAGGTTTTCCAACCATCCTGACCCTCCTTTGGATATCACCGACGAAGATTCCAACAAAGAAGTGGGCGGTGACGCCGTGGGAGAACATCGGGTCCCAGCTTCTGGCCCCCTTTTAGAGAGGCTTCTTCCATATGACTTCAGGGTTGTCCCTGATTCCATCGTCGATCCTATCTCGATTGACCGCTTGAGGTCGAAGTATGGCATCCCCGACAGTGTATCCATCTCTGTGCCTCCCAAGGGTTATGAGTTCTTCAACCCCCCTCAAGGCGTGCTCCCAATTCATGTGGCGGCTCTCAAGAATAGGGTCAGGCTTCCCCTTCATCCGACCCTTTGGCTGGCTCTTAACGCCATCCAGCTTGCTCCCCTTCAGTTGACGTCTGGCTTCTGGAGGCATCTGATTAGCTTCCTCGTACTGTGGAGGGAACAGTGTCAGTTGAGCAAGGTGACGAGAGAGCCGGGAGCAGAGGAGCTGGCTTATCTTTTCCAGATTGGGATCCTGTCCAGCGCTCCTCGAGGCCAGTTTTATGCTAAGGCCAAGAACAAGCTCAACTTCATTATTCCTGGCGCTTCGAAGAAGGACCCCGCCTGGAAGGAAGAATGGATTCTTACGGGGGATGACTGGGGGAGCTCGATTTTCATTGGAGGGCATGAATTCGAGGTTCCCACAGCTTTCAGTGACAAACCCTCATGGGATCGAGACTCCTTGCCTTCTGAGTCTGAAGCCATTTTGAAGGCTATTTTAGCCCGAAATTATTTGAACCTGAAGTTCCCCACTGCTGAAGCCTTCGATCCTCGTAGGGTGAACCAATACTTGCAGATCTCAAACGCTACTCCTCGTAAGTGTCATTGAATTGCCTTGCCTTGTCTTGTTACTCATCTTGGTTCTGATATTTTCCTTTTTAATTTGCTTATTCAAAGTTTTTGTCGTTGAACCAGCTACTCGCCACGCCTCACGCTCTCCTCAAGCTAGAATTTCTCTTCCCTTCGCTGGGGTCGAACCTGCTCTTGCTCCATCTACCTCCCCAGCTGGGTCCAAGATGGCCAATCTTGCTTCGCGGGCTTTCTGGGCTTTGGGTAAAGCTCCCCAGGTTGTTGGTCCGACTGCTTCTGTCCCTTCTGCTGTGGTCGCTAAAGTTGCTACCCCCTCGATTTGAACTCCTGATTCCGCTGCGCTTCCAACTCTCAGAGCTTCGCAGGATTCTGAGAAAGGTGTCGCAGGGGTTCCTTCCAGCCGTTCCCGACCTCAGTCGAGCTCGACGAAACAGGACGAAGTCCTGGAACAATTCATCGCGTCTTGTCTGGGCGGTGGGATCTCCAGGATGGCTTCCATGTCTGTGGATGTCCTGATTACCAAGGGGTCTGCTATCTTAGCTGAGGTAATTGCATTTCCTTCGCACTACTCTTGCTAATTTGTTCAATTCCTAACTCAGGTTCTGTATTTTGTAGGCCTTCAAATTTAATGTAGCGATGGGCCAGCAAGTAGCCCTCTTTCGCGACCGGGCTGCAAAAGCTGAAGCCGAAGCCGAGAAAGCCAGGGAATTGCTCAAGCAGGCTCAGTCTTTAGTGGAAGAGATGGCCTTCAACCAGGGAAAAGTTGAGATCGAGTTGGCTGAGCTTCGCAGTGACCATGAGAGGACGAAGCAATCTTATGATCGAGAGCATCTTCAGTCTATCCGGCAGGCTAGACAGAGGGATTCTTGGATATCTGAGGCTAAAATGTTGGACTTCGAGAATCAGTCTTTGATTGCTCAGGTAACCAAGCTGCAAGCTGACGCGGAGGCCTGCTTCATCGACAGATATTTCTACGCTTCCTTTCAGGCAATAGAAGCTCTCCCTCTTCCCTTTGACTTATCATCTATTATCGGCTGGGATAGACAGGAAATAATGAATAAGGCTGCTGAGATATCTCACCCTGATGGCGACGAGGTGGTTTCTTCGGGCCAAGCAGGAGCTGGAAAATAGCCCACCCAGACAGATCCTCTATTTCCTCCTCTTATCTTTACTACCTCAGGTCCCTAGGAGTCTTCCAGTAAAGTTTTATCTTCTCGATCGGAGGAGGACCAATTACGAGTTGGCGAAAAGGTCAGGAGCCCGCCTGAGGACCCCCCCCCCACAATGGAGATGGAGGTTGATAGGAGTCAGACGGGGTCCATGGCTGCCCTTCTCGATGCGGCTATCCCGCCTGAGGTTATGGAGGTGATTAATGAAATCCTGGAGGAAGATCCTGCTGATGATTAGATAGAGCCTCTAAATTGAGGAGCGGTGGGGAGGCTAATCAAGGTGGATAACTTCCTGAAGGGGGGTTCGATGGCGAAGATCAGCATGAGGGAGGAGGACCGGTGGAGGAAAACCAAGAGAGTCCCAAAGCTTGAAGTAGTTTGTTCATGGCTTGTTTCGATTGCCTGGAAAAAGGGGGTGGGCACTGATCGTGCCTTAATTGTTGTATATTTCGGCCCTTATTCCTATTCCTTTGTCTCTTTCTTGTGTGTATTTTCTATATATTTTATGTCTGGTAGGCTCATTAGTTCTAATTGCAGGCAATAGATGTAATTCTGCGTTTGAAAGCATGTTGCGGTGATTCTGGCAGAAAAGGGGAAAAAGGAAAGACAAAGGATCGTAAGCAGCTCTATAGTGCGGGACAATTGTGGGTCAAGTGCGGGTATCAACCGCACTCCAACAGCACTCCAACCGCACTCATGATCATAGCCGAGACTTGATAAAAGAGAAGAGTTACAGTGCGGGTCCAGTACGGGTCATCCACCCGTACTGTTGCCAAAGCCAGAGAAGCTGAGTTGCACCTGACGTTAAAGTGCGGGTACAATGCGGGTCATCCAACCGCACTCCACCCGTACTGTTGCCAAACCAGAGAAGCTGAAGTTGCACCTGACATTAGAGTGCGGGTACAGTACGGGTCATCCACCGCACTCCACCCGCACTATGGCACAAAACAGAGGAGGGATTTTGCACCTGACAGTACAGTGCGACTCAAGTGCGAATACAGTGCGGGTCAAGTGCGAGTCAAGTGCGGGTAATCCAACCGCACTCCACCAGCACTATTGCCCAGATCAGAGACCTGAAGATGAAGAAAACCCTTATAGTACGGGTAATTCAACCGCGTTCCACCCGCACTCCGAGCGCGACAGCTTCTGGTTTCAAGCTTAAGTGACCTATTTTTCCATCCTCTATAAATAGAAAAGGATGGGAACGAACCAAATAATTACCATACCTCCCAACACTTGTATCTTTAGCTAGAAACACATCTCCCTATCATCCAAACCATCTCTACTCAATCAAAGGCAACTAGGAGACTTGGATTCAAGCTTCAAGGAAAGAGATCAATCTTCAAGGGTTATCTCTACTCTCTCTCTTAGTTTATTTGTTTGTAATAGAATATGAGTAGCTAAAATACCCCACTATGGTGTTGATGTTATTTGTTTGAAGGATATAGGGCTTTGTAAATAAACTCTATGTGTTATATTTATTCTATCTCTATGTTTTATTCCATTGCTTGAATTGATTTCCATTATTGATTTGCTTGGATACACCCTCTTTGCATGATTGATTTGGATTACTTGAGTAGGCAATTAGGTTGTCTAATGCTCAATTGAATGGAAGGATTTCTGGAAATCCGGCTCTAAAACCATGCCCTTAATCTAATCTTGAATTAGTGGCTTTCACTATACATCCTAGGTTAGCCACTAGTGAGAGAATTATAAGCCTCCACTATACACCCTAGGTTTGCTACTTTAGTGATTCTACGAGAATTAACCTTCGAGTAGAATTCGGTTGATAACCTAAAGCCTCATCCAATCTCAAACGGGTGGCCTTCACTATACATCCTGGGTCGGCCACTTGTGAGGGAATTGGAAGCCATCACTGTACATCCTAGGATGGCTACATTAGTAATAGGTTGAGCCATAGCTAGATAGATGAGCATTCATGGAACAAGTTCCGATTGAGTAACTAGCCACTGTTGGTTGCTTAGGAGGGATTAATCTCTAGTAGGAGGTCTTCGCTATACACCCTAGGTTGACCTCTTGCTATAGATATATACCAACACTATACACCTTAGGTTGGTTACATTTGTCAAAACATGCTTAATTGAGAGTTTATTGAATTTGCCCCAATATTCACTTACGAGTCCATCAACTCCGTAGTTCCATCATCATTCATTCATCACTCCATTATCATCCCATTTTATTTGCTTTCATAGTTTAGTTTGTATTGTATTTTCATTCACCATAACTTTTACTTTTATGCATACTAGTTGTATTAATCATAATCTTATCACCGCTACCCCAATCTCAGTGGACGATACCCGTGCTTACCGCTTTACTTGTATTTATACTTGTGAACGCATCGCATAGGTTTTATAAATTGTTTTGACGGACGGTTTTCCGAGGGAAAAAACCTTCTCATCAAATGGCGCCGCTGCCGGGGATCAGTGTGCGTAGTAGTGATTAGATTAGTTTTAATACTATTAGTTTGTTAGTTGTTTTTAGTTTTGTTAGTTTCTTTTAATTGCTTTGGTAGTTTTGTTTTTGTTTGTTTCAGGACTCTATGGATTCCTTTTGGCAAAATTCAGGGTCAAGCTACGATCCTAACGAGAATGCCTACATCTCGTCATTCCAGTCAAATTCCGTTAAAGATCAATTACGAAATTTCATGAAGAATCATGTGCGGGAGACTGAGCAAATGATAGCTTCTCAACAAGAGACTCAAGCCTTCATAGACGAGAAAACCACCCAAATGCTAGAATCCGCCCAGCAGTCCACCCCGGTAAATCAGAGTTGTTTCCAAGTTAAAGCAACCAAACCGGTGGATTCCTCCAATTTCTCAAAAGAAGACATGTATAAGCTCCGAATCGAATTTGAAATGGAGCGAATCAAGAGAATGGACGAGATGGACAGGATGATCAAGATGAACCAGCAGCTTCTGAGCGTAAGCACATAGCTAGTGTTGGAAAGGGGTGTGTTAAAGGACGAGAATGAAGCACTTTAAGAGAGAGAAGCCTTGGGAATGGAAAAGGCGAGTAATCTCCAAGAGTTGAACAAGAAACTATTATACGTAGTGAAGATGCTCAGAGTTGAGAATGGTACTCTCAAGAAGACAAATGGCGAAGTCTCAGACAAGAACAAAGAATTAGAAGAACAAATTGAGAGATTTGAAGCCGAAAAGAGTACCGCATCGAAGGCTTTGGAGAACTTAGTGAGGCTATCAAAAGATTTTGAAGATAAGATAGCTCACAAGTCAATGAAGATGCAAATGGAGGTTGACCAAAAAGCCAATGCCTTAGAGGAAGCAAAGGTAGCACTAAGCAAAAAGGTAGAAGAGGTTGAAGGGGTTACAAGTGAAACAAATCAAACGTCCTCAAGACCACGCATCAAAGGGGAGTTCCTCTAACTCTAATATCTTTTGCTTTGCATGTTCTAAGATAGATCACTTTAAGGATAAAAATTACAAGCCAAATCAACATAGGAAAACTAGAGGTCCTAGGAATAGATGGAGTCACCCTAGGGTCAAGAAAATATGGGTAAGGAAAGACCAAGTGCACTTATATAGAAACATGAAAAAGGAAAAGATAATGAAGTCACCTAAATTTATTTGGGTAGTGAAAAATAGAGAATTTCCTAACTTGGTCAAACCACCCTTAGAGAACCCTAGCCTCTCCATGAATGCATCCCATTGAATAATTTTGATGCATGTAGTTAGTTTTATGTTTTATGTTGTTTAAGTTCAATAAATTGTGATGTTGGGATATTTTTGTTCGAATGTTATATTTTGTGGATATTTGCACATTGAATTTATTGATTATATTTGTGGATGAAAGAGTTTGAGGCTCTTGTGCAAGTATGAATGGATGTGCTTTATATTGTTTAATTCGGTTTGGGGGTTGTTCATGCCCCATTCCGTCATTTTTGATAAAATGCATGATGTTAAGCTTGACTTGTGCTTCAATGATATATTGCATGAATTGCCTTTATTTTGTGAGCCTTGTTTGAGTCATTTTTTTTGGGCATTGATTGTGTTTCATTAGTGCCTAGGTTTGTTTGAGTCATGTTAGGTGCATGCCGCTAGGCCGGATTCTCTTGTCTTCAATATTGAGGACAATGTTGGGTTTTGGTTTGGGGGTGTAGACGCCTTTTTGAGTCGTGTTTTGTGTCTTGAGTCATTTTTGTGTCTTATTTTTGAAAAAGTTGCTGCTTAGCCAGAATTTCGAGCTTATTTAGCTTGGTGAGATACTTGGAGCATAGTGTTTATGGCGAATGTGTGTATGCTTTGTGTGCTTATTCAATAACTCTTAGTCACTTTAAGGGTCTCACTTGCATTTCATGGGCTAGTCTCATCTTCTAGTGTCCAAGTTTAGGGAACTCGGTGCTCAAGCACCTTGTTCTAATAGTGGAGATTTCCTTTGTGAGATCACAAACACAAGCCAAAAGCGTGTATATTTGAGGTAAAATGTTTTTCAAATCTGTAAACACTATTCAAACACCATGCATAGTCTCACTACATCAAAAATCATCATTTGTCATTGAACATGCATCATATATGTGGATTGCTTGACGGAAACTTTTATTCCCTTGGTAGATTGATCCTTTGAAGTGATATTAGGCAATGTGTGTTTTAGCCACTCAAAAAGAAAGTCTAAATACTTCCCAGTCCCGTAATATGTGTGCTCCCAAACCAATTTTGAAGCCAAACACATATAGACTTTTCCATTCTACACCCACGTCATCCATAACCCAAGCAACCTAAACACTTAGCCAACCCTCTCTTAATTGATCTTGTTGAGGCTTAGGAATGTAAAGTTGTGCTTTAATTTGATAAATGGCGTGTACCTAGGCAAGAGTAATGAGTTGTGAAAATGTGCATAGTAAAAAGGCATGAAAAGAAAAGAAAAGAAAAGAAGCAAAAAGTAACAAAAGAAAAATATGCTTCAAATGCCTTGTGTAAATTGTAAATGCTACTCAAACGGGTAACATGAGTAGTTAAAGATTGCACGTAGAGTCTAATTGTATGCCTGGACGCCATATTGTATTTGGAAGTGGAGTTGCACGAGAAATTAAATGCTAAAGTGTAGAATGTATTGCCTTAACTTGGTTGATTAGTGCTTGTGCCTAAATTTCTCATTCTTCTAATCACCATTCACCGTGGCCATGTTACAACCAAATGGAAAGACCTAGTTGATCTTAGGAGAAGTCTAGATTGGGAATATTAGTTGATGAATGCTCTTTCCACGTTCATGACACGTGATTCTTTCATGAGACTCACTCACTAAAAACAGCGTTTATTCTACACTAAATGTATGCAACTAAGTTGATTCAGTTACATAAATTCATTGGCATACATGTTGCATGAGTGTGAACCTAGGTTCTGAGAGGAAAGATAAGAGAAAATCCATGTGAGAACTTAGTGTTGAAGCGAATTATGCTCGAGGTGTGAGAGTGAGTAGTTTCTGAGGCGAGGGCATTTTAAGTGTGGGATTCGTGTTGTGCCAGTTTCCCTTGGGGTGTCTTCGAGTGGTTTAGAACATTTCGCATATGCTCATTCCTCACTCCCATTTGCTTTTGCGTATCTCTCTGCTAGTTGGTTTTGCAGCAAGTTTTTCTTTGTGTCTAGGAAGTTTTTAGTTCGAGTCATTTTTAGTTTGTGTCTAATTCGTTTTATGTTTGCTCGAGGACGAGCAAAGGTTTGGTTTGGGGGTGTTTGATCGTGCCTAAATTGTTGTATATTTCTGCCCTCATTCCTATTCCTTTGTCTCGTTCTTGTGTGTATTTTCTATATATTTTATGTCTAATAGGCTCATTAGTGCTAATTGCAGGCAATAGATGTAATTCTGCGTTTGGAAGCATGTTGCGGTGATTCTGGCAGAAAAGGGGCAAAAGGAAAGACAAAGGATCATAAGCAGCTCTACAGTGCGGGACAAGTACGGGTCAAGTGCGAGTCAAGTGCGGGTCACAACAGCACTCCAACAGCACTCCAACCGTACTCATGATCATAGCCGAGACTTGATAAAGGAGAAGAGTTACAGTGCGGGTCCAGTACGGGTCATCCAACCGCACTCCACCCGCACTGTTGCCAAAGCCAGAGAAGCTGAGTTGCACCTGACGTTAAAGTGCGGGTACAGTGCGGGTCATCCAACCGCACTCCACCCGCATTGTTGCCAAACCAGAGAAGCTGAAGTTGCACCTGACATTAGAGTGCGGGTACAGTGCGGGTCATCCACCAGCACTCCACCCGCACTATTGCTCAAAACAGAGGAGGGATTTTGCACCTGACAGTACAGTGCGACTCAAGTGCGAATACAGTGCGAGTCAAGTGTGAGTCAAGTGCGGGTAATCCAACCGCACTCCACCCACACTATTGCCCAGATCAGAGACCTGAAGATGAAGAAAACCCTTACAGTGCGGGTACAGTGCGGGTAATTCAACCGCACTCCACCCGCACTCCGAGCGCGACAGCTTCTGGTTTCAAGCTTAAGTGACCTATTTTTCCATCCTCTATAAATAGAAAAGGATGGGAACGAACCAAATAATCACCATACCTCCCAACGCTTGTATCTTTAGCTAGAAACACATCTCCCTATCATCCAAACCATCTCTACTCAATCAAAGGCAACTAGGAGACTTGGATTCAAGCTTCAAGGAAAGAGATCAATCTTCAAGGGTTATCTCTACTCTCTCTCTCAGTTTATTTGTTTGTAATAGAACATGAGAAGCTAAAATACCCCACTATGGGGTTGATGTTATTTGTTTGATGGATATTGGGCTTTGTAAATAAACTCTATGTGTTATATTTATTCTATCTCTATGTTTTATTCCATTGCTTGAATTGATTTCCATTATTGATTTGCTTGGATACACCCTCTTTGCATGATTGATTTGGATTACTTAAGTAGGCAATTAGGTTGTCTAATGCTCAATTGAATGGAAGGATTTCCAAAAATTTGGCTCTAAAACCATGCCCTTAATCTAATCTTGAATTAGTGGCTTTCACTATACATCCTAGGTTAGCCACTAGTGAGAGAATTAGAGGCCTCCACTATACACCCTAGGTTGGCTACTTTAGTGATTCTACAAGAATTAACCTTCGAGTAGAATTCGGTTGATAACCTAAAGCCTCATCCAATCTCAAACGGGTGGCCTTCACTATACATCCTAGGTCGGCCACTTGTGAGGGAATTGGAAGCCATCACTATACATCATAGGATGGCTACATTAGTAATAGGTTGAGCCATAGCTAGATAGATGAGCATTCATGGAACAAGTCCCGATTGAGTAACTAGCCACTGTTGGTTGCTTAGGAGGGATTAATCTCTAGTAGGAGGTCTTCGCTATACACCCTAGGTTGACCTCTTGCTATAGATATATACCAACACTATACACCCTAGGTTGGTTACATTTGTCAAAACGTGCTTAATTGAGAGTTTGTTGCATTTGCCCCAATATTCACTTACGAGTCCATCAACTCCGTAGTTCTATCATCATTCATTCATCACTCCATTATCATCCCATTTTATTTGCTTTCATAGTTTAGTTTGTATTGTATTTTCATTCACCATAACTTTTACTTTTATGCATACTAGTTGTATTAATCCTAATCTTATCACCGCTACCCCGATCTCAGTGGACGACACCCGTGCTTACCGCTTTACTTGTATTTATACTTGTGAACGCATCGCATAGGTTTTATAAATTGTTTTGACGGACGGTTTTCTGACGGCAAAAACCTTCTCATCAGGCACCTCGTTTTACTCTTATTTAGCTTAGCTTTGATTTTGTTTTTTTTTTGTAGCCCGAGCTCGGGGGTTGGGCTCCCCGTTGGATGGATGTAGCCTTACCGGGGGATAGGCTCCTCTTATCTTTAATGAGAAATTGAATCGCTTTTGAGAACTCTTGTTTCATTTCTGGTCTGGAATAGGAACCAGAGTTGCATCTGCAGCAACAATTTGTTCATACTTCATTAAAACTTTGGTAGGGAATTATGATGATCTTGATCCTGCACATGAAAAAAATATTTCTTTTAAAAAATCACCTTGGGGGTGGTAGCCCGACTAAGGCATCAGGAGGGCTGTTTAGCTATTTCCTGATGTCGAGATCTGGATAGCAACTATGCTTTTACACTCAGATCTTTCTTTGGGGTGGAAACCCCGACCAAGGCATCATGAGAGATATTTAGCTATTTTTTGGTGTCAAGATCTGGATGGCAACTATGCTCTTATACTCAGACCCTTCTTAGGGGTGGTAGCCCGACCAAGGCATCAGGAGGGCTATTTAGCTATTTCCCGGTCTGGAGATCTGGATGGCAGCTATGCTCTTAAACTCAGACCCTTCTTGGGGGTGGTAGCCCGACCAAGGCATCAGGAGGGTTATTTAGCTATTTCCTGGTCTCGAGATCTGGATGGCAACTATGCTCTTACTCTCAGACCCTTCTTGGGGGTGGTAGCCCGACCAAGGCATCATGAGGGCTATTTAACTATTTCCTGGTCTCGAGATCTGGATGGCAACTATGCTCTTACACTCTGACCATTCTTGGGGGTAGTAGCCCGACCAAGGCATCAGGAGGGCTATTTAGCTATTTCCTGGTCTCGAGATCTGGATGGCAACTATGCTCTTACACTCAGACCCTTCTTGGAGGTGGTAGCCCGACCAAGGCATCAGGAGGGCTATTTAGCTATTTCCCGGTCTCGAGATCTGGATGGCAACTATGCTCTTACACTCAGACCCTTCTTAGGGGTGGTAGCCTGACCAAGGCATCAGGTGGGTTATTTAGCTATTTCCTGGTCTTGAGATCTGGATGGCAACTATGCTCTTACTCTCAGACCCTTCTTGGGGGTGGTAGCCCTACCAAGGCATCAGGAGGGCTATTTAGCTATTTCCTGGTCTCGAGATCTGGATGGAAACTATGCTCTTACACTCTGACCCTTCTTGGGGGTGGTAGCCCGACCAAGGCATCATGAGGCTATTTAGCTATTTTCTCGTCTCGAGATCTGGATGGCAACTATGCTCTTACACTCAGACCCTTTGTGGGGGTGGTAGCCAGACCAAGGCATCAGGAGGGCTATTTAGCTATTTCCTGGTCTCGAGATCGGGATGGCAACTATGCTCTTACACTCCGACCCTTCTTACGGTTGGTAGCCCGACCAAGACATCAGGAGGGCTATTTAGCTATTTCCTGGTCTCGAGATCTGGATGGCAACTATGCTTTTACACTCAGACCCTTCTTGGGGGTGGTAGCCCGACCAAGGCATCAGGAGGGCTATTTAGCTATTTCCTGGACTCGAAGTGTTGACGTTGAGTTTCCCACTCTAGGGTGTAGTCATTAATGTTGAATATAGCTGGAGATAAAGATGGAAGAGAAAAAGACTTTACTGATGATCGAGATGGAGTACATCGTTATTAGTGGTTCTAATGAAAACTAATTGGGGGTATTCTGCTTGAGAACCCCTAATTCAAGAGTAGAATTTCCTCAAATGATCTGCATTCCAAGTGTGGTCTATGGATCGTCCGTCCATGTCTCAGAGTTTGTAAGCTCCATTGCAAACAACCAGCTTTATCAAATATGGCCCCTCCCAATTGGGACTTAAGATTCCATCCGACCTTTTCTGAGTATTCAGGTTCACTTTCCTAAGTACCAGATCTCCTTCTTTGAAATTCCGGGCTCTGACCTTTCGGTTGAAGTATCTAGCGATCTTGAACCCCTTAAACTTATTTTTTAGCAACTGGGCTAGCTTTAGATAAGCAACCATATTATCTCCATTTACCTGATACATCCCAGTCACCTGATTTACAACAAGCAATGAGTCGCTCTTGATTTTTAGGTAATCGGCTTTTAG
Source organism: Dipteronia sinensis (assembly GCA_033220585.1). NCBI lineage: Eukaryota > Viridiplantae > Streptophyta > Magnoliopsida > Sapindales > Sapindaceae > Dipteronia > Dipteronia sinensis. The sequence continues at coordinate 17,494,720 of CM065638.1, read as the reverse complement.
TTCGATGGCTACCTTCATCCCGGCTAGGAAGGCTTCATACTTTGCTTCATTATTGGTGCCTTTAAACTCGAATCTGAAACAGTGACAGAATTCAGTCCCCTCCGGATCTATTAAAACTATGCCAGCTCCTCCCCCAGCTTGCCCGGATGCTCCATCTGTAAAGAAGGTCTAGGGCTTGCAGCTTTCCGGCCAATTTTCGACCTCGGATGTCTTTTCAGAGATCTCATTTGGTATTGAGGGATCCTTTTGATCTGGGATAGCTGAAAATTCTACCACGAAGTCTGCCAAAGCCTATGCCTTAATCGTGGTCCGGAGCTTGTACTTTAAATTGAACTAGGGCCCATAAGACTAGCCTTCCATACACGTCTGGTCTTTGTAAGAATTGGTGGAGAGGTTGGTCCGTCACCACTGCTATTGTGTGAGCTTGAAAATAGGGACCGAGCTTGCTCGCTGAGATCACCAGAGCATAAGCGAGCTTGCGAGCTTTTCCAAGAGGATGTAATTCCTTTCTGACTTGGTCAAAGCATGACTCACGTAGTATATGGGTCTTTGAAAACCATCGCCACACTCCTTGGCCAAAGCCCCGCTTACTGCAGTTTCTGATACGGCCAGGTAGATCTGTAACTCATCTCCGAGAACTGGCTTGACTAACAACGGCGGGCTTGTTAGGTATTCTTTCAAAGCCTGGAAAGCCCGTTCGCTCTCCTGGTTCCACTTCATGTTTCTCCCTTGTTTGATGGCTTTGAAGAAAGTGAGGCATTTATCGGTGGAGCGAGAGATAAACCTGTTGAGCGCTACTACACGTCCAGTCAGAATCTGTACGTGTTTGAGTGAGGTTGGGGATTCCAGGTCAAAGATAGGTTTGATTTTTTCTGGGTTGGCTTTTATGCCTCTCTCATAAACCATTAAGCCCAGAAACTTCCCCGCTGTCACCCCAAAGGCACATTTGGAGGGGTTCAACCGCATCTGGTTTTCCCTCAGTATGAGGAAAGTTTTGTGAAGGTCTTCCCGATGTCCTTTTACGGTTGGGGATTTCGTGATCATGTCGTCGATATATACCTCCATCGTCCTTCCTATCTCGGGCTTGAATAGTTTGGTATGTAGCCCCCGCATTCTTCAAACCAAACGGTATCACCTTGTAGCAGTACAAACCCCGCCCAGTAATGAAACTGGTATTATCCTGGTCAGCCGGGTTCATTTTAATTTGGTTGTATCCTAAGAATGCGTCCATAAAACTCAAAAGTTTATTTCCGGACATGGAGTCAACCAGCTGGTCGATATTTGGTAAAGGAAAACTGTCTTTTGGACAAGCCCGGTTGAGGTCGGTGTAATCGACACACATACGCCACTTCCCATTCGACTTCATAACCATGACCACGTTGGCAATCCATTCGGGATAGCGTACTTCTCTGATAAACCCTGCTTTGATCAATTTATCTACCTCTTCCTACACCGCAGGGTTCCTATCAGCGTTGAAGTGACGCCTCTTCTGTTTGACGGGCTTCACTGTTGGATCTACCGCTAGTCGATGGGCGGCCAATAACGCCGGGATTCCGGGCATTTCATCATGGTTCCAAGCGAAGACATCCCTGAACTCCCTGAGAAGATCAATTAGTCCTTTTTTCACGTCTGGTTCAAGGGTGGCCCCGACCTTGACAACCTTGGAGGGTTCGTCATTTCTGATGGGTATCTCTTCTAGTTTATCTACGGGCTGCCCACTGGCCCACTCCTTACTCCGTTCCTCCTTATAAGGCATAATAGGTTCGCTTTCCGGATGCTCAGGATGTTCCGCTGGCTCCTTCTCCTCTTGGATTATCCGGGATGTTTCCATGTCTTCCTGGACTAATGCCATCTGTACACACTATTTTGCTAGGGCTGTAGGATTAGCAGACACTACATAGCATTTCCTGGTTGCCTGCTGGTCCCCGCATACCTATCCTACCTTGGTTCCAACCAGGAATTTTAGGACGTTGTGGTATATGGATAAGACTCCCTCCAAGAAGGAGATGAATGGTCTCCTTAGGATTGGTTTGTAGGCCGATGGGGTGTCGACCAAAACAAAGTCGGTCATAACATTCTGTTGAAGAGGGGTGATTCTGATGATTACTAGGAGGATCATCGACCCCACCAGTATGATCAAATCTTCAGTGAACCCGTAAAATGAAGTGGTACAGCTATTGTAACAACGTTGCTTCAGGTTTAATTTTTCCAACGTATCCTTGAAGAGGATATCTACACTGCTACCTATATCTACGAGCACGCGATGGACCAGATAGTTAGCGATCTGTATTGTGATTACCATGGGATCATCATGAGATTGCACAGTGTTAAAGACATTTGCTTCAGTGAAAACGATCTGCGCTGACTGCGATGGCTCTATGAGGCTCTGGCTGACTTTGAAGATCCACCGGCTTTCTTCGATGCGGGGAATCTTCCTCGCATGGTTTTTCTAGGAGTTATTGAAGATGCCAGCCAGTGTAGGACCTCCACTGATGGTGTGTATCACTTGGATCTATTGCATTAAGTCAGCATGTTCCCCCTTCCGTTTTTCTACATCCTCACGGATTTCAGCTTGTACCTCCATTCTAGTCCGAATGTTATCTCTGATCTGTTGTAAGAATTCAATCAAGCATCCCCTCCTTATTAGGGCTTTAATCTGGTTGCGCAAATTATAGCACTCTGAAGTGTTGTGGCCCACGTCTTCATGGAAGTCGCATTACTTGTATCGGTTCCTCCTGTCCGCTAGGGCCTTCATGGGAGCGGGCTTTTGGAGCAGCCCTTTATCTCGTATAGCAAGGTAGACCGTTTCCCTGGAAGCGTTCAAAGGGTTGTAGTAGTCATACCCTTTCTACCTTGCATTATGGGGGCCACGGTCCTAGGAGATGGCGAAGCTTGGGGAGGGGTTCATCTTGCTGGATATTTTTTTTGCCTATGCTAAGAAGCAGGGATGCGATAGGTCGACCTGTTGGGAGGTTTATTCTGAGTTTTTTGAACTGGCTCAAATTTGGGGGTTTCTTTTTTCAGACGCTTTGCCGTTCTCATGTCTTCGTGCTCCATCTTGACTTTGAGTTGTTCGTTGATCTTGACCTGCTCAAGAGCCCAGTCGTATGCCTCCTGGTAAGTCTCGGGAGGTCTCTTGGCGAAGGAACGGAAAAGCTTTCCCGCCCATAGGTTCCGCCAGAAGTTGACGAGAGTTTCTTTCTCAGTGAAAACTCCTATTTCTATGACCTCCTTGTGAAAGCGTTCCACGTAAGATCGAAGTGTCTCACTCCGTTCCTGAATCACATATTGGAGGTGTATGGGATCTTTTAGACGAGGTCTGACCCCTTGGAACTGCAAGCAAAAATCTATTGATAATTTCGTGAAAGAATCCACCTTGCTTATAGGCAGCTTCCTGAACCAGGTTTTCACGTAATCGGTTAGGGTCGTTGGAAACATCCTGCACATAGCTGCTCTGGTAGTGTTCTGGACCTCCATCTGTTGAACGAAGCTCTCTAGGTGGCTTAGAGGATCTTCTGTTCCGGAGAACTTATCTGTTGGCATTTTGAATTTTGGTGGGAGCTCCGCTTCCCGGATCCTCCTAGTGAAGGGAGCGTTCATCTTGCTCAGGGAATCCTTTTTATCCTCCTTATTCTTTCATTTTCTTATTTGCTGGACCTCCTTCTGTAGCTTTACCAGCTGATCCCTCAGTCGCTTGTTCCCAGGTTTCTTTGAATTGACCTCAGATTCCTCACTATCGAGCCTTTCTGATGAACTGGCAACCTCTATCCGGTCTGCCTCATGGATAGGATCCATTTGGGAAGTTTGTCTACTCTCATTCTCTTGGGCCCGGGCGGTTCTCCTTGATGCAGTTGGATGGGATGGCTCTCGTTGCTTCCGGGTAAAAGCATCTGCGGTAGATTTTACTTGCCTGGGTTGATATTGTGTAGGTCTTTTTAGAACTGAGGGCATGGGTCCCAGCCTATCCCGGATCGAAAGTTGGGGCCCCGACCTACCTCGAGTTGGTTCTGGAAGAGGAGGTCCCAGGCGATCGAAAGCAGGCTGCCTAGCTCCGAGCCTGCTCAGCTCTCCCTGATCGTTCAGGTTGGTTGGCTGGATTGTGATGCCTTTAGCGAGCAGGCGGATGCGGACAGTTTCTACAAAGGCTACCGCTTGCTGGTCGAGCGCGTCCTGGCTCACTATAGGGTGGCCGGAAGCCCGCGCATTAGTTGTTTGGACCGGAGCTTGACTGCCATATCCAAATTTTCTCCCCTTTCTTGGGGCCTTTCGCGTAGGCCTCACCGGGGGTTGCTCCGAAACTGTATGTTGGCCTTGGGAAGAGCGGAGCCTCATAGTTCCTATAAAACAACGAAAATGTAAATGCAAATAGTTGATTAATTGGGTGTAGGGCTGCTTTCCACAGCCGGCGCTAGAAAGTGTTAACAGAAATCTTGCTCGGGGCAACAAATCTCAGTTAGCACCCTCAAGATCATTACCACGTAGGTGATGACCAATGGTAGAATATATATGTGTATTAAACAATGCCTAATGAAATGATATGGAGATAACAATTTCGTTAGGTACTCAAAAGGAATAAAAATCTCTCTTTATTGATAACATATGATATACATTTCTCTATCTCTCTTTCGAATTGCTCTCACTTTTTTCTGGGTGATCGTTGGGTGTTTGTTGTATGCCTGTCGAATAGTAGTCCCTTCTTTTCGAAGGAGGAAGTCCCTCCTTTATACAGTGTCTTCATAGGGTTAAACTCATTGATTTCCCCTTGATTTTCTCATCCCTCTCCTCCTTATCGGACGGGATTTTTACCTTTAAATGTCGTTGATATTGAGTTAATTGCTCAGTTGAGGATATTTCAGTGGAAATCAATTTGTTTCCCATTTAGATTCTATTACTTGTTCTGCACGTGTATAATGTCTATAGATGCGATACTGTGTATCTTCGGGTCTAGCGTGATTCCTATAGGGGTCGTAGAATGTATTAAGGTGTGGTGCATCAGTTAGTGAGGTCGATCATTGTCTCGGCCCTGATATTGAGAAGCTTCATCCAGCTAGAAGCTAGGTCTGGCCTCCCTTGACTTTTTGAAGCTAGGTGCGACCTCCTATGGACACCTCCCTGTATCAGCGAGGTATAAGCGAGCTTCTGGAGGAATTACTCGGTAACCTCGACTTCGGGAGGATTTGGTGACGCGGGCTTGATCTGACCATTCCGGGCTCTATTCCGGATGTTTCTAGATCCTGTCCTTGTTCCTGCGGGGTGGTATCATAGCTCGGCTTTGGGTAGATTGATCTCCTGGTGGAAACGTTCGGGCATGGGCCAGGTCTGGAAGGTGGAAAATTTCCCTTTGGTTCTTAGCCAATTTTGGCTATTAACAAGTGTTAATAGCCAAAATTGGCTAAGAACCAAAGGGAAATTTTCCACCTTCCAGACTTGGCTCCATGCCCGAGATTTTCCACCAGGAGACCATGTTACCCAAAGTCGAGCTACGATACCGCCCTGCAGGAATAAGGGTAGGCTCTAGAAACATTCGGAATAGAGCCCGGAATGGTCAGATCAAGCCCGCGTCACCGAACCTGAAAACAGGAAATCCCCCCGAAGTCAAGGTTACCTCGTAATTTCTCTAGAAGCTCGCCTATACCTCGCTGATACAAGGGGTGTCCATAGGGGGCCGCACCTAGCTTCGAAAGGTCAAGGGAGGCCAGACCTAGCTCTTAGCTGGACGAAACTCCTCAATATCGGGGCCAGAACACTGATCGACCTCACTAAACTGATTTACCACACCGTGATACATTCAACGACCCCTATGGAATCATGCTAGACCCGAAGATACACAGGATCACATCTAAAGACGTTACATACGTATAGAACAAGTAATAGAGTCTAAATAGGAAACAAATTGATTTCCACCAAGATATCCTCAACTGAGCAATTAACTCAAAGTCAATGACATTTAAAGGTAAAAATCCCATCCGATAAGGAGGGAGGAGAAAATCAATGGGGAATCAATGAGATTAAACCTATGAAGACATTGTATAAAGGAGGGACTTCCTCCTTCTGAAAAAAGGAGACTATTATTCGACAGGCACACAACAAGTACCCTACTATCCCCAAAGGAAAGTGAGAGCAATTTGAAAGAGAGAGAGAGAGAGAGAGATGTATACCATATGTTATCATTAAAGGAAGACTTTTATTTCTTTCGAGTAGCTAACAATATCATTGTCTCCTTGTCATTTCATTAGGCACTGTCATATACATATACATTCTTCCTTGGTCATCACCTACGTGGTAATGATCTTGAGGGTGCTAACTGAGATTTATTGCCCCAAGCAAAATTACTGTAAACAAAAAGGATCTTTGTCCGATATTGCCTGGTAGATGGGTACCTCTACAGGAGGGGTAGATCCCTCCCCTTACTTCGGTGTTTGCATCCTGATGACGGTAAATGGGCATAAGGAGAGGTTCATTCTGGGGACTGCAGGGAACCATATCGACTGAGAAGCTTTAGCATATCAAGTGCTTCGTATGGGGTACTACTGGCCAACCGTCCACCAAGACGCAAGAAGCTTTGTACGATCTTGTAAACCGTGTTAAAGGACTTTGAACTTGAACTACCTGCAACTAGAGCGACTGTCATCTCTTAGTTCGCCATACCCCTTTGCCATGTGGGGGATCGACCTAATTGGACCGCTTCCTACCGCTCCGGGGCAAGTTAAATATGCTATCGTGGCTATCGTGGCTATCGATTATTTCACAAGATGGGTCGAGGCAGGGCCTCTCTCCCGAATATCAGAAAAGAATACGACCAAGTTCATCAAAACCAACATGGTCTGTAGATTCAGGACACCTCTTATCATTATAGCAGACCTGGGCAAGCAATTCGACAACGCCCGATTCAAAGACTTCTACGAAGGTATGGGAATCGACCTCAGGCTCGCTTCAGTAGCCCATCCTCAAACCAACGGGCTGGTGGAGTCCACCATAAAGACTATCAAAAAGCTTCTGAAAAAGAAACTACAGCAGAAGAAAGGTAAATGGGCCGAAGAGCTGCCTGAGGTCCTCTGGGCATACCAGACTACAAAGAGGACAGCTACCGGGGAGACACCTTACTCCCTAGCCTTCGGAGTTTAAGCGGTCCTCCCCATCGAGCATAAATTGACCTCATTCAGGGTGTAGCACTTCGAACCTGAAAGCAACGAGGTCAAACTCCGAGCTAATCTAGACCTTCTAGAAGAGAATCAAGACCGGGTAGTTGAAAAAGTGGCATTCTACCAGGACAAGATTGCTAGGTATTTCAACCGAAAGGTCAGAGCATGAAATTACAAAGAAGGAGATCTGATGCTGGAAAGTGACCTCGAATACTCGGAAAAGGACGGATGGAGTCCTAGGCCCTAATTAGGAAGGGCCATACTTGGTAAAAGTAGTTGCTCACAATAGATCCTATAAACTCAAAGACATGGATGGATGACCCATCAACCACACCTGGAATGCAGATCATTTGAGGAAGTTTTACCCTTAAGCAGGGGACTCTTGAGCAGATTACCCCCATTTATGTTTAAATAAAATCCCTAATAATGATGTACTACATCCCGATCATCAATAAAGTCTGCGTTTTTTTTCTTTATCTTCGATTATGTTCTACATTAGTATCTACATATTCGACTAGAAAATTTGACATAATCACCTCAAGACCAGGGATAAGCCGGGGAAACCCCCTTGATGCCCCTGATGCCTTGGTCGGGCACCACCACTTGCTAAGAAGGATCTCGAGACCAGGGACTAGCCAGGGAAGCCCTCTCGTTACCCTTGATGCCTTGGTCGGGCTACCACCCCCAAGAAGGGTCTAAGTGTAAGAGCATAGTGGTCATCCAGATCTCGAGACTAGGAAATAGCTAGACAACCCTCCTGATGCCTTGGTCGGGCTACCACCCCTAAGAAGGGTCTGAGTGTAAGAGCATAGTTTCCATCCAGATCTCGAGACCAGGAAATAGCTAGACAACCCTCATGATACCTTGGTTGGGCTACCACCCCCAAGAAGAGCCTGAGTATAAAAGCATAGTTGTCATCCAGATCTCGAGACCAGGAAATAGCTAAACTGCCCTCATGATGCCTCGATCGGGCTACCTCTCCTGAAACGGATTTAAACATAAATATTTGTTTCATTTGCAGGATTAAGATCATCGTAATAAGAGTTTCCTACAAATCCAGATTAAAGTATGAACAAATTATCATCAAAGATGCATGATCGATTCACGGTCGGGATCAAGAATAAAGCAAGAAGTTCTCAATCAAGATGGAAGCTCATAATCAAGGTCAATCAAAACAAATATGAAGGAAGTTATATCAGTTTCTCATTAATAATGAAGGAGCATATCCTTCAGTAAAGCTACATCCATCAAACGGGGAGCCCAACCCCCAAATCCGGGCTACAAAAAGAAACAAAAATCAACTAAACTAATCATGAGTTAAACGAGGTGCCCACCCCCTTTTTCGGGCAATCAAAGGCAGTCATGAACAGGTAGCGTCAAGCTTCAGAGCCCTCTTTATTTCCCCATGCTACTCCTCCTCCCTCCTCATACTGATCCTCGCCATCAACTCCTCTTTCAGGTGGCAGCCCGTCTTGGTTACCCTCGCCAACCATCTCTCCCTCCAGAGGTTCCTTCTGCTGATCAGCTGGATCCTCCTCCAAGACTTCATTAATCACTACCATGACCTCAGGAGGGGTAGCCGCATCAAGAAGGGGAGCCGTGGACCCCGTCTGGCTCCTGTCGACCTCCATTTCCACTCTAGAGGATCCCTCAGGTAGGCTCCTGGTTCCTTCCCCAGCTTCTGGTTGATCTCTTTCGGACTGCGTGGACAGAACCTTACTTTAAGATTCCCCATGACCTGAAACAGTAAAGATGGGAGGAGGAAAATGAGAATCTGCCTGGACTGGCTGCTTTCTAGTTCCTGCCTGATAAGAGGGAACCGCTTCATCATCGTTAGGGCAAGACAGTTCAGCAGCCTTGGTCATTATCTCCTCTCTATCCCAACCGGCGATGGATGATATATCAAAGGGAAGGGGGAGAGCTTCTGTAACCTGAAAGGAAGCATAGAAATATCCATCATTAAAGGAGGTCTTCGCCTCAGCTTGTAGCTTGGCCACCTGTGCAATCAGATCCTGATTCTCGAGGTCCAACTTCTTAGCCTTGGTTTTTCAAGAATCCCTCTGCTTGGCCCACCGGGTAGAGTGGAGGATTTCTTGATCAATGGGCAGCTTCGTCCTCCCATAATCACAGCGAAGCTCGGCCAGCTCGGTCTCCATTTTCCCTTGGTTGGAGGTCATCTCTTGTACTAATGTCTGAGCCCGCTTGAGCAATCCCATGGCTCTCTTAGCATCGGCTTCAGCTTTAGCAGCCCGATCACTAAGGAGGGCTACTTGGTGGCCCATAGCCATGTTAAACTTAAAGGCCTACAAGATACAAAGCCATGGTTAAGAATTGATCAAGTTGGTAGTCTCAGAAGTGGTACAGAAAAAAAAAACTACCTCAGCTAAGACAACAGACCCCTTGGTGAGCAAAACATCGACGGGCATCGAAGCTATCCTAGAGAGCCCACCACCCGGGCAGGATGCAATGAATCATTCCAAGACTTCATCCTGCCCCGTTGAGCTCTACTGAGGGTGAGAACGGCTAGGAAGAATCCCTGCGATACCCGTCTTAAAGTCCTCCGAGGCTCCGGGGGTTGGAAGCGCAACAGCATCAGGAAGGTGAGTTGCAGGAACAGCAGTAGCAGCAGAAAGAGCAGAAGAGGCATGGGTAGTAATGTCAGCTACCCAGGGAATGAAGGCTCCTCTGTTTACCGCTTTGGAAGCCCACGACGCAAAGGTAGCTATCTTGGATCTCACCTAAGAAAGCGATGAAGTAGGAGCAGGCATGATCCGACCGAGACAATCAACCCTTCCTTCTCCGTGATGGCAGGGGAAGCCCCCCGCGTCAATCTGGTAGATGGGGGAGGAGTGTGAGCTTCCCGAAGCTGCTGAGCTTCGTGAGAAGCTGGCTCAACAACAAAAACTATAAGTAAATGAAACAAAAAGGGAAATGTCAGAACTGAGCTGGTCAACGATACAAAGCAAGATGATTCAGTGATACTTACGAGGAATAGCATCAGAGATCCGCAGGTATTGATTCACCCTGTTAGGATCAAAGGCTTTGGCTGTTGGAAACCTCAGGTTCAAGTAGTTCCCGGCCATAATAGCCTCCAAATTGGTTTCAGACTCATGTGGCAGGGAATCCCGGTCCCACGATGGTTTGTCACTAAAAGCTGTGGGGACTTCGAACTCATGCCCTCTGATAAAAATTGAGCTTCCCTAGTCACCCCCTACCAGGATCCACTATTCCTTCCAGCGGGATCCTTCTTCGAAGCACCAGGAATGACAAAGTTGAGCTTTTTCTTAGGTTTCGCATAGAACTGACCTCGGGGAGCACCGGAGAGACTCTCGATTTGAAAAAGGTAGGCCAGCTCCTCTGCTTCAGGCTCTCTCGTCACCTTGCTCAGCTAGCATTATTCCCTCCACAGCATGAGGAAGCCAATCAAATGCCTCCAGAAGTCGAGCGTCAACTAGAGAGGAGCAAGCTAGATGGCGTTAAGAGCTCGTCGAAGGGTAGGATGAAGGGGGAGCCTGACCCCATTCTCGAGAGCCACCACATGAATCGGAAGCACGTCGTTGGAGGGATTGAAGAATTCATAACCTTCAGGAGGAACCAAGATAGAAACACTGTCAGGAATTCTGTACTTGGACCTCAAACGGCTAATCGAGTTCGGATCAAAGATAGAGTCGGGGACAACCTTGAAGTCATAAGGGGCAAGCCTCTCAAGAGAAGGACCAGCAACCATGACTTGACACTTCCCGGTAGCATCCTCTCTGTCCTCTTTATTAGTTCCTTCATCAACCAAATCCAGAGAATTGTCAGGTCGATTAGAAAACACGGTCCCTATGGCTACGTTTCTAGTCAACCGCCGGCGCTGGGGACTTGGCGGAGAGTCGACACTATCAAAACCTTTGAGCGCTCACTTTCCAAGAGCGAGACTAGCGACCTCCTTACCATCGAAAATAGAGTCGACAGAATCACAGCTGTTTTTTGACATGGTAGAAGAGAATCTAGCGAAGTTGATAAAGAGAAGATGAAATTCTTTCCAAAAGAAAGCTTGAAACTTGAAAGAGGCGAAAGTGTGAGGAAGGCGGTGGAGTTTTTGAGTTTAAATAGGAGAGGATAGAGCAGTGACGTCGATAATCCAAGAACACAATCTTCGGTGGTGGGTTGCCTCGAATCACAGAGTGGCCGTAACGTAGCCGGATTATTTTGAATACCCTAGTCTACATGCGCCACGTCATTTGGGGCAATTAATGAAAAGATTTCCACCGAGATTCTGGTAACGATAATGGAGGGAAAATTTCCCAAATAAAATAGGAAATCTGACTCCAACCCTTAAAACTCAATCACCGGCGTTCAAGTCAGAGGGGACTTCTGTTAATAGCCAAATTTGGCTAGGGACCAAAGGGAAATTTTCCACCCTCCTAGTCTGACTCCAGGCCCGAGGTTATCCACCAGGGAACCAAGGTTCCCAAAGTTGAGCTATGGTACCACCCCACAGAAATAAAAGGCGAGCTCCAAAAACACCCGGAATAGAGCCCGGCGCGATCAGATCGAGCCCACGCCACCAAACCAGAAATCGGAAAGCTCCCCAAGGTCAAGACTACCTCGCAACCTCTCCGGAAGCTCGCCAAAACCCCGCTACTACAGAAAAGTGTCCGCAGGGGGCCACATCAAGCTTCAAGAGATCAAGGGAAGTCAGACCAAGCTCCTAACTAGACTAAGCTCCTGAATACCGAAGCAGAGACACTGATCTACCTCGCTATACGAGACAATACACATCATATTCAACGACCTCTATGAGGGATCACACTGTGAATATACAAAGATACACTGGATCATATCTGGAAACATTACGTACGTGTAGAACAAGTAATAGAGTCCAAAGAGGAAACAAACTGATCTCCACCAAGATATTCTCAACTCGGTTATTAACACAAAGTCAATAACGTTTAAATAAGAAATCCCGTCCGATAAGGAGGGAAGAGATTGAGAAAATCAAGGGGAGAATTAGTGGGTTTAACCTACCAAAACTATGTATAAATAGGAGAAAAAGAGAAAGAAATAAGAGACTACTTTTTGACAAGCAAACGATAACCATCTAACTACACCTCAGAAAAATTGAGAGCATTTGAGAAATATTTGTACATGATATACCATTGATAATAAAATGATCTTTATTCTCTTTTGATTTTGATGGTACCAACATTATCATTTTAAATTGTCATCTGAATAGTATATCAGACCCTGGCCACCACCTCTGTTGTAGTGGTCTTGAGGGTGTTAATTGTGATTTCTCACCTCGAGCAAATTTTCAATTAACAGGAACAATCTACCAGCCCTTAGGTTTCTTCTGAAGTTGGTAAGGGTTTCCTTCTCCACAAAGACCCCTATCTTAACCACTTATTTATGGAACTTCTCTACGTAGGACCTTAGCGATTCTCCCCACTCCTGGACCACAAACTAGAGTAGGATGGGATCCTTGGGGTGAGGTTTAATTCCCTAGAGCTGAGCACAGAAATCAATTGTTAAACGTATAACAGAATCAACACTTCTAGGAGGTAACTTTCTAAACCACATCTTTGTTCAATCGGTCAAGGTTGTTGGGAATATTCTGCACATTGCAGAGCACATAGCATTCTGGACCTCCATCTGGTGCACAAAACTTTTGAGGTGGCTCAATGGATCCTCTGTCCAAGAGAACTTTTCAGCTTGCATCATGAATTTAAGAGGAAACTCTGCCTCTCTGATCCTCTTCGAGAATGATACATTCATCTCATCTAGGGGATCCTTCTGGCTCTCCCAGTGCTCACCTTTCTTCAACTCTTCAATCTCCTTGGCCATCTTGGCTACCTGGTCGCAGAGGCGCTTAGATCCAGTATTCTTGGAATTAATCTTTGAATCTTCATTATTTGATCCCTTCGATGCCACAGATGCCTCATCTTGGTCCTCCCCTCGAGAAGGGTTTCCTCGGGCACTCTTTCTTGGACCGGTGCTACCACCACCGGTGATTCACGGATGCCTCTCCTCTATTACTGGCCTGGTTGGGGGAGGAGGCTCTCTAGGTGGGATATCGAACGCAGATTTGACCTGCCGCGGTTGGAAGTTCATGGGTCAATCTGGAACCAAGAGTGGTGGCCCGAGTCTGTCAAAGGCCGGTATTCGAGTACCTGGTCTAATGGCTTTTTCCCTGGTACCGGGTACCGCAAGTTGAGGTATGATTCCTTTCGAGATCAATCGAAGGTTGACACTCTCCACAAAAGCCACAGCCTACTGTTCTAGGATGGCCTGGCTAGCCTTATAGTAGTTGGGACTTAGGGCATAGCCCGCGCGGTCGATGGAGGTACCGGTGCTGGGTTACGATGCTTTGATCCTTTTCCTCGCTTGTGGCCTTTTTGAGTTGAAGCGATTGATTGGTGCCTCGATGGGTAAGGCTGCCCTTGGGAGGATCGGAGCCTCATATTGGTGCGCTGCAAAATAGAGCTTACATGTTTTTTTATGGGTGTGGAAATGTTCCCACAGACAACGCTAAAAAGTATTAACTGAAAATTTGTATGGGAGCAAAATTTCAATTGACATCCTCAAGCTGCAACCTGGTAGGTCACAACGAGGGAGGTATTTCTTGAAACTGTGATTTTGACAGAATAAATGTAACAAAGGAAAAAAGGAGACAATAGTACATATGTGGTAAAAAAAATGGGGAAAAAGCTATTGTATTGACCATTTGGTTTCTTATAACAGTGGTGAAAAACTACTCATATTACAGAACTATCTCTTATATCTCTCTTTCTTATACACATAGCGATGGTGAACTCGTGCTAGTCGATAAGTGGATATTTCTCTCTTTTATGCAATGGAGTCATCTCATTTCCTTTCTCCTTCCCTTCTCTCATCCTCAATTGTTGTATTTATGGACTCCCAACAATCCCTTACTCCTGAGAATCAGGTCCCTTTATTGAGAATTATTAGAGTCCTTCTTTAGGAGTTGAATGACATTCAATGGTGCTAAAGGCATGGGATTTGATCCCTCCAATTAATGTTGTATTTGAATTCTTATTTGGTTGACCTCTTGGTGTCATTTATGACGCTTTAAGTTGCGAAGAAGTCAACTCTTTCCTCTGCCTAGCGAAATTAGCTTTATTCCTTCAGTGGCGGTATTGTACCATGATTCGAAGTATGCTTGTCTATTCTCGCTGGCACAATTACTCCGTGGTGTGCCAGTAAATTCTCGATGTCATACTCCTTGCTGGGCGGATAGGTTATATTCACTATATCGGTTCGGGAGTGGTAAGGCGGTACCTAGATATCGGGTAGGTGTTATCGCGTTACGAGCTTCACTTGGTACCAGGAGCAAAGGTGTAAAGTGGCACCGATCCTCTGAGATCATGGTTCTGGTGTTCATTCAGTACCAAGTTAGCGAGGCAGTTATGGTTTCGGTGCTACCAGGTATTGATCCTTCCCAGATCATGGTATCGATATTTCCTGGCACCTAGGAACTGGGAATGGTTATGATCCAGGTCCTACCAGGTATCGGCTCGATGGAAAATTCTTCTTTAGACTCTCGCTAGAAAAGACTGTTAACACCATGAATCGACACGCATCCAACTACGTTAATGTGATTAACAATTTAATTGTAAAGTAAAAAGGCAAGAGTTAATCATGCAAAACATAAAGTTTTCCATGAAAAACCCTAAAGGGGAAAAACCATGGTTGCCGGAGTCGACGAGGGAAAGATTTCACTATGTAAAAATGCATTACACACTCTATCTCTCTTGCACTCTTGCTACTAAATGCATTTTTTCACATTGCACACGTAATGATAATTGAGGGTCTATTTATACATGCATAGAACCCTAATTCTTAATGTACAAGTAAGAAAAGTTGACGAGATTTAGTAGGACTTTAACTTGTTGTAGTTATCTTTATTTTCTTTCCTTTTTTGTATATTCTACACATTTAATGAATTAGATTCCCAGTTGAACTTGGGCTTCAATATCTTTAAGGAAGTTTGTTTCCTTATCAGAGTTTACTTCATGGTTCCTTATTTGGGTAAGATTCTTTCTCTGCCTATTTGAGTCGTGGTTATCTTGGAATCAATATCTTCCACGTGCCACTGGCTGATCAGGTTTCATTAACCTGATCAGTTACTCAACCTCGAACGGTGTATCATTCATCTGTTCAGTTGTCTCACTTGACCAGGTTTCTCTGGTCGATCGACTGGTTGAACCCGATTGGGTTATCTCTACCTGAACGATCTGATGAACCTGGTCAAGTTATCTTTACCCGATCGATCTGATAAACCTTACTAGATCTCGTCAGGTCTTAAGATCAATTATTGATCAACTTTAGTTGGTCTTTTCTGACGTGGCATATATGATCACCGCTTTTTCTGGTAGTAATGCTGACCTGTCAGTCTTTCAGATTTGACCAACAACACTACCCCCTTAAATATTTGAGCTGAGCACCTCGTTCTGCTTTCGAAGAAGATTCACTCGATGAGATATATTTAATTATACCATTAAATTTTGTCTTTTAGCTCATTAATGTCGGTTTTGTATTAACTATTAAGCATTCAATTCCAGCCATGACATTCGGTTTTCTCAGCTGATTTGACACGATGATTGGACTTGTGCCAAAAAATCTTACTCTCTGGGCAATATCTGTCAAACTCTTATTAGGCACGTGGATGACAATTTGTGGAATCGTGCACCAAACTCCACTGACATGCACACTTTTCCCTGGCATGGGATGACGTCAGCATCATCTATAAAATTTGAAAACTCTTCATTTTCTCTATACTTCAAACCTTTCATGCAATTTTCCTCTTTCAAAAAACCAAACCCTAACTCTCACGACTCTTGTTATCTTGAAGCTTTCTTCGAAGGGTTTTGCTTCTGTCATCATCAAAACCCAGATTTTCTATTAAGATCGACATTTTCTCCTCCGCTTCATCTCGAAACAACATGTTAGTTTTCATGGAACCTCGCACTCGCCATCGTTTTGTTGAGTTATTGTGTCAAGCTATTGAGATTGGTAATTAAAAAAACTATTGACAGGATTGAGTCTATAATAAGAAATCATCCTCAAGTTTTCACTCCTTAAACCTAACCCATTGCTCTTAATGTTGACTATACTTTTGCACAACCTGAGTTTCATTCTGCTCATATTAAATACACTGTTTCTTTTGTCAATCCTTGCTCAGAATGACGAGATCAATGCGTACTGGTCATGGTAACAAACCCACTGCTAGAACTTTTTCTTTTAACGACCTGAAGATCCTATCGCAGATCGTTCGATTAGAAGATGTTGATAAGAGGCATTAGGTGCACTTGTTAAGATTTTTTGCCACTCAGCCTTCTGCCTTTGTGTTAACGAAAATTTTGCTCGGGATGAGAAATCTCAGTTAACGCCCTTGAGACCACTACCACATAGGTGGTGGCCAAGATTTATTGTATATGTAACAGTAATTTATAAAATGACAAGTAAGCAAGGATGTTTGTATTGAACGTGCATGGTGTACAGATACAGAGATTCTTGTCTCTTTGCTCTCAACTCTCTCTAGAGAATGGTTGATTATTTTTCATCTGGCTGTCGAATAGTAGTGTCCTTTTTTATTTCTTTTATTTTCTATTTGTACATAGTTTGTAGGTCAACAGAATGATTCTCCCTTGATTTTCTCAGTCTACTCCTTATCGGGCGGGATTTCTTGCTTTAATGTCATTGACTTTTGGATTAACGTCTGAATTGAGAGTATCGTGGTGGAGATCAGTTTGTTTCCTTTTTGGATTTTATTACTTGTTCTTCATGTAGGTAACGTTTCCAGATATGATTCAATGCATTCCTCGTATCCTTTCAGTATGATCCTTTATAGAGGTCGTTGGATATGACGATATGGTGTGGTGTATCAACCAGGGAGGTTGATTAGTATTTCGACCTTGATATCTGAGAAGTTTCATCTAGCTTGGAGCCAGATCTGGCTTCCCTTGACCTTTTGAAGCTAGGTGTGGCTTCGACTGACCTCGCGGCCTTTTAGGGACATTCTTCTGTGTCAATTGAGGTACAGACGAGTCTCTGGAGCATTTGTGAGATGACCTCGACTTCGGGGAGCTTCCAATTTTGGTGATGCGGGCTAGATCTGATCATTCCAGGCTCTATCCCGGATGTTTCCAGAGCCCGTCCTTGTTCCTGGGATGGTATCGCAGTTCTGCTCTGGATAGAGAGGTCTCCTGGTGGAAGCTCTCGGGTCCGGGCTCTATCCCGGATGTTTTCGGAGCCCGCCCTTGTTTCTGGGATGGTATCGTAGTTCGGCTATGGATTGAGAGGTCTCCTGGTGAAACTCTCGGTTATGGAACCAGGTCTGGGAGGTGGAAAATTTCCCTTTGGTCCTTAGCCAATTTTGGCTATTAACAGAAGTCCCCTCTGACTTGAACACCAGACGTCGAGCTCGGGTTTGGGGTCAGATTTTCACTTTATTTCGGAAATCTTCCTTTTTTACCGTCACCGAAATATTGGCGGAATTTCTTCATTTGAGTGACGTGTTGCGAACCGACTAATTTATCTTCGATTTAATCTGATTGCATTAAGTCAGTCCCCGAGATTTTTGTTCCGTTACCAGTATCTTGGGGAGATCTTCCTCTTAACTGCGTAAGTGATGTGGCATGAGATGATTAGCCTGCTTTCGAGTTCAATCCGGTTACGTTACTGTAACCGATTTTTTTACCGTGATCAAATGAGTATCTCGGTAACTCGTGTTGTTGCCCTCCTGCCTATATATATATATATGTCTGTTTTCCTCCTCATCTTCCTCACATCTCTTCGAGCTAAAAACTTTTTGCTGAGAAATATTTCCATAGCTTTTCCTCCAAGCTTGCTTCTTTCTTCATTCTTCGTCTTCTATAATGTCGAAAAATAGTCGTGACTCAACTGATTCCATACTCGACGGCGAGGAGGTCATCAGTCTTACTCTGTGGAAGCGGGCTAGGAGGAGTTCTGATGGCGAAGATTCCCCACCCACCTCACAACGTCGGCGGTCAAGTAGGAATGTATCTATCGGGACTGGGTTCTCCAACCATCCCGACCACTCTTAAGATATCGTCGATGATGACTCCGAAAAAGAAGCAGACGGTGGCGCTGCGGGGGAGCGTCAGGTCTCGGCTCCTGGTCCCATTGGGGAGAGGCTCCCTCCCTATGATTTCCGGGTTGTCCCAGATTCCACTGTTGACCTGGTGTCGATTGATCGCTTGTGGTCAAAGTTTGGCATCCCCGACAGCGTCTCCATCTCAGTGCCTCCCAAATATTATGAGTTTTTCAACCCCCCTAAAGGCGTGCTTCCGATTCATGTGGCCGCTCTTGAGAACGGGGTCAGGCTTCCCTTCCATCCAACCCTTCGGTGAGCTCTCAACGCCATCCAGCTCGCTCCCCTCCAGTTGAAGCCTGGCTTCTGGAGGCATCTGATTGGTTTCCTTGTATTATGGAGGGAACAATGCTAGATGAGTAAAGTGATGAGGGAGCCAGGTGCAGAGGATCTGGCTTATCTTTTCCAGATTGGGAGCTTGTCTGGGCTCCTCGAGGCCAGTTCTATGCCAAGGACAAGAATAAGCTCAACTTCATCGTTCCTGGTGCCTCGAAGAAGGACCCCGCGTGGAAAAAGGAATGGATCCTGGCGGGGGATGACTGGGGGAGCTCAATTTTCATCGGAGGGCATGAATTCGAGGTTCCTACGACTTTCAGTGACAAGCCCTCCTGGGACCGGGACTCCCTGCCTTCATAGTCCGAAGCCTTCTTAAAGGCTATACTAGCCCGGAATTATCTGAATCCGAAGTTCCCTACTGCTGAAGCTTTTGATCCTCGTAGGGTGAACTAAGTATTTGCGGATTTCAGATGTTATTCCTCGTAAGTGTCGTTGAGTTGCTTCTCCTTTTTACTTGGCTTAGTTCTAACATTTTTTTTATTTTTTTTATTTTTTTACAGTTTTTGTCATGGAGCCGGCCACCTGTCACGTCTCACGCTCTCCTCAAGGTGGAGCTTCTCTTCCCTCCTCTGGGGTCGAACCTGCCCTAGCTTTGTTTATCTCTCCGGCTGGGTTTAAGATGGCCACTCTTGCCTCGCGGGCTTTCCGGGCTTTGGGTAAAGCTCCCCAGGTGGTTGGCCTGGCTGCTTCTGCCGCTTCAGCCGTGGCCGCTAAAGTCGCTACCCCTTCGACTTAAACACCTGATTCCGCTGCGCTTCTAACAACCAAAGCCTCGGAGGTTTCTGGGAAAGGTGTTGCTTCTGGGAAAGGTGTCGCGAAGGTTCCTCTCAGTCGCTCCCGGCCTCAGTCGATCTCGACAGGGCGGGATGAGGTCCTGGAGCAGTTCATAGCGTCCTGTCCGGGTGACAGGATCTCCAAGATGGCTTCTATGCATGTGGATGTCCTTATAACCAAGGGGTCTACTATTTTAGCTGAGGTAATTGTATTTCCTTCACGCTACTTTTGTTAATTCGTTCAGTTTCTAACTCGGGTTCTGTATTTTGTAGGCCTTCAAGGTTAATGTCGCAATGGGCTAGCAGGCAGCCCTCCTCTGTGATCGGGCTGCAGAAGCCGAGGCTGAAGCCGAGAAAGCCGGGGGACTGCTCAAGCAGGCTCGGTCTTTAGTGGAAGAGGTGACTTCCAGCTAGGGAAAAATCGAGCTCGAGATGGCTGAGCTTCGCTGCGATCATGAGAGGATGAAGCAATCTTTTGATCAGGAGCGGCTTCAATCTCTCCGGCAGGCTAAGCAGCGGGATTCCTAGAGATCTGAGGCTAAGAAGCTGGACCTCGAGAACCAGTCTCTGATTACTCAGGTGACCCAGGTACAAGCTGATGCGGAGACCTCCTTCAGTGACAGGTATTTTTATGCTTCCTTTCAGGCCGCGGAAGCTCTTCCTCCTCCCTTTGATTTATCGTCAATTGCGGGCTGGGACAGACAGGAAATAATGCTCAAAGCTGTCGAGTTATCTCGCCCTGAAGGTGACAAGGTGGTCCCTTCTAGCCCTGAAGGAACTGGGAAGCAGCCCGCTCAGTCAGATCCCTCATACCATCTTCCTTCCTTTATCACCTCAGGTCCTGGGAGTCTTCCAGCAAAGTGATGTCCTCTCGATCCGAGGAGGACTAATAGGGAGCTAGTGAAGAGGTTAGGAGCCCATCTGAGGATCCCCCATTAACAGAGATGGAGGTCGACATGAGCCAGATAGAGTACTTGGCTGCCCTTCTTGACGCGGCTATCCCTCCTGAGGTTATAGACGTTGTTAATAGCCAAAATTGGCTAAGGACCAAAGGGAAATTTTCCACCTCTCAGACCTGGTTCCATACCCGAGAGTTTCACCAGGAGACCTCTCAATCCAGATCCGAGCTACTATACCATCCCAGAAACAAGGGCGGGCTCTGGAAACATCCGGGGTAGAGCCCGGACCCGAGAGCTTCCACCAGGAGACCTCTCTATCCAGAGCCGAACTGCGATACCACCCCAGGAACAAGGACGGGCTCCGGAAACATCCGGGATAAAGCCCGGAATGATCAGATCTAGCCCGCATCACCAAAACTAGAAGCTCCCCAAAGTCGAGGTCATCTCGCAAGTGCTCCAGAGACTCTGATGTACCTCGATTGACACAGAAGAATGTCCCTAAAAGGCCGCGAGGTTAGTCGAAGCCACATCTAGCTTCAAAAGGTCAGTTGAGACCACACCTAGCTTCGAAAAGGTCAAGGGAAGCCAGATTTGGCTCCAAGCTGGATGAAATTCTCAGATATCAAGGTCGAAATACTAATCAACCTCCCTGGTTGATGCACCACACCATATCGTCATATCCAACGACCTCCATAAAGGATCATACTGAAAGGATACTAGGAATGCATTGAATCACATCTGGAAACATTACCTACATGCAAAACAAGTAATAAAATCCAAAAAGGAAACAAACTGATCTCCACCATGATACTCTCAATTCGGAGGTCAATCCAAAAGTCAATGACATTAAAGCAAGAAATCCCGCCCAATAAGGAGGAGACTGAGAAAATCAAGGGAGAATCAATCTGTTGACCTACAAACTATGTATAAATAGAAAAGAAAAGAAATGAAAAAGGGGAGACTACTATTCGATAGGCATACGACTAACAATCGACCATTCCCTAGAGAGGGTTGAGAAAAAAAGAGAGAAGAACCTCTGTATTTGTATACCATGCATGTTCAATAAAAACATTCTTGCTTACTTGTCATTTTATAAATCACTGTTACATATACAATGAATTTTGGCCACCACCTACGTGGTAGTGGTCTCGAGGGCGTTAACTGAGATTTCTCATCCCGAGCAAAATTTCCGTAAACAGACGTAATTAATGAAGTTTTGGAGGAAGATCCAGCTGATCATCCGATGGAGCCTCTAAATGGAGGAGCGGTCGGTGAGGATAACCCAGATGGACAGCTACCTATAGAGGGGGTTGATGCCGATGATCAGCAGGAAGGAGGAGGGCCAGCGGAGGGGAGCCATGAGAGTCCTAAAGCTTGAAGCGGATGACTTGTTTTTGATTGCCCGGAAAAAGGGGTGGGCACCCTGTTTTGCCATTATCAGTTTTTCATTTTCCTTCTTCTTTTTGTATCCCGAGTTCGGGGGTTGGGCTCCTCATTTGGATGTAGCCTTATCGGGGGATAGGCTCCCCTTGTCCTTAATGATAAATCGAAGCGCTCTTTTGAGAATTTTTATTCTGTTTATGGTCTTGCATGGGATCCAGAGTAGCATCTGTAGCAACAATTAAGATGCTTGTAGGGAATTATGACGATTTTGATCCTGCACACGAAAGCAAACATTATCTATATAAATATGTATATATATATATATATGTTTTTTTTAAAGGGGTGATAACCCAAACAAGACTTTAGGAGGGCTACTTAGCTTTTTCCTAGTATTTGAGATCTGGTGGGCAACTATGCTCTTACACTCAAATCCTTCTTGGGGGTGGTAGCCCGACCAAGGCATCAGGGGGGCTATCGAGCTATTTCCTGGTCTCGAGATCTGGAGGGCAACTATGCTCTTACACCAAGATCCTTCTTGGAGGTGGTAGCCCGACCAAGGCATCAAGAGGGTTATCGAGCTATTTCCTGGTCTCGAGAGCTGGAGGGCAACTATACTCTTACACTCAGATCCTTCTTGGGGGTGGTAGCCCGTCCAAGGCATCAGGAGGGCTATCAAGCTATTTCCTGGTCTCGAGATCTGGAGGGCAACTATGCTCTTACACTCAGATCCTTCTTAGGGGTCGTAGCCCGACCAAGGCATCAGGAGGGCTATCGAGCTATTTCCTGGTCTCGAGATCTGGAGGGCAACTATGCTCTTACACTCAGATCCTTCTTGGGGGTGGTAGCCCGACAAAGGCATCAGGAGGGCTATCGAGCTATTTCCTGGTCTCAAGATCTGGAGGGTAACTATGCTCTTACACTCAGATCCTTCTTGGGGGTGTTAGCCTGACCAAGGCATCAGGAGGGCTATCGAGCTATTTTCTGGTCTCGAGATCTGGAGGGCAACTATGCTCTTACACTCAAATCCTTCTTGGGGGTGGTAGCCCGACCAAGGCATCAGGAGGGCTATCGAGCTATTTCCTGGTCTCGAGATCTGGAGGGCAACTATGCTCTTACACTCAGATCCTTCTTGGGGGTGGTAGCTCGACCAAGGCATTAGGAGAGCTATCGAGCTATTTCCTGGTCTCTAGAGGTTTATGTCGAATTCCTATACAAGGGTATAGTCACTAATGTTGAACATAGTTGGAGACAAAGATGGAAGAGAGAAGGAAAATGACTTTATTGATGATTGAGATGTAGTACATCTTTATTAGGACCTATAATGAAAACTAAGTGGGGGTAGTCCGTTTGAGAACTCCTTTCAAGGGTAGGATTTCTTCAAATGATCTGCATTCCAAGTGTGGTTGATGGATCGTCCGTCCATGTCTTCGAGTTTATAAGCTCCATTGCGAACGACTAGCTTTATCAAATATGGCCTTTCCCAAATTGGACTTAAGACTCCATTCGACCTTTTTTGAGTGTTCAGTGTCACTTTCCTAAGTACCAGATCCCCTTCCTTGAATTTTCGGGCTCTAACCTTTTGGTTGAAGTATCTAGCGATCTTGCTCTGGTAGATCGCTACTTTCTCTCCTACCCGGTCTTGCTTTTCTTCTAAGAGGTCTAGACTAGCCCGAAGCTTGACTTCATTACTTTCGGGTTCAAAGTGTTGTACCCCGAACGAGGTTAATTTATGCTCGATGGGGAGGACTGCTTCAACCCCGAAAGCCAGGGAGTAAGGTGTCTCTCTGGTAGCTGTTCTTTGTGTAGTCCGGTATGCCCAGAGGACTTCTGGTAGCTGTTCGGCCCATTTACCTTTCTTCTGCTGAAGCTTCTTTTTCAAAAGTTTCTTGATTGTCTTGTTGGTGGATTCTACCAGCCCGTTAGTCTGGGGATGAGCCACTGAAGCGAGCCTGAGGTCGATCCCCAATCCCTTGCAGAAGTCTTTGAATCGGGTGTTGTCGAATTGCATTCCTAGGTCGGCTATAATGATGAGAGGGGTCCCGAACCTGCATACCACGTTAGTCTTGATGAACTTGGTTGTATTCTTTTCTGATATTCGAGAAAGAGGTCCTGCCTCGACCTATCTTGTGAAGTAGTCGATAGCCACGATAACGTGTTTCATCTGTCCAGGAGCAGTAGGAAGTGGCCTAATTAGGTCGATTCCCCACATGGCAAAGGGATAAGGTGAACTGAGGGACGATAGTCGCTCGGGTGGCTGGTGATTCAAGTTTGAGGTTCTTTGACAAGGTTTGCAGGATTGCACAAAACTCTTTGCATCTTGATGGATGGTCAGCCAATAGTACCCCATACGAAGCACCTGATAGGCTAGAGCTTCCCCACCTATGTGGTTCCCACAGTCCCTAGAGTGGACCTCTCTCAATGCCCACTTAGCATCATCGGGATGCAAGCATCTAAGTAAGGGGAGGGATTTGCCCCTCCTATAGAGGTATCCGTCCACTATACAGTATCGAACTGAGAGTCTCTTAATTCTTCAGTCTTGGTCGGGCTCTTCAGGAAGCTCTCCTTCAAGAAGGTAGGCGACAATTGGGTCCATCCAATAAGGTAGGCGATCCAGGGAACAAATTTCTCCATTTGTGGCTATGCTTGGCTGGGTGATTACTTGGAGGGGAGTTCCCCTTGGTAAGGACTGGCCTCTGTTCAGCCGCTATTTTAGCCAGAGCATCTAGCGCGATGGTTTTGGTGTCGAGGCACCTAATCGATCTTGAGTCTCTTAAATTTGCTTTTCAGCAGTCGAGCTATATTTAGGTAGGCAACCATATTATCTCCCTTTGCCTGGTAGACCCCAGTCACCTAGTTTACAACAAGCAACGAATCGCTCTTGATCTGCAGGTAGTCGGCCTTTAGTTCGATGGCTACCTTTGTCCCGGCTAGGAGGGCTTCATATTCCGCTTCGTTGTTGGTAGCTTTAAACTCGAATCTGAAACAGTGACAGAATTCAGTCCCCTCCGGATCTAGTCAAAACTATGCCAGCTCCTCCCCCAGCTCGTCCGGATGCTCCGTCTGAAAAGAGGATCCATGGCTTGCAGCCTTCCGGCCAATTTTCGACCTCTGATACCTTCTCAGGGACCTTGTTTGATACTGAGGGATCATCTAGATCTGGGATCGCTGAGAATTCTGCCACGAAGTCGGCCAAAGCCTGTGCCTTTATCGTAGTCCGGGGCTTATACTTTAGGTCGAGCTGAGTGAGCTCTAGTGCCCATAAAACTAGCCTTCCTGACACGTCTGGTCTTTGCAAGAATTGGCGGTGGGGTTGGTCTGTCACCACTGCTATTGTGTGAGCTTGAAAATAGGGACGGAGTTTCCTCGCTGAGATCACCAGAGCATAAGCGAGCTTCTCCAAGAGAATGTAGTTCCTTTCTGATTTGGTCAAGGCATGACTCATATAGTATATGGGTCTTTGAAAACCGTCGCTACAATCCTTGGCCAAAGCCCCGCTTACTGCAGTTTCTGATACAGCCAGGTAAATCTGCAACTCATCTCCGAGAACCGGCTTGACTAACAAAGGGGGGCTTGTTAGGTACTCTTTCAAAGCTTGAAATGCCTGCTCGCTTTCTTGGTTCCATTTCATGTTCTTCCCTTGTTTGATGGCCTTGAAGAAAGGGAGACACTTATCAGTGGAGCGAGAGATAAACCTGTTGAGTGCCGCCACCCGTCCAGTCAGAATTTGTACTTTCTTGAGCGAGGTCGGGGATTCCAGGTCCAAGATAGCTTTGATTTTTTCTGGGTTGGCTTCTATACCTCTCTCATGAACCATGAAGCCCAGAAACTTCCCTACCGTTACCCCAAAAGCACATTTAGAGGGGTTCAAACGCATCTGGTTTTCCCTCAATATGAGGAAGGTTTTGCGAAGGTCTTCCTGATGTCCCTTTGTGGTTGGGGATTTCGTGATCATGTTGTTGATATACACTTCCATCGTCCTTCCTATATCGGGCTTGAACAGTTTGTTAACCAGCCGCTGGTATATGGCCCCTGCATTCTTCAAACCAAACGGCATCACCTTGTAGCAGTATAAGCCCTGCCCCGTAATGAAACTAGTCTTATCTTGGTCAGCCGGGTGCATTTTAATTTGGTTGTATCCTGAGAATGCGTCCATAAAACTCAAAAGTTTGTTTCCGGACGTGGAGTCAACCAACTGGTTGATCTTTGGTAAAGGAAAACTGTCTTTCGAACAAGCCCGGTTGAGGTCGGTGTAGTCGACACACATACGCCATTTCCCATTCGCCTTCGTGACCATGACCATGTTGGCGATCCATTCGGGGCAACGTACCTCTCTAACGAACCCCGCTTTGATCAATTTATCAACCTCTTCCTGCACCGCCGCGTTCCTATTAGCGTTGAAGTGACGCCTCTTCTGCTTGACGGGCTTGACTGTTAGATCTACTGCTAGCCGGTGGGTGGCCAACGATGCCGGGATTCCAGGCATTTCATCATGGTTCCAGGCGAAGATGTCACTGAATTCTCTGAGAAGATCAATCAGTCCTCTTTTTACTTCTGGATCAAGGGTGGCTCCGACCTTGACGATCTTGGAGGGATCGTCATTCTTGACGGATATCTCTTCTAGTTTGTCCACGGGCTGCCCGCTGGCCCATTCGTTACTCTGTTCTTCCTCATAGGGCATGATAGGTTCATCCTCCGGATGCTAGGATGTTCCGCGGGCTCCTTCTCCTCTTGGATTATCCGGGATGTATCCATGTCTTTCTGGATTAATGTCACCTGTACACACTGCTTCGCTAGGGCTGTAGGATTGGCAGATACTGCGTAGCATTTCCTGGCTGCCTGCTGGTCTCCGCGTACCTCTCCTACTTTGGTTCCAACCTAGAATTTCAAGACGTTGTGGTATATGGACAAGACTCCCTTCAAGGAGGACAGGAAAGGTCTCCCTAGGATGGCGTTGTAGGTCGATGGGGTGTCCACCACAACAAAGTCGGTCATTACATTCTGTTGGAGCGGGGTGACCCCGATGATTACTGGGAGGATCATTGACCCCACTAGTATGATCGAGTCCCCAGTGAAATCGTAAAGCGGAGTGGTACAGCTGTTGTAACAATGTTGCTTCAGGTTTAATTTTTCCAGGGTATCCTTGAAAAGGATATCTACACTGCTACCTGTATCCACGAGCACGCGATGGACCAGACAGTTGGCGATCTGTATCGTGATGACCATAGGATCATCATGAGGTTGCACAGTGTTGAAGACATCTACTTCGGTGAATACGATCTGAGCTGACTGGGAGGGCTCTGTGGGGCTTTGGCTGACTTCGAAGATCCCTCGGCTCTCTCTAAGGCGGGGAACCTTTCTTGCGTGGTTTTTCCAGGGAGTTATTGGAAACGCCGGCCAATGTAGGACCTCCGCTGATAGTGTGTATCACCTAGATCTGTTGCATTAAGTCAGCCTGCTCCCCTTTCCTCTTTTCTGCGTCCTCACGGATTTCAGCTTGTACCTCCCTTCCAGTCCTGATATTATCTCTGACCTGTTGTAAGAACTCAATCAGGCATCCTCCCCTTATCAGGGACTCAATCTGGTTGTGTAAGTTATAGCACTCCGAAGTGTTATGGCCCACGTCTTCGTGAAAGTCGCAGTATTTGTACCGGTTTCTCCTGTCAGCTGGGGCCTTCATGGGAGCGGGCTTTTGGAGCAACCCTTTATCTCGTATGGCAAGGTAGACTGTTTCCCTGGAAGCATTCAAAGGGGTGTAGTAGTCATACCCTTTTTCCCCTTGCATTACGGGAGCCACGGTCCTGGGAGGCGGCCAAGCCTTGGGAGGGGTTCATTTTGCTGGATATCTTTCTTGCTTATGCGGAGGGGCAGGGAGGCGATAGGTCGACCTGTTGGGAGGTTTATTCTGAGCTTTCTGCACTGGCTCAAATTTGGCAGCTTCTTTCTTCAGACGCTTTGCCGTTCTCATGTCGTCATGGTCTATCTTGGCCTTGAATTGTTCGTCGATCTCGACCTGCTCAAGAGCCCGTTCATAGGCCTCTTGGTAAGTCTCGGGAGGTCTCTTGGCGAAAGAACAGAAAAGCTTTCCTGCCCAGAGGTTTCGCCTGAAGTTGGCGAGGGTTTCTTTTTCAGTGAAAACTCCCATTTGTATGACCTCCTTGTGGAATCGCTCCACGTACGATCGAAGAGTTTCACTCCGTTCCTGGATCACATATTGGAGGTGTATGGGATCTTTTGGGCCAGGTTTAACTCCTTGGAACTGTGAGCAAAAATCGGATGATAATTTTGTGAAAGAATCCACGCTTCCAACGAGTAGTTTCCTGAACCAGGTTTTCGCGTAGTCGGTCAAGGTCGTTGGGAACATTCTGCACATAGCTGCTCTGGTAGTCTTCTAGACCTCCATCTGTTGAACGAAGCTCTCTAGGTGGCTTAGAGGATCTTCTATTCCTGAGAACTTATCTGCTGGAATTTTGAATTTTGTGGGGAGCTCTGCTTCCCGGATCCTCCTAGTGAAGGGAGTGTTCATCTCGCTCAGGGGATCCTCCTTACTCTTTCCCTTCCTTATCTGCTGGACCTCTTTTTGTAGCTTTGCCAGCTGATCCCTCAGTCGCTTGTTCCTAGGTCTCTTCGAGTTAACCTCAGATTCCTCACTGTCGAATCTTTCTGATGAACTGGAAATTTCTATCCGGTCCTCCTCCTGGATATGATCCACTCGGGGAGTTTGTCTACTTTCCTCTTCTAGGGCCCGGGTAGTTCTCCTAGATGTAGTTGGATGAGATAACCCTCGCGGCTTCCAGGTAAAAGCATCCGCGACAGACTTAACTAGCCGGGGTTGATATTGTGAAAGTCTTTTCGGAGCTGGGAGCATGGGTCCCAGCCTATCCCGGATCGAACGTTGGGGCTCTGATCTATCTCGAGCCGGCTCTGGAGGAGGAGGTTCTAGGCGATCGAAAGCAGGTGGTCTAGCTCCGAACCTGCTCGGCTCTCCCTGATCATTCAGGTTGGTTGGATGGATTGTGATGCCTTCAGCGAGGAGGCGGACGCGGACGGATTCTACGAAGGCCGCCGCTTGTTGGTCGAGCGCTGCCTGGCTCACTATGGGGTGGCCAGTAGCCCGCGTATTGGTTGTCTGGATCGGAGCTTGACTGCTATATCCAGACTTTGTCCCCCTTCCTGGGGCTTTTCGGGTTGGCCTCGCCGGAGATTGCTCTGGGACTCTGTGTTGGCCTTGGGAGGAGCGGAGCCTCATAGTTCCTGTAAAACAATGAAAATATAAATGCAAACGATTGATTAATTGGGTGTAGGATCTTTCCCACAGACGGCGCCAGAAAGTGTTAACGGAAATTTTGCTCGGGATGAGAAATCTCAGTTAACGCCCTCGAGACCACTACCACGTAGGTGGTGGCCAAGATTTATTGTATATGTAACAGTAATTTATAAAATGACAAGTAAGCAAGGATGTTTGTATTGAACGTGCATGGTGTACAGATACAGAGATTCTTGTCTCTTTGCTCTCAACTCTCTCTAGAGAATGGTTGATTATTTTTCGTCTGCCTGTCGAATAGTAGTCTCTTTTTTTATTTCTTTTCTTTTCTATTTGTACATAGTTTGTAGGTCAACAGACTGATTCTCCCTTGATTTTCTCAGTCTCCTCCTTATCGTGGTGGAGATTAGTTTGTTTCCTTTTTGGATTTTATTACTTGTTCTGCATGTAGGTAACGTTTCCAGAAATGATTCAATGCATTCCTCGTATCCTTTCAGTATGATCCTTTATAGAGGTCGTTGGATATGACGATATGGTGTGGTGCATCAACCAGGGAGGTTGATTAGTATTTCGACCTTGATATCTGAGAAGTTTCATCCAGCTTGGAGCCAGATCTGGCTTCCCTTGACCTTTTGAAGCTAGGTGTGGCTTCGACTGACCTCGCGGCCTGTTAGGGACATTCTTCTGTGTCAATCGAGGTACAGACGAGTCTCTGGAGCATTTGCGAGATGACCTCGACTTCGGGGAGCTTCCAGTTTTGGTGATGCGGGCTAGATCTGATCGTTCCAGGCTCTATCCCGGATGTTTCCGGAGCCCGTCCTTGTTCCTGGGATGGTATCGCAGTTCGGCTCTGGATAGAGAGGTCTCCTGGTGGAAGCTCTCGGGTCCGGGCTCTATCCCGGATGTTTCCGGAGCCCGCCCTTGTTTCTGGGATGATATCGTAGTTCGGCTATGGATTGAGAGGTCTCCTGGTGAAACTCTCTGGTATGGAACCAGGTCTGGGAGGTGGAAAATTTCCCTTTGGTCCTTAGCCAATTTTGGCTATTAACACTTTGATACCGAGGTTATTGCAGCCACCGATCGAGAGATCGAATAATATACAAAGAGGTTCGATATCCCTCATTCAGTTCATCTTTTTCGTGATGAGAGGTGAGCTATCTGGAATCCACCCCCAGGCACTGTCGCTATATATGAGGCAATGCTTACCTGAGGAGTTACTCTGCTTATTCAACCTTAAATTGCCAGATTTTTGGCAGACGACGGGATTGCACCTACCCAGCTAACACCCAACCCATACAGGATATTGGTTTTTTGTGGAAGATATGGAAGAAAATCGATGTGAAGAATCCACCAACTCTTAGGGAAATCCTTTATTTCTACACCATTGGCCGATCGGATGCTAAGGGCACGTTCCATCTTCAGTCTAGCTCCATAAATCACTAGGTCTCAAAAGACGTGGAAACTAAACCTCCCACTCTAACTCACAATGACCAGAAAGGCTTAATTTAGGGATTCCCTTCATCAAAAAAGTTCTAGAAGAATAGTTGATTTTTTGTTTCAAGCAATTGGGGTCAGGTTATTGTTGGTGATGATTCCTAAGCCTTGACCAGAAACCGTATCCCTAGGTATTTCATCAATCTAGACGTTTGGTCCAAGTCTCCTCTAGTGCTGACCGAGGAGGAATCTGGGCGCGTAGTCCTGGCCGCCATTCAATCTTGGGACGATAGAGATCGTCGCTCGCTTTTCGTGGAAACGGACCCGATTAGAGCAAGATCTTTCTCTGCTATCTCTATGGGATGAAGGCATTGTAAGTTTACTTTTTCTATGATTTGTTCTATATCTCACCAGTGTTTCTGATCGAACTAATATCATTTTGACTAATTTCTAGTGTTTGATTATGATCTGGTTACTGGCAAGCAAGCCGGATGTGCCAAGAGTAGGAAGGTGACTAGCCAGAAAGAAGTAGCCGAGCAGATAGCTCATGAGATTACTCCTCCTGAACATGATTTTATGGAGAATACTTACATTCCTGATCTTGACACTTCCCAAAATTACAGAAAGCTAGCTGTACCTATTGACCAAGTAAGGTGGAGGAAGTTTATGTGCCTCCTAGAAATCAAAAAAGGAAGCTGACTAAATATACCGTTGGTAGGAAGGTTGCTAAGAAAGCAGAAAGACTATAAAATAACAATCACTCTAATCTAATGTGCGACATTAAAAGAGAAACGAAAAGTAGAAAAACCCCTAAGGGTAATAGATCTTCAGGTATTAGGCATTGCATGCTCTGGGTAAGGCTCCCCCTTCTGGTCGGGTCAGGCGATATGCTCCGTGCCCAGCTAAACTGACCACCTAATAGGGCCCTTCCCACTTATCAGCAAAAGAACCAGATGCTTTTTCTTTTGTACTAGGAGAAACTCTTCTTAGGACTAGGTCTCCAAGTTGAAATCTCCTTATCCGAACATATGAGTTGTAGTTACAACTGCCCTCTGTTGATAAGCCGCATTTCTCACACACATCAGAGCTCTTCTTTCTTCAAGTTCATATAGGCTTTGTTCTAACTTACTCACGTTTTGTTCGAGCAGGTAGAGCTGAACTCTTGGGGAGGTGTAAACTGTCTCCACTAGGAAGATTGCCTTAGTTACGAACGAATAGGGCGTTTTGCCTGTTGTTGTTGGTTCTATGGTTCGGTATGCCCAAGCACCTCATGCAGCTTATTTGCCCAGTTTCCCTTCTTGGTATCTAGTTTAGCCTTCAAAGTGTGCTTGATGACCTTGTTTATAGCTTCAGTCTGCCCATTGGTCTGTGGGTTAGTAGGTGTGGCATAATAGTTCTTGATGTGGTACCGCTCACACATCTCTTTGAAATTGTCACTGTCGAATTGGGTTCAATTGCCAGTGATTGATTGAGCCAAAATTGTTATATATTTTGGCCCTCATTCCGTATCCCTTGTCTTCTTTTAGAGCATGTTTTCGTATTTCATATGGCTCTTTTGTTGCAATTGCAAGAATTATGTGAAAATCAAGAAGCGGAAGCAAAAAGGGACAAAATTAGAGCAAAAGAGGACTCTTGAAGGCTATAGTGCACGAGTACCATACTCGTGCACTACCCGTGCACCGAAGAATGGAAATCAGGTAGATCTCAGTGCACGGGTACTGCACGGGTACCTTACCCGTGCACTACGGGCGTCAGGTGCAGCCACGTCAGCAAAATCAGACCTATTTCGGGGAACCTATATATAGAATCTTATGTTAGGTCAGCCACATGCCCACAAACCATTTTTATATCACATTTTCTCTCTTTAGATCTAAAAACCATTCTCTCCTAAATCATCCAAAAACCCATACATCATTTTCATCAATTTGCTACTAAAGAGGACATTGGAGGTGGATTCAAACTTGAAGAAAGAAGGTCTCATATGGGTCGTCTCTATTTCTCTCCTCTTTGTCATTTATTTACATTTGTCATGAGTAGCTAAACCCAAATTGGGGGTTGATGTAACTAATTCATAGATTGTGGGATTTCCACCATTTTGACATAGTTCCATTCAATTTGCTTAATTGTGTTTAATTATCCCTTGAATTAAGTAGGCAATCCAACTCTTGATTTTTATGGATTAGTTGAACTTATTAGAGTAATTAGTCTTTAATTGAAATCTTTGTGAAAATGGGTAGGCATTCCAACTCCCATTTAACTTAGTGGTTGAATTTACTCTTAAATGCATTTAATACTCACTTTGGGTTGGGTAGGCATTCTGAAATTCCCTTAATCACTTATAGAGTAAAATATACCTAGAAGGGGGGGGGGGGGGGAGTGAATAGGTGTAGACTCAAATTCTAGCATTTCTTTTTCTACACAAGCAATTTAATCACACTTATAAACTTTAACAAGTAGATTGCTTCAAAAAGTCAATATAAGATTAATTAAACAAGAGTTGAAACAATACAAGTCAAAGTAAGTAAAGAAATTAAAATGCTAAAATCAACACAAAGGATTTTTACGTGGTAAAACCTCAAAATGAGGAAACAACCGGCAAACCGTAATTCACTATGACAAATAAGAGATACACATAGAAAAAACAATCAACACATGATTCACTCTACAAGCTATCAACTCCTATTCTACCCTCGGGCCTAGTAAACCACTTGCCTACTTCTTATCTAAGATGTGACTATCACACCTCTAGGAAGCAACTTCCTTTCCAAGACGCTCATGTCTCTAGGAAGATTCCTTGCTTGCCTATCCAGATCCTCCCGACCATAGACAAGACTTCTTGCTTAGCTATCTGGATCCTCTCGATCCTAACTAAGACTCCTTGCTCGACTATCTGGAACACTTTCCTAGCCAAGTCTTCTTGCTTAAGTCAAAGCTTCACTCACTTCAACAAGAGGCTTCAACCTTTTGCAAGGCAATGATCTAAGTGAAATGCAAACATGCAATCATGATGCAATCATAAGCAAATAGAGCAAGTAGATCAAACAAACTCTATGAAGAATTAGGTTTGCACAAATCAAGATCACAAGCAAATGTACCTAATTCTTATGAACATGTGATCAGAGATATAGATTAGGCAATCAAAACATTCACAAAAATATCTAGAAACCTAAACATGTCAATCAAAGCTAGAACAACAAGTTTTCAATAAAAATCACAAAACTAGCTTTGAAATCAAATGAACAAGTTAACACTTGAAATCCTCAACGTATTCAACAAAAAATGTAAGCTAGATTTAGATGGTAAAAATCACAATCAAAATATCCTAGTTCTAGAACATGTGACTAAAACCTAGAAATCAACAATCAAGATCACATCACAAAGAGATTCTAGATTCAAGTTTATGTTCTCCAAAATTAGCTTAACTGATATTCAATCAAAAATACAAAAGCTAATTTTGAAACTCATCCAAACAAGTCTACAAATAGAATCAAAATCATTCTAAACACTTTTCTCTAATAAAATAAGAAGATCCATCGAGTTGATCATACAAGAAAAATGAAGAGAAGATAATTCACTTACAAATGATGAACACACGAATGAAGATCAGATCAGTAAGAACAATATGGATATCATTTGGCTCTTAAAATGCTTGGTACTTGTTCCTATCTTCAAGACCAAAAATTTTGGCTTTTGAAAATCTAAAAGCGGAGTTTATTTGAGAGAGATATCACAAAAACAAAATTGGACAAGTTGTAAAAATTTCTGCACGAATTTTGAATATATATGGAGGGAAAATGGTGTAAAGAGAAGAGAGATTCGACCAACCAATGAAAAACTACCACCTCAGCATCCCGTGGAGGCACATAGCCTCCACAGGGGCAGAGGGCATCCCATCCCATTGGGCCCACGCTTCCACGAGGAAGGGGTACGTGGCACCTCCTATTCTCTCGTGCACTCCTCGCGTCCTTCGACCATATTTAGGCTTCCGAACTTCGATTTCGAATCCATTTTTGGAATACAAACCATAACTCTCTCATGGACATGGAAGTCAACAAAACTTTCACAAAAGATATGAAAATTGACTGGATACATAAGGACGGAAACCATGCACGATAAAGACACGAAAAGTTTCTTAACTTCCTACTCGGAACTTGAAAACTAATGAATGAGTAACCAAAACAACCAGAACTCAATAAGGAATAATATAAGCACAAATTCAAGTCAATTATCACACAAACACAAACAAATAAACACATGAACACACAAGTATGCCATTTCCTAGCTATAGTCCTAGAACATGTAATTTTACAAAAGTTGTCAAATTAAATCTAATGCATGTGCATACAATAATATATGTGTGTATGTGTTATACCATTTAAGCAAAACAATGCAAGGACACAAATGGATATAATGTGTGTGTGCGCACCTACCCCTTGCAAGCGGAAGAAAAATCTTGATACCTTAGCATCCAAGTAAGCATTTTTCCTCTTGAAGACAATATTTGCATGAGAAGCTGCTCTTCTTCTTTAAAGCTCATATAAATCACGAACCACCCAAGCAACTAGACATTATAAAGAAAGACAGTTTGGTTATGGACTCAAGCCAACCCAAATCTAAAACCTAACACATTCCAACTCCTAACTCTTTGTAAAGATTGAATTGTTGTTTCTTTGTGAGCCAAATAGGCATTCCAACTCTTGGTTTACATTAGATACCAAATTATATTTTTAACCATCTACACCTAAGGTGTTTAACCAAGCTCAATTGAATTGGAAAAGGTATGTTGTGAGTACTCCAATCCAACATATCTTGGCTAGGAAAAAGGGATGGATTGTGAGCATTCCAATCCAAGCCATCTCGGCTTTCCTATA
This sequence comes from Dipteronia sinensis, assembly GCA_033220585.1. Classification (NCBI taxonomy): domain Eukaryota; kingdom Viridiplantae; phylum Streptophyta; class Magnoliopsida; order Sapindales; family Sapindaceae; genus Dipteronia; species Dipteronia sinensis. The sequence goes on along the minus strand of CM065638.1, from coordinate 17,459,502 downwards.
TCTATCCAAAGAAAAAGTGAAAGGAGTGAATTGTGAGCATTCCAATCCAAGCCATCCCGAAAACTAGAGCGAGGGAGATAAGCCATATATTTAAATCGAGTCAAGCTTCGTAAGTGGAACTCCCACTATTTGTGTCAATATTGCATCAACTCCCATATCTATCATCATATACTTTTTACACACATTTTTATTATCTTAAGTTTTGCTTAGTTTCTTTAGTTTAATAGTTGTGCATTTTCATCTAGTTCCTATCATCATTCATTTTAATTACTTTTATTGCACTTAGTTTTATTGCATTTAGTACTAGAGTAAAATTTGATCATAATATATCTCGATCTCTGTAGACGATACCCTAACTTGCCATAGTACTTGTTTAATACTTTTGAGTGCATAGTTGCGGTTTTATACATTTTTATTTTGATATTGCATATAAGACAGATGCGTGTCAAAAATGGTGCCACTGCCGGGGATCGGTGTATATAGTTGTGATAAAATATAGCTTCAGTCAGTCGTTTTTAGTTTCTTTTGTTCTTTTTACATCCGATGGTATTTTTATTTTTGATTGTTTCAGGATTTATGGACTATTTCTAGCAAGATTCAAGACCAAGATATGAGCTGTATGACTACCAATATGATCAAGAAAGGGAAACAACCCAGAATTTTAAGAGAACGCTTTTGAGATCGGGGGCCTTTCGTTTGAAGAACAATTGCGGAATTTAGTGGGATGTGATGATCATATAGGTGATGAGCTTAAGGCATCTTGTCAAGCCCCACAACAATTGAATGAAGAGTGTTTTCAGTACCAAGAGTGGGGTGAAGCATATCAGATGGACATTGACTGTCTTGGACAACAAACGAGAAGTTTTGTGCTATCAACGTAACAAACAACATAAGAATTTCAAGCCTCCGAGGAAAGAACAAGGGAGAATTTGAGTAAATACATCGGGGAAAATGAAAGAAGAATGAATGAGATAGATGTTTACATAGACTCAACTATGTATTCTTTCCAAGATCTTCCCATCTTTTATTGGCTCGACGTGCCTCTGTAGTGAATTCGAGAACCCCTTCTGTATAGTTCACTGCCTATTATTGTGTATCAAGTGTCCTTCTCTAATAAGTTTCTCAATGTAGTCTTTTAATTGATAACACTTTGAATTTTGATGGTTGTTCTTCTGATGGAACCGCAGTACCTATTCATATCCCTTTCTGGTATATGTTTTGAAGGTTTCTTGTATATGTTTTTATCCTTTAATACATCCAGACCCTCTTCCTGTCTTTTGGCTAAGGGAGTGTTGTTAGGTCGATAAATGTTGATATTTGAGACCCCCAATTCCAATGTTTTATGTTATGTTCTTGAGTATAATAGAATATTTTAACGTGTTTGTTGAGTTGGTGAAGAATATAGCTCTTGAAGTGAGTTTGAAGATAAAATGGTGATTTTAGAGAAAGTTTGGAGAAATACCTCTGCTACACATCCAACTTGTGAAGACCATATCTCTCTCCTCAGCTTGAACCTGGCTAAGATCCATATGATTTCAGAAAGCTCCAGATGTTTAGTATCCGATACACTTTACGGTTTATCAATCTGAATTTTCTAGAGGAAGTTATGGCTGTTTTAGTAGCCGAAGGTCATATCAGAATAATTCGGCGGGTCATGACTGCCCTTTTCGGTAGCTGAATTGTTCCAGTGGTTTTGACGGTCGCAATTCGGCGGTTGCGAACCGTCGATTTGGTAGCCGAATTGCAAGACGTATTTTTGAATGATTTCCACTCTGAATTGGTTCAGAATTGTCTCAAAGCTTCCTAAATCAAATCCTAATGACTTTAGAAGATAAAGACATGTTTGTAAAACTTCCTAAACTTGAATTAGGAATCAATCATCAAAGAGGAAATCCAAGTTAAGAAATTGTTAATAGCCAAAATTGGCTAAGGACCAACGGGAAATTTTCCACCCTCCAGGCCTGGCTCCATGCCCGAGATCATCCACCAGGAGACCATGTTACCCAAAGCCGAGCTACAGTACCACCCCGCAGGAACAAGGATGGGCTCCAGAAACATCCGGAATAGAGCCAGGAATGATCAGATCAAGCCCGCGTCACCGAACCTGAAAACAAGAAATCCCCCCCCCCCCAAAATCGGGATTACCTCGTAACTTCTCCAGAAGCTCGCCAGTACCTCGCTGACATAGTGGGGTGTCCGTAGGAGGCCGCACCAAGCTTCAAAAGGTCAAGAGAGGATAGACCTAGCTTCTGATTAGCCGAAATTCCTTTATATCAGGGCTAGAACACTGATCGACCTCACTACCTGATATACCCCACCACATTACATGCCATATTCGATGATCCCTATGGGAGAACATGCTAGACTTGAAGACACACAGGATCATATCTGAAGACATTACATGTGTACAGAACAAGTAATAGAGTCTAAGTAGGAAACAAATTAATCTCCACCAAGATATCCACGATTCAGCAATTAACTCAAAGTCAATCACATTTTAAATGAAAATCCCGCTCGATAAGGAGGGAAGAGATGGAGAAACTCAAGGGGAGAATCAATTAGTTTAACCTACGAAGACATTGTATAAAGGAGGAACTTCCTCCTTCTGAAAAGAGGAGACTACTATTCAACAGGCATACAACAAGTACCCAACGACACCCTAGAGAAAAGTGAGAGCAATTTGAGATAGAGAGACATGTATATCACATATTATCAATAGAGGAAGCTTTTTTTGATTCTTTTGAGTAGCTAATAATATCGTTATTTCCTTGTCAGGAGGATAAAAGGAATCCTTTGAGTGAGTTGAACGCTCCCTTCACTAGGAGGATCCGAGAAGCGGAACTCCCACAAAAATTTAAAATGCTAGCAGATAAGTTCTCCGGAACGAAAGATCCTCTAAGCCACCTGGAGAGCTTCGTTCAACAGATGGAGGTCCAGAACACTACTAGAGCGGCTATGTGTAGGATGTTTCCAACGACCCTAACCGACTACGCTAAAACTTGGTTCAGGAAGCTGCCCGCTGGTAGCGTGGACTCTTTCACGAAGTTATCACCAGATTTTTGGTCGCAGTTCCAAGGGGTCAAACCTCGTCTGAAAGATCCCATACACCTCTAATATGTGATTCAGGAGCGAAGTGAGACACTTCGATCGTATGTGGAACGTTTTTACAAAGAGGTCATACAAATGGGAGTTTTCACCCAGAAAGAAACTCTCGCCAACTTCAGGCGAAACCTAGGGGCGGGAAAGCTTTTCCTCTCCTTCGCCAAGAGACCTCCCGAGACTTACCAGGAGGCCTACGATCGGGCTCTTAAGCAGGTCGAGATCGATGAGCAACTCAAAGTCAAGATGGAACACGACGACATGAGAACGGTGAAGCGTCTGAAAAAAGAAGCCCCCAAATTTGAGCCAGCTCAGAAAACTCAGAATAAACCTCCTAATAGGTCGACCTATCGCATTCCCGCTCCTCAGCACAAGCAAGAAAAATATCCAGCAAGACGAACCCCTCCTCGGGCTTCGTCACCTCCCAGGACCGTGGCCCCCGTAATGCGAGGGGAGAAAGGGTATGACTACTACACTCCTTTGAATGCTTCCAGGGAAACGGTCTACGTTGCTATACGAGATAAGGGGCTACTCCAAAAGCCTGCTCCCATGAAAGCCCCAGCTGACAGGAGGAACCGGTACAACTACTGCGACTTCCATGAAGACGTGGGCCATAACACTTCAGAGTGTTATAATTTGCGCAACCAGATTGAAGCCCTGATAAGGGGGGGATGCTTGATTGAGTTTCTACAGCTGTTAATAGCCAAAACTGGCTAAAGACCAAAGGAAAATTTTCCACCTTCCAGACCTGGCTCCATGCGCGAAAGTTCCCACCAGGAAACTATTTTATCCAAAGCCGAGCTACGATACCACCCCACAGGAACAAGGATGGGCTCTGGAAACATCCGAGATAGAGCCCAGATCGATCAGATATAGCCCGCATTACCAAAACTGAAAACACTTTCTTCCCCGAAGCCGAGGTCACCTCACAATTCCTCCAGAAACTCACCTATACCTCGCTGATACAGGGGGATATCCCTAGGAAGCCGCACCCTAGCTCCGCAAGGTCAAGGGAAGCCGCACCTAGCTTCGAAAGGCCAAGGGAAGCCAGATCTGGCTCCTAGCTAAACGAAACTTCTCAGATATCAAGGTCGAAACACTGATTGACCTCATTAGTTGATGTACCACACCATGATACATTCAGCGACCCTTATGGAAATCATGCCAGACCCGAAGATACACAGTATCACATCCACAGATATTATACACGTGCAGAACAAGTAATAGAGTTTGAATGGGAAACAAATTGATTTCCAAGATATCCTCAACGGAGCAATTAACTCAAAGTCAACTACATTTAAAGGTAAAAATCCCGTCCGATAAAAGGGGGATGAGAAAATGAAGGGGAAATGAATGAGTTCAAACCTGTGAAGGCATTGTATAAAGGAGGGACTTCTTCCTTTAGAAAGAGGAGACTACTATTTGACAGGCATACGACAAAGACCCGACCATACCCTAGAGAGAATTGAGAGCAATTTGAGAGCAATTTAAGAGAAATTTGTATACTATACATGTTCAATAAAGAAAATATTTTTTTGCTTTCTTTTGGGTGACAAATTGTATCAGTATTACTTGTCATTTTGAAAAGCATTGTTACACATACGATCAATCTTGGCCACCACCTACGTGGTAGTGGTCTCGAGGGTTTGAGGTTTCTCGTCTCGAGCAAAATTTCCGTTAACACTTTCTGGCGCCGTCTGTGGGAAAGGGCCTTACACCCAATTAATCAATTACTTGCATTTACATATTTTGTTTTACAGGAACTATGAGGCTCCGCTCTTCCCAACGACAACATAGAGTTTCGGAGCAACCTCCGGCGAGGCCAACACGAAAGGCCCCAAGAAAGGGGAGAAAATCTGGATATGGTAGTCAAGATCCGGTCCAAACAACCAATGCGCGGGCTTCTGGCCACCCTATAGTGAGCCAGGCCGCGCTCGACCAACAAGCGGCAGCCTTCGTAGAAACCATCCGCGTCCGCTTGCTCGCTGAAGGCATCACAATCCAGCCAACCAACCTGAATGATCAGAGAGAGTCGAGCAGGCTCAGAGTTAGGCCACCTGCTTTAGATCGCCTGGGACCTTCTCTTCCAGAGCCGGATTGAGAGAGGTCAGGGCCCCAACGTTCGATCCGGGATAGGCTGGGACCCATGCCCCCAGTTCCCAAAAGACCTTCACAATATCTGAAAATACACTCTTAATGTGTGTCTACAACCTAGAGGGGGGTGAATGGGTTGTTAATCGATTATTACCAACATTTCGATTAGTCAATATTAATAATGTAACCCAACATAAACAAACATACAAAATCAAGTAAAAGTGCGGAATATAAATGACACATGATTTTTACGTGGAAACCCTTAAACAAAGGGAAAAACCACGGGCTATCCTTCTAGCCACACACGATCCTCAAATCCACTATATGAGTAAAAAGTTACACCCTCAAGTGATACTCGGACTCTCACTCTAGATAACCTCAGGCTATGGACACTACCACTCGCCACTCTTGGTTCTATCCCTAGTGATATCCACTGATACACTACTATTGGCGTGAGCACCTCCTACTCTACCCGCAGGCCTTTTATAATGGATTCTTGACTAATGCTTGCCAACCACAACTTGGTTGCAAGACTACAATGCTTGTGCAACTTCACCCCGAAGCCACAAGACTTTGACTCAATGAAGAGTATGGGGTCTAAGTGAACAATCAATGAATGCTCAACACAATATATGTTAGACCAAACATACAATGCTTAACTAGATGTAGATAATGCAATACAACATCCTAGTTATCAAATAATGCCTACATGTACACACATGAGGTCTCAATTAGTTGTAGAGAAATTCTAACAACCTAATTGTCAATTAAATTCACATAAACATTCATAAACTTGACTAGATGCACAAAGTCAACCTAATCATCAATTAAGCATACATGAATATTTATGGATTAGCTATTAGGCATATATGACCTAATAATGCAAGCTATCACAAACATACACAATCAAATATTCATGAACATTAACTAGTTGATTAAAACACAATTTCTCAACCTAGTTATCAATTAATCACACATGAATATTTATGACCTAGCTTTTAGGCAAAAATGACCTAATCAATTAAGCTATCAAAATACAAACCCAATCATGTTATCAAGACTCATAAATATGCAATAGAGTAGAGTCTAGGTATTTAATCATGCAATAAATACCTAATCTAGAGTAAGAAGAACAATAAATGATATTCAAAGAAGTTCTTGCTTACCTAGTCATGAAACAATGAAGACCCATGCTCAAATGATGTTGAATGATGCAAGATGGAGATGGGTTTTGGGTTTGGAGAGTCAAAGATGCTTTCTTGAAGCTTTCTCTCTCTAGGAGCTCTAACCTCTCTCTAAAAATGAATTTTTGAGCTCTTAGTCAGCCAATAAGAGAAGAGGAAGAATATATATGAAGCCCTAGTTAAAACTACATCGATTTGAACTTGGGAACCAGAATCCCGTCAAAACCGCTTGCTAGACCGCGGCATAGGTAAGTGTCTAGACCGCGGTACATACAGCAGTGCACCGTCTGGACAACACCGCGGTTAGGACCGCTGTGCGTGCAAGTGCACAGGTCGCGGTCCACGTCGCGCATGACGCACTGGAGAATACCGCTTCGTGCGCCGCGGTGCAAGCAAAGCTTGCCGAGCGGTCTAGGCCGCGCCAAAGGGAAAAATCCCTTTTTAACACTCAAGACAAAAGTCAATCTTACATGAATGTTGTGCAAGTGTGAAGTGAGTAGGATGCACATAATGAAGCACAATTAACATGTCAAACATGTTATCAACTAAGATACAATGCAAGATATGATATCTAATGTAAGCTAGTGAGTGTTTTAGAAAAGGATGCACACTTATATAAACAATAAAGAACACAAATGCAAGATAAACAAAACATGCATGAAGTGTGTGTGTGCACCTAAACTCTTCAGGAGACAAAGTCAAGTGAATATACCTTTTGCTCTTGAAGTCATGGAGATGCTTGGAAGCTTGCCAATACGGACATAAGCTACTGATTACACAATCATCCCCAATGTGGTGGTTTGTCATGAAATAAGCCAATCATAAAATCGAGGTCCTTACAATATCAACCCAGGCGAGTTAAGTCTGCCGCAGTTTCTTTTACCCGGAAGCCACAAGAGCTATCTCATCCGACTACATCTAGGAGGACCGCCCGGACCCTAGAGGAGGAAAGTAGACAAACTCCCCGAAGGGATCCTATCCATGAGGAGGACCAGATAGACATTGCCAGTTCATCGGAAAGACTCGACAGTGAAGAATCTGAGGTTAACTCGAAGAGACCTGGAAATAAGCGACTGAGGGATCAGTTGACAAAGCTACAAAAAGAGGTCCAACAGATAAGAAAGGGAAAGAATAAGGAGGACAAAAAGGATCCCCTGAGTGAGATGAACGCTTCCTTCACTAGGAGGATCTGGGAAGCGGAGCTCCCCCCAAAATTCAAAATGCCAGCAGATAAGTTCTCCGGAACGGAAGATCCTCTAAGCCACCTAGAGAGTTTCGTTCAACAGATGGAGGTCCAGAACACTACTAGAGTAGCTATGTGCAGAATGTTTCCAACGACCCTAACTGGCTATGCGAAAACCTGGTTCAGGAAACTGCCCGTTGGCAGCGTGGATTCTTTCACGAAATTATCAACAGATTTTCGTTCGTAATTCCAAGGGGTCAAACCTGATCCGAAAGATCCTATACAGCTCCAATATGTGATTCAGGAGCAGAGTGGCCCTTCGGTCGTACGTGGAACGTTTTCACAAGGAGGTCATACAAATGGGAGTTTTCACCGAAAAAGAAACCCTCGCCAACTTCAGGCGGAACCTATAGGTGGGAAAGCTTTTCTGTTACTTCGCCAAGAGACCTCCTGAGACCTACCAGAAGGTCTACGACCAGGCGCTTGAGCAGGTCGAGATCGATGAATAACTCAAGCTCAAGATGGAACACGACGACATGAAAACGGTAAAGCGTCTGAAAAAAGAAGCCCCCAAATTTGAGCTAGTACAGAGAACTCATAATAAACCTCCCAACAGGTCGACCTACCGCATCCCTGCTCCTCAGCATAGGCCAGAAAGATATCCAGCAAAACAAACCCCTCCCCGGGCTTCGCCACCTCCCAGGATCATGGCTCCTGTAATGCAAGGGGAAAAAAGGTATGACTACTACACCCTTTTGAATGCTTCTAGGGAAACGATCTACCTTGCTATACGAGATAAAGAGTTGCTCCAAAAGCCTGCTCCCATAAAGGCCCCAGCTGACAGGAGAGACCGGTACAAGTACTGTGACTTCCACGAAGACGTGGGCCACAACACCTCAGAGTGCTATAATTTGCGCAACCAGATTGAAGCCCTGATAAGGGGGGGGATGCTTGATTGAGTTCTTACAACAGGTCAGAGATAACATTCGGACTAGAAGGGAGGTACAAGCTGAAATCCATGAAGACACAAAAAAGAGGAAAGGGGAATAGGCTGACTTAATGCAACAGATCCAGGTGATACACACTATCAGCGGAGGTCCTACACTGACGGGCGTTTCCAATAACTCCCGAAAAAACCAAGCAAGAAAGATTCCCCGTATCGGAGAAAGCCGGGGGATCTTCGAAGTCAGCTAGAGCCCGACAGAGCCCTCCCAGTCAGCACAGATCGTTTTCACTGAAGCAGATGTCTTTAACACCGTGCAACCTCATGATGATCCCATGGTAATCATCATACAGATCGCCAACTGTCTGGTCCATCGCGTGCTCGTGGATACAGGTAGCAGTGTAGATATCCTCTTTAAGGATACCCTGGAAAAATTAAACCTGAAGCAACGTTGTTACAACAGCTGTACCACTCCGCTTTATGGGTTTACTGGGGATTCGATCATACCTGTGGGGTCGATGATCCTCCCAGTAATCATCGGAATCACTCCTCTCCAACAGAATGTTATGACCGATTTTATTGTGGTTGACACCACATCGGCCTACAACGCCATCCTACGGAGACCTTTCATGTCCTCCATGAAGGAGTCTTGTCCATATACCACAACGTCCTGAAATTCCCGGTTGGAACCAAAGTAGGAGAGGTACGTGGGGACCAGCAGGCAGCCAGGAAATGCTACGCAGTATCTGCCAATCCTACAGCCCTAGTAAAATAGTGTGTACAGGTGACATTAATCCAGGAAGACATGGATACATCCCGGATACCCATCAGAAATGACAATCCATCCAATGTCGTCAAGGTTGTGGCCACCATTTATCCAGAAGTGAAAAGATGACTAATTGACCTTCTCAGGGAGTTCAGCGACATCTTCGCTTGGAACCACGATGAAATACCTGGAATCCCGGCTTCATTGGCCACCTACCGACTAGCGGTAGATCCAACAGTCAAGCCCGTCAAGCAGAAGAGGCGTCACTTCAACGCTGATAGGAACGCTGCGATACAGGAAGAGGTTGATAAATTGATCAAGGCAGGGTTTGTCAGAGAAGTACACTACCCCGAATGGATCACCAACGTGGTCATGGTCACGAAGGCAAATGGGAAGTAGCGTATGTGTGTCGATTACACTGACCTCAACCGGGCTTGTCCAAAAGACAGTTTTCCTTTTTACCAAAAATCGACCAGCTGGTTGACTCCATATTTAGGAAATAAACTTTTGAGTTTTATGGACGCATTCTCAGGATACAACCAAATTAAAATGCACACGGCTGACCAAGATAAAACCAGTTTCATTACTGGGCAGGGCTTATACTGCTACAAGGTGATGCTGTTTGGTTTGAAGAATATGAGGGCTACATACAAGCGGCTGGTTAACAAACTGTTCCAGTCCGAGATAGGAAGGACGATGGAAGTATATATCGACGACATGATCATGAAATCCCTAACCGTAAAAGGACATCAGGAAGACCTTCATAAAACCTTCCTCATACTGAGGGAAAACCAGATGCGGTTGAACCCCTCCAAATGTGCCTTTGGGGTAACAACGGGGAAGTTTCATGGCTTCATGGTTCATGAGAGAGGCATAGAAGCCAACCCAGAAAAAATCAAGGCTAGCTTGGACCTGGAATCTCCAACCTCACTCAAGCAAGTACAGATTCTGATTGGACGCGTGGCGGCACTCAACAGGTTTATTTCTCGCTCCACCGATAAATGTCTCCCTTTCTTCAAAGCCATCAAACAAGGGTAAAACATGAAGTGGAGCCAGGAGAGCGAACGAGCTTTCCAAGTTTTGAAAGAGTACTTAACAAGCCCTCTATTGTTAGTCAAGCCGGTTCACGGAGATGAGTTGCAGATCTACCTAGCCGTATCAGAAACTGCAATAAGCGGGGCTTTGGCCATGGAGTGTAGCGACGGTTTTCAAAGACCCATATACTATGTGAGTCATGCTTTGACCAAATCAGAAAGGAATTACATTCTCCTGGAAAAGCTCGTTTATGCTCTGGTAATCTCAGCAAGGAAACTCCGTCCCTATTTTCAAGCTCACACAATAGCAGTGGTGACGGACCAACCCCTCCGCCAATTCTTGCAAAGACCAGACGTATCTGGAAGGCTAGTATTATGGGCCCTAGAGCTCACTCAGTTCGATTTAAAGTATAAGCCCCGAACTACGATTAAGGCACAAGCTTTGGCCGACTTCGTGGCAGAATTTTCAGCAATCCCAGATCAAGATGACTCGTCAATATCAAATGAGATCTCTGAAAGGATATCCAAGGTCGACAATTGGCCGGAAGGCTGCAGGCCATGGACCCTCTTTACAGATGGAGCGTCCCGGCAAGCCAGGGGAGGAGCTGGCATAGTTTTAATAGATCCGGAAGGGACTGAATTCTGTCACTGTTTTAGATTCGAGTTTAAAGCTACCAATAATGAAGTGGAGTATGAAGCCCTCCTAGCCGGGATGAAGGTAGCCATCAAACTAAAGGCCGATTACCTACAAATCAATAGCGATTCATTGCTTGTTGTAAATCAGGTGACTAGGGTCTACCAGGTAAAGGGAGATAATATGGCTGCCTACCTAAAGCTAGCTCAGCTGCTAAAAAGTAAATTTAAGGGGCTCAAGATCGATCAGGTGCCTCGACACCAAAACCATCGCGTAGATGTTCTGGCTAAAATAGCGGCAAACGGAGGCCAATCCGTACCACGGGGAATTCCCCTCCAAGTGATCACCTAACCTAGCATAGCCACAAATGGAGAAATCTGCTCCCTGGATCGCCTGCCTTGCTAGATGGACCCAATTGTTGCCTACCTCCTTGAAGGAGAGCTTCCCGAAGGGCCCGACCAAGCCCAAAGAATTAAAAAGCTCTCAGTCCGATACTGTATGGTGGACGGGTACCTCTACATGAGGGGCAGATCCCTCCCCTTACTTAGGTGCTTGCATCTCGATGATGCTAAATGGGCATTGAGAGAGGTCCACTCTGGGGACTGTGGAAACCACATAGGTGGGGAAGCTCTAGCCTATCAGGTGCTTCGTATGGGGTACTACTGGCGGACCATCCACCAAGACGCAAAGAGTTTTGTGCAATCTTGCGAGCATTGTCAAAAAACTTCAAACATGAACCACCAGCCACCCGAGCGACTGTCGTCCCTCAATTTACCTTACCCATTTGCCATATGGGGAATCGACCTAATTGGGCCACTTCCAACCGCTCCCGGACAGATGAAACATGCTATCGTGGCTATCGACTACTTCACAAGATGGGTCGAGGCAGGACCTCTTTCTCTGATATCAGAAAAGAAAAAGACCAAGTTCATCAAGACCAACGTGGTATGCAGATTTGGGACCCCTCTCATCATTATATCTGACCTAGGGAAGCAGTTCGACAACGCCCGGTTCAAAGACTTCTGCAAAGGATTGGGGATCGACCTCAGGCTCGCTTCAGTGGCTCATCCCCAGACTAACGGGCTGGTAGAGTCCACCAATAAGACTATCAAGAAACTCCTAAAGAAAAAGCTACAGCAGAGGAAAGGTAAATGGGCCGAAGAGCTACCGGAAGTCCTCTTGGAATACCGAACTAGAAAGAGAATAGCTACCGGGGAGACACCTTACTCCCTGGCTTTCGGGGTTGAAGCAGTCCTCCCCATCGAGCATAAATTGACCTCATTCAGGGTACATCACTTTGAGCCCGAAAGTAACGAAGTCAAACTCCGGGCTAATCTAGACCTCTTAGAAGAAAAACAAGACCGAGTAGCAGAGAAAGTAGCGATCTACCAGAGCAAGATCGCTAGATACTTCAACCAAAAGGTCAGAGCCCAGAATTTCAAAGAAGGGGATCTGGTACTTAGGAAAGTGACCCTGAACACTCGAAAAAGGTCGGATGGAGTCTTAAGTCCCAAGTGGGAAGGGCCATATTTAAAAAAGCTAGTTGTTCGCAAAGGAGCTTATAAACTCGAAGACATGGACGGACGATCCATTGACCACACTTGGAATGCAGATAATTTGAGGAAATTCTACCCTTGAGAAGGAAATTCTCAAGCATACTACCCCAATTTAGTTTTCATTACGGACCCTAATAAAGATGTACTACATCTAGATCATCAATAAAGCCATTTTCGTTTTTCTCTTCCGTCTTTATCTCCTACATTAGTAACTACACCCTTGTATGGGAAACTCAACATAAACACTTCAAGGCTAGGAAATAGCTCAATAGCCCTCCTGATACCTTGGTCGGGCTACCACCCCCAAGAAGGGTCTGATTGTAAGAGCATAGTTGCCTTCCAGATCTCGAGACCAGGAAATAGCTCAATAGCCCTCCTGATGCCTTGGTCGGGCTACCACCCCCAAGAAGGGTCTGAGTGTAAGAGCATAGTTGCCTTCCAGATCTCGAGACTAGGAAATAGCTCAATAGCCCTCTTGGTGACTTGGTCGGGCTACCACCCCCAAGAAGGGTCATAGTGTAAGAGCATAGTTGCCTTCCAGATCTCGAGACCAGGAAATAGCTAAATAGCCCTCCCGATGCCTTGGTCGGGCTACCGCCCCCAAGATAAAAGAAAATAAATATATAAATAAAATGTTTGTTTTCGTGTGCAGGATCAAGATCATCATAATTCCCTACCCAAGTTTTAATTGCTACTACGGATGCAACTCTGGTTCCCATTCAAGACCAGAAGTGAAACAAGAATTCTCAAAGCAATTCGATTTCACATAAAAGTTAAAGGGAGCCTATCCCCCGATAAGGCTACATCCGTCCAACGGGGAGCCCAACCCCCGAGCTCGGGCTAAAAAAAAAATTAAATAAAGAGGGAAAAAGGTGAAGAAAGCTAATAAAAGCAAAACGAGGTGCTCACCCCCTTTTTTCTGGGCAATTGATCGGGCCAAATATGTAGTATATTTAGGCCCTCAGATCCTTACCTTATGCTCTGTTTTCGTGCGTTTTTGTATCTTTGATGGGTTTTTTTGTGCGTATATGTAGTAAATGATGCAATGACAGGTTTGGAAGCATGTTGCAGTGATTCCAGCAGAAAAGGGGTGAAAGTAAAGGCAAAGGAGTACAAACAGCTCTACAGTGCGGGTCCAGTGCGGGTCAAGTACGGGTCGCAATCGCACTCTGACCGCACTCCAGTCGCACTCATATTCATAGCCGGGACAGAATGCAAGTGAAGAGATAAAGTGCGGGTACAGTGCGGGTCATCCAACCGCACTTAACCCGCACTAATGCCAAACCAGAGAAGCTGATATTGCACCTCTCGATAAAGTGCGGGTACTGTGAGGGTCATCCAACCGCACTCTACCTGCACTAATGCCAAACCAGAGAAGTTAAAGATGCACCTGACGTTAGAGTGCGGGTACTGTGAGGGTCATCAAACCGCACTCCACCCGCACTGTCACAAAGAACAGAAGAACAGAGTTGTACCTGACATTAGAGTGCGGGCACTGTGCGGGTCATCCAACCGCACTCTACCCGCACTGTTGCTCATGACAGAAGATAGATTTTGCACCTGACAGGGAAGTGCGATTCAAGTGCGATCACAAGTGCGGGTCAAGTGCTGGTAATTTAACCGCACTCCACCCGCACTATTGCTCTGATCCTAGATCTGAAGATGAAGGCAACCCATACAGTGCGGGTACAGTGCGGGTAATTCACCCGCACTCCACCCGCAATCCGAGCGCGCCAGTTTGATTTTCAAAGCTTAAGTGACCTATTTTTGTATCTTGTATAAATAGAAAAGTATAGAAATGTTTTAAGGGCTTTTGACTCCGTTTTGCAGAGGTAAAACACTTTTAGACCTAGAATCTATCTCTCTCTCTCTCATCCTTACATTCTCTACTCAACTTCAAGGAAGTTAGGAGATTGGAGCCACTTCAAGGAAGGAGATGTTCTCCAAGGGTTCTTTCTCTTTCCTTTCTCTTAGTTTCCTAGTTGTAATGAGTAGCTAAATCCCCTCTAAGGGGTTGATGGAGTAGTTAGTTGAATATTGGGCTTGTACATAAACTTGATATTATATTGATATTCATGTCTATCTTTCATTGATCTATTCTTGTTGTGAATGTTTATCATTGATTTCTTATGTAGATACATCCTCTTTGCAAGATGTCTTTGTATTACGTATGAGTATTGCATCTAGATATACATCCTATTTAGTTGTTTAATACTCTAAAGAATGGACAGAAAGTCATGAATTCCGACTCTTAAACCGCGGTTTTAATCTAACCTCGATCGAGTTTCCGGCACTATACATCCTAGGTCGGAACCCGTGAGAGAGTTAGAAGTCATCACTATACATCCTAGGGTGACTATTTGTAATCGGTTGAGTCATTGTTAGGTAGACGAGCTTCATTTCTAGAATCCGATAAACAACCAACTCTATACATCCTAGGTTGGTAGCTTATGACGGATTAATCCCTAATAGGTGGTCCGCACTATACATCCTAGGTTGGCCACCTTCTCGGGATAAATAACCGACTCTATACATCCTAGGTCGGTTACCTTGAATAGCCGTGCTATTGACAAGTTTGTTGCATTGCCCAATATTTACTTTCGTATCCATTAACTCCTTAGTTTCCATCATCTATATATATCCCTCATTCCATTTCCCCCTTCATTTAGTTTGCATAATTAATTTAGTGTTATTTTTAGTGTAATTCACCACCTACATTTTCACCAACTCATGTTTCGATATTATATATATACATACCATTACTTTAGCAATAACTAATTTAGCTAACTCCGCTCCCTGTGGACGACACCCCACTTGCCACTATATCTATGTTTTCAAACTAATTTAGGCTTGTGAGGTTTTATCAAATATTGTTGACGGATTGATCTTTTTAAAACGACACTAAGAAAAATGTTCTGTCAAATGGCGCCGCCGCCGGGGAGCGGCATGTTTAATTTGATTAGTTTGGCATAGACAATAGTTAGTCTAGTAACATTTCTGATCTACCCTGTTTGTTTCTCGTTTACGTTGTGCATTATTTGTTGTGAAATTTCAGGATTCTAGGTATATGCACGGAAGAAGATCGTTAAGAGGAACAGTGTTGCCAGTTATCGATAACATCAATCAGTTGGGTAGAAGGACCGGTCAGTTAGAGGGAAACATGGACGCCGGTGTTCCTATGGATTACCCTGGGCAGAATAGGGAAGACATGAACCATCAGAATCAGAATGAGCAGCAGGCTCGAGAGCATGAGGGAAGTGTACATGGGAATGAACAGCTAGGTCTCACTATGGGCGAGTACACTCTCCCATTTGTAGGTAATGTGCCCACTGCCATAGTACTGGATGATGTAACAAGGCAGTATGAGTTGAAGACTATGCACATTAGCCTCCTACCATCGTTTAGTGGGTGGATTACCGAGGATTGCCTCAAATTTATGAAGCAGTATGGAGCCACCCTAGAAACCTTCCCGGTAATGGCTCGCCAAGCAGTATTGACAAGAGAGCAGCTTCATCTCAGGTGTTTCCAGTATTGTCTGAAAGATGCCGCCATGACATGGTACATGAACTTGAGGCCAGGATCGCTGGTGACATGGAGTCAGGTGTGCAAGGTCTTTTTCAACAAGTATTTTCCGTCGCAGAAAGCAAAGGACCTAAGGTTGAAGATAGCATCATTTGTTGAGGAGGACGGTGAACCATTCCATGAGGCATAGGAGAGGTTCAACTTGTTGTTAGCACAAATGCCACTACATACATACCACCCTGAGTTGAAGGTTAATTCCTTCTATAGTGGACTGTCACCAATAACACAAATGCTAGTGGACAATGCGTGCGGAGGTACAATAGCAGACAAGAGAGCAGTTGAGGCGTATGACATCTTGGAGAAGATTGCCCATAACTCACAGCAGAGGACATCACATGTGAGAAGGGGTGGAAGAATAGAAGTGGGTCAGGATACCCAAGTTCAGATTCAGATGTCCAGAATGAACAAAGAACTCCAATCAATCAAGGAGCTTATAACCGAAAAACCAGGGTCCTCCCAAGGAGTGAGTCAAGTCATGGGGGAGATAGAAGGAGGAGAAGGGCATTTCGGGCAAGAAGAGCAAGCCCAAGCCCTTGGGGAATTCCCAAG
Source organism: Dipteronia sinensis (assembly GCA_033220585.1). Classification (NCBI taxonomy): domain Eukaryota; kingdom Viridiplantae; phylum Streptophyta; class Magnoliopsida; order Sapindales; family Sapindaceae; genus Dipteronia; species Dipteronia sinensis. The sequence goes on along the minus strand of CM065638.1, from coordinate 17,442,878 downwards.
GCCAAGGAATGACCCATATTCAAACACATATAATCCAGGGTTAAGAAACCAACCAAACATGTCGTGGTCCAACAACAACCACCTAGGAGCAACAACTTACCAAGGTGGCAACAACACTTACCAAGGTGGCAACAACAATTTCCAAGGTGGAAACAATAATCAAGGGTACCAAAACCGTGGGTACAATAGATACAATCAAGGAGGGGCAAACAATAACAATCAATGGGGAAGTTCAAGTAGTAACCCACCACCCAACTTTAATTCCCAAGCTTCCGCTAGCCAACCAAAGGACAAGTCTCTAGAGGAGATAGTAAGCACAGTAATCAAAATGGTTGGTATCGGGTCAGAAGCTCTGAAGAACACCTTGCATGCCTCTGAGCAACGAATGTCAACTTACATGCAGTCCAATGATCAGAGAGCAAATAGTCATGGAGCGTCACTGAAGAAGATGGAAACTCAGTTGGCACAGATTTATGATGTATTGGTCAAGAAGAAGGAAAAGGCTTCAAGCTCCGATGAACATGTTAACGTGTTAGAGGTTGTCCAGTTGGGAGTTGATGAAACTGAGGGAAGCGTGGTAGAGGTCACAGTTAATAAAGATAGGGGAAGTGGCATGAACTTACCTATTAAACTTGAAGACCCCGGAAGTTTCGTCATAGAGGTACAAATTGAGAGTTCATCAAAGATGGGAGCAGTGCTTGATATGGGGGCTAGCATCAATATGATGCCATTAGAGGTATACGTGTAGGGAAAAATCGATATAAAACGCAGTGGAAGAAACGAAAAATAGATTTCGTATGGTTTTAAAAATTTTCTTAAAGCTGAACCTTAACCTTTTAATTAATTAAACTCAAATATATACGGTTAGAGTTAAATACCTCTTGACGCGTGATCCGATTGACTTACGTCGATTGGTAATCCGCAAAATCTTTTCCGATACCCGTAAACAGTACCCGCGTGAACAGTGATTGTGAACAGTACCCGCGTAAACAGTGATCGTGAACAGTACCCCCGTGAACAGTTATTCCGGTCACTTTTGAGTTCTCAATCTAATGATCGAAACTCGCGTGAACCTAATTCGATGTTGTACACACAAGCTTATTGATGAACAAGCAATCAGTGTACTATCAAAGAATAATCTCTTCTCTCTTTTATGTTTAGTAGAATAAAAATTATCATTTTCTATGAATTGAGAAGAAGAAGAAAAATTGAATCATTCCATCAACTATTGTGGCCGAATTCTACATGTGGTATTATATAGGTGGCCGAAATTTTGCTTCCTCTTCTATTTAGGATTGCCGAAATCTTCCTCTAAATGGACTAGGGTTGCTGCAAATCACATACCAAAAGGAGTTTGTGTTGCACCCTAATTTCCATCAACCTTTAGACTTCAAAACCTAATCCAACTCATAGATATTTTTATTCTTTATCGACTAAATAAAAAGACTTCTTATTTGATTAAATAAATAAAATTAATTATTTATTTTCTTATCAAACAAGTCTTTTACTTTTAATATACTACTACCAATAGTATAACTTTAGGAAATATATTTCCTGATCAGAAAAAGATTTGTTTCTTAATTAAACAATTAATTAATAAATTAACTAATTCTTATTTAATTAAAACAATGAAACAAAATAATATATTAGGTTAATATATACACCTTGCCGCCCCACTTATATAAATGGGCCATATATTATTTTCTTATTTCATTTAATCCATTGGACTTTAAATAAAAGCCCACATGTGAACCAGACCCATTCTTACTAAAAGAAACAAGCCCACATGTCTCCTTTTAATATATTAATATAATAGTGCAGCACATTAATTAAATAATAGACATATTATATTCTTGATATATTAAAAACAATTCTAGATGGACCCTTAAATCGGCCCGGTAGAATATATCAAGTGATCCATGCAAATACGTGTGGATTGGGGATCTTGGCGGGCTATCTAACCTTAAGCTTCAATAGACACAACCTAATCACAATCAACAAATGATTCTCTTAGGTCCAATCTATTAATTTTAACTCATTCCACTAAAGAGCTAAAATTGAACTCTTAAATAAAAATAGAATAAGGAGATGTTTCTCCTTCATACCTTAGACAATCCTATAGCTCTCCAAGTTACCATATTTCCTCATATGACCACATTTCGAACTTGGATACTTTGACTTGTCCAGAAGCCATGTTTTCAATAATCATTATTGAAAACTCAACGTTGAGATTTAATATCCAATACCTCAAAACATCCATATGATGATATTATACTCTCAATTAATAAATGGAGCCACGATGTCCGTATCTATAAATGAAGTTCTCTATCGATTAACAAATGTATACCACCAAACTATCGAGGATAGACTATGCTATATAATCGTACTCATTGATAGCTCTAATGATAACACTTGCAACCATAAGTCCATCATATATCTCAGGATTAAGATAGACTCTCCGATTGTCCTCTTTAATGAAAAGACTTATATCTAGTGATGGTTCTAGATAAAGTATTTCATTGTGATCCAGTTCAATGCACCTAGTGCACTAGATTCTTTTACTCGAAAACCTTTCGATGATTTTAGACTCATCATATTCATTTGATCCCACTCAAACGCTAGTAAAAGAATTCTACAACTTTAACAAGATAGAGGTGACCAACCTTTAACTTAAGTTGTGAACGTTATTCAAGACTAACTAAAGAATTGTGTCTACCTCATACATATCCGGATGTATGAACAATTCTTCATGTCTCATAGTCTTTTGACCTTATGATTATTTACCTTGACAATTATAATAATAAATGCTATAAGTAATTGTAAGAATCAGAATTCACTTTATTAATATGAGAAGATTGTCAATTATAATATTACACTCTTGCCATTGAGCATAATCCTAACAATCTCCCACTTGCTCTATAGCAAGTGTGTCATATCTCTCATTCCCATGTTCTCTAGATATCCATCAAAGCTCTTCTGAGGTAGAGCCTTTGTGAAAGGATCCGCTAGATTTTCTGCTGACGCGATTTTGGTGATCGTCACGTCTCCCCTATGAACAATTTCCCTCAAAAGGTGATACTTCCTTTCAATGTGTTTACCTCTCTTATGACTTCTTGGTTCTTTCGAATTAGCCACTACACCACTGTTGTCAGAGTGTATAGTGATCTGCTTATTCGCACTAGGAACCACTTCTAAGTCAATCAAGAATTGGCGGAGCCAAACAGCCTCTTTGGCAGCTTCGCATGCAGCAACATACTCAGCTTCCATAGTGGAATCAGCAATACAAGATTGCTTGATACTCCTCCATATGACTGCTCCTCCACCAATGGTAAATAGAGATCCTGATGTGGATTTTCTGGAGTCAGAATCCGACTGGAAATCAGAATCTGTATACCCAACGGGAATTAAATCCCCTCCAGAGTATACAAGCATATAATCTCTAGTTCTTTTGAGATACTTGAAAATATGCTTGACTGCCGTCCAATGATCAGGACCAGGTTTCGATTGAAACCTGCTAACTATGCCAATAGCAAAACAAATATCTGGTCTAGTACAGAGCATTGCATACATGAGACTTCCAACTGCCAAGGCATATGGAACTCTACTCATGAATTTCTCTTTATGCACATTCTTAGGTGCTAGGCCCTTAGAAAGTTTGATTCCATGTCTAAAAGGTAACATACCTTTCTTGGAATCTTGCATGGTGAATCTAGACAAGATTTTATCAATGTATGAAGCTTGGGATAATGCTATCGTTCTATTCTTTCTATCCCTTATTACTTGGATACCAAGAATATAACTTGCTTCTCCTAAGTACTTCATATCAAATTGTTTTGCTAACCATTTTTCACTGATGTCAATACACCTACATCATTTCCAATGAGTAGTATATCATCAACATAATGAATGAGGAAAACCAACTTGTCGCCTTTGATCCTTTTGTATACATAAGGTTCGTCAGGGTTTTGAATAAATCCAAAACCCTTTACAGCTTGATCGAACCTTATGATCCAGGATCTGGATGCTTGCTTTAGTCCATATATGGACTTTTGCAACTTGCATACTCTTTCTTCTTGGCCTTTTTCAATGAATCCCTCTGGTTGCATCATGTAGATGCTCTCGTCAAGACTTCCATTAAAGAAAGTTGTCTTGACGTCCATTTGCTAAATCTCTAGGTCTAGAGATGCTGCAATGGATAAGAGTATCCTAATGGATTTAAGCATGGCCACAGGTGAGAAGGTTTCCTCGTAATCGATACCTTCTTTCTGTGTATAACCTTTAGCTACTAGTCTAGCTTTAAAGGTTTCCACCTTACCATCCATACCTCTTTTCCTCTTGTATACCCACTTGCACCCAATAGGTTTTATCCCTTTAGGCAAGTCTACAAGGGACCAGACTTTGTTATTGAACATCGATTCAATCTCAGATTGCATTGCCTTTTGCCAATGACGATAATCAACATCCTCTATAGATTCCTTCTACGTGTAGGGATCATCGTCGTCTGGGAGATTTTCAAAAGATTCTCCTAGACCGATATATCTTTCGGGTTGTGTTCTAACCCTCCCACTACGACGAGGAATGGTAGGTTGTTGATCTTGTGTTGTAGTGGAACTTACAATTGGGCTGGGTTGTGAAACCTCTTGTGGAATTGTATCTCCTGACATCTCATTCAGGACAATTCTACTTTTGGGCACAAAATTATTCATATAGTCCTTTTCTAGAAATGAAGCATTTGTTGAAACAAATACTTTTAGATCAGAAGGACTATAGAAATAATATCCTTTAGTTCCTTTTGGATACCCCACAAATATACATGTTTCCGAACGGGACTCCATCTTTTCTGTCTTTCCTTTCAACACATGTGCAGGACAACCAAATATCCTCATGTGTTGTAAACTAGGCTTTTGCCCAGTCCACAATTCATGTGGGGTTTTAGGGACATATTTAGATGGTACATCGTTTAGAATATATATTGCTGTTTGTAGAGCATATCCCCAAAAAGAAATAGGAAGTGTTGAACAACTCAACATTGATCTAACCATCTCTAAAAGAGTCCTATTTCTCCTTTCTGCTACCCCATATTGTTGAGGTGTACCTGGTGCAGAAAGCTGAGAAACTATCCCATTATTAATAAGATATTGGTGAAACTCTCCAGATAGATATTCTCCACCACGATCAGATCTCAAGATTTTTATATGTTTCTCAAGCTGATTTTCTACTTCAGCTTTGAATGCTTTGAACATATCAAATGCATCCGACTTATGTCTCATGAGATACACATAACCAAATCTTGAGTAATCATCTGTGAAGGTGATGAAGTACTCATATCCACCTCTAGCTTGAATGCTCATAGGACCACATACATCAGTGTGTACTAGTCCTAAACATTCAGTGGCTCTTGCACCTTTGGTATTGAACGGCCTTTTGGTCATTTTACCTTCCAAACAAGATTCACAAGTTGGTAGATCATCAACCTTTAAGTCACTTAAAGGTCCGTCACATACCAATCTTTTAATCCTATTAAGGTTAATGTGACCTAGGCGTAAATGCCAAAGATAGGTTTCATCCTTTGATAATTTTACTCTTTTATGATTAGGTTCCGTTATTTCTGTGTCTAACGAGTGAGAGATATTTCTATGCAAAAAGAATAAACCGTTTTCCAATGTACCTTTGCAAACAACTTTGTCATTCTTACTAATAATAAAAGTTTTATTAAAAGTAACCGAATATCCAAACTTATTTAAACAAGAAACTGAAATTAAATTCCTCTTCAATTGAGGTACATAATAAACGTCTATTAAATCTAAATGCCTACTAGAATCTAAAATAACTCTAATATCTCCCACTGCACTTGCAGACACTAACGTTCTGTTGCCCAAGCGCAAATTGACTTCATCTTTATTCAACCTTCTCTTTTCTTGAAACCCCTGCAAGGCATAATAAACATGATTAGTGGCTCCAGAGTCTATGATCCAAGAATCAGTAGAATCTACCAGAAAACATGTTTCTAGATAATTAACATTACATTCTTCCTTTTTTTTTCTGGGACTTTGGGCAATCTCTTTTCCAATGTCCCTTTTCACAACAAAGGAAGCATTTCCCTTTGATCTTGGTTACTTTCTTGGTAGGCCCAAGTTGCTTTTTCTTCTGTTGTTTCTTAACCTTCTTACGGGTCTTAACAGTAGCAACTTTACCAACCAAATGAATCTCTTGACCTTTGTTTTTCACAAGGATTTTTTCAATGCTTTGAACATTTTGCATCAGGCCCTGCAAGGTGTATTCCTTTTTGTTCAAGGTGTAGTCCAACTTGAACTGATCAAAGGAATCTGACAGTGAGTTAACTACAATATCAATTTTGGTCTCACCATCAATCTCAGCACCATTTAGTTCAGCAATATTGAGATGTGCTATGACTTTCATCATGTGATCTTTCACAGATTGTCCAGGTTTCATCCTAAGATTCATAAAAGCAGTCACTGCCTCTCTCTTAGTCGTCCTTGACCTCATAGCAAAAATTTCCTCTAGAGACATCATTATATCAGCAGCGGACTCCATTCCTTCATGTTGCTGTTGCAACACGTCGGAGATAGTGGCCATAATGTAACATTTTGCCATATCATTTGAAGTCTTCCACTGCTCATACTCATCTTTTTGCATCACATTAGATTCATTATTAGGAAGGGGTGGTTTAGGAGTGGTCAGAACAAACTTATGATTTTCTCTTTGCAGCAACAACCCAATTTTCCTTTTCCATGTTACGTAGTTATCTCCAGTTAAGGTGTTATCTTGCAGGATGTTCATAAGTGATGGGGTCATGATTTCTGATTAAAACAAAAACATATATAAGTAAATAATCATGATAATAGCACTTTTAAAATTTTATTTTGAATTAAAATAAATAATTCAGTCATAAAAATTCAATGGTGATCCAACACCCATAAATATTACGCCTCCTTTGGGAGTTCGCACTATTTACTAGTTAGACTAGGTCCCACCTAATTGTTAACATAACAACCAGCGTTTTTAATTTTAGCCTTGTAATTTTTATTAACAAGAACTCTTGGGAGGATATTAATAAAATTACATTGAGTGTGTTACCAAGATATCGACCCTCAATTTTCTCTCACGAAAATCCCTCCTTAGGGAATAGATTTCGTTTAAGTCAATTGTCTAGTCTATCCTTGTAAGGAAGTATATTGTTAAATTCCATTTATGGACGCCCCTTGGGGGGATTACCAAAAATAATAAAACTCAACTAATCTTGGAGGCCATAAGCGTTCTTGCACACCTTCTCCAACTCAATTATTTAAGGCGTGTGATTAAATCCCAAAGAATGATTTTTACCAAGTTATCTAGATGCCAATTAGATACCTAAATCATTCAATGCATGTTCATACCAAAAGAGATATATGAGTGGCACTCTTATTCTAAAATGTCATGTTATCATACAACAACAAATATTGTAATATTTAAGCAAAAATTAAATAGCAACAATTTTGGCCCATCCTAGAAAAGCAAGTAAATTACAATTGTTAGGAATACAAGATCTTCAGGTGGCCATCAACCATACGCTCATCCCTCGGCCTCCTCCCATGAACATACACAGCCCACAACCCCACAAATGGGCTGCCTTGCGCAGCCCATAAGGCCACACAAGGCTGGCGTGCGCAGCCCACCAAGGATTGGGCTTGCCATGCGCAGCCCAATCCAGTCCTAAGGTGCGCACGGTGCTCTTTCTCGGTTCCGGTTGCTTCGTTTTTCTTCGTGTCTTCGAATTTTCAATTCCCGAATACATTACATCATATTACGAATAAATTACGCAGCAATTTTTTTTTTTTTTACCGCAGTAAGATTTACAAAAAAAATACTGCACTTGATTACAAAAAAAAAATACTGCACTTATTTTACATACAAAAAAAAATAAAACCCTAGCAACTACCAAGAAGGAATTATGGCGATAATAGACCACCCTTCTTGTTACAAATCCGAAACAAAAATTACATTGAAATTCTAGGACCAAAATCAAGCAATAATAATTCACTTTATAAAACATATATAAATCCATACATTAAACATGTAATTATATATGCGAATACCTAGAGTGCCATCTCTTTCTAAAACATGTATAATCACAATAAAAAAGAAATAGATTCACGTATATATACGTTAATTAATTAAAAGGTACAACCAAGGCTCTGATACCAATTGTAGGGAAAAATCGATATAAAACGCAGCGGAAGAAACGAAAAATAGATTTCGTATAGTTTTAAAACTTTTCTTAAAGTTGAACCTTATCCTTTTAATTAATTAAACTCAAATATATACGGTTAGAGTTAAATACCTCTTGACGCGTGATCCGATTGACTTACGTCGATTGGTAATCCGCAAAATCTTTTCCGATGCCCGTGAACAGTACCCGTGTGAATAGTGATCGTGAACAGTTCGTGAGATCTTCCAATCCGAACACGTACGTGAATCACCTAGGAGCGTGGTCTCCCTTTTTCTTTGAATTGCAAACGTGAGAATGGATGAACAAAGTTTTCTTTTTCTTTTGTTAGTCACAAAACAATCAAAAGAAGACAAAAATTATTCCGGTCACTTTTGAGTTCTCAATCTAATGATCGAAACTCGCGTGAACCTAATTCGATGTTGTACACACAAGCTTATTGATGAACAAGCAATCAGTGTACTATCAAAGAATAATCTCTTCTCTCTTTTATGTTTAGTAGAACAAAAATTATCCTTTTCTATGAATTGAGAAGAAGAAGAAAAATTGAATCATTCCATCAACTATTGTGGCCGAATTCTATATGTGGTATTATATAGGTGGCCGAAATTTTGCTTCCTCTTCTATATAGGATTGCCGAAATCTTCCTCTAAATGGACTAGGGTTGCCGCAAATCACATACCAAAAGGAGTTTGTGTTGCACCCTAATTTCCATCAACCTTTCGACTTCAAAACCTAATCCAACTCATAGATATTTTTATTCTTTTATTGGCTAAATAAAAAGACTTCTTATTTGATTAAATAAATAAAATTAATTATTTATTTTCTTATCAAACAAGTCTTTTACTTTTAATATCCTACTACCAATAGTATAACTTTAAGAAATATATTTCCCGATAAGAAAAAGATTTGTTTCTTAATTAATAAATTAACTAATTCTTATTTAATTAAAACAATGAAACAAAATAATATATTAGGTTAATATATACACCTTGCCGCCCCACTTATATAAATGGGCCATATATTATTTTCTTATTTCATTTAATCCATTGGACTTTAAATAAAAGCCCACATGTGAACCAGACCCATTCTTACTAAAAGAAACAAGCCCACATGTCTCCTTTTAATATATTAATATAATAGTGCAGCCCATTAATTAAATAATAGACATATTATATTCATGATATATTGAAAACAATTCTAGATGGACCCTTAAATCGGCCCGGTAGAATATATCAAGTGATCCATGCAAATACGTGTGGATTGGGGATCTTGGCGGGCTATCTAAATTTAAGCTTCAATAGACACAACCTAATCACAATCAACAAATGATTCACTTAGGTCAAATCTATTTATTTTAACTCGTTCCACTAAAGAGCTAAAATTGAACTCTTAAATAAAAATAGAATAAGGAGATGTTTCTCATTCATACCCTAGACAATCTTATAGGAGATGGTGTATCCTCGTGAATAATATCAGTAATCGCCAAGAGCTCATAGACCGCCTATAGCTCTCCAAGTTACCATATTTCCTCATATGACCACATTTCGAACTTGGATACTTTGACTTGTCCCAAAGCCATGTTTTCAATAATCATTATTGAAAACTCAACGTTGAGATTTAATATCCAATACCTCAAAACATCCATATGATGATATTATACTCTCATTTAATAAATGGAGCCACGATGTCCATATCTATAAGTGAAGTCCTCTATCGATTAACAAATGTATACCATCAAACTATCGAGGATAGACTATGTTATATAATCGTACTCATTGATAGCTCTAATGATAACACTTGGAACCATAAGTCTATCATTTATCTCAGGATTAAGATAGACTCTCTGATTGTCCTCTTTAATGAAAAGACTTATATCTAGTGACGGTTCTAGATAAAGTATTTCATTGTGATCCAGTTCAATGCACCTAGTGCACTAGATTCTTTACTCGAAAACCTTTCGATGATTTTAGACTCATCATATTCATTTGATCCCACTCAAATGCTAGTAAAAGAATTCTACAACTTGCCTAACCTTTAACTTAAGTTGTGAACGTTATTCAAGACTAACTAAAGAATTGTGTCTACCTCATACATATCCGGATGTATGAACAATTCTTCATGTCTCATAGTCTTTTGACCTTATGTTTATTTACCTTGACAATTATAATAATAAATGCTATAAGTAATTGTAAGAATCATAATTCATTTTATTAATATGAGAAGATTGTCAATTACAATATTACATTCTTGCCATTGAGCATAATCGTAACAATACGAACAGCTGAAGATTCAGTCGATCAAGCCTACCTCCCAGACCCTCATTATGGCGGACAATTCTTCCATCACCCCAGTTGGTATTGTGGAAGAAGTTAATGTGATTGTGCACGGTTTGATGGTGCCGGTAGAATTTGTCGTGTTGAATTGCGTACGAGGAGAATCCAGTGGTAGGGACTGGAAACTACTTTTGGGGAGGTCATTCATGGCCACAGCGGGTATGGTAGTTGATATTTGTTCTAGGGACATTTCCTTCAGCTGTGGAGGCGAAAGTGTTAACTTCAAGGTAACATCCCCCAGAACAAGCCAAGTCAGAGATTGTTTGGTCTTGGAGGCACCAAATTCCAGAAAGAAAAGAAGCCGGGTGCTTACCCTTTTGCAAGCTTTTGAGGGAGTTAAGGAGATGGAATTGGGAAACCAAGACTACATTAAGGAAAGGCAAGAGTCAGAATTTGAAGAGGAGGAATCCAGTGCTGAAATCTTTGAACAATTAGGTGAGCTTGAGCAAGACAACACAAAGCTCAAACTGGAGGTTTATTTGCTTAAGACCGAAAATGGACAGTTGAAGAAGAAATTGCATGATCTCTCAACAGTGAACAAGAGTTTACAGGAGCAAGTAGTGGAGCTTGCCACCAAAGAGGAGTTAGTCTCCAAGAACCTAGAAGAGTTGGCAAGACTCTTAGAAGAATTTGAGGAAGACAATGGGAGAAGGACAAGGAAACTTCAACTAGGTGTGGAGGAGTCCGCAAACGCGGTAAGAGAATTGCAAGAACGGTTGAGCACCAAATAAGATGAGTTTAAGCGGGCTAAGGTCAAGGAGTGTGATTTGATTGAGCAACTAGTTGTGATAGAAAACAATGTCAAATCCCTCGGATACGAACAATAAAAAGGGGCCCACGCCAACAATCGAACAGGGAGTTTCCCTAACCGACCTGTTACTTGTTACTTTTGTGCCAAAAGAGGGCACACTAAGGCTTATTGCTTTAGTTTCCAAAGGTTCAAAGCAAGTAGAGTAGGATCTAGGATGAACCCACCAAGGGTTAAACAAATATGGGTTCGAAAGAACCTAGTTGGAAAAATGAGGAAAGTGGGGAGAGATGCAATGCATAGGCATTTGGCACCTGTTTGGGTGGCCAAGTTAAATGTGCTCCCCATTCTGGTAAAACCTTATTTGGTTGACCGGGTCCCACTTTGAGTGCATTGCACTCACTTTTGAAATAATTTTAGTATTTTTATTTTTATTTTTCGGATGGTTACTTTTTGTCTTTGTAAACTTTTGGTACATAATGCTTGATAATGTGTAAAGGTTTTAGTTTTGGTGCAGATACAATTGCAGGGCAGAGTCCACGAGTCAGTCCAGGGGAACAGCGCGGTTATAGTGCAGGTCAGTCACCCGCACTCATCCAGCACTTCGAAGGCATCAGGTAATAAAGTGCGGGTACAGTGCGGGTCAGTCTGACCGCACTCCACCCGCACTTTGGTCGCGCAGTATATATACTGCCTGTCGTTCTCTAGGGCTCCACTTTGACACAAAAGCAAAACAAAACAGCAAATTTCAAAATTTTCCCTCGTCTCAACTGAAAGGTATTCCGTGTGTGCCACGTTTTTCGATTTTTCGGCAACCAAGGTATGAATTCTTCCTCTAATTTCATTACATATCTCTCTAATCCAAAACCCTAATCCCTTTTTTATCAAAATTATGTTTCCTCTTAGGCATGAACTTCATGATTCAAGGTTTTGAACTTTTGTTTTTGCTTTTGCTAATGTCTAACTACCTATTGAATGTCTAAGAGGATGGAATGATGGGTGTTGTCTTTATGCATGTGATGTGTTCATTGTTACATTGATTTTCTATTGCAATTGGATATTCAAATTTTGAATTTGGGTTTATATGGGTTGAATCGAATCCTATACATGAGTTAGAGTCATATTGGTGTTAATTCTGTCGATGATGTGTTGGGATTATGAATTGTATACATGATGGAAATTCTGCATGTGCTGGTATCTAGGAACGAGTTAGAGTGCGGGTACAGTGTGGGTCATTCACCCGCACTTCACCCGCACTTTATCCTCCTGGCAGAATATGTGTCCTTTCAAATTCCTTCATCATAACCTCATGGTTCTTTGATCTGGATATTGCCTTAAAACCTGTTGTTTATTTTGCAGATGTCAGGAAGAACCAGGAAATCAACTAGGCAAAGCACTTAGGGTTCCGAACGAAGACCTAGGAGGGGACCCCAAGTTCCACCACGATGCATCAGACACCCAGATTTTGAGGACCGTTTAGAATATTTCAAGGAGCGAGATGTCATGGTGGAAAGGGGGATAGCAGTTGAAGAACTGGAGGGCACCTCAATTCCTCTAATGGTTGAAACAAGGGGATGGGAAACCTTTGTTAGCCCCCCCCCATGTATTGTCGACGTGTGGTCGAGGAATTCTTTGCTGGAATGGTACCTAAAACTTTTCAACACACTTCGTCGGTTCTGGTCCACGGGGTATAAGTCCGGATGACTATAGCGGACATTAACAGGTACTATAGGACTGAGCTTTCAGTTGATCCCAAAGACGTCTTAAGCTGGGGGTGACTTGGAATGAATTTTTTGTGACACAAAATGTGGATTTTGCAAATCAATTAGTGATCCGTCCAATGGATTTTTGGGTGGCGCCTGATCACCGCACGAAGCACACCAACTTAAAGAGTGAGTTGGGTTTCTGGCATGTGTTCATCTCCCATTCGCTGATCCCCAGAAAGCACAGGACTTCAGTGAACTTCAATGCTGCAATGATCCTGTATTGTCGACATAGGCTTTCTAGTCAAGAGGGAGATACTTGAGTTGGGAGGTGTTAGAGTGGACAAGCAGCCACTCATCTTCCCTAGCTTCATCACCGCATTTTACAGGACTGCCGGGGTGGATTTTGGATCCGACCCTTTCGAATGTGGTTTGGGGCCAATTGGGCGTTTCACATGGAATGACCAAGTTAGAGAGCGGGACCCCTCTGGTGTCAGGGTCCGAACAGGGAGGAGGAAACCTGCCCGAGGGGGCAGCACGAGCAGACAGGCTGAAGACATCCCGGAACAACTAGATTTGTAGCCGGTTTATCTCGAATATGGTGATTATAGGCCCGCTGATTCCCCACCCACGTAGGAGAAGTTTGGAGAGGTCCCTTGGCAGACCTTGCTTATAGGATTGGAGAACCTCATAACCGAGGTTGTCGAAAACAGGAGGTAGATTACTAAGAGCAGGGCGGAAGCCAATGAGTATTTTACTGACCTTTGGGGCAACCTCACTGACATGAGGGAGGCACTCAATCTTCCAAGTTATCCGCAGAAGAAGAAGAGGCCAACTGCTTTCTCACCTCTTTCTGGGGTCCCAGACATCGACCCATATGAGGGAGAGCTCCAAGCTGCAATGGAGAGATCCAGGAGGGAGCATGAAGAGCGGATCCGATCAGAGATCGACCCCAAGGGAAAAGGGATCGCCAGTGAACCAGAGAGGGAGTTTTCCGACGAAGACTGACCATCCATTTCTTTTTTTTTTGTTTCTTGTTATTATTCTAGGATTACTTACTATTATCACTTCTATTTGTATTTTCCTTTTAAACGGCTTAGACTTATTTTTCTTTTCTTTTCGCATTTGATATTCGTTTGGTAGAGTTGTTGTGTGGTTTTAAGCTAGGTTGTGCATCTTTTGGGAAGCACACAACAACACGCATGGACATCGAACGATCTTCCTTCTAAAGGGAGTTTTCTACCTTCGATTTTCTACTTAAGCTTTTAATGAATGCGATTTAGTTTTGTTATTATAAATGAGCATGGTCGAATGTATGTCTAGAGTCGGTTTGGGGGTGTTGAACCCTCATTCCGCCATTTATTGAAATTATGCTTGTTATTTCCAACAATGGGGACATTGTTGAGTTTTGGTTTGGGGGTGCATTACGCCTTCGCCTTGTACAGTTTAGTGTCCAATTTTTCAATTTTGTCGCTTGTCCATTTTTCAAACTGTATCCAGTATGGGTATAATGCTCCTAGAGTGTGCTTTTGACGAGTTCCTTATATGTGCTTTGACCTTATGATATAGTTTGGTGCCACTTGAGGTTGGCTTGCACCATCATGGGTTCGTCCCACCCGTTGGTGTCAAGTATTGGGGACTCATTGTTCCCATGTCTTGTTCTAATAGTGGAGATACCCGTGAGATCACAAACACAAGCATGAAAGTGCGTTTTTTGAGTGCATTATTGATTATTTTTAAACACGCCTCTCGTCATTTATGTCATGTGCCATAGGACTTACATATCATTTTGTGAATTGCGTGATGGATGCTTTCATTCCCTTTTTAGATGGTTGTGGAAGTGATATTAGGGAATGTATGTGTATTGAATTACCTCCATAGCCTAAACACCACATACCATATTGTGTGCTCCAAAGCCAAGTTGAGGCCAAACACTTACTCTTTCATTTGGTACCACATTCAACCATATACCCAATAGCCTAAACACATGCCTACCCTTGTACTAATCATGTTAGGATGGGAAATGGTAGTGATGAAAAGAGTTAAAATGGTCCTACAGCGGGTAAAATGAAATAATTGTTGAACAATATGCAAGGAAAGGGGTAAGAACCTTAGTTATGTGCCCTAAATGCCTAAGAAAGGGAAATTGTAACAACTCAAATGGAGTACAACATTGTGATTGGGAAATTGTTAAAAGAAAAATTAAAAGAAAGATTGTACTTGAAGTGCCATAAGGGGGATTATATTATGCTAAAAATGCTCAAACAGAATGTAACGTTGAAGGCACAAATGTGGGTTAAATGGTTTCCCAGAGGGTTGCATTTAAGCAATAAAAGAACATGGTGTGGTAGTAGGGATATATTCTAGCATGATTAGTGAGTTTGAACTCTAAATGTCCATATTTTTGTGTAACCTCATTCAACCCCACAGCCACACTATAACCGGTTGAAAAACCCTATTTGATCCACATAAGTCTAGTTTGGGAATGTCGGTTGAAGCACGATCTTTCACATCCATCGCATGGTGACTCATTCCTAGGATAGTTCATTGCTTAAATCTTATGAAGAATCTTCTTTGCATACTTGTTTGTGTGGAACTTAGGACTCTTGAGGAAAGAAAAGAGAGAATCCATGTGAGTTTTAGAATTGAAGCGAATTATGCTCAAGGTATGGGAGTAGGTTGTCCCTAATTCATGAATGCCTTTAGGTGTGGGATTCGTGTTCATACGAGCCTCCCTTGGGTGTCTCCAAATTGCTCTTGATCTTGTGCATATGTTTTTTTTCTCCTCTCTATCACACCTATTTGTATCATATCACTCATTGGACTTGCGGCATTGTTGAGGATTTGTTTAGGTATCTAGAAATTACAATCAGTTGGTGTCTTACTGTTTCGATTAGATTTGCTCGAGGATGAGCAAAGGTTTGGTTTGGGGGTGTTTGATCGGGCCAAATATGTAGTATATTTAGGCCCTCAGATCCTTACCTTATGCTCTGTTTTCATGCGTTTTTGTATCTTTGATGGGTTGTTTTGTGCATATTTGTAGGAAATGATGCAAAGACAGGTTTGGAAGCATGTTGCAGTGATTCCAGCAGAAAAGGGGCAAAAGTAAAGGCAAAGGAGTACAAACAGCTCTACAGTGCGGGTCTAGTGCTGGTCAAGTGCGAGTCGCAACCGCACTCTGACCGCACTCCAGCTGCACTCATATTCATAGCCGGGACAGAATGCAAGTGAAGAGATAAAGTGCGGGTACAGTGCGGGTCATCCAACCGCACTTAACCCGCACTAATGCCAAACCAGAGAAGCTGATGTTGCACCTGACGATAAAGTGCCGGTACTGTGCGGGTCATCCAACCACACTCTACCCGCACTAATGCCAAACCAGGGAAGTTGAAGATGCATCTGACGTTAGAGTGCGGGTACAGTGCGGGTCATCCAACCGCACTTAACCCGCACTAATGCCAAACCAGAGAAGCTGATGTTGCATCTGACGATAAAGTGCGGGTACTGTGCGGGTCATCCAACCACACTCTACCCGCACTAATGCCAAACCAGGGAAGTTGAAGATGCATCTGACGTTAGAGTGCGGGTACTGTGCGGGTCATCAAACCGCACTCCACCCGCACTGTCACCAAGAACAGAAGAGCAGAGTTGTACCTGATATTAGAGTGCGGGCACTATACGGGTCATCCAACCGCACTCTACCCGCACTGTTACTCAAGACAGAAGGTAGATTTTGCACCTGACAGGGAAGTGCGATTCAAGTGCGATCACAGTGCGATTCCAAGTGCGGGTCAAGTGCGGGTAATTTAACCGCACTCCACCTGTACTATTGCCCTGATCCGAGATCTGAAGATGAAGGCAACCCATACAGTGCCGGTACAGTGCGGGTAATTCACCCTCACTCCGAGCGCGCCAGTTTGATTTTCAAAGCTTAAGTGACCTATTTTTGTATCTTGTATAAATAGAAAAGTATAGAAACATTTTAAGGGCTTTTGACTCCGTTTTGCAGAGGTAAAACACTTTTAGACCTAGAATCTCTCTCTCTCTCTCTCATCCTTACATTCTCTACTCAACTTCAAGGAAGTTAGGAGATTGGAGCCACTTCAAGGAAGGAGATGTTCTCCAAGGGTTCTTTCTCTTTCCTTTCTCTTAGTTTCCTAGTTGTAATGAGTAGCTAAATCCCCTCTAAGGGGTTGATGGAGTAGTTAATTGAATATTGGGCTTGTACATAAACTTGATATTATATTGATATTCATGTCTATCTTTCATTGATCTATTCTTGTTGTGAATGTTTATCATTGATTTCTTGTGTAGATACATCCTCTAAAGATGTCTTTGTATTATGTATGAGTATTGCAGCTAGATATACATCCTATTTAGTTGTTTAATACTCTAAAGAATGGACGGAAAGTCATGAATTTCGACTCTTAAACCACGGTTTTAATCTAACCTCGATCGAGTTTCCGGCACTATACATCCTAGGTCGGAACCCGTGAGAGAGTTAGAGAAGTCATCACTATACATCCTTGGGTGACTATTTGTAATCGGTTGAGTCATTGTTAGGTAGACGAGCTTCATTTCTAGAATCCGATAAACAACCAACTCTATACATCCTAGGTTGGTAGCTTATGACGGATTAATCCCTAATAGGTGGTCCGCACTATACATCCTAGGTTGGCCACCTTCTGGGGATAAATAACCGACTCTATACATCCTAGGTCGGTTACCTTGAATAGCCGTGCTATTGACAAGTTTGTTGTATTGCCCAGTATTTACTTTCGTATCCATTAACTCCTTAGTTTCCATCATCTATATATATCCATCATTCCATTTCCCCCTTCATTTAGTTTGCATAATTAATTTAGTGTTATTTTTAGTGTAATTCACCACCTACATTTTCACCAACTCATGTTTCGATATTATATATATACATACCATTACTTTAGCAATAACTAATTTAGCTAACTCTGCTCCCTGTGGACGACCCCCACTTGCCACTATATCTATGTTTTCAAACTAATTTAGGCTTGTGAGGTTTTATCAAATATTGTTGACGGATTGATCTTTTTAAAATGATACTAAGAAAAACGTTCTGTCAGCAATCAAAAACAAATCATGAACGAACTGCTTCAAGCTTTGGGACTCTCTCGGTTCTCCTCCGCTGGTCCTCCTCATTCTTGCTGATCTTCGCCATCACCCCCCTTTTCAGGTAGCTGTCCATCTTAGCAATCCTCGCCGACCGCCCCTCCATTTAGAGGCTCCATCCTCTGATTAGCAGGATCTTCCTCCAGGACTTCATTAATCACGTCCATAACCTCAGGCGGGATAGCCGCATCAAGAAGGGCAGCCATGGACCCCATCTGGCTCCTGTCGACCTCCATCTCTATTAAGGGAGGCTCCTGAGTCGGGCTCCTAACCTCTTCACCAGCTCTCGATTGGTCCTCCTCGGATCTAGTGGACCAAACTTTACTAGAAGATTCCCCGGGACCTGAGGTAGTAAAGGTAGGAGGAGGGAATGGAGGATCTGTCCGGGCGGGATGTTTTCCAGCTCCTACTTGGCTCAAAGGAACCATCTCGTCGCCTTCAGGGTGAGATAACTCGGCGGCCTTAAGCATTATTTCCTGTCTATCCCAGCCGGTAATAGATGACAAATCAAAGGGAGGAGGAAGAGCTTATGCGGCCTAAAAAGAAGCGTAGAAATATCCATCGCTGAAGGAGGTCTCCGCGTCAGCTTGCAGCTTGGTCACCTGAGTAATCAGAGACTGATTCTCGAGGTCCAACTTTTTAGCCTCCGACCTCCAGGAATCCCTCTGTCTAGCCCACCGGAGAGATTGAAGACGCTCCTGATCATAAGATTGCTTCATCCTTTCATGGTCACAGCGAAGCTCAGCCATCTCGACCTCGACCTCGACCTTTCCCTGGTTAGAAGTCATCTCTTCCACTAAAGATTGAGCCTGCTTGAGCAAGTCCCTGGCTTTCTCGGCTTCGGCTTCGGCTTTTCCACTCCGATTGTGGAGGAGGGCTACCTGCTGGCCCATCGCTACATTAAACTTGAAGGCCTACAAAGGACAGAACCCGAGTTAGAAACTGAACAAATTAACAAGAGTAGCACAAAGGAAATACAATTACCTCAGCTAAAATAGCAGACCCCTTGGTAATCAGGATGTCCACAAGCATGGAAGCCATCTTAGAGATTCCACCACCCGGACAAGATGCGATGAATTGTTCCAGGACTTCATCCCGCCCGTGCCGAGCTCGACTGAGGCCGGGAACGGCTGGAAGGAACCCTTGTGACACCCTTCCCAGAAACCTCCGAAGCTTTGGTTGTTAGAAGCGCAGCGAAATCGGGAGGTTGAGTCGAGGGGGTAGCAACTTTAGCGACCTCAGCTGAAGGGACAGAAGCAGTCGGACCGACAACCTGGGGAGCTTTACCCAAAGCCCGGAAAGCACGCGAAGCAAGAGTGGCCATCTTGGACCCAGCTGGAGAAATAGACGGAGCAAGAGCAACTTCGACCTCAGTGGGGGGAAGAGAAACTCTACCTTGAGGAGAGCGTGAGACGTGGCGGGTAGCCGGTTCAACGACAGAAACTGTGAATAAGCAAATTAAAAAGGAAAATGTTAGAACCAAGCTGAATAATAAGGCAAGGCAAGGCAACTCAATGACACTTACGAGGAGTAGCGTCTGAGATCTGCCAGTATTAGTTCACCCTACGAGAATCGAAGGCTTCAGCAGTAGGGAACTTCAGGTTCAAATAATTCCGGGCTAAAATAGCCTTCAAGATGGCTTCGGACTCAGAAGGCAGGGAGTCCCGGTCCCACGAGGATTTTTCACCGAAGGCCGTGGGAACCTCGAATTCATGCCCTCCAATGAAAATCGAGCTCCTCCAGTCCTTCACCGCCAGGATCCATTCTTCTTTCCAAGCGGGGTCCTTCTTCGAAGCACCAGGGTTGATGAAATTGAGTTTGTTCTTGGCCTTAGCATAGAACTGGCCTCGAGGAGCGCCAGATAGGCTCCCAATCTGGAAAAGATAGGTCAACTCCTCTACACCCGACTCCCTCGTCACCTTGCTCAACTGACATTGTTCCCTCCATAGTACGAGGAAACCAATCAGATGCCTCCAGAAGCCAGGCGTCAACTGGAGGGGAGCGAGCTGGATGGCCTTAAGAGCCCGCTGAAGAGTCGGATAAAGGGGAAGCCAGACCCTATTCTCGAGAGCTGCCACATTAATTGGAAGCACGCCTTCGGGGGGTTGAAGAACTCATAATTTTTGGGAGGAACCGAGATGGATACGCTGTCGGAGATGCAAAACTTCGATCTCAAGCGGTCAATCGAGACCGGATCGACGGTGGAATCTGGGACAACACGGAAATCATAGGGAGGGAGCCTCTCCAAAAGGGGGCCAGAAGCCGAGACCCGATGTTCTCCCGCGGTGTCACCGCCCACTTCTTTGTCGGAATCTTCATCAGCGATATCCAAAGGATGGTCAGGATGGTTGGAGAACCTAGTCCCAATGGATACATTCCTACTTGACTGCCGACATTGCGGGTTAGGCGGGGAATCATCGCCTGAACTTCTCCTAGCCCGTTTCCCCAGAGCAAGACTGACGACCTCCTCGCCGTCAACTATGGAGTCAACTGAATCGCGACTGGTTTTCGACATAGTAAAAGTTAATAAGGATGAAGAATGAAGAAAAAGGCAAGCTTGGAAAAAGGGCTATGAGAGAAAGTATTTCTTAGCAAAAAATTTAGTTCGAGAGATGTGAGGAAGACGTGGAGATAAATAGATATATATATATATATATAGGCAAGAGGGCAACATCGCTAGCTATCGAGATCCTCAGGTGGTAATGGTAAAGAATCTCAGGAACTACCGTAATGTAACCGGATTAACTCAAAGCAGGCTAATCAGATCACGCCACGTCACTTACGCAGTTCAGATGGAGATCTCCCTAAGATTCTGGTAACGATAAAAAATCTCGGGGACTGCCGTAACGTAGTCAGATTAATTCGGAGATAAATGAGTAAGTTCACATCACGTCGCTTTAATGAGGAGATTTCCCCTATATTCTGGTATCGATAAAAAAGGGAAGATTTCCCAAATAAAGCAAAAATCTTACCCCAACCCCAAGCTAGACGTCTGGTGTTCAAGTCAGATGGGACTTCTGTTAATAGCCAAAACTGGCTAAGGACCAAAAGAACATTTTCCACCTTCCAGACCTGGCTCCTTGCCCGAAAGTTCCCACCAAAAAACCATTCTACCCAAAGCCGAGCTACGATACTACCCCGCAGAAACAAGGACGGGTTCCGGAAACATCCGAGATAGAGCCCGGAACGATCAGATATAGCCCGCATCACCAAAACTGAAAACACTTTCTTCCCCGAAGCCAAGGTCACCTCACAATTCCTCTAGAAACTCACCTATACCTCGCTGATACAGGGGGATATCCCTAGGAAGCCGCACCTTAGCTCTGAAAGGTCAGGGGAAGCCGCACCTAGCTTCGAAAGGTCAATGGAAGCCAGATCTGGCTCCTAGCTAAACGAAACTTCTCAGATATCAAGGTTGAAACACTGATCGACCTTATTAGTTGATGCACCACACCATGATACATTCAACGACCCTTATGGAAATCATGCCAGACCCGAAGATACACAGTATCACATCCACAGATATTATACACATGCAGAACAAGTAATAGAGTTTGAATGGGAAACAAATTGATTTCCAAGATATCCTCAACGGAGCAATTAACTCAAAGTCAACTACATTTAAAGGTAAAAATCCCGTCCGATAAAAGGGGGATGAGAAAATGAAGGGGAAATGAATGAGTTCAAACCTGTGAAGACATTGTATAAATGAGGGACTTCCTCCTTCAAAAAAAGGAGACTACTATTTGACAGGCAAACGACAAAGACCCGACCATACCCTAGATAGAATTGAGAGCAATTTGAGAGCAATTTGAGAGAAATTTGTATACCATACATGTTCAATAAAGAAAATATTTTTTTGCTTTCTTTTGGGTGACAAATTGCATCAGTATTACTTGTCATTTTGAAAAGCATTGTTACACATACGATCAATCTTAGCCACCACCTTACGTGGTAGTGGTCTCAATGGTGTTAATTGAGGTTTCTTGTCTCGAGCAAAATTTCCGTTAACAACAGCAGATCAGAGATAATATTCAGACTAGAAGGGAGGTACAAGCCCAGATTTGTTAGGATGCGGAGAAGAGAAATGGGGAACAGACTGACTTAATGCAACAAATCCAGGTGATACACACCATCAGTGGAGGGCCCACACTGGCTGGCACTTCAAATAATTCCCGAAAAAATCATGCAAGGAAGATTCCTCGCATAGAAGAAATCCATGAGGTCTTTAAGGTCAGCCAAAGCCCGATAGAGTCCTCCCAGTCGGCACAGATCATTTTCACTGAAGCAGATGTCTTCAACACCGTGCAACCTCATGATGATCCCATGGTAATCATAATACAGATTACCAACTGTCTTGTCCATCGCGTGCTCATAGATACAGGTAGCAGTGTAGATATCCTCTTTAAGGATACTTTGGAAAAATTAAACCTGAAGCGATGTTGTTACAATAGCTGTACAACTCCACTTTATGGGTTCACTAGAGTTCGATCATACTAGTGGGGTCGATGATCCTCCCAGTGATTATCTGAATCACCCCTCTCCAACAGAATGTTATGACCGACTTTGTTGTGGTTGACACCCCATCGGCCTACAACGCCATCCTAGGGAGACCATTCCTGTCCTCATTAAAGGGAGTCTTGTCCATATACCACAATGTCCAGAAGTTGGAACCAAGGTGGGAGAGGTATGCGGAGACCAGCAGGCAGCTAGGAGATGCTACGCAGTGTCTGCCAACCCTACAGCTCTAGCAAAACAATGCGTACAGGTGGCATTAGTCCAGGAAGACATGGAAACATCCCGGATAGTCCAGGAAGAGATGGAGCCTGCAGAGCATCCTGAGCATCTAGAAAGCGAACCTATTATGCCTTATGAGGAGGAACGGAGCAAGGAGTGGGCCAGCGGACAGCCCGTAGATACGACTAGAGGAGATACCCATCAGATATGATGATCCTCCCAAGGTTGTCAAGGTCGGGGCCAACCTTGAACTAGAAGTGAAAGAAGGTTTAATTAATCTTCTCAGAGAATTCAGCGACATCTTCACTTGGAGCCATGATGAAATGCCTGGAATCCTGGCATCGTTGGCCGCCCATCGACTAGCGGTAGATCAACAGTCAAGCCCATCAAACAGACGAGGGATCACTTTAACGCTGAGAGGAACGCTGCGGTACAGGAAGAGGTAGATAAATTGATCAAGGCAGGGTTTATCAGAGAAGTGCGCTATCCTGAATGGTTCACCAATGTGGTCATGGTTACGAAGGCGAATGGGAAGTGGCGTATGTGTGTTGATTACAGTGACCCCAATAGGGCCTGTCCAAAAGACAGTTTTCCTTTACCAAAGATCGACCAGCTGGTTGACTCCACGTCCGGAAATAAACTCTTGAGTTTTATAGACGTGTTCTCAGGATACAACCAAAATAAAATGCACCAGGCTGACCAAGATAAAACCAGTTTTATTACTAGGCAGGGTTTGTATTGCTACAAAGTGATGCCGTTTGATTTGAAGAATGTAGGGGCTACATACCAGCGGCTGGTTAACAAGCTGTTCAAGCCCGAGATAGGAAGGACGATGGAAGTATACATCGACGACATGATCACAAAATCACCAACCGCATAAGGACATCGGGAAGACCTTCGCAAGACTTTTCTCATACTGAGAGAAAACCAGATGCGGTTGAACCCCTCCAAGTGTGCCTTCGGGGTAACAGCATGGAAGTTTATAGGCTTTATGGTTTATGAGAGAGGCATAGAGGCCAACCCAGAAAAAATCAAAGCTATCTTGGACCTGGAATCCCCAACATCACTCAAACAGGTACAAATCCTGACTGGTCGTGTAGCGGGGCTCAACAGGTTTATCTCTCGCTCCACCGATAAATGTCTCCCTTTCTTCAAAGCCATCAAACAAAGGAAAAACATGAAGTGGAGCCATGAGAGCGAGCAAGCTTTCCAAGCCTTGAAAGAATACCTAACAAGCCCACCGTTATTAGTCAAGCCAGTTCTCAGAGAAGAGCTGCAGATCTACCTGTCCATCTCAGAAACTACAGTAAGCGAAGCTTTGGCCAATGAGTGTGGCGATGGTTTTCAAAGACCTATATACTATGTGAGTCATGCTTTAACTAAGTCAGATAGGAATTACATTCTCCTGGAAAAGCTCGATTATGCTCTAGTGATCTCAGCGAGGAAGCTCCGTCCCTATTTTCAAGCTCATACAATAGCAGTGGTGACGGACCATCCTCTCTGCCAATTCTTACAAAGACCAGACGTGTCCAGAAGGCTAGTTTTATGGGCCCTAGAGCTCACTCAGTTCGATTTAAAGTGGAAGCCTCGGACCACGATTAAGGCACAGGAATTGGCTGACTTCGTGGCAGAATTTTCAGCGCTCCCTGAATAAGAAAATCCCTCGGCACGAAATGAGACCCCTGAAAAGACATCTGAGATCGACAATTGGCCGAAAGGCTACAAGCCATGGACCCTCTTTACAGATGGAGCATCCGGGCAAGCTGGGGGAGGAGCTGGCATAGTTTTAATAGACCCGAAGGGAACTGAATTCTGCCACTGTTTCAGATCCGAGTTTAAAGCCACCAATAATGAAGCTGAGTACAAAGCCCTCCTAGCCGGGATGACGGTAGCAATCAAACTAAAGGCCTATTACCTGCAAATCAAGAGCGACTCATTGCTTGTTGTCAATCAGGTGACTAGGGTGTACCAGGCAAAGGGAGATAATATGGCTGCTTACCTAAAGCTAGCTCAGTTGCTAAAAAATAAGTTTAAGGGGTTTAAGATCGATCAGGTGCCTCGACACAAAAACCACTTCGCAGATGTTCTGGCTAAGATAGCTGCAAATGGAGGCCAATCTTTACCACTGGGGAATTCCCCTTCAAGTGATCTCCTAACCAAGCATAGCCGCAAATAAAGAAATCTGCTCCCTAGACCGCTAGCCTTGCTGGATGAACCCGATCGTTGCCTACCTCTTTGAGGGAGAGCTCCCCAAAGAGCCCGACCAAGCCCAAAGAATTAAAAGACTCTCCGTCCGATGTTGTTTGGTAGACGGATACCTCTACAAAAGGGGCAGATCCCTCCTCTTACTTAGATGCTTGTATCATGATGATGCTAAATGGGCACTAAGAGAGGTCCACTATGGGGACTGCGGGAACCACATAGGTGGGGAAGCTCTGGCATATCAGGTGCTTCATATGGGGTACTATTGGCCGACCATTCACCAAGATGTAAGGAGTTTTGTGCAATCTTGCGAGCCATGTCAAAGAACTTTAAACTTGAACCACCAGCCACCTGAGCGACTGTTGTCTCTTAGTTCACCTTACCCCTTTGCCATGTGGGGAATGACCTAATTGGACCACTTCCTACCGCTCCCGGACAAATGAAACATGCTATCGTGGCCATCGACTACTTCACATGATGGGTCGAGGTAGGGCCTCTTTCTCGAATATCAAAAAAGAACACTACCAAGTTCATCAAAACCAACGTGGTATGAAGATTCGCGACCTCTCTCATCATTATAGCTGACTTGGGGAAGCAATTCGACAACACTGGATTCAAAGATTTCTGCAAAGGATTGGGGATCGACCTCATGCTCGCTTCAGTAGCCCATCCCTAGACTAATGGGCTTGTGGAATCCACCAACAAGACTATCAAGAAACTTCTAAAGAAGAAGCTACAGCAGAAAAAAGGCAAATGGGCCGAAGAACTGCCAGAAGTCCTCTGGGCATACCGGACTACAAAGAGAACAGCTACCGGGGAGACACCTTACTCCCTGGCTTTCAGAGCTGAGGCGGTCCTCCCCATTGAGCATAAATTAACCTCATTCAGAGTACAGCACTTTGAGCCTGAAAGTAACGAGGTCAAACTCCTGGCTAATCTGGACCTCCTAGAAGAGAAACAAGACTGGGTAGCTGAGAACGTGGCAATCTACCAAAGCAAGATCGCTAGATATTTCAACCGAAAGGTCAGAGCCTGGAATTTCAAAGAAGGGGATCTTGTGCTTAGGAAAGTGACCCGGAATACTCGAAAAAGGTGGGATGGAGTTTTGAGCCCCAATTAGGAAGGGCTATATTTGATATAGCTAGTTGCTCACAATGGAGCCTACAAACTTGAAGACATGGACGGACGACACATTGACCACACTTGGAATGCAGATCACTTGAGGAAATTCTACCCTTGAGCAGGGAGTTTTCAAGCAGACTACCCTCATTTAGGTTTCATTACAATCCCTAATAAAGATGTACTACATCTCGATCATCAATAAAGTCATTTTTCTTTTTCATCTTTATCTCCAACTATGTTCAACATTAGAGTCTTCATCCTCGAGTGTGAAATTCAACATGGATACTTCAAGACCAGTGATTAGCCGGGGAAGCCCCCTCGCTACCTCTTAATGCCTTGGTCAGGCTACCACCCCCAAGAAGGGTCTGAATGTAAAAGCATAGTTGCCATCCAGATCTTGAGACCAGGAAATAGCTAAATAGCTCTTTTGATGCCTTGGTCGGGCTACCACCCCCAAGAAGAGTCTGAGTGTAAGAGCATAGTTGCCATCCAGATCTCGAAACCAGGAAATAGCTAAATAGCCGTCCTGATGCCTTGGTCGGGCTACCACCCCCAAGAAGGGTCTGAGTGTAAGAGCATAGTTGCCATCCAGATCTCGAGACTAGGAAATAGCTAAAATAGCCCTCCTGATGCTTTGGTCGGGCTACAACCCTCAAGAAGGGTCTGAGTGTAAGAGCATAGTTGCCATCCAGATCTTGAGACCAAGAAATAGCTAAAATAGCCCTTTTGATACCTTGGTCGGGCTACCACCCCTAAGAAGGGTCTGAGTGTAAGGGCATAGTTACCATCCAAATCTCGACATCAGGAAATAGCTAAAATATCCCTCCTGATGCCTTGGTCGGGCTACTACCCCTAAGAAGGGTCTGAGTGTAAGGGCATAGTTGCCATCCAGATCTCGAGACCAGGAAATAGCTAAAATAGCCCTCCTAATGCCTTGGTCGGGCTACCACCCCCAAGAAGGGTCTGAGTGTAAGGGCATAGTTGTCATCCAGATCTTGAGACCAGGAAATAGCTAAAATATCCCTCCTGATGCTTTGGTCGGGCTGCCACCCCCAAAAGGTTGGAGCAAGTTAGAGGCGCTACCACCGAGCTAGAGAAAACCATGGAGGAACTCGATAAGGCTTCCAGAGGCATGGTAGCTTTGAATGAGTCTCTGAACAGCTCGAGGAAAGAAGCAGACGAAGCAAAAGCCAATCGGGAGTGGATACAATTTGACTATGACATCGAGAGGCTCAGGTCCATCCGCCGTAGGGAGGAGAGGGAGATTGCAAATGAAAGAATAGTGGAGCTAGAGAAAGAGGTTCAGTCCCTTCATAATCATGTGGCCGATTTGGATGCTCAAGCGGACACTGCCTTTGGGGATGGCTACTTCTTCACAGGCTACCAAGTGGCATTAGCCTTCCCTCCTACAGTTTGACTTGGGAGTTATTACGGGGTGGAACCGGGAGGAAATCATGGCGAAAGCTGCTGAACTTTTGGGAGCAGCACCTTCTGATGTGGCCGGAACTTCCCAGGTTGCTGGAGCCAGTGGAATGGTAGGAGGTGAAGGCCATAGTTCTGTCTCCTTTCCTTCCCTTATCCAGGTTATAGGAGATCCCAGTTTGATGGCCCCTGCAGTTGGAGCAGCTCAAGCTGAAGGAGGGGTTTCCGCCCCTTCTATTTCTTTGTCAGAGCTCGCTAAGGCTGTAAGGGATCTGTCTGCTGTTGATGGTGGAGAATCTGCCCTGCCTACCCTATCTTATGATCCTCTCCAGGTAGTGAAAGGTCAGACTGCTTTGATCAAGGAAGTTGGAGAAAATTCTAATCAGGTAGCCGCAGGGGAGCCTCCGGTTGCGGGAGGTACCTAGGAGGTAGGCGGGGCTCCATCCAATATTGAAATAGAAAAATCCATAACTGGTGAAGCCAGTGAGGAGACGGCCGCTCAAGAGCAGGAGGATGCATGATCCTGTAGTACCCTTCTAGTCCTATTTTATTTTATTTTTTTTGTAGCCCGTGATCGGGGAATGGGCTCCCCAGTTTTAGAAATGGGAACCTTCTGGTTTTTTCCTTAGCTTCATTTATGTGTAGTTTAAACTCTCGCCTTAATATGAAATGAGATCCCCAATGCGATTTTGATTTTATATATGCTCGTCCTCGGATGAATCCTGATACCTAGGTATAGATTCGGTGATCCATCCTCTGTTTGATCCTGATTTGATCAATGAAAGGAAAAATCCATTCTCATTCACATCTGCTGACTGAATTCTGTAGCACATTTTCTGATTGTAGCATCACTTCGAGCACCAGTCCCCAACATAAACCTGACTTAATCAATACTTGGTAATGCAAGGAACCTGTTAAAAAAGAAGTATATAGAGAAACTGCGGGTGACTGGTACCGTGGTACCTCGTCAAAGAACCTTGGGGCCCTTTGATAGCCTCGTAGAAATTTAGTCGAAAGTAATTTTGGTACTGGAGATCCTCATACTTTTTGTTCCAGGAATCTTGATTCCTTGATGATGATAAGCATACCGGTGGACACTCTCGCACCCTAGGTACCTCGCATTCCCATTCTAGGATCCTCGGTAATATGGTGAGTAGTCTAGCGAAACTAGAAACCTTGTCGAATGATTGAGTACCTAGCTTTCCTATTTCATGGAACCTAGGTCTCTAGGTGAGTATTCTGGGGAAACTAGGCACCTCGCACCTCCGTTTGTAGAAGCTTTGGTGCCTTGGCGAACAAATTTGGTGAATCTCGGTACCTCGCCTTCCTGCCGTAGGAATCTTGGTACCCTGGCGAAAACAATGGCGAGTATATAGTGGCAGCGAGATTCAGGTAGGCGACTAAGGCCACTTTAGCACCTGGCCTTTCTCAGCGAGGGGGTGGTACCAGGCCAAGGCCTTGATCTGGCTGACAACTATGCTCTTACTATCTAGATTCTTCCCGGGGGGTGGGGTGGCGGTGACACCCATCCAAGGCAGTAGGAAGGCCATACAATCCTTTCTGGTCTTGAGGTGATCATATTTGGGTACCTCGCATTCCTGTTTGCAGGAATCTTGGTACTCTGGCAAAAACAATGGCGAAATAATATTGGCAGCAAGATCCAGGTAGGCAACTAAGGCCACTTTAACACCTGGTCTTTCTTAGCGGGGGGTGGTACCCGACCAAGGCCTTGATCTGGCTGGCAACTATGCTCTTACTATCCAGATCCTTCTTAGCAGGGGGTGGTGCCCGGCAAAGGTCCGATCCATCGGGCAACTATGCTCTTACGTACGGGATCCTTCCTAGCGGTGGTGGTGCCCGGCCAGGGCAACAGCAGTGCCATGTGGCTTTTCCTGGTCTTGGGGAGATCCTCCTAGATGGATTAATCTGATCTAGGGCATCACGAGTGCTATGTAGCTTTCCTGGATTTATAGCGAGCCTCCTAGAGGGATCTACCCGGTCCAGGGCATCAGGATCGTTATGTAGTTTTCTTGGATTCATGGTGAGCCTTCTGGAGGGATCTACCCGGTCCAGGGCATCAGGATTGCTGTGTAGCTTTCCTGGATTCATAGCGAGCCTCCTAGAGGGATCTACCTGGTCCAGGGCATCAGGATTGCTGTGTAGCTTTCCTGGATTCATGGTGAGCCTCCTGGAGGGATCTACCCGATCCAGGGCATCAGGATTGCTTTGTAGCTTTCCTGGATTCATGGCGAGCCTCCTGGAGGAATCTATCCGGTCCAGGGTATCAGGAGTGCTATGTAGCTCTCCTGATCTTAAAGCAACAATCATGGCAGATTAAATTGATGACATAAAGCAGATAGATGTAGACAAATGTAGGCAAGGACAAATGGAGAATGAAATCTTTTTTGTTGATGATCAAAGAAAAAAGAATACAAGCACTCACGATTACTAACATCTTCTGACAGTCGTTTTGGAGTAATCCTAGAAAGCTACCCATTACATGACTTATGAGTAGAACCTCTTGAGATGATCAGCATTCCAAGTGTGGTCTACTGGATGTCCGTCCATGTCATCCAACTTGTAGGCCCCACCCTGGATCACCATTTTGATTAGGTAAGGACCTTCCCATTTAGGTGACAGTACTCCTTTCCGACCTCTTTCAGGTACTTTGGGTAACTTTTCTGAGCACCAGATCCCCTTCTTTGAAGCTTCGGATTCTCACTTTCTTGTTAAAGTAACCAGCAATCTAGTTCTGGTAAACTACTACTCTTTCTGCTATCTTATCTTGCTTCTCCTCTAGGAGGTCCAGGCTGGCCCTCAGGTTGTCTTCATTTCTATCGGGGTCAAAATGTTGTACCCAGAAAGAGATGAGCTTATGTTCTATAGGAAGGACAGCTTATACCCCAAAAGCTAGTGAGTAGGGGGTTTCTCCGGTAGCGGTCCTTTTGGTGGTGCGGTATGCCCATAGTACGTCCGGGAGTTCATCAGCCTATCTTCCTTTCTTCTGCTGAAGCTTTTTCTTTAGGAGCCTCGTATTAGTTTTATTTGTGGCCTCTACTAGGCTATTAGTCTGGGGGTGTGCTACGGATGCGAAGCGCAGTTCAATCCCCATACTCCCGTAGAATTCCTGGAATTCGGCGTTATCGAACTGCTTACCCAGATCTGTGATGATGACCATTGGAGTCCCAAACTGGCAAACCACATTTTTCTTGATGAACTCTGTTGTATTTGCTTCAGTAATTCTGGAGAGGGGTTCTGCTTCAACCCACCTAGTGAAGTAGTCAATAGCCATGATCGCATGCTCCTGCTGACTTGGCGTGGTTGGGAGAGGTCCAATTAGATCTTCTCCCCAGAATGCAAATGGACGAGTTGATGGTTGATAACCATTCTGGAGGTAGGTGATACAGGTTGGCCATTTTCTGGCATGGTTCACAAGACGGTACGAACTGCCTCGCATCATGGTGCAAGGTCGGCCATAAATATCCCATGCGTAGCACCTGGTAAGCCAATGCTTCTCCTCCGATGTGATTTCCACAGTCTCCCGAGTGCACTTCCCGCAATGCCCAATTTGCATCCTCGGGATGTAGGCACCTAAGCAAAGGGAGTGACCTACCTCTGTGGTAAAGGTGCCCCTCTACCAAGCAGTATCGAACTGAGGTTCTCTTGATCTTGCGAGCTTGATTGGGGTTTTCAGGGAGCTTTTCTAACTAAAGGTAATCTGTGATAGGATCCATCCAGCATGGAAGCCGTTCCACGGGGTTGACTTCCTTGCCTTCAGAGATGCTTGACGCAGTGATTATCTGGAGCGGAACTCCTTTCGGCAGCGCTTGTCCTCCATTTGCAGCTATCTTGGCTAGGAAGTCAACTCGATGATTCTGCTTCCTAGGTACCTGCTCGATCCTGAAACTCGGGGTAACAAGTCATGCACTTTTTCGAGGTAGGCTGCCATGTTATCCCCTTTTGCCTGGTATAGACCAGTTACCTGGTTAACTACCAGTTGCGAATCACATTTGGCAAGGACATAATCAGCTTCTAGCTCTGCTGATGTTCTCATTCCTGCTAACAAGGCCTCATACTCAGCCTCGTTTTTGGTGGTGGTGACCTGAATCTGAAACAGTGGCAGCATTCGACTTTCTCTGGGTAGGTTAGGATGATCCCACTTCCACTTCCTGTCTGATTCGATGCTCCATCGGTATACAAGATCCAAATGTTTCCATCGGTAGGCCAATCTGCAGACTCTCGTTCCTTCAGAGGAGCTTGATTCAGGCTTGGGGTAGCATCTTGATCGGGAATCGCACTGAATTCTACCACGAAATTTGCCAAAGCCTGGGCCTTGATGGTAGTCATTGCTTTGTATTTGATATCGAACTGGGTAAGCTCAAGGGCCCACATCAGGAGTCTTCCCGATACATCCTACCTTTGAAGAAATTGTCACAAAGGTTGATAAGTGACTACCATGATTGTGTGAGCAAGGAAATAAGGGCGGAGCTTCTTGGCTGCTACCACTAATGTAAAGGCGAGCTTCTCCAGTAGAATGTAGTTCTTTTCTGATTTGGTTAGAGCACGGCTCACATAGTAGACAGGGCGCTGGGCTCCATCTCCATACTCTTTCACCAATGCTTCGCTGACGGCGGTTTCAGACACTACCAGGTATAACTGTAATTCTTCTCCTGGTATCGGGCTAGCTAGCAGGGGTGGGCTAGCGAGGTACCTCTTTAATGATTGGAAAGCTAGCTCACTGTCTTGATCCCATTTCATGTTCTTCCCTTGTTTGATTGCCTTGAAGAACGGGGTACACTTGTCAGTGGACCGTGATATGAAACAGTTCAGGGCTGCGATTCGCCCAGTCAAACCTTGCACTTGTCTGAGTGAGGTGGGAGATTCAAGATCTAGGATGGCTTTGATCTTTTCAGGATTAGCTTCGATCCCTCTCTCGTGGACCATGAATCCGAGGAATTTTCCGGCTGTAACTCCAAAGGCATATTTAGCAGGATTCAAGCGCATCTGATTCTTTCTGACAATCTGGAAAGTCTGGCGGAGGTGGTCTTGGTGATGTTCAGCTACCTGAGACTTCGTGATCATATCGTCAATGTGTACCTCCATTGATTTTCCTATCAGTCCCTTGAATAAGCGGTTGACCAAGCGCTGGTAGGTAGCCCCAGCATTTTTGAGTCCGAAGGGCATGACTCTGTAGCAGTACAGGCCTTGCCCAGTTATGAAACTGGTTTTATCCTGGTCCGCTGGGTGCATCATGATCTGGTTATATCCTGAGAAGGCATCCATAAAGCTTAGGAGTTTGTTGCCCGCGGTTGAATCTACCAGTTTGTCAATTTTTGGTAGCAGGAAGCTATCTTTCGGGTAGGCGGGTTGAGATCTGTGTAGTCAACGCACATGTGCCACTTCCCATTTGCTTTGGTCACCATGACTACGTTGGCAATCCATTCGGGGTACCGAGACTCCCTGATGAATTCTGTCTTTAGTAGTTTGTGTACCTCCTTTTGCACCGCAGCATTTCTCGCTTGGTTGAAATGCCTTCTCTTCTGCTTGACTGGCTTGAAGGTCGGATCCACTACTAACCTGTGTGTTGCTAAGGTAGCAGGTATCGCTGGCATCTCCCCATGACTCCATGCAAAGATGTCATTAAATTCTGGTATGAGCTTTATTAGAGCCTCTTTTACCTCTGTCTTCAATGTTGAACCTATCCTGACACCCTTGGAAGAATCGCCCTCCCTGATAGGTACCTCTGCTAACTCTTCTGCAGGGTAGCCACTGGCCCATCCCTTCTCTTCTTCTCCCCTGATTTCTACGTCGGGGAGTTTCGACTTGGATTCCATTTCAACGGAGTCCGTTTCACCTTCAAAATCTTCTTCTGAGAACTGGTGATCTTGGTTGATGGTTATTTGCACACATTGCTTGGCCAACACTGCTGGGTTGGTTGACACTGCATAACACTTACGAGAAGCCTGCTGATCCCCCCGTATTTTTCCCAGTTGTCTCCCATTGGGAATTTCAGGACGTTATAGTATATTGACAGGACCCCTTTGAGAGCAGACAAGTAGGGCCTTCCCAGTATAGCGTTGTAAGCTGACGAGATGTCTACCACAACGAAGTCTGTCATTAAGTTCTGCTGGAGTGGCGCTGTTCCCACTGTCACTGGTAGGATCATAGACTAGGTGGGAATCAACGAGTCCCCCGTGAACCCGTAAAATGGGGTAGTGCAACAGTTGTAGCAAGGTCTCTTCAGGTTGAATTGCTCCAAAACACTTTTGAAGAGGATATCAAAGCTGCTACTTGTGTCAATCAAGACAAGATGGACCAAGTTGTTGGCTATTTTAACAGTGATAACCATGGGATCAACATGAGGCTTGACGGTGTTAAATATGTCCTCTTCTATGAAGATGATCTATGCAGCAGGAGGAGACCGAGGTGATCCTCTTGTAACCTTGAAAAAACTCTGGCATGCTTCCATTCTGGGAATATTCTTGGCATGGTTCTTTCGAGCATTGTTGGAAGTTCCTGCCAGGGTGGGACCTCCACTGATGGTATTGACAATGTGGATCTGCTCCATCAGAACCTTCCCTTTTGCTTTCCTTCCTTTTTCATATGCTTTGATATCGGCCTGCACCTTCTTTCGAGTGTGTATGTTGTCGTGCACTTGTTGGAGGAATTCCTCCAAGTAGCACCCTGACCAGGGCTTTAATCTGGTTCCGCAGACTATAGCACTCCAAGGTATTATGACCTACATCCTCATGGAAGTCACAATACTTATAGCGGTTCTGCTGATCAGCTGGTACCTTTATTGGACCTGGCTTTCTGATCGCTTGTCGCGGATGGCGAGGTAAATAGTCTCGCTGGATGCATTCAAGGGGGTATACTGAGAGTACCCTATTTCATCTCTATCGACCTGGGCTACTTCCTTGGGTGAAATTGTGGCTCTGGACGGAGTCCGCCTGACAGGGTACCGGTTCCATGGGGGCTGGTAGTGCGGCGATTGATATGTAAATTTGTTGGAAGGTCTGTTCTGACTTTTCTAAACAGGTGCCAGCTTGGGCGCCTCCTTCTTCTGGTGCTTGGCAGTTCTCATATCATCATGCTCCATTTTGACTTGGAGCTGTTCGTCTATTTCAACCTGCTCTAGAGCTCTGTTGTAGACTTCCTGGTAAGTCTCTAGGGGATGTTTGGCGAAGGATCTAAATAGCCTGCCTGCCCATAGGTTCCTTCTGAAATTGGCCAAGGTCTCTTTTTCTGTGAAAACCCCCATCTGGATCACTTCCTTGTGGAATCTCTCTACATAAGCTCTAAGCGTTTCACCCAGCTCCTGGATCACGTATTGGAGGTGAATGGGATCCTTGGGGTGAGGTTTGATACCCTAAAACCGAGCATAAAAGTCAGTAGTCAACCTGGTGAATGAATCAACGCTCCTTGCTGGTAGCTTTCGGAACCATGTTTTGGCATAGTCAGTCAGCGTGGTAGGGAACATTATGCACATGGCGGCCCTGATAGCAATCTGGACCTCCATCTGGTGAACAAAGCTTTCTAGATGGCTCAGGGGATCTTGGGTCCCAGAAAATTTGTCGGTTGGCATCTTGAATTTGGGAGGTAGTTCTGCCTCTTTGATCATCCTAGAGAAGGGAGCATTCATCTCTCCCAAAGGATCTTTCCAGTTTTCCCGGTGTTTACCCTTCTTCAGCTCTTAGATCTCCATTGCCATTCTGGCGACCTGGTCCCGGAGACGTTTTCCGCCATCGTTTCTGGATTCCACCTCAGAATCTCTGTCGTCAGGCCCTTTAGATGTCACAGAAACTCCATCCTGATTCTCTTCCTGGGGAGGATCTTCTCCGATGCCCTTGTTGCTACCTCTCACCACTGAATGAGAGCGTTCCCTTGTCATTTCCTGATGAGGCTATCTAGAATAGGCTACTGGTTGGGCCACGTGGTGGTGCTCTCTGGACGGGAGGTCGATAGTGGATCTTGCACGCCGGGCTTGGTAACCTGTAGGAAATCTTGGAACCGGGGGCATGGGCCCGAGTGTGTCATGGATCGATGGTGCTGGTGGCATGCGCTCGAGTCTATCATGGACAGGTACGGGAGGTGGTGGTCCCAACCTATCGAAGGGAGGTATTCTGGTACCTTGCCGATTGGTATCTCCCCTGGGATCCGATACCGTAGGCTGACTGGTATTGCCTTCGGCGACTATTCGGAGGCGAATGCTCTCTATAAAGGCCGCGATCTATTGGTCTAGATTGGCAGGTCCAACTGCTGGGGTAGCAGGTACCTGTGAGGTATTCCACGTGGTAGTTGATGGCTTCGAGGCATATTTGCGACCCTTTCCCCCCTTCTTCGGCTTCTGACCCTTTCGGGTTGAAGCGTTTGACTGATTCCCCGATGGATCAGGATGTTCCTGAGAAGATCGGAGCATCATCCTGATAATCTAGCAAGAAAACGAGACACACAGGCTTTCTTTTGAAGGTGTTGTGTTTCCCACAGACGACGCCAAAAAGTGTTAAAGGAAAAATTCACTAGGGATGAAAATCTCAGATAACACCCTCGCCCACTACCGGTTGCAGTAGCTGGGTAGGTACCTTCTATACCGGGGTCCCTTTCTGTGATCAGGAGCAAGAGATCAAGTGATGGAGAAAGAACACAAGGGACCAGGAGATGTAAAAGAACACTGTTTTATTTAATAAATCACTATAACAGGATTACAATAAGTATACATACACTCTTCTCTCTATTTTCACTCTTTTACACAGGATGGAGATGGAGAAAGCGTTTGTATCGATAAGTGGATATTTTCTTCGAGTGATTGTCAATGGACTCTCACTGGCTTCGGGGAATTTCAGAGATAATACTCCCGGAGTCTCTCTCGTTATGGCGATCAAGAATCCTTGAAGCAATGCCTTTCCTCTCTTTGTCTTTCAATACCATATATGTAGTATTCTCCAAAATCCTCTCGAAATCTGGTTGTCATAATGAAGATCATTGAGAATTCTATTTTAGGCGTTGAAAGGCATTTGAGTGGAGCTGAAGACGCGGGATTTGATCCCGTTAATCAATGGCAAATTCGAATTATGATTCTGTTGACCATTGGGTCATTAATGGCGCTTTATTTTGGCGATGGAGTAAACTTTCCTTCTTCGTGGAGCTTGGTGGCGATGGAGTCAGCTTTCTTTCTTCGTGAAGGGAAATTCTGATTTTGAGTTCTGATGGAGTGTAACGCTGGTACCTCATTTTGATGAGCTTGTTCTACGTCTTGCTGGAAGGGTGCTTGTGTCTTCGTGCTCCCTATCGTATTGCCTGAAAGGTAGGGTACTTGCCTTGGAGGAGCTCTGGATAGGCATACTAAGTACCAGGTGGGAGTCGGGGTGACACCAAGGCAAATATTGGGGTAGTACCAAGGTAGGTATCGAGGTAGGTATTAAGGTAGGTATCGAGGTACCAAGCGCCTTGATTGATGTCGAGATCCTTGCGGGATGCAAGTTTTCATCGTACTAGTCTCGAGCTGGTATCAGGAGCTTCAGTGGGGCGAGGTACAAGCTTTCGAAGCCGATGTCCTATGTAGATAGATGTATAGTCGAGGCTCCAACCTCGTTGGGTATCTGTCCCATCTAGGTGGTGGTACCGATCTCGCTGGCTTTCTGGAGTATCTGGATGAGTTTTCCTGGGTAGGTCCCTATTGGAAAATTCTCCCTTAGTCCCTTGCCAGAAAAACCTGTTAACAGTACCATTTGTTAACAGTGTTTTCTGGCAAGGGACCAAAGGAGAATTTTCCAACAAGGAGTTACCTAGAAAGATTCATCTAGATATTCCAGGTAACTAGCAAGATCGGTACCACTACCTAGACGGAACCGATACTTGACAAGGTCGGGACCTCGACTACCTATCTATGATATTATCCTTCTCCTTATTTACATGTTATTTCATATCTCATTGATCCTTCTTATCCTTCTCCTTATTTACATCCATCTACATTACGAGAAAGGATCCCGGAACCAAAGGTACCTATCCCGCTACTGGCTACCGATAGTGGGTGAGGGTGCTAACCGAGATTTCGCTCCCTGAGTGATTTTTCTGTTACACTTTTTGGCATCGTCTGTGGGAATCACCACACCCTTCAAAGAAAGCCAGCGTGCCTCGGTTTCTTGCCATACTATCCAAATCAAGCTCTAATCCTCTCAGGATCATCCTGACCCGTCGGGACATCAGTCAAACTCTTCAACCCGAAAGGGTCAGAAGCTGAAGAGGGGAGGAAAGGGTCACAAACCCGCCTCAAAGCTGTCAGCTACCGCGCGGATTACCCCCCATGTACCTACTACCCCAACAGCTGGACCTACGAATGTAGACCAAAAGGTCACGGCCTTTATAGAGAGCATTCGCCTCCGAATGGTCGCCGAAGGTAGTACCAGTTAGCCCGCGGTACCAGATCCCAGGGGAGATGCCAATCGGTAAGGTACCAAGGTACCTCCCTTCGACAGGTTGGGACCACCATCTCCCGTACCAGTACATGATAGACTCGGGCCCATGCCCCCAGCACTATCGATCCATGACAGACTCGGGCCCATGCCCCCCGTTGCAGGGCATCCTACAGGTTATCAACCCCGGCGTGCGAGATCCGCCATCGACCTCCCGCCCAGATAGCGCCACTACCTGGCCCAACCAGTAGCCTATTCTAGATAGCCTCACCAAGAAACGACTAGGGGGACGCCCTCGCTCAGTGGCACGAGGTAGCAACATGGGCGCCGGAGAAGCCCCTCCATAGGGAGAGAATCAGGATGAAGGTTCCGAGACATCGGATGGGCATGATGCTAGAGATTCCGAGGTGGAATCTCGGAATGATAGCAATAAACGTCTCCGGGACCAGGTTTCCAGAATGGTGAAAGAAATCCATGAGTTAAAAAAGGGCAAGCACCGGGAAAACCGGAAAGACCCCTTGGGAGAGATGAATGCTCCCTTCTCTAGGAGGATCAAGGAAGTAGAACTACCTCCCATATTCTTGATGCCAACCGACAAATATTCTGAGACCAAGGACCCCCTAAGCTACCTAGAAAGCTTTGTTCACCAGATGGAGGTCTAGAATGCTACTAGGGCCGCTATGTGCAGAATGTTCCCAACCACGCTAATGGACTAAGCCAAGACATGGTTCAGGAAGCTCCTAGTGGGAAGCATTGATTCATTCACCAAATTGACGATTGACTTCTGTGCCCAGTTTTAGGGCATCAAACCTCACCCCAAGTATCCCACTCACTTTCAATACATGATCCAGGAGCGGGGTGAATCGTTCAGAGCCAACGTGGAGAGATTCCACAAAGAAGTGATCCAGATGGGAGTCTTCACGGAGAAGGAAACCTTGGCCAATTTCAGGAGAAATCTTTGGGCAGGCAGACTGTTCAGATCTTTCGGCAAGCATCCCCCGGAGACCTACCAGGAGGCCTATGATAGAGCTCTAGACCAGAATGAGATATATGAACCGCTTTGAGTTAAGATGGAGCACGATGATATGAGAATTGCCAAACGCCAGAAGAAGGAGGCGCCTAAGCCTACACCTGTTTAGAAAAATCAGAACATGCCTCCCAACAATTCTACATATCGGTCGCCACCCTATCAGCCTCCACAGAATTGGTATCCGGTTAGGCGGACTCCACCTAGAGCTACACCTCCACCCAAGGAAGTAGCGCGGGTAGATAGAGAGGAAATGGGGGGTACTTCCATTACACGCCCTTGAATGCATCTCACGAGACTATTTACCTCACCATCCGTGACAAAGAACTGCTCAAGAAGCCGGGTCTAATAAAGGCACCAGTCGATCAGTGGAACCGCTACAAGTATTGTGACTTTCATGAGGATGTAGGTCATAATACCTCAAAATGCTATAGTCTGCGGAACCAGATTGAAGCCCTGGTTAAGGGAGGTTGCTTGGAGGAATTCCTCCAACAAGTACGCGACAACATACGCTCTGGGAAGGAGGTGCAGGCCGATATTAAAGCATATGAAAAAGGAAGGGAAGAAAAAGGGAAGGATCTGATGGAGCAGATCCACATTGTCAACACCATCAGTGGAGGTCCCACCTTGGCAGGAACCTCCAACAATGCTCGAAAGAACCACGCCAAGAAAGTTCCCAGAGTAGAAGCGGGCCAGAATGTTTTCAAGGTTACTAGAGGATCACCTCGGTCTCCTGCTGTTGCACAGATCATCTTCACAGAAGAGGACGTATTCAACACCGTCCAGCCTCATGATGATCCCATGGTCATCACTGTTCAAATAGCCAACAACTCAGTCCACCGTGTTTTGATTGACACAGGTAGTAGAGTTGATATTCTCTTCACGAGTGCTTTGCAGCAATTCAACCTAAAGAGACCTTGTTACAACAGCTGCACCACCCCATTGTACGGGCTCATGGGAGATTCGTTGATTCCCACCAGATCTATGATCCTACCATTAATAGTAGGAACAACGCCACTCCAGCAGAACCTAATGACAGACTTTGTTGTGGTAGACACCCCGTTCGCCTACAACGCTATACTGGGAAGGCCCTACTTGTCTGCCCTTAAAGGGGTCCTGTCAATATACCATAACGTCCTGAAATTCCCGGGGGGATCAGTAGGCTGCTCGCAAGTGCTATGCAGTGTCAACTAACCCAGCAGCGCTGGCCAAGCAATGTTTTCAAATACCATTAATCAAGATCACCAGTCCTCAGAGGAAGATTTTGAAGATGAAACGAACTTAGTCAGGGAGAGATCCCCGCCAGAGCTCCCAGATATAGAGATCAGGGAGGAGGAAGAGAAGGGATGGGCCAGTGGCCATCCTGCAGAGGAGTTAGAAGAGATACCTATAAGAAAGGACGATCTTTCCAAGGTAGTCAGGATAGGTTTAACATTGAAGGCAAAGGTAAAGGAAGATCTGATAAAGCTCCTACGAGAATATAATGACATCTTTGCATGGAGCCATGAGGAGATGCCAAGGATACTCGTTGCCTTAGCAGCTCACAGGCTAGCTGTAGATCCCACCTTCAATCCAGTCAAACAAAAGAGAAGGCATTTCAACCAGGCAAGAAATGATGCAGTGTATGAGTAGGTAAATAAACTACTAAAGGCAGAATTCATTTGGGAGTCTCTGTACCCCGAGTGGATCGCCAACGTAGTTATGGTGACCAAAGCAAACGGAAAGTGGCACATGTGTGTTGATTATACGGATCTCAACCGCGCCTGCCCAAAAGACAGCTTCCCGCTACCGAAAATCGACCAACTAGTAGATTCAATTGTGTAACAAGCTTTTGAGCTTTATGGACACCTTTTAAGGATACAACCAGATTATGATGCACCCAGCTGACCAGAATAAAACCAGTTTCATAACGGGCAGGGCCTGTACTGCTATAGACTCATGCCCTTTGGGCTCAAAAAAGCTGGGCTACCTACTAGCATCTGATCAACCGTTTATTCAGGGGACTGATAAGAAAGTCAATGGAGGTATTGACAAGAACACATTTCTCCTCTAGTCGTTTTAAAAGATCAGTCCGTCAATAATATTTAATAAAACCTCACAAAGCCTAAATCAGTTTGAAAACATAAATACAGTGGCAAGTGAGGTGTCGTTCACAGGGAGCGGAGTTAGCTAAATTAGTTAATGCTAAAGCAATGTTATGTATATATATATAATAGCCAAACATGAATTGGTGAAAATGTAGATTGTGAACCAACTCTAAATAACACTAAATTAAATATGTAAATAAAATGAAGGGGGAAATGGAATGAAGGATATATAGATGATGGAAATTAAGGAGTTAATGGATACGAAAGTAGATACTGGGCAATGTAACAAACTTGTCAATAGCACGGCTATTCAAGGTAACCGAACTAGGATGTATATAGTCGGTTATTTATCCCTAGAAGGTGGCCAACCTAGGATGTATAGTGCGGACCACCTAATAGTGATTAATCCTTGTAAACTACCAACCTAGGATGTATAGAGTTGGTGGTTTATCGGATTCTGGAAATGAAGCTCTTCTACCTAACAATGACTCAACCGATTACAAATAGTCACCCTAGGATGTATAGTGATGACTTCTAACTCTCTCACGGATTCCGACCTAGGATGTATAGTGCCGGAAAACACGATCGAGGTTAGATTAAAACCGCGGTTCAAGAGTCGGAATTCATGACTTTCCGTCTATTCTTTAGAGCATTATACAACTAAATAGGATGTATATCTAGATGCAATACTCCTACATAATACAAAGATATCTTGCAAAGAGGATGTATCTACACAAGAAATCAATGATAAACATTCACAACAAGAATAGATCAATGGAAGATAGACATGAATATCAATATAATATCAAGTTAATGTACAAGGCCAATATTCCACTACCTACTCCATCAACCCCTTAGAGGGGATTTAGCTACTCATTACAACTAGGAAACCAAGAGAGAGGAGATAGAAATAACCCTTGGAGAACATCTCCTTCCTTGTGGTGGCTCCAATCTCCAAACTTCCTTGAAGTTGAGTAGAGAATGTAAGGATGAGAGAGAGAGAGAGAGAGAGAAACTAGATCTAAGAGTGCTTAATCTGTACTAAACGGAGTCAAAAAGCTCCTTAAAACGTTTCTATACTTTTTTATTTATACTAAATACAAAAATAGGTCACTTAAGCTTTGAAAATCAGACTGGCGCGCTCGGAGTGCGGGTGGAGTGCGGGTGATTTACCCGCACTGTACCCGCACTGTATGGGATGTCTGCAGCTTCAGTTCTCGGATCAAGGCATTAGTGCGGGTGGAGTGCGGTTGAATTACCCGCACTTGACCCGCACTTGGCATCGCACTGTGATCGCACTTGAATCGCACTTCCCTGTCAGGTGCAAAATCTACCTTCTGTCTTGAGCAACCATGCGGGTGGAGTGCGGTTGGATGACCCGCACAGTACCCGCACTCTAATGTCAGGTGCAATTATGCTCTTCTGTTCTTGATGCAAGTAGCGGGTAGAGTGCTGTTTGATGACCCGCACAGTACCCGCACTCTAATGTCAGATGCGGTTCTGCCCTTCTGTTCTTGGTGCAAGTGCGGGTGGAGTGCGGTTTGCTGACCCGCACAGTACCCGCACTCTTATGTCAGGTGTATGATCAGCTTCTCTGGAATGGCATTAGTGCGGGTAGAATGCGGTTGGATTACCCGTACAGTACCCGCACTTTATCTTCAGGTGCAACATCAGCTTTCTGGTTTGGCATTAGTGCGGGTGGAGTGCGGCTAGCTGACCCGCACTGTACCCGCACTTTATCTCTTTACTTGTATTCTGCCCCGGCTATGCACATGAGTGCGGCTGGAGTGCGGTTGCGACCCGCACTGGACCCGCACTGTAGAGCAGTTTGTGCTCCTTTGCCTTCGCTTTCGCTCCTTTTCTGCTGGAATCACCACAATATGCCTCCAAGCTTGTCTCTGCATCATTTCCTACAAATAAGCACAAAATCACCCATAAGAGATACAAAAACGCACGAAA
Organism: Dipteronia sinensis; assembly: GCA_033220585.1. Classification (NCBI taxonomy): domain Eukaryota; kingdom Viridiplantae; phylum Streptophyta; class Magnoliopsida; order Sapindales; family Sapindaceae; genus Dipteronia; species Dipteronia sinensis. Next base: position 17,399,751 of record CM065638.1, on the reverse strand, counting down.
ACAGAACATAAGGTAAGGAGCTGAGGGCCTAAATATACTACATATTTGGCCGATCAAACACCCCCAAACCAAACCTTTGCTCGTCCTCGAGCAAATCTAATCGAAACAATAAGACGCCAGCTGAAAGTAATTTCTAGATACCTAAACAAAACATCAATAATGCCGCAAGTCCCATGTGTGATATGATACAAATAGGTGTGATAGAGAGGAGAAAAACATATGCTCAAGATCAAGAGCAATTTGGAAACACCCAAGGAATGCTCGTATGAAAACGAATCCCACACCTAAAGGCATTCATGAACTTAGGACCACTTACTCCCATACCTTGAGCATAATTCGCTTCAATTCTAAAGCTCACATGGATCCTCTCTTTTCTTTCCTCAAGAGTCCTAAGTTCCACACAACAAGTATGCAAAGAAGATTTTGCATAATATTTAAGCAATGAATTATCCTAGGAACGAGTCACCATGCCATGGATGCGAAAGATCGTGCTTCAACCTACATTCCCAAACTAGACTTACATGGATCAAATAGGGCTTTTCAACCGGTTATAGTTTGGCTGTGGGGTTGAATGAGTTTACACAAAAAAATATGGAAATTTAGGAGTTCAAACTCACCAATCATGCTACAATATATCCCTACTCACATACCATGTTCTTTTCTCGCTTAAATGCAACCCTCTAGGAAACCATTTAACCCACATTTGTGCCTTTAATGTTGCATTCCGTTTGGGCGTTTTTAGCATAAAACACTCTCATTATGGCACTTCAAGTACAATCTTTCTTAAAAATTTTCTTTTAACAAGTTCCCAATTACAATGTTGTACTCCATTTGAGTTGTTACGATTTCCCTTTCTTAGGCATTTAGGGTGCATAGCTTACCTCTTTCCTTGCATATTTTCAATAACTATTTCATTTTACCCGCTGTGGGACCATTTTGACCCTTTTCATCACTACCATTTCTCATCCTAACATGATTAGTACAAGGGTAGGCATGTGTTTCGGCTATTGGGTATATGGTTGAATGTGGTACCAAATGAAAGGGTAAGTGTTTGGCCTCAACTTGGCTTTGGAGCACACAATATGGTAAGTAGTGTTTAGGCTATAGAGGTAATTCAATACAGATACATTCCCTAATATCACTTCCACAACCATCTATAAAGGGAATGAAAGCATCCATCACGCAATTCACAAAATGATGCAAGTCCTATGGCACATGACATACATGACGAGAGGCGTGTTTAAGAATAATCAATAATGCACTCAGAAAATGCACTTTCATGCTTGTGTTTGTGATCTCACGGGAATCTCCACTATTAGAACAAGACATGGGAACAATGAGTCCCCAATACTTAGCACCAACGGGTGGGACGAACCCATGATGGTGCAAGCTAACCCTCAAGTGGCACTAAACTATATCACAAGGTCAGAGCACATATAAGGAACTCGTCAAAAACACACTCTAGAGGCATCATACCCATACTGGATTACATTTTGAAAAATGGACAAGCGACAAAATTGAAAAATTGGACACTAAACTGTACAAGGCGGAGGCGTGATGCACCCCCAAACCAAAACTCAACAATGTCCCCATTGTTGGAAAGAATAAGCATAATCGCAATAAATGGCGGAATAAGGGATCAACACCCCCAAACCAAATCTAGACATACATTCAACCATGCTCATTTATAATACAAAAACTAAATCGCATTCATTGAAAGCTGAAGTACAAAATTCGAAGGTAGAAAACTCCCTTTAGAAGGAAGATTGTTCGATGTCCATACGTGTTATTGTGTGCTTCTTAAAAGATGCACAACCTAGCTTAAAACCACACAACAACTCTACCAAACGAATATTAAATGCGAAAAGAAAAGAAAAATAAGTTTAAACCGTTTTAAAAGAAAATACAAATACAAATACAAGCAATAAAAGTTCTGAATAATAATAAAGAACAAGAATGGATGGTCAATCATCATCGGAAAACTCCCTCTCCGGTTCACTGGCGATCCCTTTGCCCTTTGGGTCGATCTCTGATCTGATTCGCTCTTCATGCTCCCTCCTGGATCTCTCCATAGCAGCTCTGAGCCTCTTCCCCATATGGGTCAATGCCTGGACCCCCTGAAGGAGGTGAGAAAGCAGCTGGCCTCTTCTTCTTCTGCGGATAACTTGGAAGACTGAGTGCCTCCCTCATGTCCGTGAGGTTGCCCCAAATGTCCGTGAAATACTCATTGGCTTCCGCCCTGCTCTCAGTGATCTGCCTCCTATTTTCGGCGACCTCGGTCCTGAGGTTCTCCAATCCTGTAAGCAAAGTCTGCCAAGGGACCTCTCCAAATGTCTCCTGCGTGGGTGGGGAAGCAGAGGGCCTATAATCACCATACTCGATGTAAACTGGCTCCACATCTGGTTGTTCCAGGATGTCTTCAGCCTGTTTGCTCGTGCTGCCCCCTCGAGCAGGTTTTCTCCTCCTTGTTCGGACCCTGACACCAGAGGGGTCCCGCTCTCTGACCTGGTGGTTCCATGTGAATCGCCCAACTGGCCCCAAACCGCATTCGAAAGGGTCGGATCCAAAATCTACTCCGGCAGTTCTGCAGAATGCGGTGATGAGGCTAGGGAAGATGAGTGGCTGCTTGTCCATCCTGACCCCTCCCATCTCAAGGATCTCTCTCTTGACCAGAAAGCCTATGTCGACCAGCTGATTCTGCAGTAACGGTACAGGATCATTGCTGCATTGAAGTTCACTGAAGTCCTGTGCTTTCTGGGGATCAAGGAATGAGAGATGAATACGTGCCAGAAACCCAACTCACTCCTTAAGTTGGTGTGCTTCATACGGTGATCAGGGGCCACCCAAAAATCCATCGGACGGATCACTAACTGATTTGCAAAATCCACATTTTGGGTCACGAAAAATTCACTCCAAGTCACCCCCTGCTTAAGACGTCCGACTGCTTCGGGATCAACTGGAAGTTCAGTCCTATAGTACCTGTTAATGTCCGCTATAGTCATCCGGACTTCTACCCCGCGGACAAGAGCTGAAGAAGTGCGCTGAAAAGTTTCAGGTACCATCCCAGCAAAGAATTCTTCGACCACACGTCGGCAATACATCGGGGGGGGGCGGGGGGGCTAACAAAGGTTTCCCATCCCCTTGTTTCTATCATTAGAGGAATTGGGGTGCCCTCCAGCTCTTCAACCGCTATCCCCCTCTCCACCACTATGTCTCGCTCTCTGAAATATTCTAAACAGTCCTCGAAATCTGGGTGCCTGATGCATGGCGGTGGAACTTGGGGTCCTCTCCTCGGTCTTTGTTCGGAACCCTGATGGCTTTGCCTAGTCCTTCTCCTGGTTCTTCCTGACATCTGCACAATAAACACAGTTTTAAGGCAATATTCAGATCAAAGAACCAAGAGGTTATGATGCAGGAATTTGAAAGGACAAAAATTCTGCCAGGAGGATAAAGTGTGGGTGGAGTGCGGGTGAATGACCCGCACTGTACCCGCACTCTAACTCGTTACCAGATACCAGCACATGCAGAGTTTCAATCCATGTATACATTTCATAATTTCAGCATATCAGTTCGACTGAATTAACACCACTATGATTCTAACTTAAGTATAGGCTTCCATTCAACCATATAAACCCAATATCATAGTTTGAAATCCAATTGCAATAGAAAATCAATTAACAATGAACACATCACATGCATAATTAGATAACACCCATCATTCTATCCTCATAGATAATAGCAAAGGCAAAAACAAAAGTTCAAAACCCTAACTAATGAAGTTCATGCATAAGAGGAAAAATAATTTTGATAAAGAGGGTTAGGGTTTGGATTAGAGAGATATGTAATGAAATTAGAGTAAGAATCCATACCTTGATTGCCGAAAAATCGAAAACGTGGCACACACGGAATACCTTTCAGTTGAGAAGAGGGAAAAATTTGAAGTTTGCTGTGTTGTTTTGTTTTTTTGTGGCAAGTGGAGCCCTAGAGAACGACATGCAGTATATATACTGCGCGACCAAAGTGCGGGTGGAGTGCGGGTGACTGACCCGCACTGCACCCGCACTTTATTACCTGTTGCCTTCGGAGTGCGGGTGGAGTGCGGGTGACTGACCCGCACTATAACCGCACTGTTCCCCTGGACAGACTCCTGTATTCTGCCCTGCAACTGAATCTGCACCAAAACATTCTCAAGCATTCTCAAAAGTTTACAATGACAAAAACTAACCATCCGAAAAGTAAAAATAAAAATAACCAGAAAAAATACTACAATTAATTCAAAAAAGAGTGCAATGCACTCAAAGTGGGACCCGGTCAACCAAAAGAGGTTTGACCGGAATGGGGAGCACATTCAACTTGGCCACCCAAACTGGTGCCAAATGCCTATGCACTGCATCTCTCCCCTACTTTCTCCATTTGCCCGAGTAGGTCCTTTCGAACCCATATTTGTTTGACTCTTGGTGGGTTCATCCTAGATCCAACTCTACTTGCTTTTAACCTTTGGAAACTAAAGCAATAAGCCTTAGTGTGCCCTTTTTTGGCAGAAAAGAAACAAGTAATAGGACGGTTAGGGAAACTCCTTGTTCGATCGTTGGCTTGGGCCACTTTTTGTTGTCCGCATCTGAGGGATTTGACATTGCTTTCCATCACAGCGAGTTGCTCAATCAAATCACCCTCCTTGACCTTAGCCCGCTTCTACTCATTATCTTTCATGCTCAACTGTTCATGCAATTCCCTTACCGCTTTTGCGGACTCCTCCACACCTAGTTGAAGTTTCCTTGTCCTTCTCCCATAGTCTTCTTCAAACTCTTCTGAGAGCTTTGCCAATGCATCTAAGTTCTTGGAGACTAACTCCTTTTTGGTGGCAAGTTCCACCATTTGCTCCCTTAACCCGTTGTTGATTGTTGAGAGATCATCAAATTTCATCTTCAACTGTCCATTTTCAACCTTAAGCAAATAAACCTCCAGTTTGAGCCTTGTGTTGTCTTGCTCAAGCTCACCTAATTGTTCGAAAAGTTCGATATTTGCTTCCTCCTCTTCGAATTCTGATTCTTTCCTTTCCTTAATACAGTCTTGGTTTCCCAATTCCATCTCCTTAACATCCTCAAAGGCTTGTACAAGGGTGAGCACCCGGCTTCTTTTCTTTCTGGAATTTGGTGCCTCCAAGACTAAACAATCACTGACTTGGCTTGTTCCGGGGGATGTTACCTTGAAGTTCACACTCTTCCCTCCACAGCTGAAGGAAATGTCCCTAGAACAAATATCAACCACCATACTTGAGGTGGCCATGAATGGCCTCACCAACAGTAGTTTCCAAGTCCCTACCACTGGATTCTCCTCGTTTGCAATCCAACACAACAAATTCTACTGGCACCATCAAACCGTGCACATTCACATATACTTTCTCCACGATACCAACTGGGGTGATGGGAGAATTATCCGCCATGATGAGAGTCTGGGAGGTGGGCTTGATTAACTGAATCTTCAGCTGTTCGTAGACCTCTAATGGAATCATATTGATGCTAGCCCCCATATCAAGGACCGCTCCCATCTTTGGTGAATTCTCTATTTGTACCTCTATGATGAAACTCCCGGGGTCTTCAAGTTTAATAGGGGAGTCTATGTCACTTCCCCTATTTTCCTTATCCGCGACCTCCACAATACTTTTCTCAGTCTCATCAACTCCCAACTGGACAACCTCTAACACATTAACATGTTCATCGGAGCTTGATGCCTTTTCCTTGTTCTTGACCAATGCATCAAAAATCTGTGCCAACTGAGTTTCCATCTCTTCAGTGACGCTCCATGACTGTTTGCTCTCTAATCATTGGACTGCATGTAAGCTGACATTTGTTGCTCAGAGGCATGCAAGGTGTTCTTGAGGGCTTCCGACCCGATACCAACCGTTTTGATCACTGTGCTCACTATCTCCTCTAGAGACTTGTCATTCGGTTGGCTAGCGAAAGCGTGGGAATTGAAGTTAGATGGTGGGTTACTACTTGAACTTCGCCATTGATTGTTATTGTTCGCCCCTCCTTGATTGTATCTATTGTATCCCCGGTTTTAGTACCCTTGGTTGTTGTTTCCACCTTGGAAATTGGTGTTGCCACCTTGGTAATTGGTTGCTCCTAGGTGGTTGTTGTTGGACCAAGACAGGTTTGGGTGGTTTCTCAACCCTGGATTATATGTATTCGAATATGGGTCATTCCTTGGCGGCCTTGGAAATTCTTTAAGGGCTTGGGCTTGCTCTTCTTGACTGAAATGCCCTTCCCCCCCTTCAATCTCCCCCATGACTTGACCAACTCCTTGGGAGGACCCTGGTTTTCTGGTTATAAGCTCCTTGATTGATTGAAGCTCCTTGTTCATTCTAGACATCTAAATCTGAACTTGGGTATCCTGACCCACTTCTATTCTTCCACCCCTTCTCACATGTGATGTCCTCTGTTGTGAGTTCTGGGCAATCTTCTCCAGAATGTCATAAGCTTCAACTGCCCCTTTGTCTGCTATAGTTCCTCCACATGCATTATCCACCATCATTTGGGTTATCGGTGAAAGTCCACTATAGAAGGAATTAACCTTCAGTTCTTGATGGTATGTATGCGGTGGCATTTGAGCTAAAAACAAGTTGAACCTCTCCCATGCCTCATGGAATGATTCACCGTCTTCTTCGACAAAGCATGCTATCTTCAACCTTAGGTCTTTAGCCTTCTGCGACGGAAAATACTTGTTGAAGAAAACCTTGCAGACTTGGCTCCATGTCACCAGTGATCCTGGCCTCTATTTCATGTACCAAGTCATTGCGGCATCATTCAGACAATACTGGAAACACCTTAGATGAAGCTGCTCCCTTGTCAGTACTGCTTGGCGAGCCATGACCGGGAAGGTTTCTAATGTGGCCCCATACTGTTTCATGAATTGGAGGCAATCCTCGGTAATTCGCCCACTAAACGATGGCAGGAGGCTAATGTGCATAGTTTTCAACTCATACTGCCTTGTCACCTCATCCAGTACTATGGCAGTGGGCACATTACCTACAAAAGGGAGAGTGTACTCGCCCATGGTGAGGCCTAGCTCTTCATCCCCATGTACACTTCCCTCATTCGCTCGAGCCTGCTGCTCATTCTCTCTATGATCGTCCATATTTCCTTCTAACTGCCCGGTTCTTCTACCCAACTGATTGATGTTATCGATAACTGGCAACACTGTTCCTCTTAACGATCTTCTTCCGTGCATATACCTAAAATCCTGAAATTTCACAACAAACAATGCACAACGTAAACGAGGAACAGATAGGGCAGAGCAGGAAAATTACTAGACTAACCTTACATATGCAAAACTAATTAAACTAACTTGCCGCTCCCCGGCAGCTGCGCCATTTGACAAGAACACATTTCTCCTCTAGTCGTTTTAAAAGATCAGTCCGTCAATAATATTTAATAAAACCTCACAAAGCCTAAATCAGTTTGAAAACATAAATACAGTGGCAAGTGGGGTGTCGTCCACAGGGAGCGGAGTTAGCTAAATTAGTTAATGCTAAAGCAATGTTATGTATATATATATAATAGCCAAACATGAATTGGTGAAAATGTAGATTGTGAACCAACTCTAAATAACACTAAATTAAATATGTAAATAAAATGAAGGGGGAAATGGAATGAAGGATATATAGATGATGGAAACTAAGGAGTTAATGGATACGAAAGTAAATACTGGGCAATGTAACAAACTTGTCAATAGCACGACTATTCAAGGTAACCGACCTAGGATGTATAGAGTCGGTTATTTATCCCTAGATGGTGGCCAACCTAGGATGTATAGTGCGGACCACCTAATAGTGATTAATCCTTGTAAACTACCAACCTAGGATGTATAGAGTTGGTGGTTTATCGGATTCTGGAAATGAAGCTCGTCTACCTAACAATGACTCAACCGATTACAAATAGTCACTCTAGGATGTATAGTGATGACTTCTAACTCTCTCACGGATTCCGACCTAGGATGTATAGTGCCAGAAAACACGATCGAGGTTAGATTAAAACCGTGGTTCAAGAGTCGGAATTCATGACTTTCCGTCTATTCTTTAGAGCATTATACAACTAAATAGGATGTATATCTAGATGCAATACTCCTACATAATACAAAGATATCTTGCAAAGAGGATGTATCTACACAAGAAATCAATGATAAACATTCACAACAAGAATAGATCAATGGAAGATAGACATGAATATCAATATAATATCAAGTTAATGTACAAGGCCAATATTCCACTAACTACTCCATCAACCCCTTAGAGGGGATTTAGCTACTCATTACAACTAGGAAACCAAGAGAGAGGATATAGAAATAACCCTTGGAGAACATCTCCTTCCTTGTGGTGGCTCCAATCTCCAAACTTCCTTGAAGTTGAGTAGAGAATGTAAGGATGAGAGAGAGAGAGAGAGAAAATAGATCTAAGAGTGCTTAATCTGTACTAAACGGAGTCAAAAAGCTCCTTAAAACGTTTCTATACTTTTTTATTTATACTAAATACAAAAATAGGTCACTTAAGCTTTGAAAATCAGACTGGCGCGCTCGGAGTGCGGGTGGAGTGCGGGTGATTTACCCGTACTGTACCCGCACTGTATGGGTTGTCTGCAACTTCAGTTCTGGAGATCAGGGCATTAGTGCGGGTGGAGTGCGGTTGAATTACCCGCACTTGACCCGCACTTGGCATCGCACTGTGATCGCACTTGAATCGTACTTCTCTGTCAGGTGCAAAATCTACCTTCTGTCTTGAGCAACAGTACGGGTGGAGTGCGGTTGGATGACCTGCACAGTACCCGCACTCTAATGTCAGGTGCAATTCTGCTCTTCTGTTCTTGATGCAAGTGCGGGTAGAGTACGGTTTGATGACCCGTACAGTACCTGCACTCTAATGTCAGATGCGGTTCTGCCGTTCTGTTCTTGGTGCAAGTACGGGTGGAGTGCGGTTTGCTGACCCGTACAGTACCCGCACTCTTATGTCAGGTGTATGATCGTAGAGTGTGGTTCGATTACCCGTATAGTACCTGCACTTTATCTTCAGGTGCAACATCAGCTCTCTGGTTTGGCATTAGTGCGGGTGGAGTGCGGCTAGCTGACCCGCACTGTACCCGCACTTTATCTCTGTACTTGCATTCTGCCCCGGCTATGCACATGAATGCGGCTGGAGTTCGTTTGCGACCCGCACTGGACCCGCACTGTAGAGCAGTTTGTGCTCCTTTGCCTTCACTTTCGCCCCTTTTCTGCTGGAATCACCACAATATGCCTCCAAGCCTGTCTCTGCATCATTTCCTACAAATAAGCACAAAATCACCCATAAGAGATATAAAAACGCACGAAAATAGAACATAAGGTAAGGATCTGAGGGCCTAAATATACTACATATTTGGCTCGATCAGATATACATCGATGATATGATCATGAAGTCTCAGACAGCTGAACATCACCATGACCACCTCCGTCAGACGTTCCAAATAATCAGAGAAAATCATATGCGATTGAATCCTGATAAGTGTGCCTTCAAAGTTGCAGCCAGGAAATTTCTTGGATTCATGGTCCATGAGAGGGGGATTGAAGCTAATCCCGAGAAGATCAAAGCCATCCTAGATCTTGAGTCCCTCACCTCACTCAGACAATTGCAAAGTTTGACCGGACAAATTGCAGCCCTGAACCGCTTCATATCACGATCCACTGACAAGTGTATCCTATTCTTCAAGGCAATCAGACAAAGGAAGAACATAAAGTGGGACCAGGATAGCGAGCTGGCTTTCCAATTGCTGAAGAAGTACCTCGCTAGCCTACCCCTGCTAGCTAGCCCAGTACAAGGAGAAGAACTACAATTATACCTGGCAATATCTATGGTAAAAGAATACGGAGATGGGGTCCAGCGCCCTATCTACTTCGTGAGCCGTGCCCTAACAAAATCAGAAAGGAACTACATCATCCTAGAAAAGCTCGCCTTCACCTTGGTGGTTGCTGCTATGAAGCTCCGCCCTTATTTCCTTACCCACACAGTCGTGGTAGTCACTGATCAACCTCTACGTCAATTTCTCCAAAGGCCGGACATATCGGGAAGACTTGTGTTGTGGGCCCTTGAGCTCACCTAGTTCGACATCAAGTATAAAGCCAGAACAACCATCAAGGCCCAAGCTTTGGTGGATTTCATGGTAGAATTCAATGCAATCCCCGATCAAGATGTTACCATGGCTCTGAATCAAGCTCTTCAGAAGAAGCAAGAGCCTGTAGATTGGCCTATCAATCAAGTCTGGATCTTATATACCGATGGGGCATCCAATCAAGCAGGAAGCGGAGGTGGGATCATTCTAACCGACCCCGAAAAGGTCGAGTGCTGTCACTATTTCAGATTCGAGTTCAGTACCACCAACAACGAAGCTGAATACGAAGCCTTGTTAGCAGGAATAAGAATAGCAGCTGAGCTAGGGGCTGATTACCTCCCTGCCAAATGTGATTCGCAACTAGTAGTTAATCAAATAACCAGTCTATACCAGGCCAGAGAGGATAACATGGCAACCTACCTCGAAAAATTCCAGGAGTTGTTGCCCCGTTTCAAAGGTTTCTGGATCGAGCAGATACCTAGGCAGCAGAATCATCGAGCTGACGTTCTAGCTAAGATAGCTTCCAGTGGAGGACAAGCATTACCGAAAAGAGTACCGCTCCAGATAATCACTACATCGAGCATAGTTGAAGGTAGGGAAGTCAACCCCATGGAATGACTCCCATGCTGGATGGATCCCATAGTGGATTATCTTCAGTTAGGGAAGCTCCCTGAAACCCTTGATCAAGCTCGCAAGATCAAGAGAACCTCGGTCCGATACTGCTTGGTAGAGGGGCACCTTTACCTCAGAGGTAGGTCACTCCCCTTGCTTAGATGCCTACATCCCGATGTTGTGGATTGGGCACTAAGAGAAGTGCATTCATGAGACCTTGGAAATCATGCCGGGGGAGAAGCACTGGCTTACCAGGTGCTACGCATGGGATATTTCTGGCCAACCTTGCACCATGATGCGAGGCAGTTCGTACAGTCTTGTGAACCATGTTAGAAAATGGCCAACCTGTATTACCTACCTCCAGAACTATTATATATCATCAGCTCGCCGTATCCGTTTACCTTCTGGGGAGTATATCTAATTAGATCTCTACCAACCGCGCCAGGCCAGTAAAAGCATGCGATCGTGGCTATTGATTACTTCACCATGTGGGTGGAAGCATAACCCCTCTCCAGAATTACTGAAGCAAATACAACTAAATTCATCAAGAAGAATGTGGTATGCCGGTTCGGTACCCTGATGGTCATCATCACCGATCTGGGAAACAGTTTGATAACGCTAAGTTTAGGGAATTCTGTGAGAGTCTGGGGATTGAACTTCGCTTCGCATCTGTAGCACACCCTCAAACTAATGGCCTGGTAGAGGCAAAAAATAAGACTATCAAGAGGCTCATGAAGAAGAAACTTCAATAGAAGAAAGGGAGATGGGCTGATGAACTCCCGGACGTGCTAAGGGCTTACCGCACCACCAAAAGGACCGCTACTGGTGAAACCCTCTCCTCGCTATCTTTCAGGGTAGAAGCTGTCCTTCCTATAGAGCGTAAGCTCACTTCTTTTCGGGTTCAACATTTCAACCCTGATGGGAATGAAGACAAGCTGAGAGCCAACTTGGACCTCCTAGAGGAAAAACAGGACAGGGTTGTGATGGGAAGATTTTCGCCGTTAGAAAACCGTTCGTCAAAACAATTTATAAAACCTATGCTATGCGTTCACAAGTAGAAATACAAGTAAAGCGGTAAGCACGGGTGTCTTCCACTGAGATCGGCGTAGCGGTGATAAGATTATGATTAATATAACTAGTAAGCATAAAAGTAAAGTTGATGGTGAATGAAAATATAATGTAAACTAAACTATGAAAGCAAATAAAATGGAATGACATTGGAGTGATAAATGAATGATGATAGAACTACGGAGTTGATGGACTCGTAAGTGAATATTAGGGCAATTGCAACAAACTCTCAATTAAGTATGTATTGACAAATGTAACCAACCTAGGGTGTATAGTGTTGGTATATATCTCTAGCAAGAGGTCAACCTAGGGTATATAGTGAAGACGTTCTACTAGCGATTAATCCCTCCTAAGCAACCAACAATGGCTAGTTACTCAATCGGGACTTTTTCCATGAATGCTTATCTATCTAGCTATGGCTCAACCTATTACTAATGTAGCCATCCTAGGGTGTATAATGATGGCTTCCCATTCCATCATAGGTGGCCGACCTAGGATGTATAGTGAAGGGCCACCCGTTTGAGATTGGATGAGGCTCGAGGTTATCAACCGAATTCTACTCGAAGGTTAGTTCTCGTAAAATCACTAAAGTAGCCAACCTAGGGTGTATAGTGGAGGCTTCTAATTCTCTCACAAGTGGCTAACCTAGGGTGTATAGTGAAAGCCACTAATTCAAGATTAGATTAAGGGCATGGTTGTAGAGCCAGATTTTCAAAAATCCTTCCATTCAATGGAGCATTAGACAACCTAATTGCCTACTCAAGTAATCCAAATCAATCATGCAAAGAAGGTGTATCCAAGCAAATCAATAATGGAAATCAATTCAAGCAATGGAATAAAACATAGAGATAGAATAAATATAACACATAGAGTTTATGTACAAAGCCCAAATATCCATCAAACAAATAACATCAACCCCATAGTGGGGTATTTTAGCTACTCATGTTCTATTACAAACCAATAAACTAAGAGAGAGTGTAAAGAGAAAACCCGTGAAGATTGATCTCCTTCATTGAAGCTTGAATCCAAGTCTCCTGGTTGCCTTTGATTGAGTAGAGATGGTTTGGATGATAGGGAGATGTGTTTCTAGCTTAGACTACGAGTGTTGGGAGATATGGGTGCTTTGGTTCGTTCCCATCCTTTTCTATTTATAGAGGATACAAAAATAGGTCACTTAAGCTTGAAAACAGAAGCTGTCATGCGCAGAGTGCGGGTGGAGTGCGGGTGAATTACCCGCACTGTACCCGCAGTATATGGGTTATCTTCATCTTCAGTTCTCTGATCTGGGCAATAGTGTGGGTGGAGTCCGGTTGGATTACCCGCACTTTACCCGTACTTTACTCGCACTGTACTCGCACTCTGGTGTCAGGTGTAAATCCACTCCTCTGTCTTAAGCAACAGTGTGGGTGGAGTACGGTTGGATTACCCGCACTTTACCAGCACTTTCGTGTCAGGTACAAATCAGCTCCTCTGTCTTGAGCAATAGTGCGGGTGGAGTGCGGTTGGATGACCCGCACTAACCCGTACTTTATCTTTTCTTAATGAATCAGGTCCCGGCTGTGGGAAGGAGTGCGGTTGGAGTGTGGTTGTGACCCGTACTTGACCCGTACTATAGAGCTGCTTATGATCCTTTGTCTTTCCTTTTGCCCCTTTTGTGCCGGAACCACTGCAATTAGCTTCTAACACCAGAATTACATCTATTGCCTGCAATTAGCTCCAACGAGCCTATTAGACATAAAATATATAGAAAATACACACAAGAACGAGACAAAGGAATAGGAATGATGGCCGAAATATACAACAATTTAGGCACGATCAAACACCCTCATACCAAACCTTTGCTCGTCTTCGAGCAAACATAATCTAAAACAAATAAGACACAAACTAAAAATGACTCGAACTAAGAACTTTTCTAGACATAAAGAAAAACTTGATGCATAACCAACTAGCAGAGAGATACGCAAAGCAAATGGGAGTGAGGAATGAGCATATGCAAAATGTTCTAAACAACTCGAAGGCACCCCAAGGGAAACTGGCACAACATGAATCCCACACTTAAAATGCCCTCGCCTTAGAAATTACTCACTCTCACACCTCGAGCATAATTCGCTTCGACGCTAGGTTCTCACATGGTTTTTCTCTTATCTTTCCTCTCATGAACCTAGGTTCACACTCATGCAACATGTATGCCACTGAATTTATGTAACTGAATCAACTTAGTTGCATACATTTAGTGTAGAATAAACGCTGTTTTCAGTGAGTGAGTCTCATGAAAGAATCACGTGTCATGAAAGTGGAATGAGCATTCATTAACTAATATTCCCCATCTAGACGTCCCCTAAGATCAACTAGGTCTTTTCCATTTGGTTGTAACGTGGCCACGGTGAATGGTGATTAGAAGAATGAGAAATTTAGGCACAGGCACTAATCAACCAAGTTAAGGCAACACATTCTACACTTAAGCATTTAATTTCTCGTGCAACTCCACTTCCAAATATAATATGGCGTCCATGCATACAATTAGACTCTACGTGCAATCTTTAACTACTCATGTTATCCATTTGAGTAGCATTTACAATTTACACAAGGCATTTGAAGCATATTTTTCTTTTGTTACTTTTTGCTTCTTTTCTTTTCTTTTCTTTTCTTTTCATGCCTTTTTACTATGCACATTTTCACAACTCATTACTCTTGCCTAGGTACACTCCATTTATCAAATTAAAGCACAACTTTACATTCTTAAGCCTCAACAAGATCAATCAAGAGAGGGTTGGCTAAGTGTTTAGGTTGCTTGGGTTATGGATAATGTGGGTGTAGAATGGAAAAGTCTATATGTGTTTGGCTTCAAAATTGGCTTGGGAGCACACATATTACAGGAATGGGAAGTATTTAGGCTTTCTTTTTGAGTGGCTAAAACACACATTGCCTAATATCACTTCAAAGGATCAATCTACCAAGGGAATAAAAGTTTCCGTCAAGCAGTCCACAAATATGATGCATGTTCAATGACAAATAATGATTTTTGATGTAGTGAGACTATGCATGGTGTTTGAATAGTGTTTACAGATTTGAAAAACATTTTCCCTCAAATATACATGCTTTTGGCTTGTGTTTGTGATCTCACAAGGGAAATCTCCACTATTAGAACAAGGCGCTTGAGCACCGAGTTCCCTAAACTTAGACACTAGAAGATGAGACTAGCCCATGAAGTGCAAGTGAGACCCCTAAAGTGACTATGAGTTATTGAATAAGCACACAAAGCATACACACATTCGCCACAAACACTATGCTCCAGGTATCTCACCAAGCTAAATAAGCTCAAAATTCTAGCTAAGCAACAACTTTTTCAAAATAAGACACAAAAATGACTCAAGACACAAAAGACGACTCAAAAAGGCGTCTACACCCCCAAACCAAAACCCAACATTATCCTCAATGTTGAAGACAAGAGAATCCGGCCTAGCGGCACGCACCTAACATGACTCAAACAAACCTAGGCACTAATTAACCAGAATCAATGCCCCAACAAAATAAAAGTGACTCAAACAAGGCTCACAAAATAAAGGCAATTCATGCAATATATCATTGAAGCACAAGTCAAGCTTAACATCATGCATTTTATCAAAATTGACGGAATGGGGCATGAACAACCCCCAAACCGAATTAAACAATATAAAGTGCATGCATTCATACTTGCACAAGAGCCTCCGGCTCTTTCATCCACAAATATAATCAATAAATTCAATGTGCAAATATCCACAAAATATAGCATTCAAACAAAACTATCCCAACATCACAATTTATTGAATTTAAACAACATAAAACATAAAACTAACTACATGCATCAAAATTATTCAATGGGATGCATTCATGGAGAGGCTAGGGTCCTCTAAGGGTGGTTTGACCAAGTAGGAAATTCTCTATTTTTTACTACCCAAATAAATTTAGGTGACTTCATTATCTTTTCCTTTTTCATGTTCCTATATAAGTGCACTTGGTCTTTCCTTACGCATATTTGCTTGATCCTAGGTGGACTCCACCTATTCCTAGGACCTCTAGTTTTCCTATGTTGATTTGGCTTTTAATTTTTAGCCTTAAAATGCTCTATCCTAGAACATGTATAGCAAAAGATATTAGAGTTAGAGGAACTCCCCTTTGATGTGTGGTCTAGAGGACGTTTGATTTGTTTCACTTATAACGCCTTGACCTCCTCCTCCTTTTTGCTTAGTGCTACCTTTGCTTCCTCTAAGGCATTGGCTTTTTGATCAACCTCCATTTGCATCTTCATTGCCTTGTGAGCTATCTCATCTTCACAATCTTTTAATAGCCTCACTAAGTTCTCCAAATCCTTCGATTCTGTACTCTTTTCGGCTTCAAATCTCTCAATTCGTTCTTCGAATTCTGTGTTCTTGTTAGAGACTTCTCCATTTATCTTTTTGAGAGTACCATTCTAAACCCTGAGCATCTTCACTTCAAATAATAGTTTCTTGTTCAACTCTTGGAGATTACTCGCATTTTCCATTCCCAAGGCTTCTCTCTTTTGAAGTGCTTCATTCTCTTCCTTCAACACACACCTTTCCAACACTAGCTCTGTGCTCACGCTCATAAGCTGCTGGTTCATCTTGATCATCCTGTCCATCTCGTCCATTCTCTTGCTTCGCTCCACTTCAAATTCGATTCAGAGCTTATACATGTCTTCTTTTGAGAAATTGGAGGAATCCCCCAGTTTGGTTGCTTTAACTTGGAAACAACTCTGATTTACTAGGGTGGATTGTTGGGCAGATTCGAGCATTTGGGTGGTTTTCTCTTCTATGAAGGCTTGAGTCTCTTGTTGAGAAGCTATCATCTGCTCAGTCTCCCGCACATAATTCTTCATGAAATTTCTTAGTTGATCTTCAACTGAATTTGACTGGAATGACGAGATGTAGGTATTCTCGTTAGGCTTGTAGCTTGACCTTGAATTTTGCCAAAAGGAATCCATAGAGTCCTGAAATAAACAAAAACAAAAACTACCAAAGCAATAAAAAAAACTAACAAAACTAAAAACAACTAATAAACTAATAGTATTAAAACTAATCTAATCACTACTACGCACACCGATCCCCGGCAGCGGCGCCATTTGATGAGAAGATTTTCGCCGTTAGAAAACCGTCAGTCAAAAAAAAATTTATAAAACCTATGCGATGCGTTCACAAGTAGAAATACAAGTAAAGCGGTAAGCATGGGGTGTCGTCCACTGAGATCGGGGTAGCGGTGATAAGATTAGAATTAATATAACTAGTAAGCATAAAAGTAAAGTTGATGGTGAATGAAAATATAATGTAAAATAAACTATGAAAGCAAATAAAATGGGATGACAATGGAGTGATAAATGAATGATGATGGAACTACGGAGTTGATGGACTCGTAAGTGAATATTAGGGCAATTGCAACAAACTCTCAATTAAGTATGTATTGACAAATGTAACCAACCTAGGGTGTATAGTGTTGGTATATATCTATAGCAAGAGGTCAACCTAGGGTGTATAATGAAGACCTTCTACTAGCGATTAATCCCTCCTAAGCAACCAACAATGGCTAGTTACTCAATCGGGACTTTTTTCATGAATGCTCATCTATCTAGCTATGGCTCAACCTATTACTAATGTAGCCATCCTAGGGTGTATAGTGATGGCTTCCAATTCCCTCACAAGTGGCCGGCCTAGGATGTATAGTGAAGGGCCACTCGTTTGAGATTGGATGAGGCTCGAGGTTATCAACCGAATTCTACTCAAAGGTTAGTTCTTGTAAAATCACTAAAGTAGCCAACCTAGGGTGTATAGTGGAGGCTTCTAATTCTCTCACAAGTGGCTAACCTAGGGTGTATAGTGAAAGCCACTAATTCAAGATTAGATTAAGGGCATAGTTGTAGAGTCGGATTTCCGGAAATCCTTCCATTCAATGGAGCATTAGACAACCTAATTGCCTACTCAAGTAATCCAAATCAATCATGCAAAGAGGCTGTATCCAAGCAAATCAATAATGGAAATCAATTCAAGCAATGGAATAAAACATAGAGATAGAATAAATATAACACATAGAGTTTATTTACAAAGCCCAAATATCCATCAAACAAATAACATCAACCCCATAGTGGGGTATTTTAGCTACTCATGTTCTATTACAAACCAATAAACTAAGAGAGAGTGTAAAGAGAAAACCCTTGAAGATTGATCTCGTTCATTGAAGCTTGAATCCAAGTCTCCTGGTTGCCTTTGATTGAGTAGAGATGGTTTGGATGATAGGGAGATGTGTTTCTAGCTTAGACTACGAGTGTTGGGAGATATGGGTGCTTTGGTTCGTTCCCATCCTTTTCTATTTATAGAGGATGGAAAAAAAGGTCACTTAAGCTTGAAAACAGAAGCTGTCGCGCGCAGAGTGAGGGTGGAGTGCGGGTGAATTACCCGCACTGTACCCGCACTATATGGGTTGTCTTCATCTTCAGTTCTCTGATCTGGGCAATAATGTGGGTGGAGTTCGGTTGGATTACCCGCACTTTACCCGCACTTTACTCGCACTGTACTCGCACTCTGGTGTCAGGTGTAAATCCACTCCTCTGTCTTAAGCAACAGTGTGGGTGGAGTACGGTTGGATTACCCGCACTTTACCAGTACTTTCGTGTCAGGTACAAATCAGCTCCTCTGTCTTGAGCAACAGTGCGGGTGGAGTGCGGTTGGATGACCCGCACTAACCCGTACTTTATCTTTTCTTCATGAATCAGGTCCCGGCTGTGGGAAGGAGTGCGGTTATGACCCACACTTGACCCGCACATGACCCGCACTGTAGAGCTGCTTATGATCTTTTGTCTTTCCTTTTGCCCCTTTTCTACCGGAACCACTGCAATTAGCTTCTAACACCATAATTACATATATTGCCTGCAATTAGCACCAATGAGCCTGAAAATACACAAAGTGTGTCTAATACAACCTAGAGGGGGGGGGGGGGGGTGAATAGGTTTTAGTTGATTTATTACCAACTTTTCGACTTAATCAATTTTAATAATCCTACCCCATATTAGCAATCAATCAATCCAATATAAATATGCGAAAAACAATAAAAACACAAGGATTGATTTACATGAGAAACCCTCCAACTGGGCAAAACTCACGGGCTATCCTTCTAGCCACATACGGTCCTCAAATCCACTATTTGAACGAAAGTTTACAACCTAGGTTGACCTCAAGTCACACCTACTTGGTCACTAACCCTTTCACTCTACCCAACGGGCCTTTAATAGTGATTCTTGACCACAAGCTTGTGCACTAAACCACTTAGTCACAAAGCTTAACAATCAATGAAGAGGTTAAACAACCTATGTGAATATGTAAAATATATTCAAACATGCAATTAATGCTAGGCAACACTAAATGCTTATCTAAGGATTTAAAGATGTCAATAAATGCAAATCCTAGATATCAATATCTAAATGCAAATGCATGAAGATTTAGCTAGAAGGGTAAAATCGTCCTAAATGCTAGCTATTAATGAACAAAGCTCTCAACCAACAAACAACAACTCAAACATGTTATAAATGCCAATAAACATAAAGATATGCAATAAAATCACATAAAAGAGCTAACCCTAGGCAAACAAGAACATAAATAAATACAATGATATTTAGGGCATGTTCAAGTTACCTAGTCAATGAAAGCAAGAAGAATCCATGATGACATGATGCTTGAAGATGTTAGATGCACATGGATTTGTGTTTGGTTGAGTAAAGATGAGTTCTTGGGAGTTTCTCTCTGTAAGGGAAGCTTGGCCTATCAAAAATGGCTTCTTAAACTCATCAAACCGAGCAAGGAAGAAGAGATAGTATATATAAGGGAGCCCTAATCAAAACAACGTCGTTTTGAACTTGGGGCACAAAATCCCGTCAATACCGCTAGACGGACCGCGTCGCAGGCAAGTGTCTAGACCGCGGTACACACAGCAGTGCACCGTCTGGACAACACCGCGGTGTAGGGCGCTGTGCATGCAGGTGCACAGGCCACGGTATGGGCAACAGAGGCCTACTGGACAACACCGCGACTTGGGTCGCTATGCATGCAAGTGTACAGGAAGCGGTACAGGAAGCATGACCTTGCTGAGGTATACCGCTCTGTATGCCGCGGTGCAAACATGTCTTGCCAAGCGGTCTAGGCCACGCTAAGAGAAGAATTTCTCTTTTCAAGGCAAACTCAACACACTAAGTGATGTGCAATCAGTGCAAGTGTGGAGTGTGAAAAGTGGCATACAATACATCATTCAATTACATGAAGATAGGAACATAATGCATGCAAGTGAGTGTGTGCAACTAGATCTCTTCAAAGAAAGTTAAACTAGTGAGATACCTTTGAAGTGCTCTTTGAGAGAGATGATGTCCTTGAAGCTTGATCACACTCAAGAGGCCTAAATTACCCTTACAATGAATAATCCCCAATGTGGTTTGTCAACGAAATAAGCCAATCAAAATATGAGGAACTTACAATCTCCCCCTTTGGCTATTTCGTGACAAAACCACCTCTCACAAATCATCCTCACAAAAGAATAAAAACTAGAGGTCAACAAGGAAATTATACATTACAAAAAGATACCTAGATGCTAGGTCTTCAAATCTTCAAGCTCTTGTGAAATAGCCATCCCTACATAACAATGAGACTACACTTTCCAAGACAAGTGTATGTGAGGTGATCAAGAGAGATAAATAAATAAGAGCAATTTGCATAATAAAAGAAAACTACAACATGCAACATGCAAATGCTCCCTCTATATAGGTTACTCCCCCTTAATGGGACAATCCCCCCAAATATGCAACCCCATTAAATAAACCACATTACTCGCCCATTTTGTCATGAGATAGACAAAGGAGTGTTCCCCAACCGGGTCACTTTAGCAAAGAGAGAAATTTGCAAGATAAGTGCATAATCATATACAACAACTTTATGCAACTTAATTAATTGAGAGAGAATCATTGAGGGTTTATTGTTAAGAAGAAAATGTATGACTTAGTTGGTTTGGATGTATGACATGTAACATCATGGTTCAAGCAAATGGTATTTGGCAAGGAGAACATCAAAAAGGGTTCCAAAAGAATTCAAACCAATTTTCACCCTTTTGCCATAAAGAAACATGATATAGTATTTTGAAAAGAAATTTCAACGCACACAAAACTATATCAATTCTTAAAAGCAAATCAAGACATTGGATCAAGAGATCCTTTTAGATTTTTCCGGATAATTATCCGTATGATAGTAGTCTTGATTAACAATTAAGAAGAGAGGGAAGCCTAATTTGGATATAAAATCCTTATTGACTGCATGGATACAAGATCCTTATTGATTAGTCTTCTCATTTGCATTCACACACATTTGCATTAACGCAATCAGGACATATTTCATGCATATCATTTTGAGCATGTCATAATCAAGTTCACATGTCATGGAGATAAATTATAGGTCATTCAAAAGTACTTCCCAATCAATTCTCCTAATCCAAAAATGCATGTTTGAACATAGAGGTGACATGGATTACAAACCAAGCAAGGCACACTTATTTAATAAAAAGCCATATAAGAATATATATAAGCACAATCAAAACTACTCAAGCAATTAATAAAGAAGCATAAAGTTGATCAAGTTTTTTGCTTATTTCAACATGCAAGGTTGCTCTCTTTGCTTGAGTTCCCCATAAGGGGTCAATCACCAAAACTCATCAAGGCATATAACAAATCCCAATAGACCTACTAAGAGAGTTGAACCTAGTTGAGTCTAAGGGCTTTGTAAATAAATCCGCTAGTTGATCATTAGTGCCCACGTGCTCAAGTGCAATGCATTTGGTTTCAACTAGTTCTCTAATGAAATGATGCCTAATGTCTATATGCTTTGTCCTAGAGTGCTGAACCAGATTTTTTGAAATGTTAATTGCACTCATGTTATCACAATAAAGGGTAAGAGTACCTTGATCGAAGCTATAATCCACAAGCATTTGTTTCATCCAAAGGAGTTGTGTGTAAGCACTCCCGGCGGCTATGTATTCCGCTTCAGTTGTGGATAGAGAGATGGAATTTTGCTTCTTGCAAAACCATAAGACCAAGTTGTTACCTAGGAAGAAGCAACCGCCCGATGTACTCTTCCTATCATCACAATTTCCTGCCCAATCTGCATCACTAAAGCTAATTAAGCTAGCATTAGTGTCAAAAGAGTGCCATATCCCATAGTTGGATGTCCCATTCACATATCGAATGATTCTCTTCACGGAGGAGAGATGGGATTCCTTGGGATCCGCTTGGTACCTAGCACACACACCCACACTAAAGGCTATATCGGGCCTACTTGCGGTCAAGTAAAGCAAGCTACCAATCATGCCACGATAAAGACTTTGTTCCACACTCTTGCCACTAGCATCCTTGCTTAGTTTCAAGGTGGTACTCATGGGTGTGTCACAATGTTTGGCATTCTCAAGGCCAAACTTCTTCACTAGGTTCTTAGTATACTTAGCTTGGGATATGAAAATCCCATCATGCAATTGCTTGATTTGCAAACCTAGGAAGTAATTGAGCTCCCCAACAAGACTCATCTCAAACTCATGAGACATGACATCAACAAATTGTTGGACTTTGGATTTGTTGGTGGTGCCAAAAATAATATCATCAACATAAATTTGAGCTATGAAAAGCTCATCTTTGTTCCTCTTGATGAATAAAGTTTTGTCAACACTACCCCTAGTGTAGTCATTGTCAACAAGAAATTGAGTGAGGCGCTCATACCAAGCCCTAGGTGCTTGTTTCAACCCATATAAAGCCTTCTTGAGGCTATAGACATGATTGGGGTGGTGTGGATCTATAAACCCCTTGGGTTGCTAAACAAACACTTCCTCATGCAAGAAACCATTGAGGAAGGCACTCTTAACATGCATTTGATGCAATTTGAACTTGTGCACACATGATATGGACAAAAGAAGCCTTATGGACTCAAGACGGGCAACCGGAGCAAGAGTCTCCTCAAAGTCAATACCCTCAATTTGAGAGTATCCTTGTGCTACAAGTCTAGCCTTGTTGCATACAATGTTGCCATTCTCATCCGACTTGTTCCTATATACCCATTTGGTGCCTATGACATTAGTATCCTTGGGTCTAGGAACAAGAGTCCAAACCTCATTTCTTTCAAATTGGTTTAGCTCTTCTTGCATGGCAAGAACCCAAAACTCATCATTCAAGGCTTCATCAACCTTTTTGGGTTCAATTTGAGAGGTGTAACAAGTATAGCTAATTTGATTAGCTATTTGACACCTAGTCTTAACACCCTCATTCATATCTCTAAGAATGTCATTCTTATTATGGAGATGTCTAACCCATGGAGCGGGTTCTTTAGAGTCCAAAGATGGATCTCTATCAAGAGGTTGGATGACCTCTTCATCAAGACTTGACTTCACATCAATTGAAGTCTCACCATTCTTCTCCAAGAAAGGATCATCAAGCACAATGACCTCCTCATCATGGTCTCTAGTCTTAGGCCTACAATCATCTATGACAACATTAGATGATTCCATGACACTCCGAGTTTTTAAATTGAAAACTCTATAGGCCTTACTATTAAGGGCATAGCCAATAAAAATCCCCTCATCACTCTTGGCATCAAACTTGCCAAGTTGATCTCGGTCATTTAGAATGTAGCATTTGCTCCCAAATGAGTGGAAGTAGCTAACATTTGGCTTCCTACCCTTCCATAATTCATACGAGGTTTGCCTAGTACCGGGCCTTAGGAAGACTCTATTTCCTATGTAGCAAGCCGTATTGACGGCCTCGGCCCAAAGGTTCCTAGGGATATTGTTGCTAAGCAACATCACACGGCCCATCTCTTGAAGGACCCTATTCTTCCTCTCGACAACCCCATTTTGTTGAGGAGTTCTAGGAGCCGAAAACTCATGGGAAATGCCTAAGCTATTGCAATAGCTTTCAAAACAAGCATTTTCAAATTCCCTCCCATGGTCACTCCTAATTATTTTAATGCTTTTAATGTGTGAGTTCTTTTCATTTTGAATTTTAGTGCAAAGCATTTTAAAATTTTCAAATGTTTCAGAATTTTCTCTAAGAAAATATGTCCACGTAAATCTAGAAAAATCATCAACACAAACAAAAATGTATCTCGTGCCACCGAGACTCTCGGTTTGCATGGGACCCATAAGGTCCATATGTAGAAGCTCTAATGGCTCATTGGTGGCGAGATACTTGCTTTTCTTGTGCATACTTTTTGTTTGTTTCCCTTGTTGACAAGGTCTACAAACGCCATCGACTTTCTTCCCAAGCTTAGGGAGGCCACGCACAGCCTTGAACTTATCTAAGATCCTCAAATCTCGATAGTTCATGTGGCCAAGTCTTTGATGCCATAACTCAATTTCCTCACATTTAGACATATTGCAAGAGATAGCACTAGCTTCAAGACAATAGCAATTGTCACTAGATCTCTTTCCTTTTAGCAAGGTTTGTCCATTTGGCATTAAAATAGAGCAATCATTTTTGTTAAACAAGACAGAGAGTCCATCATCATTAAGATGAGAAATGCTTATAAGATTGGCTTGCAAGCCATCAACAAGTAAAGCAGTGGACAAGGAGGGTAAATCGGGAATGGAAATGGTTCCTTTCCCTATGAATTTCTTTCTAGATCAATCACCAAAGGTGACAAATCCTCCATCCTCCAAGACAAGGGATTTAAATAAGCTCTTGTTCCCCGTCATATGCCTAGAACACCCACTATCCAAATACCAAGTGTTAGAGGCATTTGCCTTCAAGGCAATTTGAGCCACATAGCAAGAATAGTTATCCCTTCTAATCCACCTAGGTGTAATGTTCTCATTCCTAGTGGTATTAGTCACATTGGCTCTAGATTTCCTAGGAACATGCATTTTAGCTCTAGCTCTATTTCTTTCAATCATGCTCTTGATTCTACACATTTCAATGTATTTGAAGCAATTAGGTCTAATGTGACCATTAACACCACAAAAGTGACAAGTGGGAATAAAATAAGAAGACATACCATGCCCTTGTGAGTACAAAGGGGCTTTTCCACGCATTTGAGCTTGTCTTTGGTGTTGGATTGGTTCTCTCCTTTTTTGTTGTTAAGTTGGAATGAATTGCTTCCTTGATTGACCTTGCATGAATTGCTTCTTGGCTTGATGGTATTTGGGTTGAAGGAAACTTGCTTGATGCACCCTTGTTGATTGAGCTTGAGCTTGTTTCCCTTGTGCTACCTTAACTTGAGAATCTTTAGAGCATTCTCCTAGTTCGATCTTCTTCCTAGGATGTTGTGGGGGTGGAGGCTCTTTGTTATCCAAACTCTTGACAAACACAATCTTGCTTGAGGATGAGGTCTCCTTGTCATCTTCATAGCCAAAACCTTTCTTATCACTTGGCCTCTTGCCAACTCCCAACATGTGGTCAAGTTTATTCGTGCTTGAAGTCATCTTAGCAATGATCTCTCTAGCTTCTTCAAGCTCCTTTTCCATCAATGCCTCATTCTTTTTGGCTATCTTCACTTCTTTATTTAAGTGAGTAGCTTCGGTGGATAGCTTGAGATTCTCTCCATTTAGCCTTTGAATCTCTTTCCTCATCTTCAATCTTGAGCTTTGAAAATGCTCAATAAAGCCTTTAAGATCCATTCCTCCTACATCCATATTTGTTGAATGGGATGAAGAGTCACCATCACTAGAGTCATCTTCACTTTGTTTCTCTACCTCTTCATCATCTATTACTTCCTTACTCTTGAGAGAAGATGCGAAGACAATAAAGTTTGCCACATGATCCTCATCATTTGAGGATTCTCCTTCTTCTTCCAAGTCATCACCATCTCTCCACGTGGAGGCCATGGCCTTTCCTTTCTTCTTGTTTTTCAAATTTCCACAGTCCGTGGAGATGTGTCCGAAACCTCCACATTTGAAGCATTGAATCCCTTTTCTTGTGGGCTTGTCTTCACTTGACTCAAACTTCTTGAAAGGAGTCTTCTTCTTTATTTCCTTTCCTTTGGATCCAAATCCCCTATTCTCAAAATTGATGAACTTCTTGAATCTTTTCACTATGAGGGCCATTTCTTCATCTGAGTCTTCTTCCTCCTTCTCAACCTTAGAAGTCTTCAGAGCAATACTCTTTTGCTTCTTTTGAGGTGTAGGTGTGGGAGTCCATCTAGACTCATATGCTAGAAGCCTTCCAATAACTTCACTTGGCTTCATATTCTTGTAGTCACTATTCTCCTCAAGAGCCGTCACTTTTGACTCAAATCTTGCTGGAAGCGACCTCATAATTTTTTGCTTGATCCTCCTATCCGAATAGGGATCACCAAGTTGATGGCTTTGATTAACTATGTCCATCAACTTTACTTGAAAGTCGTTGAAGCACTCATCCTCCTCCATCCTAATTTGCTCGAATTGTGTTTGGAGGACTTGAAGCTTGGAGTCCTTGACCACCTCGGTTCCCTCATGGGCTGTCTCTAGAATCTCCCATGCCTGTTTTGCAATTCTTGTTGTTTGGATCAATTTGTACTGATTTTCATCCATTGCACAAAGAATAGCATGCATAGCCTTGTTGTTCCACTTGGATGCTTCAAACTCTTGAGTTGACCATTCCGACTTTGGCTTGGGAACTACACTTTCGTCTTCAAGAATCTTTTCCGAAAGAGTGTAGCCATCTTCAATTGCCATCCATGCTCGGTCATTTATTTGGCAAATGTAAGACTCCATCTAGCCTTTCTAACAGGCATAGTTTACTCCGGTGAGCAAAGGGGTTCTTGTGCTAGAGGCTCCCTCATTACCACTTCCGTTCCCACTCATAGTGTTTGGCTATGAATGAGATGAATGTTTATGATGCAACAAACACAACAAAATCCAGGACACACAAAGAGAAAGGATCACCTAAGTGTATTTAGGAACCCGCTCTGATACCAATTGAAAATACACAAAGTGTGTCTAATACAACCTAGAGGAGGGGGGGTGAATAGGTTTTAGTTGATTTATTACCAACTTTTCGACTTAATCAATTTTAATAATCCTACCCCATATTAGCAATCAATCAATCCAATATAAATATGCGGAAAAAAATAAAAACACAAGGATTGATTTACGTGAGAAACCCTCCAACTTAGCAAAACTCACGGGCTATCCTTCTAGCCACATACGGTCCTCAAATCCACTATTTGAACGAAAGTTTACAACCTAGGTTGACCTCAAGTCACACCTACTTGGTCACTAACCCTTTCACTCTACCCAACGGGCCTTTAATAGTGATTCTTGACCACAAGCTTGTGCACTAAACCACTTAGTCACAAAGCTTAACAATCAATGAAGAGGTTAAACAACATATGTGAATATGTAAAATATATTCAAACATGCAATTAATGCTAGGCAACACTAAATGCGTATCTAAGGATTTAAAGATGTCAATAAATGCAAATCCTAGATATCAATATCTAAATGCAAACGCATGAAGATTTAGCTAGAAGGGTAAAATCGTCCTAAATGCTAGCTATTAATGAACAAAGCTCTCAACCAACAAACAACAACTCAAACATGTTATAAATGCCAATAAACAGAAAGATATGCAATAAAATCACATAAAAGAGCTAACCCTAGGCAAACAAGAACATAAATAAATACAATGATATTTAGGGCATGTTCAAGTTACCTAGTCAATGAAAGCAAGAAGAATCCATGATGACATGATGCTTGAAGATGTTAGATGCACATGGATTTGTGTTTGGTTGAGTAAAGATGAGTTCTTGGTAGTTTCTCTCTCTAAGGGAAGCTTGGCCTATCAAAAATGTCTTCTTGAACTCATCAAACCGAACAAGGAAGAAGAGATAGTATATATAAGGGAGCCCTAGTCAAAACAGCGTCGTTTTGAACTTAGGGCACAAAATCCCGTCAATACCGCTAGATGGACCGCGTCGCAGGCAAGTGTCTAGACCATGGTACACACAGTAGTGCACCGTCTGGACAACACCGCGGTGTAGGGCGCTGTCCATGCAGGTGCACAGGCCGCGGTATGGGCAACAGAGGCCTACTGGACAACACCGCGACTTGGGTCACTATGCATGCAAGTGTACAGGAAGTGGTACAGGAAGCATGAACCTGCTGAGGTATACCGCTCTGTATGCCGCGGTGCAAGCATGTCTTGCCAAGCGGTCTAGGCCGCGCTAAGAGAAGAATTTCTCTTTTCGAGGCAAACTCAACACACTAAGTGATGTGCAATCAGTGCAAGTGTGGAGTGTGAAAAGTGGCATACAATACATCATTCAATTACATGAAGATAGGAACATAATGCATGCAAGTGAGTGTGTGCAACTAGATCTCTTCAAAGAAAGTTAAACTAGTGAGATACCTTTGAAGTGCTCTTTGAGAGAGATGATGTCCTTGAAACTTGATCACACTCAAGAGGCCTAAATTACCCTTACAAAGAATAATCCCCAATGTGGTTTGTCAACGAAATAAGCTAATAAAAATATGAGGAACTTACAGAGCCTATTAGACATAAAATATATAGAAAATATACACAAGAACGAGACAAAGGAATAGAAATGAGGGCCGAAATATACAATAATTTAGGCACAATTAGGTTACAGAAAGGGTAGCAGTTTACCAGAGCTGAATTTCTCGTTACTTCAATAGGAGAGTAAGAGCCCGGAGGTTCAAAGAAGGGGACTTGGTTCTTAGGAAGGTTACTCAGAATACCCGGAAGAGGTCGGACGGGGTACTGTCACTTAATTCGGAAGATCTCTACCTAATCAGAATGGTGATCCAAGATGGGGCCTATAAGTTGGACGACATGAATGGGCATCTTGTAGAACACACTTGGAATGCTAATCATCTCAAGAGGTTCTACCCATAAGCCATGCAGTAAAAGTAAGCCAAGACTGTCCCGTAACAAACACTAGAAGATGTTAGTAATCGTGAGTACTTGTATTCTCTTTTTTGATCATCAATGAAGAAGGTATTCTTTCTCCATCTACTTTTTCTATGTTTATCTACACCTATCTACTTTGTGTCGCCAATTGAATCCGTCATGGTTGCCTTAAAGACAAGGAAAGCCAGATGGCCCTCCTAATGCCCTGGATGGGATAAATCCCTCCAGGAGGATCGCCTTAAAACCTTGAGAGCTAAACAGCACTCCCAATGCCCTGGACCGGATTAATCCCTTCAAGAGGATCTCCTCGAGACCAGGATAAGCAATATGGCATTCCTGATGCCTTAGCCGGGTACCACCCCCCGCTAGGAAGGATACAGTATGTAAGAGCATAGTTGCCCTACGGATCAAACCTAGACCGGGCACCACCCCCCGCTGAGAAGGGTCTGGATAGTTAGTGTATAGTTGGCTACCAAATCAAGGCCTTCGCCGGGTACCACCCCCGCTAAGAAAGACTTGGTGCTAAAATGGCCTTGGTTGCCTACCAGGATCTTATTGCCAGTATGATCGCCTTATTCTCGCCAATAATCACCTCAAGACTAGAGAGGTCCATATGGCCTTCCTGCTGCCTTGGCTGGGTGCCATACCCCCCTAGGAAGAGTCTAGTTAGTAAGGACGTAGTCGCCTGCCAGACGAAGGCCTTGGCCTAGTACTACCCCTCGTTATGAGAGACCTGGTTCTAACATGGCATTAGTCACCTATCAGGATCTTGCTGCCAACATATTCTCCATCACGTTCGCCACGGTACCAAGATTTCCAGAGCAGGAATGTGAGGTACCCCGATTCGCCAAATTTATTCACCAAGGCACCAAAATCCTGCCAAACGGGAATGAGAGGTGCCCTGTTTCACCAGAATATCTGCCTGGAGACCTAGGTTCCCTGAAACAAGAGGGCTAGCTACCCCTTGAAACAAGAAGGCTAGGTACTAGGTTATTCATCGAGGTACCAAGATCCCTGCAAACAGGAATGCGAGGTGCCCAGATTCGCCAGAATATTCGCCATAGTACCAAGATTCCTAAAATAGGAATGCTAGGTACCTAGACTGCAAGATTATTCACCGGAACGTTCACCATCATTAAGGAACCCAGATTCTTAGAACTGGAGTGCAAGGTACTCAGATTTTACAGATTTCATCGCTAAAGTACCAGGATCCTCGGAAAAATGAGGATCTCTAGCACCCAGACTACTTTCGACTAAAATTCTACCAGGCTACTAGAGGTCCTGAGTTTCTTGACCAGGTACCATGGTACCGGTCACCTACCGTTTCTCTACTTTTACTCTTATTAGGTCCCTCGCAGTACCAAGTAGAGATTAAGTCAAGTTTATGCTGGGGACTATTGCTCAAATTTATGCTACAATCAGAAGTGTGCGACTGAATTCAATCAACATATATAGATGGAAATGGGTTTTCTTTTCATTGATTAAATCAGGGAACCCAACCCTTATTTTAAGCTACATATAAGATACAAGAGAGAAAATGACAAGAAAATAAACTGGAAGTCTAGAAATGCCAGCTTCCTCTTTAACTTCTCGCCTACTTTCTTGATCTGCTGATGAGAAGGTTTTTGCCGTCAGAAAACCGTCCGTCAAAACAATTTATAAAACCTATGCGATGCGTTCACAAGTAGAAATACAAGTAAAGCAGTAAGCACGGGTGTCGTCCACTGAGATCGGGGTAGCGGTGATAAGATTAGGATTAATATAACTAGCAAGCATAAAAGTAAAGTGATAGCGAATGAAGATACAATATAAAATAAACTATGAAAGCAAATAAATGGATGACAATGGAGGGATGAATGAATGATGATGGAACTATGGAGTTGATGGACTCGTAAGTGAATATTGGGGCAATTGCAACAAACTCTCAAGTAAGTATGTTTTGACAAATGTAACCAACCTAGGGTGTATAGTGTTGGCATATATCTCTAGCAAGAGGTCAACCTAGGATGTATTGTGAAGACCTCCTACTAGCGATTAATCCCTCTTAAGCAACCAACAGTGGCTAGTTACTCAATTGGGACTTGTTCCAATGAATGCTCATCTATCTAGCTATGGCTCAACCTATTACTAATGTAGCCATCCTAGGATGTATAGTGATGGCTTCCAATTCCCTCACAAGTGGCCGACCTAGGATGTATAGTGAAGGCCACCCGTTTGGGATTGGATGAGGCTCGAGGTTATCAACCGAATTCTACTCGAAGGTTAGTTCTCGTAAAATCACTAAAGTAGCCAACCTAGGGTGTATAGTGGAGGCTTCTAATTCTCTCACAAGTGGCTAACCTAGGATGTATAGTGAAAGCCACTAATTCGAGATTAGATTAAGGGCATGGTTATAGAGCCGGATTTCCAGAAATCCTTCCATTCAATGGAGCATTAGACAACCTAATTGCCTACTCAAGTAATCAAAATCAATCATGCTAAGAGAGTGTATCCAAGCAAGTCAATAATGGAAATCAATTCAAGCAATGGAATGAAATATAGAGATAGAATAAATATAACACATAGAGTTTATTTACAAAGCCCAAAATATCCATCAAACACCATCAAACAAATGACATCAACCCCATAGTGGGGTATTTTAGCTACTCATGTTCTATTACAAACAAATAAACTAAGAGAGAGAGTAGAGATAACCCTAGAAGATTGATCTCTTTCCTTGAAGCTTGAATCCAAGTCTCCTAGTTGCCTTTGATTGAGTAGAGATGGTTTGGATGAGAGGGAGATGTGTTACTAGCTTAGAATACAAGTGTTGGGAGGTATGGTGATGTTTTGGTTCGTTCCCATCCTTTTCTATTTATAGAGGATGGAAAAATAGGTCACTTAAGCTCGACACCAGAAACTGTCGCGCGCAGAGTACGGGTGGAGTGCGGGTGAATTACCCGTACTGTACCCGCACTGTAAGCATTTTCTTCATCTTCAGGTCTCTGATCTGGGCAATAGTGCGGGTGGAGTGCGGTTGGATTACCCGCACTTGACTCGCACTCGACCCGCACTATAGTCGCACTTGAGTCGCACTGTACTATCAGGTGCAAAATCCCTCCTCTGTTTTGAGCAATAGTGGGGGTGGAGTGCTGGTGGATGACCCGCACTATACCCGTACTCTAATGTCAGGTGCAACTTCAACTTCTCTGGTTTGGCAACAGTGCGGGTGGAGTGCGGTTGGATGACCCGCACTGTATTCGCACTTTAACGTCAGGTGCATGAGCTTCTCTGGCTTTGGCAACAGTGCGGGTGGATTGTGGTTGGATGACCCGCACTAGACCCGCACTAGACCCGCACTGTAACTCTTCTCCTGTATCAAGTCCCGGCTATGATTATGAGTGTGGTTGGAGTGCGGTTGGAGTGCGGTTGCGACCCGCACTTGACCAGCACTGTAGAGCGGCTTTATAATCCTTTGTCTTTCCTTTTGCCCCTTTTCTGCCAGAATCACTGCAACATGCTTCCAAACCCCGAATTACATCAATTTCCTGTAATTAGCACTAATGAGCCTATTAGACATAAAAGACATAATATATATAGAAAATACACACGAGAACGAGACAAAAGAATAGGAATGAGGGCCGAAATATACAACAATTTAGGCACGATCATCTGCCTACCTAGCAACGTTGACCTTAATCAGAACTTATGCTAACGATGCTGCCAAGAACCCTGGAGGTAGGAACAGAGGCTGTGTTGGGGTCAGTACAAATAAGGGGGGCATAAGGATTGTCCAGAGACCCCACCACGTCCAAGATGGAATTGGGCACTGATCGTGCCTAAATTGTTGTATAGTTCGACCCTCATTCCTATTCCTTTGTCTCGTTCTTATGTGTATTTTCTATATATTTTATGTCTAATAAGCTCATTGGTGCTAATTGCAGGCAATAGATGTAATTCTGGTGTTAGAAGCTAATTGCGGTGGTTCCGGTAGAAAAGGGGCAAAAGGAAAGACAAAGGATCATAAGCAGCTCTACAGTACGGGTCAAGTGCATGCACAACCGCACTCCAACCGAACTCCTTCCCACAGCCGGGACCTGAATCATGAAGGAAAGATAAAGTGCGGGTCAAGTGCGGGTTATCCAACCGCACTCCACCCGAACTGTTGCTCAAGACAGAGAGTTGGATTTGCACCTGACGTTAAAGTGCGGGTAGAGTGCGGGTCATCCAACCGCACTCCACCCGCACTGTTGCCAAAACCAGAGAAGCTGATTCGTACCTGACAGATAAAGTGTGGGTCAAGTGCGGGTCAAGTACTGGTCAAGTGCGGGTCAAGTGCGGGTCAAGACAGAGTTTGATTCATTAAAGTACGGGTCAGCCAATCGCACTCCAACCGCACTACACCCAGTACTCCATCTGCACTCTGCGCGAGACAGCTTCTGTTTTCAAGCTTAAGTGACCTATTTTTCCATCCAAATAGAAAAGCAGGGGAACGAACCAAATAACACTCATATCTCCCAACACTTGTAGTCTAAGCTAGAAACACATCTCCCTATCATCCAAACCATCTCTACTCAATCAAAGGCAACTAGGAGACTTGGATTCAAGCTTCAAGGAAGGAGATCAATCTTCAAGAGTTTACTCTCTACACTCTCTCTGAGTTTATTGGTTTGTAATAGAACATGAGTAGCTAAAATACTCCACTATGGGGTTGATGTTATTTGTTTGATGGATATTTGGGCTTTGTAAATAAACTCTATGTGTTATATTTATTATATCTATATGCTTTATTCCATTGCTTGAATTGATTTCCATTATTGATTTGCTTGGATACACCCTCTTTGCATGTTGATTTGGATTACTTGAGTAGGCAATTAGGTTGTCTAATGCTCCATTGAATGGAAGGATTTTCGGAAATCCGGCTCTATAGCCATGCCCTTAATCTAATCTTGAATTAGTAGCTTTCATTATACATCCTAGGTTAGCCACTTGTGAGATAATTAGAAGCCTCAACTATACACCCTAGATTGGCTATTTTAGTGATTTTACGAGAACTAACCTTCGAGTAGAATTTGGTTGACAACCTCGAGCCTCATCCAATCTCAAACGGGTGGCCTACACTATACATCCTAGGTAGGCCACTTGTGAGGGAATTGGAAGCCATCACTATACAACTTAGGATGGCTACATTAGTAATAGGTTGAGTCATAGCTAGATAGATGAGCATTCATGGAAAAAATCCGGATTGAGTAACTAGCCATTGTTGGTTACTTAAGAGGGATTAATCGCTAGTAGGAGGTCTTCACTATACACCCTAGGTTGACCTCTTGCTAGAGATATATACCAAAACTATACACCCTAGGTTGGTTACATTTGTCAATACATGCTTAATTGATAGTTTGTTGCAATTGCCCCAATATTCACTTACGAGTCCATCAACTCTGTAGTTCCATCATCATTCATTCATCACTCCATTGTCATCCCATTTTATTTGCTTTTATAGTTTAGTTTATATTGTATTTTCATTCACCATCACTTTACTTTTATGCATACTAGTTATATTAATCCTAATCTTATCACCGCTACCCCGATCTCAGTGGACGACACCCGTGCTTACCGTTTTACTTGTATTTCTACTTGTGAATGCATCGCATAGGTTTTATAAATTGTTTTGATGGATAGTTTTCTGACGGTAAAAATCTTCTCATCAGGCACGAAGCTGCAACTCACTCGAGTAATGTCTACACCATTGGCAAGGCTGCAGCACTAGAGCCCACCATTCATCATGATCCTGGGAATCGCTACCATTCCTGTTCCTCTGGTAGTTAAGTCCACCGAGCACAGCTCCTTCCATAATACCAAGCATCCCGCCAGTCACAGAGCTGACATCTCCTCCTCCTCCCACAGTGTTAGCTGATACGACGATCATTGGTCAACCTACCGGGGTTTGCCCACTTAAACGGAAATGAGATTGTTTGAAGATCTGTCGAACAGATAAGGGGTATTTATAGAAGGAGAGATAGAGTATCGAGAGCCAGAGGATAAGGTCATTTATGGGATACAACATTCAATATATGGGAAAGGATAGCTTTGCAAAGTGTGCCCCCCCCGAAGCTTAATGCTTGGGACAATCGAACCTGTCCTGGACGGACACCTAGAAGAGCAGTTGTATACAGAATTCGAACCAATAATTCTTACACGGGAATTCATAAAAAATATGTACCATGATCTATATCCGGTTGATGCCTTGGTAACCCTTCCGGGCCAATCACGATATCAACTACACTAAGTCGGGTGCAATAGAGGGTGGATCACCAAATCCCCACCTAGGTACCAAGATTCATCCGAGAGCAAGCATTTATGGAATCGAAATTACATCGAAGGCCCTACTTCAGTTTAAGGCGAGTTTCAACCTAGAGTGTAATAAACTACACATGCATGAAGTTAAGGAAAAATAAAAAGTTCACATTACTAAAAATGGGGAGCACATCCCCCAATCACGGGCTACAAGGAGATTGTTAACGGAAAAATCACTCAAGGAGTGAAATCTCGGTTGATACCCTCACCCACTATCGGTAGCCAGTAGCTGGATAGGTACCTTCGGTACCACGATCCTTCCTCGTAATGTAAATAAGAAGCAATATAGAAAAGATTGAGGAGATATGAAATAACACTGTTTTATTCAAGAATATTATAACGAAAAACACGGTATACTATCTTCTCTCATTTTTCACTTCTCTTACACAGGGTAACAGTGGAGAAAACGTATATGTCGACAAGTTGATAGTTTCTCCCAATGATCGTCAGTGGAATCTCATGGGCTTCGGAGAATTTCACAAGGGAATTCCACCGGAAAACAACTCTCTCTCTGTCTTTGGCGATCTTAATATTCAGAAAAAAGCCTCATTTTGTCTACCTTTTAATGCCGTATATATAGTGCTTCAAAGAATCCCCACGAAATCTGGTCCCTTTAATGAGGATTATCGAGTGTCCCTTTTTAGGCGTTGAAAGGCATTGTGTAGGGCTAAAAGCACGGGATTTGATCCCGTTAATTACTGTCGAATCCGAATTCTAATCAAGTCTCATTAATGGCGCTTTATTTTGGCGACGGAGTCAACTTTCCTTCTTCATGGAGCTTGGAGGGAAACTCTGATTCTGAATTCTTTGGTAGGACGAAGTGCTGGTATACCAGTAGGATCTCACCGGCATGGAGCTGGTTCCGTCTGTTGATGGAGTGGCGCTTGTATCTTCGCGATCATCTTCGTACTGCTTGGTAGACTAGGTACTTATCTTGGGGGGGGGGGGGGGGGAGGGCTCTGAATATATTCATCAAGGTACTAGGTACCAGGTGGAAGTCTAGGTAGTACCAAGGCGGGCATCGGGATACCGGGTACCTTGACTGATGTCAAGGCACTTGAGGGTGCTAGGTGTGCGATCTACCATTGTACTAGTCTTGAGTTGATATCAGAAGATTCAGTAAGGCGAGGTATGTACCTTCGTTAGCTCGCAGTACTAGTGCTCCATCTAGATAGATAGGTAATCGAGGTCCTGGCCTTACTAAGTATCGGATCCATCTAGGTAGTGGCATTGACCTTGCTGGTCACCCAGAAGCTAGGACTGGCGTCCATCGGGTTTATACTAGTTGGAAAATTCTCATTTGGTCCCTTGCCAAAAATCCCTGTTAACAGAAGTCCTCCCTGACTTGAACACCGGTACCAGGTTAGGGTTGGAGTCATGATAGTTAATATTTGGAGAATTTTTTGTAACCGTCTCGTAGAAAGGAATCTTCCTTTTGCACGCTGATTTCACTGAGTCTTCCACGTGGCTGACCAGGGTAGGCCAAGTTCAAAAAAGGAAAAACAAAATTTTTGGGGGTGCTCGTTTCCCAAAACCATTCCCTCCACGTCACCGATTATCCCACGACATTAATTACCCTCTCTACCTATTACAAGCATCTAACTCTATATAAGTGAACCTTGCTCCTTCATTGTGGACTTACTTCTTCTTTCATTAGCTTTCTCAATTTACACGCGTAGCAAGACAAAAAAATCTTACCTTTTTCCTCGTCTTTACCCATTTAATTTCTCTTCTTCCAGAAATCAAACTATGAGCTTGTTATCATGTCTTCACCTGATGGCGACAGTATAGAACATCTGTTCGATGGTGACACGCCGGCTAGTGGGAGTCTCGCCTCTAGAAAAAGGGGACGCGTCGACAGTGATAGCGGGGACGATGTTCCCTTTCAAAGCCGGCGTTCCAATCGGAATGTGGCAATTGGGACGAGCTTTTCAAATAATCTCGAGGCTCCGGTTGATGTCGACCGGGAATCGAGGGGAGAAACAGGAGCTACTGGGGTTGATAGGGCTGGCTAGGTCAAGGACTCCATGGGAAGGATGCTCGCTCTCCCCTACGAATACAGATGCATCCCTGATTCAATCATTACTTCGGAAGCCATCACTCGTTTGCGGAGGGATTTCAAGATCCCTGAAGACATCACGATTGCCATACCTCCTAAGGGGTATGATGTATACATCCCTAATCCCGGTGAGCTTCCAATTCATACAGCGGCTTTTGACAGTGGGGTCAGGCTACCTCTCCACCCTACCTTGCGTAGGGCACTGTATGCTCTGCAGCTTGCCCCTCTCCAGCCGATGCTAGGGTTCTGGAGGCACCTGGTGGGATTCCTGATACTATGGAGAGAGCAGTGTGATAGAGATAAAATTGACCTGGAACCGGGACTAGACGAGCTCGGATTCAGTGTTCCAGATCGCTGCCAATGCCCCAGGTCCAAAGGGGAAATTTTTTGCTCCTGCCAAGACACCTCCTAGAAGGAGGAGTCAGTCATCATCAGAGGTAAATGGGGGAATTCAGTCCACATCGGAGGAACTGAGTTCAAGGTTCCTACTTGTTTCAGCAGGAAGCCCGCGTTGGAGAAGAGCAAACTCCCTGCTGAGTCAGTTAAAATCTTGAAGGCCATCATGGCCTGAAATTATACCAATTTGAGGTATCCCACTATAGATACCTTTGAAGCAGGAAGGGTGGAATACTACCTCCGAATCTCCAATGCACATCCAGGTAGAAACGTTCCTGACTTTGCTTTTATTGTCTTGCTTGGTTGATTCTGTGGATATTGACTCTAGCTATCCTTAGTTTCAGCAGTGTCTCCATCGGTTCCTGAGGTGGAAATCAACCCCACTGGTGGTCCCATTAATTCACCCCCAGCCTCCCCCATCAAGCTTCCTGCTAGTTCTGATTTCAATGCAGGGGTAGGCATATCTACTGGCTCTGATAGGACCCCGGTAGGGGTATCTGGATCACCGGCTCCCCCTCTTCCTACCTCCTATAGGTCCCTGTAGGCTTTTATAGCCAGAGTGGGGAGGTATCGAGGTGCTTCTGGTCGGGTGCAAGATACGTCACCTATCGGAAAAGTCAATGTTGCCTGTGCTGCTGATGCTGGTGCCTCAGCTCCTTATGCTTCTCCCGTCGTGGCAACTGGTCAAACTAAACTGGTCGAGAAGAGTTCTGACCCTGCTATGGCGAGGCAGGTGGTACCTCGGGATAAGGAGCGATCGAGGTCGAAGGACATCAGTCAGGATGAAGTCTTGGCTCACTTTGTCGCTTCCTGCCCAGGTGGGAGTCTAGATGCCATGGCTGCCATGCCCACTGAGCTTTTAATTAGGAGGGGATCGGCCCTTCTGGCTGAGGTAAACTGTCTTACCTTAGTCTTCTATCCTGGTAAAAGGTTGAAAATATCCTGACTAGTGCTTTGTTTTTATCAGGCTTTTAAGTTCAACACGGCCATGAGCCAACAGGTTAGATCCCTCTTGGAGCAAGTTAGAGGTGCTACTGCTGAGCTGGAGAAGTCCAAGGAGGAGCTCGCTAAGGCTGCTCATGGAATGGAAGCTCTAAACCAGTCGTTGGCAAATG
This sequence comes from Dipteronia sinensis, assembly GCA_033220585.1. Lineage (NCBI taxonomy): Eukaryota > Viridiplantae > Streptophyta > Magnoliopsida > Sapindales > Sapindaceae > Dipteronia > Dipteronia sinensis. Next base: position 17,361,123 of record CM065638.1, on the reverse strand, counting down.
CCTAAAAGGAAGCTGACGAGGTGAAGGTTGACAGGGAGAAGATGCAACATGCTTTGGATACTGAGAGGCTCAGGTCCCTGCGCCGCTAGGAGGAGAGGGATGTTGATACAGGAAAGGTAGCGGAGCTGGAGAAAGATGTTCTATCCCTCCGTTGTTGCATGGCTAATCTGGATGCTCAAGTGGACACTGCCTTTGGGGATGGTTATTTCTTCGCCGGCTAAGAAGTGGCTTTAGCCTTCCCTCTTCTGTTTGACCTGAGTGTTATTGAGGGGTGGAACCAAGATGAGATCATGGCGAAAGCTGCTGAACTTTCTAGGGCAGCGCCCTCTGATGTGGCCGGACCTTCCCAGGTTGCTGGAGCCAGTGAAGTGGTAAGAGGTGTAAACTAGAGCTCTATCTCCCTTCTTCCACCAAGCAATGTTAGAGCAGCTCCCAGTTTGAAGGATCCTAAGGCTGGTGCGGCTCAAGCTGAAGGAGGGGTTCCTGCCTCTTTTGCTCCTCCATCAGAATCTGTCAAGGAGATAGGGGATCGACCTGCTACTGGCGATGGAGAATTTGCCTTGCCTATCTCATCTTCTGACCCTGCCAAGGAAAAGAAAGGTCAGACTGCTCTGATCAAGGAAGTTGGAGGAGATTTTGATCGAACAGCAGCATGGGAGCTTCAGGGTGATCATTCTCAAATGGAGCTTCTGGTTGCTGTAGGTGCCCAAGAAGCAGGCGGGGTTCCATCTGGTGCAGTAGAGGTGGAAGCTCTAACTGGAGGAGATGGAGAGAAGATAGCCAATCAGGAGCGGGAGGATGAATGATCTAGCTTGAGCCCTTACCCAGTAGTAACTAGATAATTTCATTTCTTTGTAGCCTGTGATCGGGGGATGGGCTCCCCAGTTTTAGAAATGAGAATTTTTTTTATTTTCCTTGATTTCATGTGTGTGTAGTTTATTACACCCCAGGTTGAAACTTGCTTAAATCTGAAGTAGGATCTTCGATGTAATCTCGATTCTATAAATGCTTGCTCTGGGATGATTCTTAGTACCCAGGTGGGGATTCGGTGATCTGGGAGTTGATATTATAAGTGGTCCGGGAGGGGTACCAAGACCTTAACCGGATATAGATTGGGGCACTTCATTTTTTGTGGGTTTCCACGTAGGCATTATTGGTTCGAATTTTGTATTCAACTACCTTTCCAAATGTCAATCCAAGACAGGTTCGATTATCCCAATCATTAAGCCTCGGGGGGAAAACACACTTTGCGAGCCTTCCCTTTCCCATGTATCAAATGTTATATACATAAATGACTTTATCCTCTCGCTCTCGATATTCGATCTTTCCCTATATAAATATCCCTTATCTGTTAGATGGATCTTAAGACAATCTCTTTTCCCTTTTTAGCAGGAAATCTCCCATAGGTTAACCGATGATCGTCGTATCAACTAACACTGTGGGAGGAGGATGAGATGTCGGCTCTGTGACTGGTAGGATGCTTGGTATTGTGGAAGGAACTGTGCTCGGTTGATTTAACTACCAGAGGAACAGGAAAAGTAAAGATTCCCAGGATCAGGATGAATGGTGGGCTCTGATGCTGCAGCCTTGCCAATGGTGTAGACATTACTCGATCGAGCCGCAGCTTCGTGCCCTGTTGCATCTTGGACGTGGGGGGAATCCTTATTCCCCTCTTATTTTTGCTGATCCCAACACGGCCTCTGTTCCTATCTCCGGGTTCTTGGTAGCATTGTCAACATAGATTTCGATTAAGATCAATGTTGCATGGTAGGCAGATCCAGAAAGTAGGTGTGAAGTGAAAGAGGAAGCTGGCTTTTTCAGACTTGTTTTTTTCTCTGTACCACTTATGAGACTGCCAACTTGATCAATTCCTAACCCTAGCTTTGTATCTTGTAGGCCTTCAAGTTTAAGGTGGCTATGGGCTACCAGGTAGCCTTTCTTCGTGATCAGGCTGTTAAGGCTGAAGCCGAAGCTGAGAGAGCCATGGGATTGCTCAAGGGGGCTCAGACATTAGTACAAGAGATGACCTCCAAGCAAGGGAAAATGGAGACCGAACTGGCCGAGCTTCGCTGTGATTATGAGAGGACGAAGCTGTCCTTTGATCAAGAAATCCTCCACTCTACCTGACGGGCTAAGCAGAGGGATTCTTGGAAAACCGAGGCTAAGAAGTTGGACCTCAAAAATCAGGATTTGATTGCTCAGGTGGCCAAGCTGCAAGCTGAGGTGGAGACCTCCTTTAGTGACAGATATTTCTATGCTTCTTTTCAGGTTGGAGAAGCTCTCCCCCTTCCCTTTGATCTATCATCCATTGCTGGTTGGGATAGAGAGGAGATAATGACCAAGGCTGCTGAACTGTCTCACCCTGACGATGACGAAGCGGTTCCCTCTGACCAGGCAGGAACTGGAAAGAAGCCCATCCAGGCAGATCCTCATTTTCCTCCTCCAATCTTTACTGCTTCAAGTCCTGGGGAATCTTCAAGTAAGGTTCTGTCCGGGCTGTCCGAATGACATCAACCAGAAGCTAGGGAAGGAACAAAGAGCCTGATTGAGGGATCCTCTAGAGCAGAAATGGAGGTCGACAGGAGCCAGACGGGGTCCATGGCTGCCCTTCTCGATGCGGCTATCCCTCCTAAGGTCATGGTAGTGATCAATGAAGTCTTCGAGGAGGATCCAGCTGATCAGCAGAAGGAACCTCTGGAGGGAGAGATGGTTTGCGAGGGTAACCAAGACGGGCAGCGACCTGAAGAAGGAGCTGATGGTAAGGATCAGGATGAGGGAGGAGGAGTAGCAGGGGAAATAAAGAGGGCTTTGAAGCTTGACGCTACCTGTTCATGACTGGCTTTGATTGCTCCGAAAAGGGGGTGGGCACCTCGCTTTACTCATGATTAGTTTAGTCTATTTTTTTTATTTCATTTTGTAGCCCGGATTCAGGGGTTGGGCTCCCCGCTTGATGGATGTAGCCTTACTAGGGGATAGGCTCCTTCGTTATTAATGAGAAACTGATGTAACTTCCTCCATATTTATTTTGATTGACCTTGGTTATGAGCTTCCATCTTGATTGAGAATTTCTTGCTTTATTCCTGATCCCGACCATGAATCGATCTTGCATCTTTGATGATAATTTGTTCATACTTTAATTTGGCTTCATAGGAAACTCTTATTACGATGATCTTAATCCTGCAGACGAAACAAATATTTATGTTTAAATCCGTTTAAGGACAGGTAGCCCGATCGAGGAGTCAAGAGGGCTGTCTAGCCATTTTCTGGTCTCGAGATCTGGATGGCAACTATGCTCTTATACTCAGGCCCTCTTTGGGGGTGGTAGCCCGACCAAGGCATCAGGAGGACTGTCTAGCTATTTCCTGGTCTCGAGGTCTGGATGGCAACTATGCTCTTATACTCAGGCCCTTCTTGAGGGTGGTAGCCCGACCAAGGCATCGGGAGGACTGCCTAGCTATTTCCTGGTCTCGAGGTCTGGATGGCAACTATGCTCTTACACTCAGACCTTTCTTGGGGGTAGTAGCCTGACCAAGGCATCAAGAGGGTTGTCTAGATATTTCCTGGTCTCAAGATCTGAATGGCAACTATGTTCTTACACTCAGACCCTTCTTAGGGGTGGTAGCCCGACCAAGGCATCAAGGGTAACGAGGGGGCTTCCCCGGCTAGTCCCTGGTCTAGAGATCCTGGTGGCAACTATGCTCTTATGCTTAGACCCTTCTTGGCGGGGGGTGGTGCCCGGCCAAGGCATCAGGAGTAGCAAAGGGGTTTCCCCGGCTCATCCCTGGTCTTGAGGCGATTATGTCAAATTTTTCAGTCCAATATGTAGATATTAATGTAGAACATAATCGGAGATAAAGAAAAACGCAGACTTTATTGATGATTGGGATGTAGTACATCGTTATTAGGGATTTTATTGAAACCTAAATGGGGGTAATCTGCTCAATATTCCCCTGCTTAGGGGTAGAACTTCCTCAAGTGATTTGCGTTCCAGGTGTGGTCGATGGGTCGTCCATCCATGTCTTCGAGTTTGTAGTCTCCATTGCGAGCAACTACATTTACTAAGTATGGCCCTTCCCAATTGGGGCCTAGGACTCCATCTAACCTTTTCCGAATATTCGAGGTCAAATTCCTTAGGACCAGATCCCGGTCTTTGAAATTTCGGGCTCTGACCTTTCGGTTGAAATACCTAGCGATCTTACTCTGGTAGATCGTCACTTTCTCGGCTACCCGATCTTGTTTCTCTTATAGGAGGTCTAAACTAGCCTGGAGTTTGACCTCGTTGATTTCAAGTTCGAAGTGTTGTACCCTGAATGAGGTCAATTTATGTTCGATGGGGAGGACTGCTTCAACTCTAAGGCTAGGAAGTAAGGTGTCTCCCCGGTAGCTGTCCTCTTTGTTGTCTGGTATGCCCAGAGGACCTCGGGTAGCTCCTTGGCCCATTTACCTTTCTTTTACTATAATTTCATCTTCAGCAGCCTTTTGATAGTCTTGTTAGTGGATTCCACCAGCCCGTTGGTCTAAGGATGAGCTACTGAAGAGAACCTAAGGTCGATTCCCAAACCTTCGCAGAAGTCTTTGAATTGTGCGTTGTCGAACTGCTTGCCTAGGTCGGCAACAATGATCAAAGGGGTCCTGAATCTACAGACCACGTTGGTTTTGATGAACTTGGTCGTATTCTTTTCTAATATTCAGGAGAGAGGCCCTGCCTCAACCCATCTTGTGAAATAATCGATAGCCACGATAACATATTTAGCTTGCCCAGGAACTGTGGGAAGCGGTCCTATTAGGTCGATCCCCCACATGGCAAATGGCTAGGGCGAACTAAGAGATGACAATTGCTTTGGTGGCCAGTGGTTCAAGTTCGAAGTCCTTTGATACGGCTCGCAAGATCGTACAAAGCTTCTTGCATCTTGGTGGACGGTTGGCCAGTAGTACCCCATAAGAAGCACTTGATATGCTAAAGCTTCTCCACCGATGTGGTTCCCGCAGTCCCTAGAATGAACCTCTCTTAATGCCCATTTAGCGTCATCAGGATGTAAACAACGAAGTAAGGGGAGGGATCTATCCTTCATGTAGAGGTACCCGTCTACCAGGCAATATCGAACAAATAGACTTTTAATTCTTCAGGCTTGATCGGGCTCCTCTGGAAGCTTTCCCTCTTGGAGGTAAGCAACGATCGGATCCATCCAGCAAGGCTGACGATCCAGGGAGCAGATTTCCTTGCTCGTGGTTATGCTTGATTGGGAGATCACTTGGAAGGGAACTCTCTGTCGTAAGGCTTGGCCTCCATTTGCAGCTATCTTAGCTAGAACATCCGCGCGGTGGTTTTGGTGTCGAGGCAGCTGATCGATCTTGAATCCCTTAAACTTATTTTTAAGCGACTGAGCTAGCCTTAGGTAGGCGGCCATGTTATCTCATTTTGCTTGGTACACCCCAGACACCTGATTGACTACAAGTAATGAGTCGCTCTTGACTTGTAGGTAGTCGGCCTTCAGTTCGATGGCTGCCTTCATCCCGGCTAGGACTGCTTCATATTCTGCTTCATTATTGGTGGCTTTAAACTCGATCCTGAAACAGTGACAGAATTCAGCCCTCTCTGGGTCTATTAAAACTACACCAGCTCCTTCCCCAACTTGCCTAGATGCTCCAAGACTTGCAATCTTTCGGCCAATTATCTATCTCGGAAATCTTCTCAAGGACCACGTTCAATGCTGCAGGAATCACTTGGCTTATGAGAGCTGAAAATTCTACAACAAAGTCTGCCAAAGCCTGCGCTTTAATCGTGGTCCTGGGCTTATATTTTAAGTCGAACTAAGTGAGCTCTAGGACCCACAAGACTAGCCTTCCGGACACGTCCGGTATTTGTAAGAATTGACGGAGAGGTTGGTCCATCACCACTGCTATTGAATGAGCTTGAAAGTAGTGACGGAGCTTTCTCACTGAGGTCACCAGAGCATAGGCGAGCTTCTCCAAGAGAATATAAATTTTCTCTGACTTGGTTAAAGCATGACTCAGGTAGTATATGGGCTTTTGAATCCCGTCGCCACACTCCTTGGCTAAAGCTCCACTTACTGCAGTTTCTGAGACGGCAAGGTAGATTTGCAGTTTTTCTCCGGGAACCGGCTTGATTAAAAATGGTGGGCTTGTTAGGTATTTCTTCAAGGCTTCAAAAGCTTGTTCGCTCTCCAGACTCCATTTCATATTTCTCCCTTGCTTGATGGCTTTGAAGAACGGGAGGCATTTATCGGTGTAGCGAGAGATAAACCTGTTGAGCGCTGCTACACGCCCATTCAAAATTTGTACCTATTTGAGTGATGTGGGAGACTCTAGGTCCATGATAGCCTTGATGTTTTCTGGGTTGGCTTTTATTCCTCTCTCATGAACCATGAAACATAGAAACTTCCCCGCCGTTACCCCGAAAGCACATTTGGAGGGGTTCAACCGCATCTGGTTTTCTCTTAGGATTAGAAAGGTCTTACGAAGGTCTTCCTGATGTCCTTCTAGCGGTTGGTGATTTTGTGATCATGTCGTCGATGAATACCTCCATCATCCTTCCGATCTCAGGCCTTAACAGCTTGTTAACCAGCCGCTGGTATGTAGCCCCTGCATTCTTCAGGCCGAACGATATCACCTTGTAGCAGTACATGCCCTGCCCAGTAATGAAGCTGGTCTTGTCTTGGTCAGCGGGGTGCATTTTAATCTTTTTTTACCCCGAAAACGTGTCCATGAAACTAAGAAGTTTATTTCCGGACATGGAGTCGACCAGCTGATCGATCTTTGGTAGAGGAAAGCTGTCTTTTGGACACGCCTGGTTGAGGTCGGTGTAATCGACACACATACGCCATTTCCTATTCGCCTTCGTAACCATGACCACATTGGCGATCCACTCGGGGTAGCGCACCTTTCTGATAAATCCCTCCCTGATCAATTTATCCACTTCCTACTGAACCGTAGTGTTTATCTCAGCGTTAAAGTGACGCCTCTTCTGTTTGACGGGCTTGACTGTTGGATCCACCGCTAATTGGTGAGTGGCCAATGATACTAGGATCCCGGGCATCTCATCGTGGCTCCAAGCGAAGATGTCGCTGAATTCTCTGAGAAGCCAAATCAAACCTTCTTTCACTTTCCGTTCGGGGGTAGCTCCGACCTTGACGACCTTGGAGGGATCGTCATTTTTGATGGGTATCTCCTCTAGTCTATCTACGGGTTGCCCGCTGGCCAATTCCCTATTATGTTCTTCCTCATAAGGGATTATGGGTTCATTCTCTAGAAGCTCTGCGGGCTCCATATCTTCCTGGATTATCCCGGATGCCTCCATGTCCTGGATCGTTGCAACTTGTACGAACAGTTTTGCTAAAGCCATAGGATTGGCAGACACTGCGTAGCACCTCCTTGCTTCTTATTGATCTCGACGTACCTCCCCTACCTTGGTTCCCACTAGGAACTTCAGGACATTATGGTATATAGAGAAGACTCCCTTCAAGGAGGACAGGAATGGTCTCCCTAAGATGGCGTTGTAGGCTGATGGGGTGTCAACCACAACAAAGTCAATCATAACATTCTGTTGCAGAGGTGTGGTTCTGAAGATCACCAGAAGGATCTTCGATCCCACTGGTATGATCGAATCCCTGGTGAATCCATAAAGCGGAGTTGTACATCTATTGTAAAACTATTGCTTCAAGTTTAACTTTTCCAAGGTATCCTTGAAGAGGATATCTACACTACTGCCCATATCAACGAGCACACGATGGACCATGCAGTTGGCAATTTCTATTGTGTTCACCATAGGATCATCATGAGGTTGCACGGTGTTGAAGACATATGCTTCAGTGAAAATGATCTGCGTTGACTAGGAGGGTTCCGTCGGGCTTTGGCTGACCTAGAAGATATCCCGGCCTTCTTCCACACAGGGAATCTTCCTTGCATTGTTTTTTCTAGAATTGTTAGAGGTGCCAGCCAGTGTGGGCCCTCCGCTGATGGTGTGTATCACCTGGATTTGCTGTATTAAATCAGTTTGTTCCCCCTTTCGCTTCTTTGCATGCTCCTGGATCTCGGCTTGTACCTCTCTTCCAGTCTGAATATTGTCTCTGACCTGCTGTAAGAACTCAATCAAACACCCTCCCCTTATCAGGGCTTCGATCTGGTTGCGCAAATTATAACATTCTGAAGTGTTGTGGCCCACGTCTTCATAGAAGTCGCAGTACTTGTACTGGTTCCTCCTGTCAACAAGGGCTTTCATGGGTGCAGGCTTTTGGAGTAGCCGCTTGTCCCGCATAGCAAGGTAGACTGTTTCCCAGGAGGCGTTCAGGGGAGTGTAATAATCATACCCTTTCTCCCCTCGCATTACGGGAGCTACAGTCCTAGGAGGAGGCAAAGCTCGAGGAGGGGTTCATCTTACTTGATATCTTTCTCGCCTGAGCTGAGAAGCGGGGAAACGGTAGGTTGACCTATTGGGAGGTTAATTATGATTTTTCTGAGTCGGCTCAGATTTGGGAGCTTCTTTCTTCTGGCGCTTTGCCGCTCTCATATCGTCGTGTTCCATCTTGACTTAGAGCTGTTCGTCGATCTCGACCTGCTCTAGAGCCTAATCATAGGCCTCCTGGTAAGTCTTTGGAGGTCTCTTCTCAAAGGAACGAAAATATTTTCTTGCCCATAGGTTCCGCCTGAAATTGGCGAGAGTCTCTTTTTCGGTGAAGACTCCCATTTGTATGACTTCTTTGTGAAAATGCTCCACGTATGATCGAAGTGTTTCACCTTGCTCATGAATCACATATTGGAGGTGTATGGGATCCTTTGGACAAGGTTTGACTCCTTGGAACTAAGAGCAAAAATATGTTGATAACTTTGTGAAAGAATCCATGCTTCCAGCGGGTAGCTTCCTGAACCAAGTTTTCGTGTAATCGGTCAAGGTGGTAGGGAACATCCTGCACATGGCAGCCCTGGTAGTATTCTAGACTTCCATTTGTCTGACAAAATTCCCCAGATGACTCAAAGGGTCTTTTGTCCCGGAGAACTTATCTGCCGGCATTTTAAAATTCGGCGGGAGTTCCGCTTCCCGGATCCTTCTAGTGAAAGGGGCATTCATCTCGCTTAATGGATCCTTCTTATCCTTCATATTCTTTCCCTTTCTTATCTGCTGGACCTCCTTCTGTAGCTTTATCAGTTGATCCCTCAGTCACTGGCTCCTGAATCGACCTCGGATTCTTCGTTATCAGATCCTTCCGATGAATTGGCGATATTGACATGGCCTTCTTTAGGAGTAGTATCTATCCGGGAGGTTTGCCGGCTATCTTCTTCTTGGGACGGGCTTCCATCCTTGAGGTCGTCGGGTGAGGGGCCTCTTGTTTCTCCCGAGTTAGAGCGTCCGCTGCGGACTTAACTCGCCTGGGTTGATATTGTGATGGCCTCCTGGGAACTAGGGGCATTGGCCTTATCCTATCCCGGATCGAAGGTTGAAGCCCAGTTCTATCACAGGCTGGCTTAGGAGGAGGAGGTTCCAGGTGATCAAAGGCAGGCTGCGTGGTCCCGGGTTTGTTGGGCTTTCCCTGATCATTTGGATTTGTCGGCAGGATTGCGATGCCTTCTGCGAGCAGGCGAAGACGAACGTTTTCCACGAAGGCCACCGCTTGTTGATCGAGCGTGGCCTGGCTTATCATAGAAGGGCTTGAAGCCCACACATTAGTTGTTAGGATCGGGACTTGACTGCGGTGTCCAGGTTTCTTCCCCCTGCTTAGGGCTTTTTGTGTTGGGGTCACCGAAGGTTGTTCCGAAGCCACAGGCTGTCCTTGGGAGGAGCGGAGCCTCATGGTTCCTGTAAAGCAATAAAAATTCAAACGGTTGATTTGATTAACTGGGTGTGGGGCTTCCCACAGTCGACGCCAGAAAGTGTTAACTAAAAAGTTGGTCTGGGTGACAAATCTCAATTAACACCCTCCAGACCACTACCAGGGAGATGATGGCCAGGGTCGAATATACTTTATACAATGCTTGTTCAAATGATAAAAAATACCAATATTGGTATAGTAAAAAAAAGAATGAAAATGCTTTTATTATCATTGGTATATCATGTACAAATATCTCTCAAATGTTCTCAATTTCTCTGGGGTGTAGTAAGGTTGTTGTCGTATGCTTGTCGAAAAGTAGTTCTTTTTAGAGGTTCATTTTTTTCTCCTATTTATACATAGTTTTGGTAGGTTAACTTTGTGATTCTCCCCTTGATTTTCTCAATCTCTTCCCTCCTTATCGGACTGAGATTTCTCATTTAAACGTCATTGACTTTGTGTTAATAACCGAGTTGAGAATATCTTGGTGGAGATCAGTTTGTTTCCTCTTTAGACTCTATTACTTGCTCTACACGTACGTAATGTTTCCAGTTATGATCCAGTGTATCTTCGTATCTTCACAGCGTGACTCCTTATAGAGGTCGTTGAATATGGTACGTATTGTCTTGTATAGCTAGGTAGATCAGTGTCCCGGCTTCGATATTCAGGAGCTTAGTCTAGCCAGGAGCTTGGTCTGACCTCCCTTGATATCTTGGAGCTTGATGCGGCCCCCCGCGGACATTCTTCTATGGCAGTGGGGTTTTGGCTAGCTTCCGGAGAGGTTGCAAGATAGTATTCACCTCGGGGAGCTTTCCGATTTCAGTTTTGGTGACGCCGGCTTGATCTAATCATGCCGGGCTCGATTCCGGGTGTTTCTGGAGCTCACATTTATTTATGTACAGTGGTATCGTAGCTCGGCTTCGGAAACTGTGGTCCCTTGGTGAATAACCTCAGGCCTGTAGTTAGACTATGAGGGTGGAAAATTTCCCTTTGATCCCTAGCCAAATTTGGCTATTAACAAAGTTGATTACCAATTTTTCTTGATTAGTCAATATTTAAAATTCACTCAATAAACAAACAATATAAAATCAAGTATAAATGCAAAAATTAGAAGACACTTGATTTTTACGTGGAAACCATTCAATAAGGGAAAAACCACGGGCTATCCTTTTAGCCACACCGATCCTCAAATCCACTATTGTAATGATATTTACAACCTAGGTTGACCTCTAGTCAGACCATTCTCAGGTCACTAACCGACCACTACTACCCAACTAGCCTTTATAGTGAATCCTTAATCACTTTGCTTGCCAACCACACCTTGGTTGCAAGACTTCACTTGCTTGTGCACCACACCTTGTAGTCACAAGACTTAACTCTCAAAGAATAGATTAACAACCTAAGTGAATATATGTGTTAATAGCCAAATATGGCTAGGGACCAAAGGGAAATTTTCCACCCTCCTAGTCTGACTCCAGGCCCGAGGTTATCCACTAGGGGACCAGGGGACCACGGTTCCCGAAGTAGAGCTACGATACCACCCCACAGAAATAAAGGCGAGCTCCAGAAACACCCGGAATAGAGCTCGGCGCGATCAGATCAAACCCGCATCACCAAAGCAGAAATTGGGAAGTTCCCTGAGGTAAAGACTGACTCAAGCTCCTCGAGGTCAAGACTGACTCAAGCTACCCGAGGTCGAGACTACCTCGCAACCTCTCCAAAAGCTCGGCAAAACCCCCCTGTCATAGAAGAGTGTCCGCGGGGGGCCGCATCAAGTTCCAAGAGATCAAGGGAGTTCAGACCAAGCTCCTGGCTAGACTAAGGTCCTGAATACCGAAGCCGCGACACTGATCTACCTCGCTATACGAGAGAATACATACCATATTCAACGACCTCTATGAGGAATCGCGCTGTGAAGATGCGAAGATACACTAGATCATATCTGGAAACATTACGTACGAGTCTAAAGAGGAAACAAACTGATCTCCACTAAAATATTCTCAACTCGGTTACTAACACAAAGTCAATGACGTTTAAATGAGAAATCATGTCCGATAAGGAGGGAATAGATTGAGAAAATCAAGGGGAGAATCACAAATTTAACCTACCAAAACTATGTATAAATAGGAGGAAAAAAGGAACCTTTAGGGAGACTACTTTTCGACAAGCATACGACAACCACCCTACTACATCTTAGAGAAATGGAGAGCATTTGAGAGATTTTTGTACATGAGATATCATTGATAATAAAATCATCTTTATTCTCTTTCGATGGTACCGATATTAGCATTTGAAATTATCATCTGAACAAGCTTGGTATAAAGTATATCCGACCCTGGCCACCACCTCCGTGGTAGTGGTCTCGAGGGTGTTAATTGAGATTTCTCACCACGAGCAAATTTTCAGTTAACAATATGAATATTCAAAATGTAAATAATGCTAGGCAACACTAAATGTTTATCTAGGAATTAAAGATGACACTGAGTACAAATCCTATATATCAATGTCTATATGAATGCTCATAAAGACCTAACTAGATATAGATATGCAAGTCTAAAATCTAGTCATCAAACAACGCCATATCAACACATGTTGTCACATAAAATGGCAAGGACAATAAAAGCAATAAACAAATGCAATCAATGAGTCCTAATTAGCTAGAGGGCAAATATGTCATAAATGCAAGCTATCACAATACAAACCCAATCATGTTATAAAAACTCACAAATATATGCAATAAAGTAGAGCCCTAGCATTTAATCAACTAATAAATGCATTAAAGACATCATCTTAGAATGTATAAACAAATAACAAAGAGGGATTTTTGCTAAACTTACCAAGTTAACTCAAGATGAAGACCCATGCCTTAATGATGCTTAATGATGCATGAAGGATGATGGGTTTTGAGTTTGGAGAGTTAATGAATCAACTCTTGGAGCCTCTCTCACTAGGTGAAGTGTTTCTCTCACTAAAAACCAGCTTGAAGATCTGAAAATCCAATTGGGAGAGAAGAGAACATATATATATAAGCCCTAGACAAAACTACGTTAATTTGAGAAAGTTTGCAAGAAGACAAGGCAAACCTGACGTAGTGCGCAGGTGCCACTGCTCGGTTACCTACCAGCACACTGACCCGCACATATGGGCCTTCCTGGTTCGTGACCAGCAAACTCACCAGCGAACCGAGGATAAAAATTCCCCAAGACCAACTGCGCTAGTCTACTACGCGGGTATGGACCCACGCATGTACCCGCGCATGCACATTTTGCTGGTTCCAGCACAGTGAACAGACCAGCGAACCGGGATTTAAGAACTAAACTAGGACAACTGCACTAGTGAGTGCGCGGGTAGTGACCCACGCACAAGGACCCACACACATGGCCTATCCATGCTTAAAAAATAAGCACTTCAAGACGTGCAATTCAAATGCATGTAAGTGTGTGTGAGTGTGTAACAATCAATGCATGTCAATACAAATGCATAAGATGTGAGTGTGTGCAACTAAATCTCTTCAAGAGTTAAGAACAAGTGAACTACATCTCTTGAAGCTCTTTGGGATGACAGGAAGCATGTCTTCGAGAAAACCACACTTGGAGAACCTAAGCTACCCGTTACATAAACATCCCCAATGTGATTTGTCATGAAATAAGTCAATCATAAAAGTGAGGTTCTTACATATACCATCCAGATCCTTCTTGGCAGGGGGTGGTAGGCAGCAAGAGGCCCATTTGGCTTGTCCTGGACTTGAGGGAGTGACGGGTGATCTACATTCCAGCTGTGGTCAATGGGACGTCCCTTAATGTATTCCAACTTGTAAGCCTCGCTTCGGATTACCATTCTAACCAGGTAGGGACCCTCCCTATTTGGTGCTAGTACCCTATCCGACCTCTTTCGGGTGTTCTGGGCTACTTTCCTGAGGACCAGATCTCTTTCTTTGAAGCTTCAGTTTTTGACTTTCCTGTTAAAGTATCAGGTAATTCGGCTCTGGTAGACTGCTAACCTTTCCGCAACCCTATCTTGTTTTTCCTTATAGAGGTTTAAGTTAGCCCTCAGCTTGTCTTCAGTTGCCTTCTAACTCAAAATGCTTAACCCTGAAGAAGGTGAGTTTATGATGGATAAGAAGGACAGCTTCTACCCCGAAAGCCAATGAGTAGGGGGTTTCTCCTGTATAAGTCCTTCTTATAGTGCGATAGGCCCATAGCACATCTGAGAGCTCTTCTGCCCATTTACCCTTCTTCTGCTGGAGTTTCTTCTTTAAGAGTCTTTTGACGGTCTTGTTTGTGGCCTCTACAAGGCCATTAATATAAGGATGTGCTACTGATGCGAAGCTGAAGCGAAGCTTGATTCCCAGGTTCTCGTAGAAATACCGGAATCTAGCATTATCAAACTGTTTACCTAGATCCGTGATAATGACAATCGGGGTACCGAAATGGCAGAACACATTCTTCTTGATGAATTCAGTTGTGTTTGCCTATGTGATCTTGGAGAGGGGCTCTGCTTCCACCCACATGGTAAAAATAGTTGATGGCTACTATTGCGGCATTTGCTTGACCAGGCGCGGTTGGGAGCGGTCTGATCAAATCTACTCCCCAGAAGTCAGACGGATATGGTGAGCTTTTAGAGGACAACCGCATTTAGATTGGTTATCTTCTGGCATGGTTCGCAAGACTGCAGAAATTTTCTCGTATCGTGGTGCAAGGTTGGCCAGTAGTATCCCATGCAAAGCACTTGGTAAACTAGCGTCTACCCCCCTTCGGTATGATTTCCACAGTCCCTTGAATGCACCTCTCTGAGTGCCCAACTAGCATCATCAGGATGTAGGCATCTAAGTAGGGGAGGGATCTTCCCCTGCGGTAGAGGTGCCCTTCTACCAGGCAATATCGAGCTAAGATCCTTTTGAGTTTGCGAGCTTGATCAGAGTCTTCAGAAAGCTTCTTTTCTTAAAGGTAGTCAACTATTGGATCCATCCAACACGGGTGGCACTCCATAGGGCTAACCTCCTTTCCTTCTGCTATGCTTGATTGGGAAATTATCTAGAGAGGTACCCCTTTTGGCAACGCCTGTCCTCCGTTTGTAGCTATCTTAGTAAGGACATTGGCTTGGTGATTCTGCTGCCTAGGTACCTACTCGATCTTGAATCCCTTGAATCGGGCCATAAGCTCCAAGACCTTTTCAAGGTAAGCTGCCATGTTATCTCATTTAGCCTTGTATACACCTGTTATCTGATTGACTACCAGCTGCGAATCATACTTAATGAGAAGGTAATTAGCTCCGAGTTTTGCAACTACACTTATCCCTGTTAGCAAAGCTTCATACTCGACTTTGTTATTGGTGGTGCTGAACTCAAATCTGTAACAGTGACAGCTTTTGACTTTTTCTGGATTAGTTAGAATGATTCCTCCCCCACGTCCTGCTTGATTGGACGCCCAATCTATATATAAGATCCAGGTTTCTCGATCGGTAGGCTAATATGCAAGTTCTTGCTTCTTTTGGGGGATAAGGTCTGAGCTCATGATGGTATCGGGATAGAGTATTGCACTGAACTCAACCATGAAATCTGCCAAAACTTGGGCCTTGATAGTAGTTCTGGCATTGTACCTGATATTATAATGGGTAAGCCCGAGGGCCTATATTACCAGTCTCTCTGATACGTCTGGTCTTTGGAGAAATTGACACAGAGGCTGATCAGTAACCATCGCGATCGAATGGGCTTGGAAGTGGGCAGAGCTTCCTCGTGGTGGTCACTAGTGCAAAGGCGAGCTTCTCTAGGAGAGTGCAATTTTTCTCCGATTTGGTCAGGGCACGACTTACATAGTAGAAGGGTTGTTGAACTCCATCTCCACATTCTTGAATCAGAGCCCCGCTTACGAGAGTCTCGGACACTACCAGGTACAATTGCAGCTCTTCTCCTGGTACCGGTTTGACCAGCAGTTGTGGACTGGCTAGGTAGTCCTTCAGAGACTGGAAGGCTAGCTCGTTGTCTTGATCCCATTTCATATTTTTCCCTTCCTTGATAGCTTTGAAGAAGGGGATACACTTATCGGTGGACCGTGATATGAAACGGTTAAGAGCTGTTATCCGGCAAGTTAGGCCTTGAATCAGCTTAAGCTAGGTAGGGGATTCCAAGTCTAGGATGGCTCGGATCTTCTCCGGGTTGGCTTTTATCCCTTACTCATGAACCATGAGGCCAAGGAATTTTCAGGCCGCTACCCCAAAAGTGCACTTAGCGGGGTTCAGTCGCATCTGATTCTCCATGACTACCTGGAAAGTCTGGCGGAGGTGGTCCGGGTACTGCTCGGCTACCTGGGACTTGGTGATCATGTCGTTAACGTACACCTCCATCGTCTTTCCTATCTGCTCTTTGAACAGCTAGTTGACCAAATGCTAGTAGGTAGCGCCTGCATTCTTAACACCGAAAGGCATTACCTTGTAGCAATATAAGCCCTGCCCGGTGATGAAACTGGTCTTGTCTTGATCGGCGGGGTGCATCATGATTTGATTGTACCCCAAGAATGCATCCATATAGCTTAGAAACTTGTTACCCGTAGTCGAATCTACAAGCTAGTCAATCTTTGGTAGTGGGAATCTGTCCTTCGAGTAAGTGCGATTGAGATCTGTGTAATTGACGCACATGCGCCATTTCCAGTTAACTTTGGTAACCATGACCACGTCGGTAATCCATTCGGGATACCGGGATTCCCTGATGAATTAAGCCTTCAAAAGCTTGTCAACTTCCTCTTGGACCGCAACACTCCTCTCCGGGTTGACATGCCAACACTTTTGTTTAACCGGTTTAAATGTGGGGTCAACAACCAATCTGTGAGCCGCCAAGGTGATAGGAATTCCCGGCATCTCTTCATGGCTCCACGCGTAGATGTCGCTGTATTCCTAAATGAGTTTTACCAGGTTCTTCTTCACTCCTACTTTTAACACTGCTCCTACCTTGATTATCTTTAAAGGATCATCTTCCCTGATTGGTATTTCCTCTAAACCATCTACAGAGCAGCCACTAGCCCACCCTCTGTTCTCTTCTTTTACATCTTCTATAATTGGAACCTCTGCCGTGGGCTCCTCTTCTGTTGTTTCCATTTCTTCTTTATCATCTAGGTACTCAGGGTTCTTTCTTGGTAACTCCTGGTCCTGTATGATAGTTACCTGTGAGCATTACTTGGCAAGCACCACTGGATTAGAAGATACCGCATAACATTTGCGTGCTACGTGCTGGTCCCCTCTTACTTTGCCTACCTTATCCCCTACCGTGAATTTCAGGATGTTGTGGTAGATCAACATGATACCCTTGAGAACTGACAGGAATGGTCTCCCAAGGATGGCGTTATAGGCAGATGGAGTATCGACCACGACGAAGTCCGTCATGAGGTTCTCCTGATAGTGCTGTCCCTATTATCACGGGTAGGATCATTGATCTCGTTGGTATCAGTGAGTCCCTAGTGAACCCATATAGCGGGGTTGAACTATTCCATCGTACCTTTGAAAAGGATATCCACGCTGCTGCTGGTATCAACGAAGACACGGTGGACTAGGAAGTTGGCTATCTGTACGGTGATAACCATGGGATTATCATGCGGCTGAATCGTGTTGTACACATCATCCTAAGTGAAAATAATCTGTGATGAATGAGAAGACTTCGGTGATACCCTAGTGACTATGAAGACATCCTGGCCCACATCTAGCCTGGGTACCTTTCTGGCACGCTTCTTCCTAGAATTGTTGGAGGTTCCTGCTAGGGTGGGACCTCTTCTGATAGTGTGGACTACGTGGATTTGCTCCATCAGATCTTTCCCTTTTGCTTTCCTCTTCTCCTCTACTGCCCTGATATCTGCTTGTACCTCCTTCACAGTCTGGATATTATCTCGCACCTATGGTAGAAACTTTACTAAGAAACCTCCTCTCACCAGCACTTCGATCTGGTTACGTAAGCTGTAGCATTCCGAGGTGTTGTGTCCCACATCCTCATTGAAATCACAATATTTGTAGCGGTTTCCGCATATCAGCTGGTGCTTTAATCGGGTTAAGTTTCCTGAGTAAACCTTTATCGCGGATGGCAAGGTAGATAGTCTCTCGAGATGCATTGAGAGGGGTGTAACTAGCGTACCCTTCTTCCTCTCTGGCTATCTGCACTACTTCCCTCGGTGTAGGAGTTGCTGTAGGGACCATGGATTACCGATCGCGCAGCTGAAGAACTTTTAAAAAATAATTATTTCAATGAAATACTGAAACTGCGATCAGTAAACCCTAGGATCTATTTTTCGGAACAGTAAAAACAAAAGGAATTGAAATCAAAACATAAAAGGGAAGAGAAGAAACAATTTTTTTCATACCTATGTAGGAGGCTTCTTCTCTTTAATACTATCAGCTCCTGGTTAAGAAACAATTTTCTTCATACCTACGTAGGTGGCTTCTTCTCCTTAAGACGACCAGCTTCAGGTTTGAACCACCTGATCTTCTTGGCTATCTCGCGGAATTGGTAACGGCGTGTGAGCGCTTCACGGTACTTCGGAATAACAGGAGAATAAAGAGAGAAAAAGAAGAATTTTTTTTTTGGCCGAACCCTAGAACATTTCTAGGTTTTCTTTTCTTCTCTCTGAACGCTCAAAACTCTTTTGATCGTATGTTTTTGGTGTTGTGTTATAGCTTCCAAAAACATATATCATATATATATATATATATATATATTTATAAAACTAATTAATTAAATCTTTTAAAATATCTTATATCTTTAAAGATATTAATCTCTTTAAATTCAAAATTGAATATTTAATTTAATAAAATAATCATATTATCTACTTTTATTCAAAATCAAATATCAGTTAACACCCTCCATTTAGTGATTAATAACATAATTAAATAATCTTATTATTTAATTTGTTCAAACACCATTATTCAATTAATTACCGAATAAATACGTGTCACTTTCGCAACACAATTAATTGGACAATCCAATTAATTAACTGTTACCCTTGTTACCTAAACAATCGGGCTAGTAAGGGGACCTAATGGACCCACATTATTTTGAGCTCCAATAATCCTTAGAAATAATTAATTAAACTCTTTAATTAATATTTTATGATTATTAACTCCGGTGTTATTCCACTAATAACCCGAAGCTGCACTCTCTCAACCGTAGATGTTTTTACACAAAATAATAACTTTCGGTGTCCATTGATATAGCTATTACATATGGTATAATCCTCCACAAGTAGTTCATAATATCTGTTATACCCCTCTAATTATATATTTACATTAAGTACCATTGATTCTCTAATAAACAATAAATCCTACATTCCTCACAGAATTAGGAGAGCGCTCATATTGTTCAAGCCCTGAATCAAACCTTAAGGGAACTACCATTTACTTCTCACAAGAAGGAGTGAATTCCACTATTGTGTACAAACCTTCCCAGCCACAAGCCAAACCACGATCCCAACATACAGAGCATATTGATCGCGAATGCAATTCCGACCTCACCCATGGTATATCAAAGACCACGATCTAACCTGAAGGAGTCGATAAGACACTGAGGATTAAGATCACCCACATATAGCCATCATTAGTTGATATATATGAATCTCATCGTTAAACGAATTTTAGTGAGAGATTCACATAGATCATGACCCAGTCTTATATGATCACATCATACAAGGTGCTTCCATTCTCATATCTCTATATGAATGATCCAGGATAGGATCACCGTACACTAAAAAAAGGACTGCAGCTGTAGATTAACCACAAATAAAATATCTAGCTTTATTTGCTATCTACGGACTCTTTAGATTGCACGTCTCTTACTGTATCCATCTATATATGACATTCATATACACAGTTCGAGATTACATTCAGCAATCTTGGATGTTAAATGCACAAGTTATACACAATATATGACGTAAGAAGAATGAATTAAACTATTCTTTTATTTATGTTAACATTCCATTTACAAATTACAAGCTTTAAGGCATAAACTCCAACAATCTTCCACTTGCACTAAAGCATGTGAGACATATCTCGTAACCCTATACCGTCTAGGTGACCTGCAAACACTTTAGCCAGTAAGGTCTTCGTAAATGGATCAGCATGATTGTACTGTGAGGTTATCTTGGTGACGATCACATATCCTCTCTACACTATCTTTCTAATGAGATGATACTTTCTCTCTATATGCTTCCCTATTTTGTGGCTTCTTTGTTCTTTGGAATTAGCCACAACAATACTATTATCACAATAAATTTTAATGGGCTTATCCAGATCTGGAACAACTTCCAGATCACTCAAGAACTTACGGAGCCAAACAGCCTCTTTAGCAGCTTCACAAGCGGCTACATATTCAGCTTCCATGGTAGAGTCAGCAATGCAAGATTGCTTTATACTTCTCCACACAATGGCTCCACCACCTAGGGTGAATACTGATACAGTCATGGATTTCCTAGAATCCCTGTCTGATTGAAAATCATAATCCGTGTATCCTAACGAGATCAAATCCTGTCCGGAATACACTAGCATATAGTTTCTCGTTCTTCGAAGATATTAGAGAATAGTCTTGACGGCAACCCAATGATCCAATCTTAGATTAGATTGCTACATGCTGACTACTGCCACAGCATAGCTGATGTCCGGTCTCGTGTATAACATAGAATACATGAGACTATTTACTGCCGACGCATAGGGTACATGTCTCATATCCTCAACTTCTTGATGCTTCTTATGACACTATTCCTTAGACAAGTAAACTCCATGCTTGGAAGGTAAATTACTTTTCTTGGAGTTCTGTATCAAAAATGCATAAGAATCTTATCGATATACGATACCTGAGACAGTGCTATAAGTTTGTTCTTACGATCCCTTATAAGTTGGATCCCTATAACATAACTTGCCGCTCCCAAATCTTTCATTTGGAATTGGATAGCCTGCCAGCCCTTTACATCAGACAACACTCCCACATCATTCCCAATGAGTAGGATGTCATCTAGGTATAGGACCAAGAAAACTACTTTCTTGTCAATGATGCGCTTATAGACAAGGCTCATCGATGTTTTGCTCGAAGCCATAGGTTTTGATCACATCATCAAACCTTATGTTCCAAGATCTAGATGCTTGCTTAAGTCCATAGATGGACCTTTACAGCATGCAAACATTTTGCTCTTGATCTGGAGACACAAATCTCTCTGGTTGCATCATAAAGATGCTCTCGTCAAGCAGTCTAGACATCCATCTGCCAAATTTCATAATCGAAATAGGCAGCAATGGATAAAAGAATTCTAATAGACTTAAACATGGCTACTGGTGAGAAGGTCTCTTCATAATCGACCTCCTCTTTCTGAGTATAACCCTTCGTTACTAGCCTTACCTTGAAGGTCTCTACCTTCCCATCTACTCCTCTCTTTCTCTCGTAGATCCACTTACACCATATGGGTTTTACCCCATCTGGTAAGTCTACAAGTTCCCGAACTGAGTTAGAGTATATGGACTCCATCTCGAGATACATGGCTTTAAGCCATTCCTCTTTATCAGGATCTTCCAATACATTCTTAAATGTCAATGGATCATCCACACTATCAGTAGAGACAACATCTTGTCCCTCACTTACACCCAAATAGCGTTCAGGCTATCTCACAACCCTCTCACTACATCTAGGTGGTAGTGTATCCTGACTAGGAACCATCTGACTCTTAGATGTTAATGGATCAACAACTCTTGTTGACTGAGTACTGGTCTCACCAGGCTCCAACTTATTCAATACAATTTTAGAACGAGGTTTATGGTCACTAATATAGCTATACTCAAGAAACGTTGCATTTGTCGATATAAATACTTTGTTATCTTCAGGACTATAGAAGTATCCACCTCTGGTCTCCTTGGAGTATCCTACAAATAAGTAGACCACTGACTTGGGATCTAGCTTTCCAGTTCTGTTCTTCGATACGTGTGCTGGACACCCCTCATATGCGAAAATGTCTCAAACTAACTGTAAGACCATTTCACAACTCTAGGGGAGTCTTAGGAACAGATTTGGATGTCACAACATTTAAAATGTATGCTGCTGTTTGCAACGCATATCCCTAAAAGGAATTTGGTAATTATGAGAAACTAATCATATATCTCACTATTTCCATAGGGTTCTATTTCTCCTCTCCGCGACACCATTCTACAGAGGTGTGCCAGGAGTTGTGAGTTGGGACACTATCCCAGACTCGACCATAAAGTCTTCAAACTCTTGGTCATGATACTCATCTCCAGGATCCGATCGTAGAGTCTTGATAGTCTTTCCTAACTGATTCTCAACTTTATCTCGGTATTCTTTGAACTTTTCAAATGTTTTCGACTTTCATTGCATTAGGTAGACTTATCCGTATCTTGAGTAGTCATCCATAAAGGTGACATAATACTCATAACCACCCCTGCCTTTAACATTCATCGGTCCGCAGACGTCTGTGTGTATAAGCTCTAGCAGTTCTTTAGCTCTAAGCCCTTTTCCAGTAAAAGGTCTCTTAGTCATCTTACCTTCCAGACAAGATTCACAGACAGGTAAGGTGCCAACCTTTAACTCACTTAAAGGTCCAATTTTTACAAGTCTGTTTATCCGGTCAAGATTATAATGACCAAGCCTTAGATGCCAGAGATAATTTCATTTTCTGGAGAAATCTTATGTCGTTTAGTTTTTTGTTTTTCAACCTTGAACATTTCGGTGTTGATTAGTGTTGTATGTACTAACGGTGTTAACACATACAAATAGTTTTCATTAATTCCTGAACAAATATTCAAACTATTCTTTATAATAATAACTGATTTATTATCAAAAGAAACAGAAAATAATTGTTCTAACAATTTAGAAACGGAAATTAAATTCCGTGCAAATCCAGGAATGAAAAATACATTGTCCAACAATATGAAATTATTATTACAAAAACGTAATCTAATTAAGCCAACTACTCATGCCGAAATGACATCCCCTGACCCCACACGCATAGAAAAGGCTCCCTCCTTAAGCAGTGTCCAAGAATCAATCCACTACAAATAAGAACAAACATGGTTAGTGGCCCCCGAATCAACTAACCAGGGTGAAGAATCATCTTCCACTAAACATGACTCTAACCTACACCTCTTAATGTATTTAAAGCAATTTGGTCTTAAGTGACCAATCAACAAAAATGACAAGTAGGTATAAAAGAAGAGTTTATACCATTACATTGAGATCTCATCGAGGCATCACCATGTTGATGAGGTCCTCTTTGATGGTGCTTCGGTTTGCTTCTTCTTGGAGCTTGAACCGATTGGTGGCACCTTTGTGGTCTAGCTTGTTGAGGTGGTTGAGGCGGTTGATCATGCCTTCTTGGTTGAGCAAGCCACTTATGGTCATCTCCTTTCTTGATAGTTGACTTGTTGGAGGAGGTGGTTGTCTTCTCAAGGACTTGTCCTTTCTTCTTGGATTGCCTAGGCTTTGGTTGAGTTGCCAAAGCTTGTGTGGAATTTCCTTAAGATAAACACTTCTTGGATGAAGCATTATTCTTGCCTTGAGCTTGAGGTTGCTTGATCTTGGCCTTTTTTAATTCTTGAAGGCACATCATCTCACTTTCCTTGACAATTCTTAAGGAGTTATCTTTGATGGCAAGTTCATCTTTCATTGCCTTCATCCGTTGGTGGCAATCTTCAATCTCCTTCTCATACTTGGACACAACAATCTTGTCCATCATCAAGGAGTCATCAATAGAGGTCTCCTTCTTCATGGTCTTCAATTTGGAGATAAGAATGGAGATGTCTTCCATTTGCTCATCCATGATCTCTTTGTACCATTGAAGTTGATTTTGACAATTTTGCTTATTTTCTTCAAGGGTACGGATTTTTTCCTCCGAAGAAATGTTCCACATTCTCAAAGTCTCATTTTCCTTGGAAAGCTCTTCATTTTGCTTCAAGACTTTGAGAAGGATCACTTGACATTCCTCAATTGAGTCAATTCCCTCATCAAGGCCTTTGCCTTGGTCACTAGTTGTCACACCAACACTTTCCTCTATATTAGAGTCAAGATTCAAGGCCATGTTTCCTTCATCCAAAACTTCCACATAGGAAGCACCATAGGCCATGAAGTTAAGCACATGCTCTTCACCATTGGAAGAGTTGTCTTCACTCTTTTTGACCAAAATCTTCTTCTTGAAGTCATTTCTTCTTGAGTTATTCTTTTTCTTCTCAAGCTTCAAAAATCTTCTAAACTTCATTGCCTTGAGGGCCATCTCCTCATCGGAGTCACTATATGAAGTAGAAGCTAGGATGTTGGAGCGAGTGCTCATAGAACCTCTAAGGGTTGGAGCATCCTCAACATCAACGGAGAGGCAAACATTCCTTTCTCCGAAAATTTCCTCTCTATGTGTTTCACTCTCACACATAGTGTTTAGTGAATAAATGAATGTAAATGAATGCAATGATCAAAATGCAAACAAATGCAAGACACACAAACGATAAGCAAGGATCACCTAAGTATGTCTAGGAACCCGCTTTGATACCAATTGAAAATACACAAAGTGTGTGTCTAACAACCTAGAGGGGGGGGGGGGGGGTGAATGGGTTGTTAATCGATTATTACCAACCTTTTTGATTAGTCAAAATTAATCACAATTAACCCAAACAATCAAACAATAAAAATCAAGTAAAGTGCGGAAATATAAAGAACGCTTGATTTTTATATGGAAACCCTCCAAACGGGAAAAACCACGGGACTAGCCATGCTAGCCACTTGAGCCACATAAATCCACTGTATGAAAAGAAAGTTACACCCTCAAGTGATACTCGGACTCTCACTCTCGATAACCTCAGGCTATGGAAACTACCACTCGCCACTCTTGGTTCAATCCCTAGTGATATCCCCCGATACACTACTTTTGGCGTGAGCACCTCCTAATCTACCCCACGGTCCTTTTACAGTGGCTCTTAGCAACCAATGCTTGCCAACCAACCTTTGGTTGCAAGACTTCAATGCTTGTGCAACTTCACCTCGAAGCCACAAGACTTTGAATCAATGAAGAGTATGAAATGTCTATGTGACCATGTGAAATTATGCTCAATGCAATTTCTGCTAGACTACACAAATTGCTCAACTAGGAATTTGTAGAAACAAATCCAAGTTGTCAAATGTCTAAATCCAAAGCATAAAGACTTAGCTAGATGTTATCAATAACAACCATCCTAGCTATCACAAACAATCACAATGAATCAACAAATATGCTCACAATATATTCAACATAAACTTAGCATATATTCATATGATTGAGACAAGACATTTAATCATTCACTAAATGCAAGTCTTAGACAAAAGTCTATCAACAAACAAACTCAATTAGATTTGTATAGAATTTCCAACAAACTAATTGTTACACAAAATATGCATAAACATTCAATAAGCTTAACTAGTTGATTAAGAATCAATATTTCAACCTAGTTACCAATGAATCACAAATGAATGTTTATGACCTAGCTTTTAGGCAAAAAAGACCTAATCAATTTAGCAATCACAATACAAACCCAATCATGTTATCAAGACTCATAAATATGCAATAAAGTAGAGTCTAGGTATTTAATCATGCAATAAATACCTAATCTAGAGTAAGGAGAACAATAAATGATATTCAAGGAAGTTCTTGCTTACCTAGTCATGAAACAATGAAGACCCATCCTCAAATGATGTGGAATGATGCAAGAATGAGATGGGTTTTGGGTTTGGAGAGTCAAGGAACAAAGCTTGAAGCTTTCTCTCTCTAGGGGAGCTCTTTCTCTCACTAGGAATGTATATTTCAGAGCTCTAGGTCTGATTGGGGAAGAAGATGATGTATTTATATGATCCAAGTGAAGCCACGTCATTTTGGATAAGGAAAAACTGATTTCTGGCGTCAAAAGGCGACTTGTCAGGTGGCATGCACAAGTGGCCTTGCATGTCGCCTAACACACTGGACAGCACAACAGCTCTGGTTTCGAGTGACCCAAACAATGACCAAACGATATCGAAACCTTTCAAATAATATACCGTTGGAAAGGCATAGAAGTATAATTTCTAATCCTTTTTATAGAATCAGATTTTGATCTCTAGAAAAAATGTTATGGTCATTGGAGTGACCAAAGGTCAAAAACAGATAACAGCAGAGATGCTCTGTTTCAGTGGTCTCTTTGGAGACTTCAAAACCAAACCAAACGGTCATAAAAAATTACGAATAATATACCGTTGGAAAGATATGGAAGTCTACTTTCTACTCCAATTAACAAGATAAGATTTGGATTAATGTAGAAAGAGTTATGATCAAAAGAGTGACCAAAGGTCAGAATGGGTCAATAACAAAAATCCCACAACCATGGTATAAAACCATGTAACGAAATAACAATCCAAGAGAGGACAAATGGAACCTCTCTATGGTCACAAATCGCGCTAAGACACAAGCACACCAATGTACAAGCGCGGACACAACACAAGCACACCATCGTGCGAGTGAGAACGTTTCCGAACACACACGGAAAACGTAAAACGAAACAACCACACGTAAAGACAAACAAAGACGTGCTCGTGTGAGTTGTATAATGGATGCACACATATAAACAATAAAGAACACAAATGCAAGATGAACAAAGCATGCATGAAGTGTGTGTGTGCACCTAAACTCTTCAAGAGACAAAGTCAAGTGAGTATACCTTTTGCTCTTGAAGTCATGGAGATGCTTGGAAGCTTGCCAACATGGACCTAAGCAACCCATTACACAATCATCCCCAATGTGGTGTGGTTTGTCATGAAATAAGCCAATCATAAAATCGAGGTCCTTACAATCTCCCCCTTTGGCTATTTCATGACAAAACAACCGCTTACAAACATTCCTCACAAAATAAAATAAAGCTATTGTCCATGATCACTTCTACCTTACAAAAGAGATTCCTAGAATCTAAATCTTCTATATCTTCTATCTCCTTGTAGAATCATCAATGTACCTACACACAATAGCAAGAGGCACTTTCCAAGAACAAGTGCAAGTGAGGTGAACAAATAAAAACAAGCATTGCACTCAATAACAAATAAAGCAATACAAAGAAATGCATATGCAATGCTCCCCCTAAAAGGTTACTCTCTCTCATGACATCTCCCCTAAAGCATAAACAATGCTCCCTCTATATCTCTCAAGACTTCTCCCCCTTTTTGTCAAGAGATAGGCAAAGGAGCTCCCCCTATCGGGTTGCTTTAGCAAAGAGAGCTATTCGCACAATTACATTGCATAATCATATACACAAACTTTATGCAACTTAAATAATTGAGAGAGATTCAAGGAGTTTTATTTACAATAAAAAAATGTGTGAAATTGTTTCTTTGCATGCAAGACATATAGCATTCAAGTTCAAGCAATGGTATTTGGCAAAGCAAACATCAAAAGGGTTTCCAAAAGAATTCAAACCAATTTGTACCCTTTTGTCATAAGCAAACAGGATATAGTGTTTCAAAGATGAATTTCAATTTAAAGAGCAACTATATCAAACTTTATAAGTGAAACAAGACATGAGCGACTTTTGCACCCTTTTTGATTTTTCCGGGTAAGATACCCGTATGATAGTAGCCTTGTTCAACTAATAAAGAGAGAGAGAAGACTAAATTTGGATGAGACATCCTTATTTATTGCATGGATACTAGATCCTTATTGGGTTTAGTCTTCTCATTTGCTTTCACACATATTTTGCACTAAAGCAATCAAAAACATTTCATGCATATCATTTTAAGCATGTCATTAAAAGTTCTCATGTCATGGAGTTAAATTATGGGTCATTCAAATGTACTTTCCCAATCAAAATCTCCTAGTCAAAAAATGCATTGTTGAACTAAAATATGACATGGATTGCAAACAAAGCAAGGTTGCACACTTATTAAGAAAAGAACATATAAGCATATGTACAACCAATCATCTCAAGCAATTACAAAAGAGCATAAAATTAATCAACTTTTTGCATATGGAAAATCATGCAAGTTTGCTCTCTTTGCTTGAGCTCCCTTCATGGGGTCAAATCCAACCAAGTCAATGGGAGACATGAGCTCCTATAGACCTACCAAGTCCAATGGACCTAATTGCATCTACGGGAGTCACATGGGCACTTAGGCAAGCGGGTTCATTCTTTCTAACCCACCTAGGTTCCACCTTATCATTTCTAGTGGTCATTGACATGTTTATAAATTCCCTAGGTTCATGCAAACTTGCCTTCTTTTTCAACCGTTTTTCTTTCATGCTTTCTAACCTACACCTCTTAATGTATTTAACGCAATTTGGTCTTAAGTGACCAATCATACCACAAAAATGACAAGTAGGTATAAAAGAAGAGTTTATACCATTACATTGAGATCTCATCGAGTCATCACCATGTTGATGAGGTTGTCTTTGATGGTGCTTCGGTTTACTTCTTCTAGGAGCTTGAACCGATTGGTGGCACCTTTTTGGTCTAGCTTGTTGAGGTGATTGAGGCGGTTGATCATGCTTTCTTGGTTGAGCAAGCCACTTATGGTCATCTCCTTTCTTGATAGTTGACTTGTTGGAGGAGGTGGTTGTCTTCTCAAGGACTTGTCCTTTCTTCTTGGATTGCCTAGGCTTTGGTTGAGTTGCCAAAGCTTGTGTGGACTTTCCTCGAGATAAACACTTTTTGGATGAAGCATTGTTCTTGCCTTGAGCTTGAGGTTGCTTGATCTTGGCCTTTTTTAATTCTTCAAGGCACATCATCTCACTTTCCTTAACAATTCTTAAGGAGTTATCTTTGATGGCAAGTTCATCTTTCATTGCCTTCATCTGTTGGTGGCAATCTTCAATCTCCTTCTCATACTTGGACACAACAATCTTGTCCATCATCAAGGAGTCATCAATAGAGGTCTCCTTCTCCATGGTCTTCAATTTGGAGATAAGAATGGAGATGTCTTCCATTTGCTCATCCATGTTCTCTTTGTACCGTTGAAGTTGATTTTGACAATTTTGCTTATTTTCTTCAAGGGTACAGATCTTTTCCTCCGAGGAAATGTTCCACATTCTCAAAGTCTCATTTTCCTTGGAAAGCTCTTCATTTTGCTTCAAGACTTTGAGAAGGATCACTTGACATTCCTCAATTGAGTCAATTCCCTCATCAAGGCCTTTGCCTTGGTCACTAGTTGTCACACCAACACATTCCTCTATATTAGAGTCAAGATTCAAGGCCATGTTGCCTTCATTCCAAAACTTCCACATAGGAAGCACCATAGGCCATGAAGTTAAGCACATGCTCTTCACCATTGGAAGAGTTGTCTTCACTCTTTTTGACCAAAATCTTCTTCTTGAAGTCATTTCTTCTTGAGTTGTTCTTTTTCTTCTCAAGCTTCAAAAATCTTCTAAACTTCATTGCCGTGAGGGCCATCTCCTCATCGGAGTCACTATGTGAAGTAGAAGCTAGGATGTTGGAGCGAGTGCTCATAGAACCTCTAAGGGTTAGAGCATCCTCAACATCAACAGAGTGGCAAACATTCCTTTCTCCGAAAATTTCCTCTCTATGTGTTTCACTCTCACACATAGTGTTTAGTGAATGAATGAATGTAAATGAATGCAATGATCAAAATGCAAACAAATGCAAGACACATAAACAATAAGCAAGGATCACCTAAGTATGTCTAGGAACCCGCTTTGATACCAATTGAAAATACACAAAGTGTGTGTCTAACAACCTAGAGGGGGGGTGAATGGGTTGTTAATAGATTATTACCAACCTTTTTGATTAGTCAAAATTAATCACAATTAACCCAAACAATCAAACAATAAAAATCAAGTAAAGTGAGGAAATATAAAGAACACTTGATTTTTATGTGGAAACCCTCCAAACGGGAAAAACCACGGGACTAGCCATGCTAGCCCCTTGAGCCATATTAATCCACTGTATGAAAAGAAAGTTACACCCTCAAGTGATACTCGGACTCTCACTCTCGATAACCTTAGGCTATGGACACTACCACTCGCCACTCTTGGTTCAATCCCTAGTGATATCCCCCGATACACTACTCTTGGCGTGAGCACCTCCTAATCTACCCCCACGGTCCTTTTACAGTGGCTCTTAGCAACCAATGCTTGCCAACCAACCTTTGGTTGCAAGACTTCAATGCTTGTGCAACGTCACCTCGAAGCCACAAGACTTTGAATCAATGAAGAGTATGAAATGTCTATGTGACCATGTGAAATTATGCTCAATGCAATTTATGCTAGACTACACAAATTGCTCAACTAGGAATTTGTAGAAACAAATCCAAGTTGTCAAATGTCTAAATGCAAAGCATAAAGACTTAGCTAGATGTTATCAATAACAACCATCCTAGCTATCACAAACAATCACAATGAATCAACAAATATGCTCACAATGTATTCAACATAAACTTAGCATATATTCATATGATTGAGACAAGACATTTAATCATTCACTAAATGCAAGTCTTAGACAAAAGTCTATCAACAAACAAACTCAATTAGATTTGTATAGAATTTCCAACAAACTAATTGTTACACAAAATATGCATAAACATTCAATAAGCTTAACTAGTTGATTAAGAATCAATATTTCAACCTAGTTATCAATGAATCACAAATGAATGTTTATGACCTAGCTTTTAGGCAAAAAAGACCTAATCAATTTAGCAATCACAATACAAACCCAATCATGTTATCAAGACTCATAAATATGCAATAAAGTAGAGTCTAGGTATTTAATCATGCAATAAATACCTAATCTAGAGTAATGAGAACAATAAATGATATTCAAGGAAGTTCTTGCTTACCTAGTCATGAAACAATGAAGACCCATCCTCAAATGATGTGGAATGATGCAAAAATGAGATGGGTTTTGGGTTTGGAGAGTCAAGGAACAAAGCTTGAAGCTTTCTCTCTCTAGGGGAGCTCTTTCTCTCACAAGTAATGTATATTTCAGAGCTCTAGGTCTGATTGGGGAAGAAGATGATGTATTTATATGATCCAAGTGAAGCCACGTCGTTTTGGATAAGGAAAAACTGATTTCTGGCGTCAAAAGGTGACTTGTCAGGCGACATGCACAAGTGGCCTTGAATGTCGCCTAACATACTGGACAGCAGAACAGCTCTGGTTTCGAGTGACCCAAAACATGACCAAACGATATCGAAACCTTTCAAATAATATACCGTTGGAAAGGTATAGAAGTATAATTTCTAATCCCTTTTATGGAATCAGATTTTGATCTCTAGAAAAAATGTTATGGTCATTGGAGTGACCAAAGGTCAAAAATGGATAACAGCAGAGATGCTCTGTTTCAGTGGTCTCTTTGGAGACTTCAAAACCAAACCAAACGGTCATAAAAAATTACGAATAATATACCGTTGGAAAGATATGGAAGTCTACTTTCTACTCCAATTAACAAGATAAGATTTGGATTACTGTAGAAAGTGTTATGATCAAAAGAGTGACCAAAGGTTAGAATGGGTCAATAACAAAAATCCCACAACCATGGTATAAAACCATGTAACGAAATAACAATCCAAGAGAGGACAAATGGAACCTCTCTATGGTCACAAATCGCGCTAAGACACAAGCACACCAATGTACAAGTGCGGACACAACACAAGCACACCATCGTGCGAGTGAGAACGTTTCCGAACACACAAGGAAAACGTAAAACGAAACAACAACACGTAAAGACAAACAAAGACGTGCTCGTGTGAGTTGTATAATGGATGCACACATATAAACAATAAAGAACACAAATGCAAGATGAACAAAGTATGCATGAAGTGTGTGTGTGCACCTAAACTCTTCAAGAGACAAAGTCAAGTGAGTATACCTTTTGCTCTTGAAGTCATGGAGATGCTTGGAAGCTTGCCAACATGGACCTAAGCTACCCATTACACAATCATCCCCAATGTGGTGTGGTTTGTCATGAAATAAGCCAATCATAAAATCGAGGTCCTTACCCTTCTTCTTGGCTATCTCCTCCAGATACTGAGAAGAGTTCCTCTTCCAGTGCCCGACCTTGTCGTAATGGAAACATTTTCCCTTGCCATGGTCGGTGGAGGCGCCATTCTTTTTGTTCTGGGCTTTCTTGGGTTTGGGCTTACCCTTCGCCTTCCAGTAGACATCTTCCTCTTCTTGTTATTGGAGGAAGATGGTTCGACAACATTTGCCTCTCCGGTCTTACTTTTACTGTCCTTAGTCAAGGACTTAAAAGTAGTGAGCTTATTGAGCAACTGAGTGAGACTAAACTTTAGCTTGTTCATCTCATAGTTACTCTTAAACTGATCGAAACTCTTTGGAAGAGTCGTCAGTATTATGCCCACCTAATTGGGTTCATCAATGGCCTCGCCATTGATCTCTAAGACATCATGTTCAGGACAAGTTCTCGAACAGATATGCCCTCTTTCATCCGAACAAGCATTGCGGAACGAACAGCTTCATACCGCTTTTGCTTAGAGGGCTGCCCAAACATAGCCTACAATGACTCTATTACTTCGAATGCGGAAGTCATTGCATCGTGCTTTGTGACAAGCACGTCTATCTACTAGATAACAGATATGTTCTAGCTTTCTCATCTGATGAGACCCATTTTTGATATGCCTCACGAACAGCTCGTGCGGCATTGGCAGTAGGAGATGGAGGACATTCCTCGGTAAGCACAAACTTCAGGTCCTTAGTAACCAAAATTGCATTGATGTTGTGTTTCCATTTAGTGCAGTTATCACCAGTCAATTTATCATTTGCAAGTATTTGTAAGAGTGCAGATGACATGGCTGAGATAAACATAAAATAAGAAATTCATTCAGTCATACATTCATAACAAGTGCGGATGGTTTGGCATAAAATTAAACATGATGCATGAACATGTTTAATGAACAAGAACAACCCAAAAAGAATTACTACGCCACGATAATCTAACATACCATAAGCAAGTGCCGCCTTAGGGTCGGTCAAATTCTTACATGTTAGATAGAGACACTCTCAATCAAATGATATTCCAGAATAACTCTTATTCTTATATCACTCAACCATCGGTTATTCAGTCAGGTTTTTAATTAACTAAGTTTAATCAAAACCTTATGAGTGTAACCCATCATTTCAGATCTCATGAGCTTAACTCGAGAATTGCCCTCCTTAGGGTCGGTCAATCCTTAAATACCCTTATAAATCCTATATGTTAGGAAGGTCAACATTGGTATTAATCTTTGTGGAAACCATCCTTAGGGAGGACAAAAGAAAAGCCGTCACGAGGCCCCACTCGGATCCCACGGTGTTGAACTAATGATGGAGATTGCGGGATATAACGTCATATATCCCTCTCCCACTCACTATTTTATAACTAGGGTTTTCTATAGTTGTTAATGCTCCTAGATTTTACAAGATTAAAAGGCTAACTTCAGTCTAGTCGTCTAGCGCATTAACCTTTCTTTATTAGAATCTAATTCTAATTAACTAATAAATTATTACGATTTTTTACTCTTAAAAATCCAATCTATTAGTAATAATTCTAATCTATGTAAACAATTTACTAATACTAGAATTATTAATGTGTATTTGCCAAGTTTTATCAATTAAAACTAAACACATTATTAGGTCCAATTATAATTAGGGATTAATCGAATTAAACCTAATATTTATAATGGACCCTACTAATCTACATAATTAAACATATTAATAGATTAGTAATTAATGAGAATAACCAAGTTTTTACTCCTAAAAACTAATCCCATTAACTTATAGCCAATTATGTGAATTACCCATTTTAATCAAATTAAAATTAAACACATAATATAGAAGGCTATAATGCATGTATGACATATCAATATATATATATATATATATATATATATATATGTAGGCACACATAATCTAAATGATACGCATATGCATGGCAATGATTTAGTTATCTCATAATAAATGCTGTATATGAGTTGACTGAGTACAATGGGTTATTTAACTTAAAACAAATATCTAATTACAAAAGTTATCCAAGGCATTCCTTGGTCTTCAAGTAAATCCTATATTCTTCAAGTCTTTGCGTTCTTTTTATTTTGGGCTTTTAACCAAGTCCAACTTGATAAAAAATATTTTTAATGTGATCTATCTCGTGAATCAAACATAAAGCCCAAGTGATACTCTAACACTAATTGGAGGCCCAAGAAAATATATATATATATATATATATATATGAAAATACAAACTTAAGCATGTGTCTAATAACCTAGAGGGGGGTGAATAGGTTTTAATCAAGTTGATTACCAATTTTTCTTGATTAATCAATATTAAAAATTCACCTTATAAACAAACATACAAAATCAAGTGTAAAGAGCGGAAATATAGATAACACTTGATATTTACGTGGAAACCCTTCAACAAGGGAAAAACCACAAGCTATCCTTCTAGCCACACACTGATCCTCAAATCCACTATTGTAATGATGTTTACAACCTAGGTTGACCTCTAGTCACACCATTCTCGGTCACTAACCCACCACTACTACCCAACGGGCCTTTATAGTGAATCCTTGATCACTTTGCTTGCCAACCACACCTTGGTTGCAAGACTTCACTTGCTTGTGCACTACACCTTGTAGTCACAAGACTTAACTCTCAAAGAAGAGATTAACAACCTTAGTGAATATATGAATATTCAAAATGCAAATAATGCTAGGCAACACTAAATGCTTATCTAGGGATTAAATATGACACTAAGTACAAATCATAGATATCAATGTCTATATGAATGCTCATAAAGACCTAACTAGATATAGATATGAAAGTCTAAACTCTAGTCATCAAACAAAGCCATATCAACACATGTTGTCACATAAAATGGCAAGGACAATAAATGCAATTAACAAATGCAATCAATGAGTCCTAATTAGCTAGAAGGCAAATATGTCCTAAATATTAGCTATCACAATACAACAACCCAAACATCAACAAATATCTCAACTTGTAATTAATATCTAAATCTAGATGCAAACAAGTTATAATGAGTGTAGATTGTGTTCCACTTGTTAATCAAGAACACTAAAATGAGTGTAGATTGTGTTCCACTTACCTAGTCATGTATGTTGATGAAGACCCATGCAAGAACACATCCTAGATGAGGCTAGTTGATGCTTGATTCATGAATGAATGATGGGTTTGGGTTTTGGAGAGGTAAATAACAAAGCTTGAAGCTTTCTCTCTCTAAGGGTTGTTCTCTCTCTCAAAAATATGTTCTTTAAGCTCTAAAACGAGATGGGGAAGAAGAGAACATATATATAGAAGCCTTAGACAAAACTGTGTCGTTTTGGGCTTGGGAATCAAAATCTCGTCAATACCGCTCATTGGACCGCGGCTCAGGTAAGTGTCCAGATCACGGTACATACAACAGTGTGCCTACTGGACAACACTGTGACTCGGACCGCTATGCGTGCAAGTGCACAGGCTGCGGTATAGGCAACATGGGCCTACTAAACTTTACCGTGACTCAAACCGCTGTGTGTGCAAGTGCACAGGCCACGATATAGGCAACATGGGCCTACTGATGTATATCGCTCTGTATACCGTGGTGTAAGCGGAGATTGCCAAGCGGTCTAGGCCGCGCTAAGAGAAGAAATTCTCTTTTCCAGGAAAACTCATCACACTAAGTAATGTGCAAAATGTGCAAGTGTGGAGTGTGAAAGAATGCACAACAATTCAAATGCAAGTAAGTGTGTGAGTGTGCAATCAATGCATGTCAATACAAATGCATAAGATGTGAGTGTGTGCAACTAAATCTCTTCAAGAGTTAAGGACAAGTGAACTACCTCTCTTGAAGCTCTTTGGGCGGAAGCATGTCTTTGAGAAAACCACACTTGGAGAACCTATGCTACCCGTTACATAAACATCCCCAATGTGATTTGTCATGAAATAAGCCAATCATAAAAATTGAGGTTCTTACAATCTCCTCCTTTGGCTATTTCATGACAAAATCACCACTCACAAAGTAATCCTCACAAACAAAAATAAAGCTATTGGTCAACAAAGTAATTCTACGATACATTAAGAGAAACCTAGGATCTAAGTCTTCAAGGTCTTCAATCTCTTCGTAGATCATCATACCTACACACAATAGCAAGAAAGCACTTTCCAAGAACAAGTGTAAGTGAGGTGAACAAATATAAAAAGCAATTGCACTCAATAAAGCAATATAAAGAAATGCATGTGCAGTGCTCCCCCTAAATGGTTACTCTCTCTCAAGACTTCTCCCCCAAAGCATAATCAATGCTTCTCCTATATCTTTCAAGACTTCTCCCCCTTTTTGTCATGAGATAGGCAAAGGAGCTCCCCCTATCAGGTTGCTTTAGCAAAGAGAGCTATTAGCACAAATACGATGCATAATCATATACACAAATTTTATGCAACTTAAATAATTGAGAGAGATTCAAGGAGGTTTTTTTAATAAAAAAATGTGTGAAATTTGTTGCTTTGCATGCAAGACATATAGCATTCAAGTTCAAGCAATAGTATTTGGCAAAGCAAACATCAAAAGGGTTTCCATAAGAATTCAAACCAATTTGTACCCTTTTGTCATAAGTAAACAAGATATAGTTTTTCAAAAAGAATTTAAGTGAAAAGAGCAACTATATCAAACTTTATAAGCGAAACAAGACGTGAGCGAGTTTTGCACCCTTTTTTTTTCCGGGTAAGATACCTATATGATAGTAGCCTTGTTCAACTAATAAAGAGAGAGAAAAGACTAAATTTTGATGAGACATCCTTATTTATTGCATGGATACTAGACCCTTATTGGGTTTAGTCTTCTCGTTTGCTTTCACACATGATTTGCATATAAGCAATCAAAGACATTTCATGCATAACATTTTGAGCATGTCATAAAAAACAAGTTCACATATCATGGAGATAAATTATAGGTCATTCAAATGTAGTTTCCCAAATAATTCTCCTAGTCCAAAAATGCATGTTTGAACATAAATATGACATGGATTGCAAATGAAGCAATGTTGCACACTTATTAAGAAAATAACATATAAGCTTATATGTTCAACCAAGAATCTCAAGCAATTATAAAAGAGCATAAAATAAATCAACTTTTTGCACATAACAAATTATGCAAACTCGCTTTCTTTGCTTGAGCTCCCCCCATGGGTCAAATTCGTACCGTATCAGGGCAAGAGACAAGTCCCATTAGACATACTAAGTCCATTTGACTCAGTAGTATCCAAGGGTGTCATATGATCATGATTTCAATCGGGTTCAATTTTTCTAACCCACCTAGATTCCACCTTTTTTAATTTTAGTGGTCAAAAACTTCAAGTCTCTAGGTTCCCTAGGATCATGCAATTTAGCCCTACGGTTCATTTTCTTTTCTCTCATGCTTTCAATTCTACACATTCTAATGTAGTTAATGCACTTTGGTCGAATGTGACCAATCATACCACAATAATGACAAGTAGGTATAAAAGAAGGATTCATACCATTGCATTTAGCTCTCATCGAGGCATGGCCATGTTGATGAGTTTGTCTTTGATGTTGCACCGGTTGGCTTTCCTTGGGAGCATTAGCCGGATGTTGGTGCCTTTGTGGTTGAGCATGAGAAGCACGATTAGCTTGCCTCAAAGGTTGATTAAGCTTTGATTGAGGTATCCTCAAGGGTTGAGGTTGAGCTTGTTTCCTCAAAAGCATCTTCAAGGTTGAGCTCTTAGAAGATTCACCCACAACAAGAATTTTCTTGGGTGATAAAGGCGGACATTTAGGAGAAATCTCCTTCACAACTGTAGTCTTGCCCGCGAATGGAGTGGACTCCTCATCAATGAAACCAAGCCCTAGCTTGTCATATGGCATCTTGCCAATACTTAACATGTTGTCAAGCATCTTCGAACCCGAAGTCATCTTAGCAAGAGACATTCTTGCTTCATTAAGTTCCATCGTCAACTTGTCTTCATTCTCTTTTAAGCATCTCACTTCATCATTCAAGTAAGTCATCTTGGCTTGTAGTTGAAGGTTATCCTTTTCCAATCTAAGGATATCATTATCTTTCTCCTTCAAAGACTTATGAAGAGAATCAATCAACTCTTGATATTCCACCTTATAAACACAAGAGTTCCCGGAGCATAAGTCATCACTATCAAAGCTTCTCCCACTTGTGCTTGTGAGAGTCATATCATCAATGCTTGATTCTCTCAATCTTGCTCCACTTTGGTCTTCACACTTCAAGTCATCCTTCTTGAATCCTTCAAGTGACAAACACTTGGTGACTGCTTTAGTTTCTTCATGGTAGGAGACCTAAAAGGCGGTGTAATTGTTCTCACACTCAACCGAGCTTGTGGAACTTCCTTCAACTACTTCAACTTTGCTATCACACCGATTAGCGATCATACTAACTCCTCCCTTCTTGTATTTCAAGTTGCCACAATTTGAGGCAATATGGCCAATTCCACAACATTCAAGGCAAGGGTCACCTTTTCTTGACATTTTCTTTTCCTCCTTGACTTTGGAGGTCATGCCCTTCTTTTGAGATTTTGTGAATCTCCTAAATCTCTCAACCATGAGAGTCATCTCCTCATCGGAGTCATATATCTCCCCTTCAACTTTAGAGGTCAAATCACCCTCTAACATCTCACTACCTCTCATAACGTTTAGGGAATGAGATGAATGCAAATGAATGCAATAATCAAAATGCACACAAATGCAAGACACACAATCAATACGATCACCTAAGTATGTCTACGAACCCGCTCTGATACCAATTGAACATACAAATGTAAGCATGTGTCTAATAACCTAGAGGGGGGTGAATAGGTTTTAATCAAGTTAATTACCAATTTTTCTTGATTAATCAATATTAAAAATGCACCTTATAAACAAACATATAAAATCAAGTGTAAAGTATGGAAATATAAATAACACTTGATTTTTACGTGGAAACCCTTCAACAAGGGAAAAACCACGGTCTATCCTTCTAGCCACACACGATCCTAAAATCCACTATTGTAATGATGTTTACAACCTAGGTTGACCTCTAGTCACGCCATTCTCGGTCACTAATCCACCACTACTACCCAACGGGCCTTTATAGTGAATCCTTGATCACTTTGCTTACCAACCACACCTTGGTTGCAAGACTTCACTTGCTTGTGCACTACACCTTGTAATCACAAGACTTAACTCTCAAAGAAGTGATTAACAACCTAAGTAAATATATGAATATTCAAAATGAAAATAATGCTAGGCAACACTAAATGCTTATATAGGGATTAAATATGACACTAAGTACAAATCCTAGATATCAATGTCTATATGAATGCTCATAAAGACCTAACTTGATATAGATGTGAAAGTCTAAACTCTAGTCATCAAACAAAGCCATATCAATACATGTTGTCACATAAAATGGCAAGGACAATAAATGAAATTAACCAATGCAATCAATGAGTTCTAATTAGCAGAGGGCAAATATGTCCTAAATATTAGCTATCACAATACAACAACCCAAACATCAACAAATATCTCAACTTGTAATTAATATCTAAATGTAGATGCAAACAAGTTATAAAAGAGATTTCTTGTTAAGCAAGAAAACTAAAATGAGTGAAGATTGTGTTCTACTTACCAAGTCATGTATGTTGATGAAGACCCATACAAGAACAAATCCTAGATGAGGCCTAGATGATGCTTGATTCATTAATGAATGATGGGTTTGGGTTTTGGAGAGGTAAATAACAAAGCTCAAAGCTTTCTCTCTCTAAGGGTTGTTCTCTCTCTCAAAAATATGTTATTTAACCTCTAAAACGAGTTGGGGAAGAAGAGAACATATATATAGAAGCCCTAGACAAAACTATGTCGTTTTGGGCTTGGGAATCAAAATCTCGTCAATACCGCTCGCTGGACCGCGGCTCAGGTAAGTGTCCAGACCGCGGTACACACAACAGTGTGCCTACTGGACAACACCGTGACTCGGACCGCTGTGCATGCAAGTGCACATGCTGCGGTATAGGCAACATGGGCCTACTGAACGTTACCGCGACTTAAACCGCTGTGCGTGCAAGTGCACAGGCCGCAGTATAGGCAACATGGGCCTACTGATGTATATCGCTCTGTATACCGCGGTGTAAGCGGAGCTTGCCAAGCGGTCTAGGCCGCGCTAAGAGAAGAAATTCTCTTTTCCAGGAAAACTCAACACACTAAGTAATGTGCAAAATGTGCAAGTGTAGAGTGTGAAAGAATGCACAACAATTCAAATGCACGTAAGTGTGTGAGTGTGCAATCAATGCATGTCAGTACAAATTCATAAGATGTGAGTGTGTGCAACTAAATCTCTTCAAGAGTTAAGGACAAGTGAACTACCTCTCTTGAAGCTCTTTGGGATGACCGGAAGCATGTCTTCGAGAAAACCACACTTGGAGAACCTATGCTACCTGTTACATGAATATCCCCAATGTGATTTTTCATGAAATAAGCCAATCATAAAAATTGAGGTTCTTACAATATATATATCCCAAAATCTTTTGCAAATTCGGAAACCCTAACGTTGCGAATTTTCAGCCCATAACGTTTTCACGCATAGCCGTCATTCATGCACGTAGGCTGCCCACACCAGTACCGTGTGAACAGTACCGCATGAACAAAACCACATAAGCAGTGCCGTGAACAGTACCATGTGAACAGTGAACAATACGGCATGGACAGTGTCCGACGCACATGTTTCCGATTTCTCTCTTTCGCCTTCCATCTTCTTCGTCCGATTTCTTCATACAATTTTACAATAAAATACATTGCAGAAAAAATACAATAAAGAAAATACAACAGAAAAAATATATTAAATTACATCCCGGCATTAATATTACATAAAAAAAATTACAACCTTTAATAAGAACCCTAAAACCCATGTACCATAAATATTTACGATCAACCATGTTTAAATTAAACGATTTAATTATAAACATTCATACAATCATAAAGACAGTGCCTACACATTCATACATGCTAGGTGATACCAATTGTAGGGACCCTGGATTACCGATCGCATAGCGGAAGAACTTGTTAAAAAAATTATTTCAATGAAATACTGAAACTGCGATTAGCAAACCCTAGGATCTATTTTTCAGAACAGTAAAAGCAAAAAGAATCAAAATCAAAACTGAAAAGAGAAGAGAAGAAACAATTTTCTTCATATCTGCGTAGGAGGCTCCTTCTCTTTTGTAAGGACCTCGATTTTATGATTGGCCTATTTCATGACAAACCACACTACATTGGGGATAATTGTGTAATGGGTAGATTAGGTCCTTGTCAGCAAGCTTCCAAGCATCTCAATGACTTCAAGAGCAAAAGGTATACTCACTTGACTTTGTCTCTTGAACAGTTTAGGTGCACGCACACACTTCATGCATGCTTTGTTTCATCTTGCATTTTTGTTCTTATTGCTTATATGTGTGCATCACTTACACATTGCACACACACTTACATGCATTTGTATTGACATGCATTTATTCCTTATTTCTCATGTGTGCATTTATTCACAATCACACTTGCACTTCATGTCTAGATTTAAGTGTGGTTGTTGTGTCCATGCTCGCACGTGTTGGTGCGTATTTTTGCATGTTGACAGGGCATGTGCACAGGTCCCTACCCGGGTAGTAGACTCTGGTGTTTGGAGATCCCCGGTTCACTGGTATGTTCACCGGTTTTGAACCAGCGAAGTCAGGTGTGCGCGGGTAGGTGACCCGCGCACTGCGCTGATTTTGGGGTAAAAATGTCTTTTCCCATCAGCTCGTGTCTCCAACTATAAAATCCCATCTTCCTCTTCTTCTACCTTACCTCTCATGCATTTACAGAAACCCTAGAAAGAGAAAGAGAGAGTCTTGAGAGAGAAAGCTTCATTAAGCTTCATTTACTCTCCAAAACCCCAAAACCCATCTTCATCTTCCATTGCTAGCATCATTCAAGCATGGGTCTTCACTAATGTCTTTACTTGGTAAGGAGAACTAACATTCTTGTTCATTTATTGTTTTAGCTTATCAAGACATGTCATTTATTGCTTAGGTTAGC
Source organism: Dipteronia sinensis (assembly GCA_033220585.1). Lineage (NCBI taxonomy): Eukaryota > Viridiplantae > Streptophyta > Magnoliopsida > Sapindales > Sapindaceae > Dipteronia > Dipteronia sinensis. The sequence continues at coordinate 17,319,270 of CM065638.1, read as the reverse complement.
ATATCTTCATATTTATTGCATATCAATTGAAGTTATGACATGTTTGGGGTTTGTTTGTGATAGCTAGAATTTAGGACTATATTGTGCTTCTAGCTAAGTCTCTATGCTTTGCATTTAGACATTATTATGTATGCCTCATTGATTGCATTTCTTAATTGCATATTTATTGCCCTTGATTATATGTTGTGACAACTTGTGTTGGTTAGACTTTATTTGACAATTAGGTTGCTAGAATCCTTTGCATCTAATTGAGTCCTTATATATGGGCATGTAGGCATTGTTTGATAACTAAGTTGTTTAATTGCACTATAACATCTAGTTAAGCATTTTGTGTTTGGTCTTGCACATTATAGCATTTGAGTGTCATATACACACTTAGACATTTATACTCTTCATTGAGTCAAAGTCTTATGGCTTTTGGGGTGAAGTTGCACAAGCATTGAAGACTTGCAACCAAGGGTGGGTTGGCAAGCATTGGTCAAGTGCCACTGTACGTTGATTGTATTTGTATGTGTTGGGTTATTTTTTCTTAACATTGACTAATCGAAAAAGTTGGTAATAATCGATTAACAACCCATTCACCACCCCCCCCCCCCCCCCCAGGTTGTAGACACACGCGTTTGTTGTATTTTCATCTTTAATACGATCTGCTCATGGTTTGAACCACTTGATCTTCCTGGCTATCCCCCGAAATTGGTAACGGCGTGTGGGCACATCACGGTACTTAGAAACAACAGGAGAATACAGAGAGAAGAAGAAGAAAAAAAAAATTTGGCCGAACCCTAGAACACTTCTAGTTTTTTTTTCTCTGAACACTCTTTTGAATGTATGTTTTTAGTGTTGTGTAATAGTTTACAAAAACATTTATCATATATATATATATATATATATATTTATAAAACTAATTAATTAAATCTTTTATGATATCTGATATCTTTAAAGATATTAATTATGTTTTTGATTTGAACTCAAACTCTTTAAATTCAAAATTAAATATTTAAATTAATAAAATAAAATTATCATATTATCTTATTTTATTCAAAATTAAATATCAATTAACACCCTCAATTTAGTGATTAATAACATAATTAAATAATCTTATTATTTAATTTATTCAATCACCATTATTCATTAATTAAATAATCTCATTAGTCAATTAATTCCCGAATATATACGTGTCACTTTCGTAACACAATTAATTGGACAATCCAATTAATTAACCGTGACCCTTGTTACCTAAAACGATCAGGATAGCAAGGGGACCTAATGGACCCACAGTATTTTGAGCTCCAATAATCCTTAGAAATAATTAATTAAACTCTTTAATTAATATTTCATGATTATTAACTCTGGTGTTATTCCACTAAAAACCCGAAGCTGCACTCTCTCAACTGTAGACGTTTTTACACAAACCAATAATTTTCGGTGTATGATCGAGCCAAAAATGTTATACATTTTGGCCCTCATATCATTCCTCTTTGTTTCGTTCTTGAGCATTTTTATGCGTATTTATGGCTCTTTGGGTCATTATTGCAGGCATTAGGTAAAAAGGCATGAAGAGGGGCAAAAAGGACTAATTGGTGCACAAAAGAGATGAAGAAGGCAACAGTGCATGGGTAGCACACCCGTGCACTACCCGTGCACCCGTGCACTACTCGTGCACTCACCTGTGCACCGGAAGATGGAATTTCAGAAGATCTCAGTGCACGGGTAACTACACGGATAACACCCGTGCAACCACCCGTGCAATCCACCAGACCAGAGAGAAAAGCCTCGGGCGAAGATCAACTGCACGGGTATCGCACGGGTCACCTACCCATGCACTAACCCAGTGCACATTGCACAAGTCAGGAAGGAAATGAAGATTGCATGGGTAAATGCACGGGTAACTTACACGTTCTATACCCGTGCTATACGGGATTCTCAGCTCGCCACATCAGCATTTTTGTCTAATTTTGAAGCAAGTATAAATAGTTTCATATCTGATTTTTCAAAGAAGAGAGAGTCACAACCATACACCCATTTCATTCTTTCTTTCTCTCTCTAAATCTCAAAAACATTTCTCTCTCAATACTTCACCAAAAACCCATAATCATCTTCATAGATTGCTACTCAGAAGGACGTTGGAGGTGGATTTTAGCTTGAAGAAAGAAGGTTCTATATGGGTCTTTTCTATTTCCCTCCTTTGTATTCTTGTATTCTATTTGTTATGAGTAGCTATATCCCATTAAGGGATTGATGTGATTCACATGTAAATATGGGTATTTGTAATGAACTCAATTTCTTTTATTAAAATCTATCTAATTTGTTCTATTCAATGTTTTATTTGATTTCAAAAGCAATTTGTGTTTGATTGTACATGACTCTCTTCATGAGTTGTTTGAGAAATTATATGTGTAGAGAATTGAGTATACATGATGCTTGGTTCTCTAAGCTCAATTGAATAGGAGAATTGAACAAGGGTACATGACCCAAGTGAGATTCAGACTTATTAATCTCACCTAATTCTAATCTTTCATAGGTAGTCAAGACTATACATCCTAGGATTGTTTGCTTGTGGTAGATTAAGCATCAACACTATACATGATAGGTTAGTAATTTCAACAAAGAGATTTGTCCCTTATGTGATAGATGTTGTTAACAGTCATTTTTGGCAGGGGTACAAAGAAGAATTTTCCATCCGGCAGGTACATGGTAGGACCTAGATCGGGATCGGTGCCTAGATACTGGGGATGCGCTACACTATGAACCGGAAAAAAGTCAGTACCATGTCTCATAGTCTACCAGGTATCAAGCAAGGCTATACCACGATACCTCCTACCTGGTTCCTAGGTACCACGATACCTCCTATCTGGTACCTAGGTACCACGACATCTACCCGGTACCCAAGTACCGCGATATCAGTCTAGGATCTAACCAGAATGTATATCCTACCCGCCAAGTAAAAAGAATGGAACCAGGAAGAGGCACCAGTATGTTAAAACAAGCGCCACACCATTAAGCACTCCGGTACACCAGTGTACCATACCACCGGGATACAGAGTCAGAATTCTCTTTCAAGCAACGTAAGAGAGAAGGTTGACCTCTCTAGTAATTAATGGAGATAATCAACGCCATTAATGAAGGAAGCAGTCAACTCTATTAATGGAGATAATCAACACCATTAATGAGGGAATCAGTCAACTCCATTAATGGCCATTCACAACGCCATTAATGAGATATTCAACTTCATCAATGAGAAGATATTCAACTCCATTAATGATAAGATATTCAACTCCATCAATGAGAAGATATTCAACTCCATTAATTAGAAGATATTCAACTCCATCAATGAGAAGATATTCAACTCCATCAATGAGAAGATATTCAACTCCATCAATGAGAAGATATTTAACTCCATTAATGAGAAGATATTTAACTCATTAATGTCGATAAACCAATGGAGTGGGCAACAAGGATGAACAAATATAAATATAACAAGTCACTCTCCAAGAAAAGGGGGGATTCCTCAATATTTCTCCAGTCCAACATGAAGTTCGAACAATAGACACAGTTCAACAGCCCTCCAGTATCTCCATATCTCCATGTCTCTGATCCCAGATTTCACCCACTTCTCCACTAGGAATATGAGTTCGCCATCGCCTGGAGTGTAAAAGGGACCCTGCCCGAATTCCCTTTACACCACCATTGTATCGACTACTATATATGTCAATTTTCGCCATGAATATACCGGTACCAAATGGTACCCCTCTAACTATGACCTACCAGGACTCAGTTTGTATTAATGTAAGCTCTCCAGAGCACCTCTCGAGGTATATAAATATAAAGAAGGGTTTTTCTCCCTTCCAATGGATACTGCCTGGGGGTTTTTTAGCATGTGATCAATCGTGATGCTTTTCCCCCCTAGGCCAGTCCACCACTACTAAAAGAGTTGTCATTCTCTCATCTATCTCCTTGTTATGAATGCATGAATGTGAGCTAGGTACTAACCCCGCTGATCCTAACTCTCATGTACCCCATCTTGCACATTATCTTGGTCAGGGAATTATGGAGGGAACCTAGAGAGGTGACCAGGTACCAGGATCAGATAACAGGACCGGGTACCAGCCTACTGCACCAGATGGGCGAGATAATTGTTCTCCTACTTACCTTACCTCTCTTGCGGTATCTACCCCGTTTGAGGACGTTGATCGATCAAATACCTCTCCTTCACTCTTACCAAAATCACGGTACGAAGTACCTACCCACCCGCTACGACCTCCGGGGTAGCGGATCGATGGTGTTAATTGAGATTTTCACCCCGAGTGAATTTTTTCGTTAACAGATGTTCTCTCATTGTATAACCAATTGTGGGTGGCCAATGCTATACATGATGGTCTAGGCACTCACAAGTGGTAAATGATCACTCATATACATCCTAGGGTGGTTACATTAGTTTATGAATTTTAATGTGAGTTCATTCTCTACCCAGTGTTTGCTAGTTGAATTCATCAATTCCTTAATCCACATACCATATATATATATACCTTTTTTAGAATAGTACATTTAGTTAGTTTTGGCTTAGCTTGCATCTTAGTTTTATTTCTCTTTAAAACCAAATCAATTTACTTTTCTGGTAGTTTTACATAAGCATTAGTTTAATCATAACTATTGCTCAATCGCTGTGGAACGATACCCATACTTGCAATATACTAGTTTTATATTTGTTGGAGTGCATCTTGGGATGTTAAAAATTTGTTTGAATATTGCATACCACGGCAAAATGCACGTTCAATGACCATTGATATAACTATTACATATGGTATAATCCTCCACAAGTAGTTCATAATTAGAGCTGGGTCATAATGTCTGTTATACCCCTCTAATTATATCTTTCCATTAAGTAGCATTGATTCTCTAATGAACAATAAATCCTACATTCCTCACGAAATTAGGAGAGCGCTCATATTGTTCAAGCCATAAATTAACCCATAAGGGAACTACCATCTACTTCTAGTAAGAAAAAGTGGATTTCACTATTGTGTACAAACCTTCCCAGTCATAAGCCAAACGTGATCCAAACATACGTGTAAGTGCCTCATTTTATGATTGGCTTATTTCGTTGACAAAATCACAATTGGGGTCAAATATTGAAAATGGTAGATTAGGAATTGAAGATCTCCCATCATCAAGGCATTGGACTCCAAGTGCATCAAGGAAGGTAGATTACTTGACTCTACTCCTAATTGAAGAGATGTAGTTGCACACACTCACCTGCATGCATTATATTCTTGTTTACATATATTTGAATGATGCATTGTATGCCATTCATCATTTTCCACACTTGCACATTTTGCATATAAGTTTGTGTGTTGAGGTTGCCTAAAAAAGAGGATTTCCCTCTTCACCGCGGTGCAGGTCGCTGGCTAGGCACCTACTTCAACCGAGGTCCCAACAGCGGTTGGTTCCAGAAAGTGCATGCTTTGAGGACCGCGGTTTATGCAATTGTACGCACAACGGTCCCTGCCGCTGCAAACAACAGTAGGCCCCTGCTGCCTACACCATGGCCTGTGAACATGCATGCACAGCGGTCCCAACCGCCAATTTGTCCACATGGTGCACTGCTGTGTGTACTGCGGTCTGGATAACTTGCCCGAGCCGCGGTCTAGCAAGCGGTAATGATGGGATTTTGTTGTTGTTTTTCAAAATGGTGTCATTTTGTCTAGGGCTTCATATATATATATATATATATATATATGTTTTTTTTCCCTTCTTTACCTCTTTAGAGCTTCAGAATCCACCTTCTCTCATTCTTTTTAGAGCTCAAGAGTGACTTGCAAGAAAAGTTAGCAAGATTACATTTTTATTAACCAAAACCCAATTTCTCATCATTCATTCATGATTCAAGCATCATCTAGCTTCATCTAGTCTGTTTCTAAGCATGGGTCTTCATCAACATAGTTGACTTGGTAAGTAAAACACCATTCTCATCCATCTTTATGTTTTTGCTTAACAAGAAATCTCTTTTATACTTGTTTGCTTCTAGATTCAAATTTTTATTACAAACAAAGATTTTTGTTGATGTTTGGGTTGTTGTATTGTGATAGCTATTGCATATAGGAATGCTTTGATTTCATATAGCTAAAGTATAAGCATGTCATATAGCAACATGATATCTAGGAATGTTCTACATGTCATTATTAGTTCCTAGATAAGCATTAAATGTGTTGACGTAGCATTTGTGCATTTAGAATATTTTTCATATTCACATTAGGTTGCATATCTCTTCTATTGAGAGTTGAGTCTTGTATATGCCGTTAGTAGTGTACAAGCAAGAGTCTAAAATCACTATTAAAGGCCTGCAGGTAGCAAAGACAGATTAGTAACCGATTAGGTGTGATGTGGTCAACCAAGGTTGTAATCGTATTTATAGTGAATTTGAGGGTTCGAGTGGCTTTTAAGCTCGTGGGTTTTTACCCTATTTGTGTTTTCTCACGTAAAACAAATCATTGTGTCTTTATTTTATTTTCCGCATCTTGTTACAATGATTGTTTGTTAGGGTTTTGTTGTGATGAATTTTGACTAACCAAAATATGGAAATTGATTTAGTTAAAACCTATTCACCCCCCCTATGTTTGTTTTATCACTCTTAGAGTATTTTCAATTGGTATCAGAGCGGGTTCCTTAACATAATTAGGAGATCCCTTGCTCTCTAAGAGTGTATTACATTTCAGTTAGTTTGTCTTGCATTATAATTGCATCTTTAGTTAGTGTGTCTTGCCTGTCGTGTTTGATTGATTGCATTAATCTCACTCACCCTTAAACACCATAAGTGGAAATGCATATGAGCGAGAGGGAGCATCGAGTACAAGACCTCCACTCCTAACGGGGGTTAATTACTCATCATGGAAAGGAAAAATGGAGTTCTACTTGTACAAAATAGATGATCGAGTTTGGATGGTGATTGAGGATGGTTACACATCACCTACCAAGACTCTCGAAGATGGAAGCATCGTGTCCAAGCCAAAATCAGAATGGGAGACTCAAGGTTTTGAAGCCTCCAAATGGAACAACAAGGTCATGCATGCAATCTTGTGTGCGGTAGATGAGAACCAACACAAGTAAATCCAAACCACAAGGAATGCACATGAAGCATGGACAATATTGGAGATGGCACATGAAGGAACCGATGTAGTAAAAGAGTCCAAGCTACAAGTCCTTCGAACCCAATATGAGATTTTGAAGATGGAAGATCGCGAGTGCTTTAATGACTTCCAAGTGAAGCTTATGGATATTTTCAACCAAAGTCACCAATTGGGCAATCCATATTCAGAAAGGAGGATAAATCAAAAAATTACGAGGTCTCTCCTGGAGAGATTTCATGCAAAAGTGACCGCTATCGAGAAGAATAGCGAGTATAAGAAGATGAAGCCAAGTGAAATAATTGGCAAGTTGTTGGCTTTTAAGTCAAGAAGAGCCCATACTTCAACAACACCTCAAAAGAAGCAAAAGAGCATTGCATTGAAGACCTCCAAGAAAGAAAGGGAGGAAGAAGATTCGGATGAAGAAATGGCTCTAATGGTGAAGAGGTTCAAGCAATTTATGAAGTTTGAGAAGGAGGGGCTAGGCTCTAAAGGAAAATTTGTGAAGAAGAAGACACCCTTCAAAAATGTGGACAAAAGTGAAGAGAAGGATTCCAAGAAGGGAATTCAATGCTATTAGTGTAGTGGGTATGGTCAAAAATATGGCTATTGCAAATGTTTTGTTTTTTGTTAATTATGATTTTTGAAAGCACCTCTCATACACTTGATCTTTGAAGGTATCTTTGTTGTCTTGTTGACTGTGTATAGGTTGGGATTTTTTATACAAGCTTTGAATTGACTTGAAGATATTCAAGACTTAGATTAGGCATTATTGTAATGTAGAAAATTTTTGTTGACCAACTTTCTTTTGTAATGGTGAGGTTGCTTTGTGAGTGGTGGTTTTGTCATGAAATAGCCAAATGGGGAGATTGTAAGTTCCTCATATTGTGATTGGCTTATTTTGTTGACAAACCACATCAGGGATTTTCTTGTAAGGATAGATTAGGCCTCATTGTTCGTGATCAAGCTTCAGTAGCATCATCAAACTTTAGGGCACTTCAAGAAGGTATAACAAGTACTTAACTCATTGAAAAGAACTAGTTGCACACACTCACAACTCATGCATTATCATATCTCATAAAATTGATGTGTTTTTCATGTTTGTGCACTTTAACTTATATATATATATATCTCCATGTATGCTCATATCTTTCGTATCTAGGTTGATTTGTTGAGGTTAGAAGTGTGCATTTTTTACTGTTAACCGTTGTCATGTGCACCGTGGGACCGCTGTGAATTATCACAGCGATAGGCAACACAGTGTGTGACCGCTGTGTGACCGCTGTGAGACCACTATGAATTATCACAGCGGTAGGAAACACAGTGTGTTACCACTGTGTGACCGTTGTGAGACCGCTGTGATAACTCACAGCGGGGGGCAACACAGTGTATTACATCTATGACTTTCCATAGCGGTCGTACCTTGTTTTGCCCAAAACGGTGCAGTTTTAGTTTGACTTGCTATATATATATATTCCCTTCTCTCCCATTTCGTCTCTAGACCTTCCAAATCCATTTTTTCTTCATTTTTAAAGAGCTCAAGAGTGTCTTGCAAGAAAAGTTAGCAAGATTGCATTTTTCTTAACCAAAACCTAAATACCCATCTTGCATTCATGACACAAACATCATCTAGCTTCATCTAGGATGTTTTCTTACATGGGTTTGCATCAAAGTACATGACTTGGTAAGTAAAACACCATCTCCATTACTTCTTGTGTTCTAGTTGTCCAAGATGGCTCTTTTATGACTTATTTGCATCAAGTTTGAGCTTTTTACCTTCAAGATGACATTTTTGTATGTTTGTTGGGTTTTGTATTGTGATAGCTATTGCATTTAGGTTTGTACTCATTTCATATAGCTAAGTTGTATGTATGTCATATAGCAACATGATATCTAGGATTGTTTGAAGCATTCATACATGACTAGATAAGCATAATATGTGTTGACCTAGCATTTATGCACTTAGAATATTTTCATATTCACTTTAGGTTACGTATCTCTTCACTTAAGAGCTAAGTCTTGTTTGTGTTGTGGGTAGTGTACAAGCATGAGCCTAAAATAACTATTAAAGGCCTGCGGTTAGCAAGAACGGATTAGGTGTGATATGGTCAACCTAGGTTGTAATCGTTTTTGCAAATAGTGGATTTGAGGGTTCGATTGGCTTTATGCCCGTGAGTTTTTACCTTTCTTTTCTCAAGTAAAACAAATCATTGTGTCGTTATTGTTATTTTCCGGACTTTGCTACAATGATTGTTTGTTAGAGGTTGTTATGATTAATTTTGATTAACCGAAAAGATGGAAATTAATTTGGTTAAAATCTATTCACCCCCCTAGGTTAGTTTAATCACTTTTAGAGTATTTTCAAAAGATATATTCTTATGGTGGTTGATGACTTCTCTAGTTTTACTTGGACCTACTTTCTTAGAGAGAAGTTCGAAGCTTTTGAGAAATTCAAAATGCTATGTGTCAAAATTCAAAATGAGAAGAATTCTCAAATTAGAAGCATTAAGAGAATTAGAAGTGATCATGGGAAAGAGTTTGAGAATAGTAGATTTGAGAGCTTTTGTAATGGTCTAGGTATTTCCCATGAGTTCTCAGCTCATAGAACTCCCCAACAAAATGAAGTTATGGAAAGGAAGAATAGGGTCTTACAAGAGATGGCTCGGGTGATGTTGCTTAGCAATAAGGTTCCTAGGAATCTATGGGCCGAAGACGTCAATACGGCTTGTTATAAAGGGAATAGAGTTTTCCTTAGACCCGGAACCAAACAAACATCCTATGAGTTATGGAAGGGAAGAAAACCCAATGTTAGCTATTTCCACATCTTTAGAAGTAAGTGCTATATTTTTAATGACCGAGATCAACATGGTAAGTTTGATGCCAAGAGTGATGAGGGTATTTTCATTCGATATGCACTCAGTAGCAAGGCCTATATAGGGTTTACAATCTAAAAACTCGAAGTGTCATGGAGTCATCAAATGTTGTCATTGACGATTGTAGGCCTAAGAACGTTGTCCATGAGGAGGATGTTTATGAGAATGTTAACTTTCCTTTGAATGAGTGTGGTGAGACTTCAAGTGATATGAAGTCAAATAATAGTGGAAAGGATGATCAACCTCTTGATAAAGATCCTCATTTGGACTCTAATGAACCGGCCCCATGGGTTAAGAAACTCCATGATAAAAATTATATCATTGGAGATGTCAATGAAGGTGTTAGGACTAGGTGTCAAATAGCTAATCAAATTAGCTACACTTGCTATACCTTTCAGATAGAACCTAAGAAGGTTGATGAAGCCTTAAGTAATAAATTTTGAGTTCTTGCCATGCAAGAAGAGCGAAACCAATTTGAGAAATGAGGTTTGGACTCTAGTTCCTAGGCTTAAGAATACTAATGTGATAGGCACCAAATGGGTGATTAGGAACAAGTCGGATGAAGATGGCAACATTGTGCGTAACAAGGCTAGGCTAATGGCACAAGGATACTTTCAAATAGAAGGTATTGACTTTGAGGAGACTTTTGCTCCCTTTTCCTATCTTGAGTCTATAAGGCTCCTCTTGTACATCTTTTGTGTGTACAAGTTCAAACTACACCAAATGGATGTTAAGAGTGCCTTTCTCAATGGCTTCTTGCATGAGAAAGTGTTTGTTGAACAACCCAAGGGGTTCATGGATCCACACCACCCCAATCATGTCTATCGCCTCAAAAAGGGTCTTTATGGGTTGAAACAAGAACCGAGGGCTTGGTAAGAACCGAGGTGTTGATCAAAGCCTATATCGGGGCATGATAGGTAGCTTGCTTTACTTGACTGCAAGTAGGCCCGATATTGCTTTTGGTATGGGTGTTTGTGCTAGATACCAAGCTAATCCCAAGTAGTCTCACTTTGTTGTGGTGTAGAGGATCTTTCGGTTTGTGAATGGTACCTCCAATCATGGGATTTGATACTCTTTTGACACTAATCCAAGCCTTGTTGGATTTAGTGATGCCGATTGGGCTGGAAATTGTGATGATAGGAAGAGTACATCGGGTTTTTACTTCTTCCTAGGAAACAATTTGGTGTTTTTATTTTGCAAGAAGCAAAACTCAATTTCCTTATCCACGGCCGAGGCGGAATACATAGCCACCGGTAGTGCTTGTACTCAATTGCTATGGATGAAACAAATGCTTGCCGATTATGGCGTAGAGCAAGGCACTCTCACCTTGTTTGTGACAACATGAGTGCCTTTAACATTTCAAAGAATCCCGTCCAACATTCTAGGACAAATCACATTGATATTAGACATCATTTCATTAGAGAGCTAGTTGAGAGCAAAACTATTGCATTAGAGCATGTGAGGACTAATGACCAACCAGCAGACTTGTTTACAAAGCCCTTAGACACTTTTAGATTTGGGAACCTTAGTAAGTCTATTGGGATTTGTCATTTGGCTTGAAATGGTATGTCTTGACCCCATATGGGGAGCTCAAGCAAAGAGAGCGAATTGGCATAAAATTGCATTATTCTACATTGATATATTTTATGCTCCTTTACTAATTGCTTGGGATGATTGGTTGTGCATATACTTATGTTATTTTCTTAATAAGTGTGCAAATTGCTTTTATTGCAATCCATGTCATATTTTTGTTCAAAATGCATTTTTGGTCTAGGAGATTTACTTTGGAAGTACAATTTGAATGACCTATAATTGATCTCCATGACATGATGATTTTATTAATGATATGCTTTAAGTTGATGTGCATGAAGATTTACTTTTGACTACTTAAATATGAATGCAAAATTATGTGTGAAAAAGCAAATGAGAAGTCTAAACTCAATAAGGACATTTTGTTTATTCAATAAATAAGGATGTCTCATCCAAATTTAGTATTCTCTCTCTATCTCTTTATTAGTTGAACAAGGCTACTATCATACGGGTATCTTACCCTGAAAAATCCAAAAGGGTGCAAAGTCGCTCATGTCTTATTTCGCTTATAAAGTTTGATATAGTTGCTATTTAAATTGAAATTCTTATAAAATCTATATCATTGATTGAGATCATGACAAAGGGTGAAATTGGTTTGAATTATTTTTGGAAACCTTTGTTGTTTGCTTAGCCAAATACCATTGTTTTTGAGCTTGAATGCAACATGTCTTGCATGCAAAGTATCATGTCACACATTTTCATAAAATAAAACTCCTTGAATCTCTCTTACTTAATTGAGTTGCATAAAGTTGCTTATATGATTATGCATATGTATTTGTTTTATGAGTTCTCATGACAAAAAGAGGGAGAAGGGTTGTAAGAACATAGTGGGTTCTTTGGCATCATGCTTAGGGGGAGTTGAGAGGGATCATGTTTAGGGGGAGTATTGCATTACATAACTTGATTACATTATTTGATTGACTTGAGTTAATTTGCAATAACTATTGCAATTGTTTTTGTTAAAAGCATCTCAATCACACTTGGTCTTGGAAGGTACTTCTTGTTGATTGTGTGTAGGTTGGATGTTTCTGTTAATAGCCAAAATTGGCTAAGGACCAAAGGAAAATTTTTCACCTCCCAGACCTGGCTCCATACCCGAGAGTTTCCACCAGGAGACCATCCTATCCAGAGCCGAGCTACGATACCACCCCAGGAACAAGGACGGGCTCCGGAAACATCCGGGATAGAGCCCGGAACCATCAGATCTAGCCCGCATCACCAAAACTAGAAGTTCCCTGAAGTCGAGGTAGCCTCGCAAATGCTGCAGGGACTCACCTATAACTCGCTGACACATGAGAATGTCCCTAGGAGGCCGTACCTAGATTCGAAAGGTCAGGGGAAGCCGCACCTAGCTCCGAAAAGGTCAATGAAAGCCAGATCTGGCTTCTAGCTGGATGAAACTTCTCAGATATCGAGGTCGGAACACTGATCGACCTCACTAGTTGATGCACCACACCATGCCATATTCAACGACCTCTATAAAGGATCATGCTGTGAAGATACAAAGATACATTGGATCATATCTGGAAATGTTACCTACATGCAGAACAAGTAATAGAGTCCAAAGAGGAAACAGACTGATCTCCATCAAGATATTCTCAAATCGGCTATTAACTCAAAGTCAATGACATTTAAGCGAGAAATCCCGCCCGATAAGGAGGGGAGAGACTGAGAAAATCAAGGGGAGAATCAGTTGACTTAACCTACAAAACTATGTATAAAAAGAAAGAAAAAGAAAAGAGGAGACTACTATTCGACAGGCATACGACAAATACTCGACCATACCCTAGAGAGAATTGAGAGCAAAAATAGAGAAATTTGTATTTGTGTACCCTGCACGTTCAATAAAGAAAAGATTTCTTGCTTTATTTTGGGTGATTAATTGTATCATTATTCCTTGTCATTTTGTAAATCATTGCTACACATACGATCAATCTTGGCCACCACCTACGTGGTAGTGGTCTCGAGGGTGTTAACTGAGATTTCTCGTCCCGAGCAAAATTTCCGTTAAAAGTTTCTACAAGCCTTGGATTGACTTGAAGATGTTCAAGTCTTAGATTATAGGGCTTAATGAAATGTAGAAATTATTGTTGACCAACTTTTTTTTTGTAAGGTTGCTTTGTGAGTGGTGGTTTTGTCACGAAATAGACAAAGAGGGAGATTGTAAGTGCCTCATTTTATGATTGGCTTATTTCGTTGACAAAATCACAATTGGGGTCAAATATTGAAAATGGTAGATTAGGACTTAAAGATCTCCCATCATCAAGGCATTGGCCTCCAAGTGCATCAAGGAAGGTAGATTACTTGACTCTATTCCTAATTGAAGAGATGTAGTTGAACACACTCACCTGCATGCATTATATTATTGTTTACATATATTTGAATGATGTATTGTGTAAGGACCTCGATTTTATGATTGGCTTATTTCATGACAAACCACCACATTGGGGATGATTGTATAATGGGTAGCTTAGGTCCGTGTTGGCTAGCTTCCAAGCATCTCCATGACTTCAAGAGCAAAAGGTATATTCACTTGACTTTGTCTCTTGAAGAGTTTAGGTGCACACACACACTTCATGCATGTTTTGTTTATCTTGCATTTATGTTCTTTATTGTTTATATAAGTGTGCATCCTTTTCAAAAACACTCACTAGCTTACATTAGATATCATATCTTGCATTGTATCTTATTTGATGACATGTTTGACATGTTAATTGTGCTTCATTGTGTGCATCTCACTCACTTCACACTTGCACAACATTCATGTAAGATAGACTTTTGTCTTGAGTGTTAAAAAGGGATTTTTCCCTTTAGCGCGACCTAGACAGCTCGGCAAGCTCTGCTTGCACCGCGGCGCACGGAGCGGTATTCTCCAGTGCGTCATGCGCGATGTGGACCGCGACCTGTGCACTTGCACGCACAGCGGTCCCAACCGCGGTGTTGTCCAGACGGTGCACTGCTGTATGTACCGCGGTCTGGACACTTACCTGAGCCGCGGTCTAGCAAGCGGTTTTGACGGGATTCTGTTTCCCAAGTTCAAAACGATGTAGTTTTAACTAGGGCTTCATATGTATTCTTCCTCTTCTCTTCTTGGCCGACCAAGAGTTCATAAAATCATTTTTAGAGAGAGGTTAGAGCTCCTAGAGAGAGAAAGCTTCAAGAAAGCATCTTTGACTCTCCAAACCCAAAACCCATCTCCATCTTGCATCATTCAATATCATATGAGCATGGTCTTCATTGTTTCATGACTAGGTAAGCAAGAACTTCTTTAAATATCATTTATTGTTCTTCTTACTCTAGATTAGGTATTTATTGCATGATTAAATACCTAGACTCTATTATTGCATATTTATGAGTCTTGATAACATGATTGGGTTTGTATTTTGATAGCTTAATTGATTAGGTCATTTTTGCCTAAAAGCTATGTCATAAATATTCATGTGTGATTAATTGATTACTAGGTTGAGAAATTGTGTTTTAATCAACTAGTTAATGTTCATGAATACTTGATTGTGATTGTTTGTGATAGCTAGGATTGGTTGTTATTGATAACATCTAGCTAAGTCTTTATGCCTTGCATTTAGACTTTTGACAACTTGGATTTGTTTCTACAAACTCCTAGTTGAGCAATTTGTGTTGTCTAGCATAATTTGCATTGAGCATCATTTACATGATCACATAGACACATAATTCTCTTCATTGAGTCAAAGTCTTGTGGCTTCGGGGTGAAGTTGCACAAGCATTGAAGTCTTGCAACCAAGTTGTGGTTGACAATCATCGGTAAAGAGCCACTATAAAAGGCCTGCGGGTAGAGTAGGAGGTGCTCACGCCAAGAGTAGTGTATCAGGGGATATCACTAGGGACTGAACCAATAGTGGTGAGTGGTAGTGTCCATAGCCTGAGATTGTCGAGAGTGAGAGTCCGAGTATCACTTGAGGGTGTAACTTTTTACTCATATAGTGGATTTTTGTGATCGTCTGTGGCTAGAAGGATAGCCCGTGGTTTTTCCCTTGTCGAAGGGTTTCCACGACAAAATCAAGTGTTCTTTATATTTCCGCACTTTTACTTGATTTTGTATGTTTGTTTTAATTGGGTTATATGTTTAATATTAACTAATCGAAAAAGTTGGTAATAATCGATTAACAACCCATTCACCCCCCCTCTAGATTGTAGACACATGCTTAAAGTGTATTTTCATATTGTATGCCATTCATCACTCTCCACACTTGCACATTTTGCATATAAGTTAGTGTGTTGAGGTTGCCTGGAAAAGAGGACTTTCCTTTTCATCGTGGTGCAGGTCGCTGGCTAGGCACCTACCTTAGCCGCGGTCCCAACAGCGGTTTGTTCCAGAAGGTGCATGCTTTGAGGACCGCGGTAAACATCAGTAGGCCACTGCTGCCTACACCTCAGCCTGTGCACATGCACGCACAACAATCTAAACCCCGATTTTGTCCAGACGATGCACTACTGTGTGTACCACGGTCTGGACAACTTGCCCGAGCCGCGGTCCAGCAAGCGGTAATGACGGGATTTTGTTGCTGTTTTTCAAAACGGTGTCATTTTGTCTAGGGCTTCATATATATATATTTGTTCTTTTCCCTTCTTTGCATCATTAGAGCTTCAAATTCCACCTTCTCTCATTCTTTTTAGAACTCAAGAGTGACTAGCAAGAAAAGTTAGCAAGATAGCATTTTTATTAACCAAAACCCAATCTCTCATCATTCATTCATGATTTAAGCATCATCTAGCTTCATCTAGGATGTTTCTATGCATGGGTCTTCATTTACATAGTTGACTTGGTAAGTAAAACACCATTCTCATCCATTTTTGTGTTCTTATTTAACACGAAATCTCTTTTATACTTGTTTGCATCTAGATTATTATTTTTATTACAAATAGAGATTTTTGTTGATGTTTGGGTTGTTATATTGTGAAAGCTATTGCATCTAGGAATGCTTTGATTTCATATAGTTAAAGTATGAGCGTGTCATATAGCAACATGATATCTAGAAATGTTCAACATTTCATTATTAATTCCTAGATAAGCATTAAATATGTTGACCTAGCATTTGTGCATTTAGAATATTTTTCATATTCACATTAGGTTGCATATCTCTTCTATTGAGAGTTGAGTCTTGTATGTGCCGTTGGTAGTGTACAAGCAAGAGCATAAAATCACTATTAAAGGCCCGTGGGTAGCAAAGACGGATTAGTAACCGATTACATGTGATATGGTCAACCTAGGTTGTAATCGTATTTGCAAATAGTGGATTTAAGGGTTCGAGTGGCTTTTAAGCCCGTGCGTTTTTACGTTATTGAGGTTTTCTCACGTAAAACAAATCATTGTGTCTTTATTTTATTTTCCGCATCTTGTTACATTGATTTTTTTGTTAGGGTTTTGTTGTGATTAATTTTGACAAACCAAAAGATGGAAATTAGTTTAGTTAAAACCTATACACCCCCTCCCCCCCTCTATGTTAGTTTTCTCACTCTTTGAGTATTTTCAATAGGCAGCATATTGATCGGGAACGCAACTCCTACCTTACCCATGGTATATCAAAGACCACGATCTAACCTGAAGAAGTCGATAGGACACTCAGGATTAAGATCACGCACATATAACCATCATTAGTTGATATATATGAATCTCATCGTTAAACGAATTTTAGTGAAAGATTCATAAAGATCATGGCCCAGTCCTATATGATCACATCATACAAGGTGCTTCCATTCTCATATCTCCATATGAATGATCCAGGATAGGATCACTGTACACTACGAAATGGACTGCAGCTGTAGATTAACCACAAATAAAGTACCTAGCTTTGTTTGATATCTACGGACTCTTTAGATTGCATGTCTCTTACTGTATCCATCTGTATATGACATTCATATACAAAGTTTGAGATTACATCCGGCAATCTTGGATGTTAAATGCACAAGTTATACACAATATATGACATAAGAAGAATGAATTAAACTATTCTTTTATTTATGTTAACATTCCATTTACAAATTACAAGCTTTAGGCATAAACCCCAATAGTTGCTCTAGGAGGTCTAGTTGGGTACCGGTCTCACTAAGGCTGATAAGGTGGCTGCCAGTACGTAGATCGGTTAGGAGGTCTGTTCTGGCTCTTCTTTACCGGCGCGGGTTTGGGCGCCTCCTTCTTCGAGCGCTTGGCGGTTATCAGATCATCATGCTCCATCTTGACCCTGAGTTGTCCGTCTATCTCCACATGTTCAAGGGCTCTATCATAGGCCTCTTGGTATGTATCTGGTGGATATTTTGCAAATGATCGGAACAGTCTGCCAGCCCACAGGCTCTTTCTGATATTAGGCAGGGTCTCCTTCTCAATGAAAACCCCCATCCGAATCACCTCATTGTGGAACCTTTCCACATAGGACCTGGGCACTTCTGCCCGCTCTTGGATCACGTACTGCAAGTGGATGAGATCCTTGAGGCAACGTTTGATACCTTGGAATTGAGCACAAAAATCGGTGGTTAACCTGGTAAATGAGTCTACGCTACCAGCTGGTAACTTTCTGAACCACGTATTAGCTTAATCAGCCAGCATGGTTGGGAACATTCTGCACAAAGCAGCTCGGGTACCATTTTGGACCTCCATCTGTTGAACGAAGCTTTCCAGGTGACTTAGGGGATCCTGTATCCCAGAGTACTTTTCAGGAAACTGCCCGTTGGCAGCGTGGATTCTTTCACGAAATTATCAATAGATTTTTGCTCGCAATTCCAAGGGGTCAAACCTCGTCCGAAAGATCCCATACACCTCAAATTTGTGATTCAGGAACAGAGCAAGACTCTTCGGTCGTACGTGGAACGATTTCACAAGGAGGTCATACAAATGGGAGTTTTCACCGAAAAAGAAACCCTCGCCAACTTCAGGCGGAACCTATGGGCAGGAAAGCTTTTCCGTTCCTTCGCCAAGAGACCTCCCGAGACTTACCAGGAGGTCTACGACCGGGCTCTTGAGCAGGTCGAGATCGAAGAACAACTCAAGGTCAAGATGGAACACGACGACATGAGTACGGCAAAGCGTCTGAAGAAAGAAGCCCCCAAATTTGTGTCAGTACAGAAAACTCAGAATAAACCTCCCAACAGGTCGACCTATCGCATCCCTGCTCCTCTGCATAGGCAAGAAAGATATCCAGCAAAACGAACCCCTCCTCGGGCTTCGCCGCCTCCCAGGACCATGGCTCCAGTAATGCAAGGGGAAAAGGGTATGACTACTACACCCCTTTGAATGCTTCCAGGGAAACAGTCTACCTTGCCATACGAGATAAAGGGTTGCTCATCGGGCTTCGCCGCCTCCCAGGACCGTGGCTCCAATAATGCAAGGGGAAAAGGGTATGACTACTACACCCCTTTGAATGCTTCCAGGGAAACAGTCTACCGTGCCATACAAGATAAAGGGTTGCTCCAAAAGCCCGCTCCCATGAAGGCCCCAGCTGACAGGAGAAACCGGTACAAGTACTCTGACTTCCACGAAGACGTGGGCCACAACACCTCAGAGTGCTATAATTTGCGCAACCAGATTGAAGCCCTGATAAGGGGAGGATGCCTGATTGAGTTCTTACAACAGGTCAGAGATAACATTAGGACTGGAAGGGAGGTACAAGCTGAAATCCGTGAAGACACAGAAAAGAGGAAAGGGGAACAGGCTGACTTAATGCAACAGATCCAGGTGATACACACTATCAGCGGAGGTCCTACACTGGCTGGAGTGTCCAATAACTCCCGAAAAAACCACGCGAGAAAGATTCCCCGCATCGGAGAAAGCCGGAGGATCTTTGGAGTCAGCCAGAGCCCGCTAGAGCCCTCATAATAAGCGCAGATCGTTTTCACCGAAGCAGATGTTTTCAACACTGTGCAACCTCATGATGATCCTATGGTAATCACGATACAGATTGCCAACTGTCTGGTCCATCGCGTGCTCGTGGATACAGGTAGCAGTGTAGATATCCTCTTCAAGGATACCCTGGAAAAATTAAACCTGAAGCAACGCTGTTACAACAGCTGTACCACTCCGCTTTACGGGTTCACTAGAGATTCGATCATACCAGTGGGGTCAATGATCCTCCCAATAATCATCGGAATCACCCCTCTCCAACACAATGTTATGACCGACTTTGTTGTGGTGGACACCCCATCGTCCTAAAAGGCCATCCTAGGGAGACCTTTCTCGTCCTCCTTGAAGGGAGTCTTGTCCATATACCACAACGTCCTGAAATTCCCGATTGGAACAAAAGTATGAGAGGTACGCGGGGACCAGCAGGCAGCTAGGAAATGCTACGCAATATCTACCAATCCTGCAGCCCTAGTGAAATAGTGTGTACAGGTGACATTAATCCAGGACGACATGGATACATCCCGGATAATCCAGGAGGAGAGGGAGCTCGCGGAACATCTTGGACACCCGGAGAGCGAACCTATTATGCCCTGCGAGGAAGAACGGAGTAAGGAATGGGCCAGCGGGCAGCCCGTAGATAAACTAGAAGAGATACCCATCAGAAATGACGATCCTTCCAAGGTCGTCAAGGTCGGAGCCACCCTTGATCCAAAAGTAAAAAGAGGACTAATTGACCTTCTCAGGGAGTTCAACGACATCTTCACCTGGAACCATGAAGAAATGCCTGGAATCCCGGCATCATTGGCCGCTCACCGACTAGCGGTAGATCCAACAGTCAAGCCCGTCAAGCAGAAGAGGCGTCACTTCAACGCTGATAGGAACGCTGCGGTACAGGAGGAGGTTGATAAATTGGTCAAAGCAGGGTTCATCAGTGAAGTACGTTACCCCAAATGGATCCCCAACGTGGTCATGGTTACGAAGGCGAATGGGAAGTGGCGTATGTGTGTCGATTACACCGACCTCAACCAGGCTTGTCCGAAAGACAGTTTTCCTTTACCAAAGATCGAGCAGCTGGTTGACTCCACATCCGGAAATAAACTTTTGAGTTTAATGGACTCATTCTCAGGATACAACCAAATTAAAATGCATCTGGCTGACCAAGATAAAACCAGTTTCATTACTGGGCAGGGCTTATACTGCTACAAGGTGATGCCGTTTGGTTTGAAGAATGCGGGGGCCACATACCAGTGGCTGGTTAACAAACTATTCAAGCCCGAGATAGGAATGACGATGGAAGTATATATCGATGACATGATCACGAAATCCCCAACCGCAAAAGGACATCAGGAAGACCTTCGCAAAACCTTCCTCATACTGAAGGAAAACCAGATGCGTTTGAACCCCTCCAAATATGCCTTTGGGGTAACGGCGGGCAAGTTTCTGGGCTTCATGGTTTATGAGAGAAGTATAGAAGCCAACCTGGAAAAAATCAAAGCTATCTTGGACCTGGAATCCCCAACCTCGCTCAATCAAGTACATATTCTGACTGGACGGCTGGCGGTACTCAACAGGTTTATTTCTCGCTCCACCGATAAATGTCTCCCTTTCTTCCATCAAACAAGGGAAAAACATGAAGTGGAGCCAGGAGAGCGAACGGGCTTTTCAAGCTTTGAAAGAATACCTAACAAGCCCCCCACTGTTAGTCAAGCCGGTTCTCGGAGATGAGTTGCAGATCTACCTGGCCGTATCAGAAACTGCAATAAGCGGGGCTTTGGCCAAGGATTGTAGCGACGGTTTTCAAAGACCCATATACTATGTGAGTCATGCTTTGACCAAATTAGAAAGGAATTACATTCTCCTGGAAAAGCTCGCTTATGCTCTGGTGATCTCAGCGAGGAAACTCCGTCCCTATTTTCAAGCTCACACAATAGCAGTGGTGACGGACCAACCCCTCTGCCAATTCTTGCAAAGACCAGACGTGTCTGGAAGGCTAGTCTTATGTGCCCTAGAGCTCACTCAGTTCGACCTAAAGTATAAGCCCCAGACTACGATTAAGGCACAGGCTTTGGCCGACTTCGTGGCAGAATTCTCAGCGATCCCAGATCAAGATGATCCCTCAGTATCAAATAAGGTCCTTGAGAAGATATCCGAGGTCAACAATTGGTCGGAAGGCTGTAAGCCATGGACCCTCTTTGCAGATGGAGCATCCGGGCAAGCCGAGGGATGAGCTGGTATAGTTTTAATAGATCCGGAGGGGACCGAATTCTGTCACTGTTTCAGATTCGAGTTTAAAGCTACTAATAACGAAGCAGAATATGAAGCCCTCCTAGCCGGGATGAAGGTAGCCATTGAACTAAAGGCCGACTACCTACAAATCAAGAGCGATTCATTGCTTGTTGTAAACCAGGTGACTGGGGTCTACCAGGAAAATGGAGATAATATGGCCGCCTACCTAAAGCTAGCTTAGCTGCTAAAAAGCATATTTAAGGGACTCAAGATTGATCAGGTGCCTCGACACCAAAATCATCGCGCAGATGTTCTGGCTAAAATAGCGGCAAACGGAGGACAGTCCCTACCACGGGGAATTCCCCTCCAAGTAATCACCAAACCAAGCATAGCCACAAATGGAGAAATTTGTTCCCTGGATCGCCTGCCTTGCTGGATGGACCCAATTTTCGTCTACCTCTTTGAATGAGAGCTTCCCGAAGGGCCCGACCAAGCCCGAAGAATCAAGAGACTCTCAGTCCGATACTGTATGGTGGACGGGTACCTCTACAGGAGGGGCAGATCCCTCCCCTTACTTAGGCGCTTGCATCCCGATGATGCTAAGTGGGCATTGAAAGAGGTCCACTCTGGGGACTGTGGGAACCACATAGGTGGGGAAGCTCTAGCCTATCAGGTGCTTCGTATAGGGTACTATTGGCCGACCATCCACCAAGACACAAAGAGTTTTGTGCAATCTTGCGAACCTTGTCAAAGAACTTCAAACTTGAACCACAAGCCACCCAAGCGACTGTCGTCCCTCAGTTCACCTTACCGCCTTGCCATGTGGGGAATCGACCTAATTGGGCCACTCCCTACCGCTCCCGGACAGAAGAAACATGCTATCGTGGCTATCGTGGCTATCGACTACTTCACAAGATGGGTCGAGGCAGGACCTCTTTCTCGAATATCAGAAAAGAATACAACCAAGTTCATCAAGACTAACGTGGTATGCAGATTTGTGACCCCTCTCATCATTATAGCCGACCTAGGGAAGCAATTCGACAACGCCCGGTTCAAAGACTTCTGCAAGGGATTGGGGATCGACCTCAGGCTCGCTTCAGTTGCTCATCCCCAGACTAACGGGCTGGAAGAATCAACCAACAAGACTATCAAGAAACTTCTGAAAAGGAAGCTACAGCAGAAGAGAGGTAAATGGGCCGAAGAGCTGCCAGAAGTCCTCTGGGCATACCTGACTACAAAGAGAACAGTTACCGGGGAGACACCTTACTCCCTGGCTTTCGGGGTTGAAGCAGTCCTCCCCATCGAGCACAAATTAACCTCGTTCAGGGTACATCACTTTGAGCTCGAAAGTAACAAAATCAAGCTCCATGCTAATCTAGAACTCTTAGAAGAAAAACAAGACCGGTAGCAGAGAAAGTAGCGATCTACCAGAGCAAGATCGCTAGATACTTCAACCAAAAGGTCAGAGCCCGGGAATTCAAAGAAGAGGGATCTGGTGCTTAGGAAAGTGACCCTGAACACTCGAAAAAGGTCGGATGGAGTCTTAAGTCCCAATTGGGAAGGGCCATATTTGATAAAGCTAGTTGTTCACAATGGAGCTTATAAACTCTAAGACATGGATGGACGATCCATCGACCACACTTGGAATGCAGACCATTTGAGGAAATTCTACCCTTGAAGGGAATTCTCAAGCAGACTACCCCCATTTAGCTTTCATTATAGACCCTAATAAAGATGTACTACATCTCGATCATCAATAAAGTCATTTTCCTCTTCTCTTTCATCTTTGTCTCCAACTATGTTCAACATTAGTGACTTTACCCTCGTGTGGGAAACTCAACATAAACACTTTGAGACCAGGAAATAGCTAAGTAGCCCTCCTGATGCCTTGGTCTGGCTACCACCCCCAAGAAGGGTCTGAGTGTAAGAGCATAGTTACCCTCCAGACCTTGAGACCAGGAAATAGCTAAGTAGCCCTCATGATGCCTTGGTCGGGCTACCACCCCCAAGAAGGGTCTGAGTGTAAGAGCATAGTTGCCCTCCAGACCTCGAGACCAGGAAATAGCTAAGTAGCCCTCCTGATGCCTTGGTCGGGCTACCACCCCCAAGAAGGGTCTGAGTGTAAGAGCATAGTTGCCTTCTAGATCTCGAGACCATGAAATAGCTAAGTAGCCCTCTTGATGCCTTGGTCGGGCTACCACCCCCAAGAAAGGTCTGAGTGTAAGAGCATAGTTGCCCTCCAGACCTCGTGACCAAGAAATAGCTAAGTAGCCCTCATAATGCCTTGGTCAGGCTACCACCCCCAAGAAGGGTCTGTGTGTAAGAGCATAGTTGCCCTTCAGATCTCGAGACCAGGAAATAGCTAAATAGCCCTCCTGATGCCTTGGTCGGGCTATCGCCCAAAAAAAATAATAAAAAAATATTAATATATATATATAAATAAAATGTTTGTTTTCGTGTGCAGGATCAAAATCATCATAATCCCCTACACAAGTCTTAATTGTTACTGTAGATGCCACTTTGGTTCCTATTCAAAACCAGAAATGAAACAAGAGTTCTCAAAAGGGATTCGATTTCTCATTAAGAACAAGGGGAGCCTATCCCCCGATAAGGCTACATCCACCAAACGGGGAGCCCAACCCCCGAGCTCGGGCTATAAAAAATAAAGCTAACAAGGGCAAAATGGGATGCCCACCCCCTTTTTTCGGGCAATCAAAAACAAGTCAAGATGAACTGCGTCAAGCTTTGGGACTCTCTAGGCTCTCCTCTGCTGGCCCTCCTCCTTCTTGTTGATCTTAGCCATCAACCCCCTCTACAGATAGCTGTCCATCTTGGTTATCCTCGCCGACCGCTCCTCCATTTAGAGGCTCAATCGGTTGATCAGCAGGATCTTCCTCCAAAACCTTATTAATCATGTCCATAACCTCAGGCGGGATAGCCGCATCAAGAAGGGCAGCCATGGACCTCGTCTAGCTCCTGTCGACCTTCATCTCTGTTAAAGGAGGATCCTCAAACGGGCTCCTAACCTCTTCACCAGCTCCCGACTGGTCCTCCTCGGATCAAGAGGATAACACTTTACTGGAAGACTCCCCGAGACCTGAGGTAGTAAAGGTAGGAAGAGGAAATGGAGGATCTGTTTGGGCGGGCTGTTTCCCAGCACCTGCTTGGCTCGAAGGGACCACATTGTCGCCTTCAGGGAGAGATAGCTCGGCAGCCTTGAGCATTATTTCTTGTCTATCCCAGCTGGAAATAGACGACAAATCAAATGGAGAAGGAAGAGCTTCTGCAGCCTGAAAGGAAGCATAGAAATATCCGTCGCTGAAGGAGGTCTCTGCGTCAGCTTGCAGCTTGGTCACCTGAGTAATCAAAAACTGACTCTCGAGGTCCAACTTTTTAGCCTCAGATCTCCAGGAATCCCGCTGTCTAGCCCGCCGGAGAGATTGAAGACGCTCCTGATCATAAGATTGCTTCATCCTCTCATGATCGCAGCAAAGCTCAACAATCTCGACCTCGAACTTTCCCTAGCTGAAAGTCATCTCTTCCACTAAAGACTGGGTGTGCTTGAGCAATTCCCTAGCTTTCTCGGCTTTGGCTTCGGCTTTTGTAGCCCAGTTGCGGAGGAGGGCTACCTGCTGGCCCATCGCAACATTAAACTTGAAGGCCTACAAAATACAGAACCCGAGTTAGAAACTGAACGAATTAACAAGAATAGCACCAAGGAAATACAATTAACTCAGCTAAAATAGCAGACCCCTTGGTAATAAGGATGTCCACAGGCATGGAAGCCATCTTGGAGATCCGATGATTAATAAGGCAAAGCAACTCAGTGACACTTACGAGGAATAGCGTCTAAGATCCGCAAATATTTGTTCACCCTACGAGGATCAAAGGCTTCAGCAGTAGGGAACTTCAGGTTCAAATAATTCCGGGCTAGAATAGCCTTCAAGATGGCTTCGAACTCAGAAGGCAGGGGGAGTCCCTGTCCCATGAGGGCTTGTCACCAAAAGCCATGGGAACCTCGAATTCATGCCCTCCAATGAAAATCGAGTTTCCCAGTCATCCCTCGTAAGGATCCATTCTTCTTTCCAAGCGGGGTCATTCTTCGAAGCACTAAGAATGACGAAGTTAAGTTTGTTCTTAGCCTTGGCATAGAACTGGCCTCTAGGAGCGCCAGACAGGCTTCCAATCTGTAAAAGATACGCCAGCTCCTTTACACCCGGCTCCCTCGTCACCTTACTCATCTGACAATGTTCCCTCCATAGTACAAGGAAACCTATCAGATGCCTCTAGAAGCCATGCGTCAACTGGAGAGGGAGCGAGCTGGATGGCGTTAAGAGCCCGCCGAAGAGTCAGAGGAAGGGGAAGCCTGACCCCGTTCTCGAGAGCGGCCACATGAATCGGAAGCACGCCTTTAGGGGGGTTGAAGAACTCGTAATTTTTAGGAGGCACCGAGATGGATACGCTGTTGGGGATGCCAAACTTTAACCTCAAGCGGTCAATCGAGACCGGGTCGACGATGGAATCTGGGATAACACAGAAATCATAAGGAGGGAGCCTCTCCAAAAAGGGACCAGGAGCCGAGACCCGATGCTCCCCCGCAGTGTCACCGTCCACTTCTTTGTCAGAATCTTCGTCGATGATATCCAAAGGATGGTCAGGATGGTTGGAGAACCCAGTCCCAATGGATACATTCCTACTTGACCGCCGACGTTGCGAGGTGGCCGGGGAATCGTCGCCGTCAGAACTCTTCCTAGCCCGTTTCCCCAGAGTATGACTGACGACCTCCTCGCCGTCAATTATGGAGTCAACTGAATCGCTACTGGTTTTCGACATAGTAAAAGCCAATAAGGAAGAAGAATGAAGAAAAAAGCAAGCTTGGAGGAAAGGCTATGAAAATATTTCTTAGCTAAAAATTTTAGTTCGAGAGATGTGAGGAAGACGAGGAGAAAAAAAAAAAATATATATATATATATATAGGCAGGAGGGCAACAGCACGAGCTACCGAGATACTCGTTTGGTAATGGTAAAAAATCTCGGGGACTACCGTAACGTAACCGGATTAACTCAGAAGCAGGCTAATCATCTCACGCCACATCACTTAAGCAGTTAAGAGGGAGATCTCCCCAAGATTCTGGTAACGGTAAAAAATCTCGAGGACTGCCGTAACACAATCAGATTAATTCAGAGATAAATTAGTCGGTTCGCATCACGTCACTCTAATGAGGAGATTTCCCCAATATTTCGGTAACGGTAAAAAGAGGAAGATTTCCCAAATGAAGTAAAAATCTGACCCCAACCCCAAGCTCGACGTCTGGTGTTCAAGTCAGAGGGGACTTCTGTTAATAGCCAATATTGGCTAAGGACCAAAGGAAAATTTTCCACCTCCCAGACCTGGCTCCATACCCGAGAGTTTCCACCATGAGACCATCATATCCAGAGCCGAGCTACGATACCACCCCAGGAACAAGGACGGGCTCCGGAAACATCCGGGATAGAGCCCGGAATGATCAGATCTAGCCCGCATCACCAAAACTAGAAGTTCCCCGAAGTCGAGGTCGCCTCGCAAATGCTCCAGGGACTCACCTATACCTCGCTGACATAGGAGAATGTCCCTAGGAGGCACACCTAGCTCCGAAAAGGTCAAGGAAAGCCAGATCTGGCTCCTAGCTGGATGAAACTTCTCAGATATCGAGGTCGGAACACTGATCGACCTCACTAGTTGATGCACCACACCATGCCATATTCAACGACCTCTATAAAGGATCATGCTGTGAAGATACCAAGATACATTGGATCATATCTGGAAACGTTACCTATATGCAGAACAAGTAATAGAGTCCAAAGAGGAAACAGACTGATCTCCATCAAGATATTCTCAAATCGGCTATTAACTCAAAGTCAATGACAATTAAGCGAGAAATCCCGCCCGATAAGGAGGGGAGAGACTGAGAAAATCAAGGGGAGAATCAGTTGACTTAACCTACAAAACTATGTATAAAAAGAAAGAAAAAGAAAAGAGGAGACTACTATTCGACAGGCATACGACAAATACTCGACCATACCCTAGAGAGAATTGAGAGCAAAAATAGAGAAATTTGTATTTGTGTACCATGCACGTTCAATAAAGAAAAGATTTCTTGCTTTCTTTTGGGTGATGAATTGTATCATTATTCCTTGTCATTTTGTAAATCATTGCTACACATACGATCAATCTTGGCCACCACCTACGTGGTAGTGGTCTCGAGGGTGTTAACTGAGATTTCTCGTCCCGAACAAAATTTCCGTTAACAGTTTCTATAAGCCTTGGATTGACTTGAAGATGTTCAAGTCTTAGATTATAGGGCTTAATGAAATGTAGAAATTATTGTTGACCAACTTTTTTTTTGTGAGGTTGCTTTGTGAGTGGTGGTTTTGTCACGAAATAGCCAAAGGGGGAGATTGTAAGTGCCTCATTTTATGATTGGCTTATTTCGTTGACAAAATCACAATTGGGTCAAATATTGAAAATGGTAGATTAGGACTTAAATATCTCCCATCATCAAGGCATTGGACTCCAAGTGCATCAAGGAAGGTAGATTACTTGACTCTATTCCTAATTGAAGAGATGTAATTGCACACACTCACCTACATGCATTATATTATTGTTTACATATATTTGAATGATGTATTGTATGCCATTCATCACTCTCCACACTTGCACATTTTGCATATAAGTTAGTGTGTTGAGGTTGCCTGGGATAGAGGACTTTCCTTTTCACTGTGGTGCAGGTCGCTGGCTAGGCACCTACCTCAGCCGCGGTCCCAACAGCGGTTGGTTCCAGAAGGTGCATGCTTTGAGGACCGCGGTCTATGCACTTGTACGCACAGCAGTCCCTACCGCGGTAAACATCAGTAGGCCCCTGCTGCCTATACCTCGGCCTATGCACATGCACGCACAACAATCTAAACCCCGATTTTGTATAGACGATGCACTATTGTGTGTACCACGGTTTGGACAACTTGCTCGAGCCGCGGTCCTGCAAGCGGTAATGACGGGATTTTGTTGCTGTTTTTCAAAACGGTGTCATTTTGTCTAGGGCTTCATATATATATTTGTTCTTTTCCCTTCTTTGCATCTTTAGAGCTTCAAATTCCACCTTCTCTCGTTCTTTTTAGAGCTCAAGAGTGACTAGCAAGAAAAGTTAGCAAGATAGCATTTTTATTAACCAAAACCCAATCTCTCATCATTCATTCATGATTTAAGCATCATCTAGCTTCATCTAGGATGTTTCTAAGCATGGGTCTTCATCAACATAGTTGACTTGGTAAGTAAAACACCATTCTCATCCATCTTTGTGTCTTATTTAACACGAAATCTCTTTTATACTTGTTTGCATCTAATTATTATTTTTATTACAAATAGAGATTTGTGTTGATGTTTGGGTTCTTATATTGTGAAAGCTATTGCATCTAGGAATGCTTTGATTTCATATAGTTAAAGTATGAGCGTGTCATATAGCAACATGATATCTAGAAATGTTCTACATGTCATTATTAATTCCTAGATAAACATTAAATATGTTGACCTAGCATTTGCGCATTTAGAATATTTTTCATATTCACATTAGGTTGCATATCTCTTCTATTGAGAGTTGAGTCTTGTATGTGCCGTTGGTAGTGTACAAGCAAAAG
Organism: Dipteronia sinensis; assembly: GCA_033220585.1. Classification (NCBI taxonomy): domain Eukaryota; kingdom Viridiplantae; phylum Streptophyta; class Magnoliopsida; order Sapindales; family Sapindaceae; genus Dipteronia; species Dipteronia sinensis. Next base: position 17,289,919 of record CM065638.1, on the reverse strand, counting down.
CATAAAATCACTATTAAAGGCCCGCGGGTAGCAAAGACGGATTAGTAACCGATTACATGTGATATGGTCAACCTAGGTTGTAATCGTATTTGCAAATAGTGGATTTAAGGGTTCGAGTGGCTTTTAAGCCCGTGCGTTTTTACCTTATTGAAGTTTTCTCACGTAAAACAAATCATTGTGTCTTTATTTTATTTTCCGCATCTTGTTACATTCATTTTTTTGTTAGGGTTTTGTTGTGATTAATTTTGACTAACCAAAAGATGGAAATTAATTTAGTTAAAACCTATTCACCCCTCTCCCCCCCTCTATGTTAGTTTTATCACTCTTTGAGTATTTTCAATAGGGAGCATATTGTGTAGGGAAAAATTAACTAAAAACCGCAGCGGAAGGCGAAAAAATAATTTTCGTATAGTTTAAATTTTTTTTATAGATTTGAACCTTAACCCTTTAATTAATTAAACTCAAATATACGGTTAGAGTTAAATACCTCTTGTCGCGTGATCCGATTGACTTACGTCGATGGTAATCCGCAAAATCTTCAATCCTAGCACATACGTGAATCACCTAGGAGCGTAGTCTCCCTTTTTCTTTGAATTGCTTACCTTAGAATCGATGTGTGGAATTTCTGATCTTGATCTTCAATAGTAAAACACCAAGAGCCTAAAACAATAGTTCTGGTCACTTTTGAATTCACAATCAATATGATTGAAACTCGCGTAACCCTAAATCGAAAGTGTGCACAAAACCTTTTGATGTTAAAGGCTTGTAAGTGCACTATCGAATGAGAACTTACTTTTCTTTTTCTCTCTTGGCCGAAAATCTATGTGTATATAGTAGATTTTTTATTTTCAAAACAAACAAAAATCTCTCTCTATTTTGCTTCTTGGTGGCCGAAAATTCATAACCTTATATTTATAGGTTGGCCGAATTTTTTCCTTCACCAAGTAGGGTTGGCCGAATTCATTGAACAGGAAATCTAGGGTTGGTTAATTTCCTTACTTGAAAAGGAATTGTCCTTTTCCCTAATTCCTATCAATTCAAGAATCCTAACCCTTGTAGGACTAGTGGTGGCCGAATTCTTTGTATAATAAGGAGTGTATGTGGACTTAATCCTTACCACATTAGGACTCCTATCACTTAAAAGAATTCCAACCCTAATCCAACACATAGTATTTAATTTACTGATCAGGAAAAGATTTTGATTTAAACTATTAATTAATTAAATAATTAATTAATTCCCATTTAATCAAAACAATAAAATAAAATAATATCTTGGGCTATTTTATTTAGCGTTACCGCTCACACCATATATATATGGGCCCAATATTATTTTTCTTATTTTATTTAATCCATTAGACTTTAAATAAAAGCCCACATGTGAACCAGACTTATTCTTACTAAAAGAAACAAGCCTACATGTCTCCTTTTAATATATTAATATAATAGTGCAGCCCATTAAATAAATAATAGACATATTATATTCTTAATATATTAAATGCAATTCTAGATTGACCCATAAATTGGTCCGGTAGAATATATCAAGTGATCCATGCAAGTACGTGTGGATTGTTGATCTTGGCTGGCTATCTAAATTTAAGCTTCAATAGACATAACCTAATCACAATCAACAAATGATTCACTTAGGTCTGATCTATTAATTTTAACTCATTCCACTAAAGGGCTAAAATTGAACTCTTAAATAAAGATAGAATAAGGAGATGTTTCTCATTCATACCCTAGACAATCTTATAGGAGATGGTGTATCCTCGTGAATAATATCAGTAATCGCCAAGAGCTCATTGACTGCTTATAGCTATCCAAGTTATCATATTTCCTCATATGACCACATTTTGAACTTGGATATTTTGACTTGTCCAGAAGCCATGTCTTCAATAATCATTATTGAAAACTCAACGTTGAGATTTAATATCCAATACCTCAAAACATCCATATGATGATATTATACTCTCATTTAATAAATGGAGCCACGATGTCCATATCTATAAATGAAGTCCTCTATCGATTAACAAATGAATACCACCAAACTATCGATGATAGACTATGCTATATAATCGTACTCATTGATAGCTCAAATGATAACACTTGCAACCATAAGTCCATCATTTATCTCAGGATTAAGATCGACTCTCCGATTGTCCTAATAATGAAAAGACTTATATCTAGTGACGGTTCTAGATAAAGTATTTCATTGTGATCATGTTCAATGCACCCAGTGCACTAGATTCTTTTACTCGAAAACCTTTCGATGATTTTAGACTCATCATAACTCATTTGATCCCACTCAAATGCTAGTAAAAGAATTCTACAACTTTATCAAGCTAGAGGTGCCCAACCTTTAACTTAAGTTGTGAACGTTATTCAAGACTAACTAAAGAATTGTGTCTACCTCATACATATCCGGATGTACAAACAATTCTTCATATCTCATAGTCTTTTGACCTTATGATTATTTCCCTTGACAATTATAATTATAAATGCTATAAGATTTTGCAGAATCAGAAATCACTTTATTTATATGAAAAGATTGTCAATTACAATATTACACTCTTGCTATTGAGCATAATCCTAACAATCTCCCACTTGCTCTATAGCAAATGTGTCATATCTCTTATTCCCATGTTCTCTAGGTGCCCATCAAAACTCTTATGAGGTAGAGCCTTTGTGAAGAGATCTGCTAGATTTTTTGCCGACGCCATTTTGGTAATCGTCACGTCTGCCCTATGAACAATCTCCCTTAAAAGATGATACTTTCTTTCAATGTGTTTTCCTCTCTTATGACTTCTTGGTTCTTTCGAATTAGCCACTACTCCACTGTTGTCACAGTAGATAGTGATCTACTTATTCGCACTAGGAACTACCTCTAAGTCAATCAAGAATTGGCGAAGCCAAACAGCCTCCTTGGCAGCTTCACATGCATCTACATACTCTGCTTCCATGGTGGAGTCAGCAATACAAGATTGCTTGATACTCCTCTAAATGACTGCTCCTCCTCCAAGAGTAAACACAGATCTTGATGTGGATTTTCTAGAGTCAGAATCCGATTGGAAATCAGAATCTGTATACCCAACGGGGATTAAATTCCCTCCAGAGTATACAAGCATATTATCTTTCGTTCTCCTAAGATACTTTAAAATATGCTTGACTGCCGTCCAGTGATCAGGACCAGGTTTCGATTAAAACCTGCTAACTATGCCAACAGCAAAACAAATATCTGGTCTAGTACAGAGCATTGCATACATAAGACTTCCAACTGCCGAGGCATATGGAATTCTACTCATGAATTGCTCTTCATGCTCATTCTTAGGAACTTGTTCCTTAGAAAGTTTGATTCCATGCCTAAAAGGTAACATACCTTTCTTAGAATCTTGCATGGAAAACCTAGACAAGATTTTTTCTATGTATGAAGCTTGGGATAGTGCAATCGTTTTATTCTTTCTATCCCTTATTACTTGGATACCTAGAATAAAACTTGCTTCTCCTAAGTCCTTCATATCAAATTGTTTTGCTAAACATTCTTTTACTGATGTTAATACTCCCACATCGTTTCCAATGAGTAATATATCATCTACGTAAAGAATAAGGAAAACCAACTTGTCACCTTTGATCCTTTTGTATACACAAGGTTCTTCAAGGTTCTGTAAAAATCCAAAACCTTTTACAGCTTGGTCGAACCTTATGTTCCAGGATCTGGATGCTTGCTTTAATCCATAAATTGATTTCTGCAACTTGCATACCTTTTCCATTTGTCCCTTTTCAATGAATCCTTCTGGTTGCATCATATAGATACTTTCGTCAAGACTTCCATTAAGGAAAGCTGTCTTGACGACCATTTGCCAAATCTCTAAATCTAAAGATGCTGCAATGGATAAGAGTATCCTAATGGATTTAAGCATGGCCACAGGAGAGAAGGTTTCCTCGTAATCGATACCTTCTTTCTGTGTGTAACCTTTAGCTACCAATCTAGCTTTAAAATTTTTCACCTTTCCATCCATACCTCTTTTCCTCTTGTATACCCACTTGCACCCAATGAGTTTTATCCCTTTAGGCAAGTCTACAAGGGACCAGACTTTGTTATCGAACATGGATTCAATCTCAGATTGCATTGCCTTTTGCCAATGGTGACAATCAACATCCTCCATCGCTTCCTTGTACGTGTAGGGATCATCGTCGTCAGGGAGATTCTCAACAGATTCTCCTAGACCGATATTTCTTTCAAGTTGGGTTCTAACCCTCCCACTACGACGAGGAATGGTAGGTTATTGATTTTGTGTTGAAGTGGAAATTACAATTGGGTTAGGTTGTGAAACCTCTTGTGGAATTGTATCTCATGACATATCATTCAGGACAATTCTACTTTTGGGAACAAAATCATTCATATAGTCCTTTTCCAGAAATGTAGCATTTGTTGAAACAAACACTTTTAGATCTGAAGGACTAGAGAAATAATATCCTTTAGTTCCTTTTGGATACCCCACAAATATGCATGTTTCCGAACGGGACTCCATCTTTTCTGTCTTTCCTTTTAACACATGTGCAGGACAACCAAATATCCTTATGTGTTGTAAACTAGGCTTTCACCCAGTCCACAACTCATATGGTGTTCCAGGAACCGACTTCGATGATACCACATTTAGAATATATATATTGCAGTTTGTAGAGCATATCCCCAAAAAGAAATAGGAAGTGTTGAATAACTCAACATAGACCTAACCATGTTCAAAAGAGTTCTATTTCTCCTTTCTGCTACCCCATTTTGTTGAGGTGTACCTGGTGCAGAAAACTGAGAAACTATCCCATTATCAATAAGATATTGCTGAAACTCACCAGATAGATATTCTCCACGATGATCAGATCTCAAGATTTTTATGCGTTTCTCAAGCTGATTTTCTACTTCAGCTTTGAATGCTTTGAACATGTCAAAAGCATCCGACTTATGTCTCATGAGATACACATAACCAAATCTTGAGTAATCATCTGTGAAGGTGATGAAGTACTCATATCCACCTTTAGCTTGAATGCTCATAGGACCACATACATCGGTGTGTATTAGTCCTAAACATTCAGTGGCTCTTGCACCTTTGGTATTGAATGGCCTTTTGGTCATTTTACCTTCCAAACAAGATTCACAAGTTGGTAGATCATCAACCTTTAAGTCACTTAAAGGTTCGTCACATACCAATCTTTTAATCCTATTAAGGTTAATGTGACCTAGGCGTAAATGCTAAAGGTAGGTTTCATCTTTTGATAATTTTACTCTTTTATGATTAGGTTCTGTTATTTCTGTGTCTAACGAGTGAGAGATATTTCTATGCAAAAAGAATAGACCGTTTTCCAATGTACCTTTGCAAACAATTTTGTCATTCTTACTAATAATAAAAGCTTTATTAAAAGTAACCGAATATCCAAATTTATTTAAACAAGAAACTGAAATTAAATTCTTCTTGAATTGAGGTACATAATAAACATCTATTAAATCTAAATGCCTACTAGAATATATAATAACTCAAATATCTCCCACTGCACTTGCAGACACTAACGATCCGTTGCCCAAGCGCAAATTGATTTCGTTCTTATTTAGCCTTCTCCTTTCTTGGAACCCCTGTAAGGAATAACAAACATGATTAGTGGCTCCAGAGTCTATGATCCAATAATCTGTAGAATCTGCCAGAAAACATGTTTCAAGATAATTAATATTACCTTCTTCCTTCTTTTTCTGGGACTTTGGGCAATTTCTTTTCCAATGTCCCTTTTCACCACAAAGGAAGCATTTCCCTTTGATCTTGGTTACTTTCTTGGTCTCTTTCTTGGTAGGCCCAAGTTGCTTTTTCTTCTATTATTTCTTGACCTTCTGACGGGTCTTAACAGTAGCAACTTTACCAACAATATGAATCTCTTGACCTTTGTTTTTCACAAGGATCTTTTCAACGCTTTGAACATCTTGCATCAGGCCCTGCAAGGTGTATTCCTTTTTGTTCAAGGTGTAGTCCAACTTGAACTGATCAAAGGAATTTGATAGTGAGTTGACAACCATGTCAATTTTGGTCTCACCATCTATCTCAGCGCCATTTAATTCTGCAATATTTAGATGTGCTATGACTTTCATCATGTGATCTTTCACAGCCTGTCCAGGTTTCATCCTAAGATTCATAAAAGCAGTCACTGCCTCTCTCTTAGTCGTTCTAGACCTCATAGCAAACATCTCTTCCAGAGACATCATAATATCAGCAGCAGACCCCATTCCTTCGTGCTACTGTTGCAACACTTCGGAGATAGTAGCCGTAATGTAACATTTGGCCATATCATCTGAGGTCTTCCACTGCTCATACTCATCTCTTTGCAAAATACTTGATTCATTATTAGGAGCAGATGGTTTGGGAGTAGTTAGAACAAACTTATGTTTTTCACTTTGCAGCAACAACCCAATTTTCCTTTTCCATGTGACATAATTATCTCCAGTTAAAGTGTTATCTTTCAGGTTGTTCATAAGTGATGGGGTCATGATTTCTGAATAAAACAAAAAGCATATATAAGTAAATAATCATGATAAAGCACTTTCGAACATTTATCTTGAATTAATTAAATAACTCAATCGTGAAAAATTCAACGGTGATCCAACACCCATAAATGATACTCCTCCTTCGGGAGTTCGCACCATTTACTAGTTGGACTAGGTCCCACCTAATTGTTAACATAACAACCAGCGTTTTCAATTTTAGCCTTGCAATTTTATTAACAAGAACTCTCGGGAGGATATTAATAAAATTACATTGAGTGTGTTACCAAGATATCGACCCTCAATTTTCTCTCACGAAAATCCCTCCTCTGGGAGTAGATCTCGTTTGAGTCAATTGTCTAGTCTATCCTTGTAAGGAAGTATTTTGCTAAATTCCATTTATGGATGCCCCTCGGGGGGATTACCAATAAATAATAAAGCTCAACTAACCTTGGAGGCCATAGGTGTTCTAACACACCTTCTCCCACTCAATTATTTAAGGCGTGTGATTAAATTCCAAAGAATGATTTTACCAAGTTATCTAGATGCCAATTAGATACCTAAATCATTCAATGCATGTTCATACCAAAAGAGATATATGAGTGGCACTCCTATTCTATATGACATGTTATCATACAATAACAAATATTGTAATATTTATACATAAAAATAAATAGCCACAATTTTGGTCCATCCTAGAAAAGCATGTAAATTACAATTGTACGAAATACAAAAAACTCCTTTCTTGGCGAACAAGACTTCAAGCGACCATCTCGCGCACGTAACTCGCGTGCCCGAAGATCACCAAGCAGCCCATGCGCACGCCTAGCCCATGCAAGGGCATGAGCTGCCGCATGGCCAGCCCATGCATGGGTCGCGCGCGCTGCTGCACCGCAACAAGCGCAGCTGCACGCTTGGTTGCGTGCGCGCTTGTTGTCTCGGTGCGCGCGGGTGCCAAGCTCGGTTCCGGATGCTCCAATTTCTTCAAATCTTCGAGTCTTCAAATCTTGAATATATTACAACTTATTTTATACAATAAAATACTGCAGAAATATATATATATTTTTTATTTATTTATTTCAACTACTGCAGTATTTTTTACAAATAGAAAACTGCACTTATTTTAATACAATAAAAAACTGCACTAAATTTTAATACAATAAAAAACTGCAGTATTTTTACAATAAAATTAATAAGAACTTAGCAACTACCAAGAAGGACTTATGGCAATAATAGACCACCCTTCTTGTTACAATTCCGAAACAAAAAATACATTGAAATTCTATGACCAAAATCGAGCAATAACAATTCACTTTATAACAACATATATAAATCCATACATTCCACATGTAATTATATATGCGAATACCTAGAGTGACATCTCTTTCTAAAACATGCATAATCACAATAAAAGAAATAGATTCACGTATATATACGTTAATTAATTAAAGGGTACAACCAGGGCTCTGATACCAATTGTAGGGAAAAATTAACTAAAAACCGCAGCGGAAGGCGAAAAAATAATTTTCGTATAGTTTAAATTTTTTTTAAAGATTTGAACCTTAACCCTTTAATTTATTAAATTCAAATATACGGTTAGAGTTAAATACCTCTTGTCTCGTGATCCAATTGACTTACGTCGATGGTAATCCGTAAGATCTTCAATCCTAGCACATACGTGAATCACCTAGGAGCGTGGTCTCCCTTTTTCTTTGAATTTCTTACCTTAAAATGGATGTATGGAATTTCTGATCTTGATCTTCAATAGTAAAACACCAAGAGCCTAAAACAATAGTTCTGGTCACTTTTGAATTCACAATCAATATGATTGAAACTCGCGTAACCCTAAATCGAAAGTGTGCACAAAACCTTTTGATGTTAAAGGCTTGTAAGTGCACTATCGAATGAGAACTTATTTTCTTTTTCTCTCTTGGCCGAAAATCTATGTGTATAGAGTAGGATTTTTTATTTTCAAAACAAACAAAAATCTCTCTCTATTTTGCTTCTTGGTGGCCGAAAATTCATAACCTTATATTTATAGGTTGGCCGAATTTTTTCCTTCACCAAGTAGGGTCGGCCGAATTCATTGAATAGGAAATCTAGGGTTGGTTAATTTCCTTACTTGAAAAGGAATTGTCCTTTTCCCTAATTCCTATCAATTCAAGAATCCTAACCCTTGTAGGACTAGTGGTGGCCGAATTCTTTGTATAATAAGGAGTGTATGTGGACTTAATCCTTACCACATTAAGACTCCTATCACTTAAAAGAATTCCAACCCTAATCCAACACATAGTATTTAATTTACTGATCAGGAAAAGATTTTGATTTAAACTATTAATTAATTAAATAATTAGTTAATTCCCATTTAATCAAAACAATAAAATAAAATAATATCTTGGGCTATTTTATTTAGCCTTGCCGCCCACACCATATATATATGGGCCCAATATTATTTTTCTTATTTTATTTAATCCATTATACTTTAAATAAAAGCTCACATGTGAACCAGACTTATTCTTACTAAAAGAAACAAGCCTACATGTCTCATTTTAATATATTAATATAATAGTGCAGCCCATTAAATAAATAATAGACATATTATATTCTTAATATATTAAATGCAATTCTAGATGGACACATAAATTGGTCCGGTAGAATATATCAAGTGATCCATGCAAGTACGTATGGATTGTGGATCTTGGCGGGCTATCTAAATTTAAGCTTCAATAGACATAACCTAATCACAATCAACAAATGATTCACTTAGGTCCGATCTATTAATTTTAACTCATTCCACTAAAGGGCTAAAATTAAACTCTTAAATAAAGATAGAATAAGGAGATGTTTCTCATTCATACCCTAGAAAATCTTATAGGAGATGGTGTATCCTCGTGAATAATATCAGTAATCGCCAAGAGCTCGTAGACCGCCTATAGCTATCCAAGTTACCATATTTCCTCATATGACCACATTTTGAACTTAGAGATTTTGACTTATCCAGAAGCTATGTCTTCAATAATCATTATTGAAAACTCAACGTTTAGATTTAATATCCAATACCTCAAAACATCCATATGATGATATTATACTCTCATTTAATAAGTGGAGCCACGATGTCCATATCTATAAATGAAGTCCTCTATCGATTAACAAATGAATACCACCAAACTATCGAGGATAGACTATGCTATATAATCGTACACATTGATAGCTCAAATGATAACACTTGCAACCATATGTCCATCATTTATCTCAGGATTAAGATCGACTCTCTGATTGTCCTAATAATGAAAAGACTTATATCTAGTGACGGTTCTAGATAAAGTATTTCATTGTGATCCTGTTCAATGCACCCAGTGCACTAGATTCTTTTACTCGAAAACCTTTCGATGATTTTAGACTCATCATAACTCATTTGATCCCACTCAAATGCTAGTAAAAGAATTCTACAACTTTATCAAGCTAGAGGTGCCCAACCTTTAACTTAAGTTGTGAACGTTATTCAAGACTAACTAAAGAATTGTGTCTACCTCATACATATCTGGATGTACAAACAATTCTTCATATCTCATAGTCTTTTGATCTTATGATTATTTACCTTGACAATTATAATTATAAATGCTATAAGATTTTGCAGAATCAGAAATCACTTTATTTATATGAAAAGATTGTCAATTACAATATTACACTCTTGCTATTGAGCATAATCCTAACATATTGATCGGGAACGCAACTCCGACCTTACCCATGGTATATCAAAGACCACGATCTAACCTGAAGGAGTCGATAGGACACTCAGGATTAAGATCACGCACATATAGCCATCATTAGTTGATATATATGAATCTCATCGTTAAACGAATTTTAGTGAAAGATTCATAAAGATCATGGCCCAGTCATATATGATCACATCATATAAGGTGCTTCCATTCTCGTATCTCCATATGAATGATCCAGGATAGGATTACTGTACACTACGAAATGGACTGCAGCTGTAGATTAACCACAAATAAAGTACCTAGCTTTGTTTACTATCTACAGACTCTTTAGATTGCATGTCTCTTACTGTATCCATCTGTATATGACATTCATATACAAAGTTTTAGATTACATCCAGCAATCTTGGATGTTAAATGCACAAGTTATACACAATATATGATATAAGAAGAATGAATTAAACTATTCTTTTATTTATGTTAACATTCCATTTACAAATTACAAGCTTTAGGCATAAACCCCAATAGTTGCTCTAGGAGGTCTAGTTGGGTACCAGTCCCGCTGAGGCTAATAAGGTGGCTGCCAGTACGTAGATCGGTTATGAGGTCTGTTCTGGCTCTTTTTTATCGGTGCGGGTTTGGGCGCCTCCTTCTTCGAGCGCTTGGCGGTTATCAGATCATCATGCTCCCTCTTGACCCTTAGCTGTCCGTCTATCTCCACATGTTCAAGGGCTCTATCATAGGCCTCTTGGTATGTATTTGGTGGATATTTTGCAAATGATCGAAACAGTCTGCCAGCCCACAGGTTCCTTCTGAAATTAGGCAGGGTCTCCTTCTCAAAGAAAACCCCCATCCGAACCACCTCATTATGGATCCTTTCCATCTAGGACCTGGGCACTTCATCCCGCTCTTGGATCACGTACTGCAAGTGGATGAGATCCTTGAGGCAATGTTTGATACCTTGGAAATGAGCACAGAAATAAGTGGTTAACCTGGTAAATGAGTCTATGCTACCAGCTGGTAACTTTCTGAACCACGTATTAGCTTAATCAGCCAGCATGGTTGGGAACATTCTGCACAAAGTAACTCGGGTACCGTTTTAGACCTCCATCTGTTGAACTAAGCTTTCTAGGTGACTTAGGGGATCCTGTGTCCCAGAGTACTTTTCGGCTGGCAGTTTGAACATAGGAGGTAGGTATGCCTCCCTGATCCTTTTGGAGAATGGGGCATTCATTTCTTCTAAGGGATCCTTCGAGCTTTCCTGGTGCTTTCCCTTCTTTAACTCATAGATCTCATTTGCCATTCTGGCTACTTGGTTCTGAAGGCGTTTGTTACCACTGTCTCTAGACTCAAACTCGGAATCCTCATTGTTAGACTCTTCTGATGCTACTGAGGCTTCATCCTGGTTTTCTTCTTGGGGAGATTTTTCCTAGATGGTCCTTCTGTTGTTGGTGCTACCTCCTACTACTGGCCGAGGTTGCCTAGAAGCAGTTGCTAGCTGGACCGGGTGGGGGCGTTCCCTATGTGGGAGGTCGATGGCGGACTTCACCTGTCGGGGTCGATAACCCACTGGTTTGCCTGTAACCGGGGGAGTGGGCGTGGGCCCGAGCCTTTCTTGGACCGGTGGAACTGGTGGTATTGGTCCGAGCCTATCATGGACCGATGCTGGAGGTGGTGGTCCCAATCTATCGAAGGTTGGTACCCTGGGTTCTAGTCGGCTGGTGTAAGTTCCTTATATTTTGATTGGCTTATTTCATTGACAAACCATATGGGGATTTGTTTGTAAGGGTAGATTAGGCTTCATTGTTCTTTATCAAGTCTCGATCGCATTCCCAAGCTCAAGAGCACTTTAAAGGTTCAAAGGTGTATCACTTGTTTAACTCTCTTTGAAGAGATCTAGTTGCACACACACACATCTCATACATTCTCAATTTCATTATCCTTTGTGTGTTTCTTGTATGTGCATACTCATGCTATAACTCTCTTCATGCATGATTTTTTATTGCATCTTGTTTAGCTTGCCTTAGGGTAGAAATCCTTGCATGTTTTTTCCTTTGCATATTTTTTTTTAATGTGCGCGGGTCCATACCTGCGAAGTTCACAGCGCCGGTCATGCGTCTGTCCACCATCGCAAAGACACCAGCGCATCTTGGGTAGTAGATATGCGCTGGTGGTGTGGCTGTCGACCAATGCAACTACACCCATACATCTCGTGCAGTAGGTGTGAGCGGGTGGTGCATCTGTCAACCAGCGCAATGGCACCCGCGCACACTGCAATTTTTCTAGGCGTTTGTTTGTCAAAACAACGCAGTTTTATTGAGCCCTATTATATATGTTCTCTCTTCTTCCTTGCTCATTTTTGTGAGTTCAAAAAGCCATTTTTAAGAGACCAAGCTTCCTTAAGAGACCAAGCTTCCTTAAGAGAGAGAAACTCCCTTAAGAGAGAGAAACTCCCAAGAACCCACCTTTACTCAACAAAACATCAATTCATGAGCATCTAGCATCTCACAAGTATCATCTCATCACGGATTCTTCTAGTATCTATTGACTAGGTATTTTGAACAAGCCCTAAATCACCATAGTCATTTTTGTGTTTTTATATGCCTAGGTTTAGCTTTAAATGTTGATTTAATGCATGTCTTTATGTTTAATGGTATTTATAACATGCTTGAGTTGTTGTTTGTTGGTTGAGAATATATGTTCATTGATAGCTAGCATTTAGGACCATTTTACCCTGCTAGCTAAATCTACTTGCTTTGCATTTAGATATTGATATCTAGGATTTGCACTTATTGTCATCTTTAAATTCCTAGATAAGCATTTAGTGTAGCCTAGCATCAATTGCATATTATAATATTCATATATATATATTCACATAGGTTGCAATATCTCTTCATTGATTGTTAAGCTTTGTGACTAAGTGGATTAGTGCACAAGCTTTTGGTCTAGAATCACTATTAAAGGCATGTTGGGTAGAGTGAAAGGGTTAGTGACCAAGAATAGTGTGACAAAAAGTCAACCTAGGTTGTAAACGTTAATTCAAATTGTGGATTTGAGGACCGTGTGTGGCTAGAAGGATTGCCCGTGAGTTTTTCCCAGTCGGAGGGTTTCTCACGTAAATCAATCATTGTTTTTTTGTTGTTTTCCGCATTTTATTTTTGGATTGATTGATTGCTAATATGGGGTAGCCTTATTAAAATTAACTAAGTCGAAAAGTTGGTAATATATCAACTAAAATCTATTCACCCCCCCCCCCCCCCCTTTAGGTTAATGAATACACGTTTGTAGTATTTTCAATTGGTATCAGAGTGGGTTCCTAGATATACTTAGGTGATCCTTGCTATTTGTGTGTCTTGCATCTTGCATTTTGTTTGTTGATTGTTGCATACATTAGCATTCATCTCATTCATACTCAAACACTATGAGTGGGAACGGAGGTGGACATGAGGGAGCATCTAGCACAAGACCCCCCTTGCTCACCGGAGTGAACTATGCCTCTTGGAAAGGCAAGATGGAGTCATACATTTGCCAAATAGATGACCGAGCATGGATGGCAATAGAAGATGGATACACTCCTCCGAAAACAACTCTTGAGGACGATAATGTAGTTCCCAAGCCAAAGTCTGAATGGTCATCTCAAGAGTTTGAAGCATCCAAGTGGAACAACAAGGCCATGCATGCCATTCTTTGCGCAATGGATGACAATCAATACAAATTGATTCAAACAACTAGGATTACGAAAGAGGCATGGGAGATTCTAGAGACGGCCCATGAAGGAACCGAGGTGGTCAAGGATTCCAAGCTTCAAGTTCTCCAAACACAATTCGAGCAAATCAAGATGGAGGAGCATAAGTGCTTCAATGACTTTCAAGTGCAGTTGATGGACATCGCCAATCAAAGCCATTAACTAGGCGAACCTTACTCGGATAGAAGGATCAAGCAGAAGATAATGAGGTTGCTTCCTGAAAGGTTCGAGTCTAAGGTGATGGCACTTGAAGAAAATTGTGACTACAAGAACATAAAGCCAAGTGAAGTTATTGGAAGACCTCTAGCATATTAGTCTAGGTGGACTCTCACACTTACACCTCCAAAGAAGCAAAAGAGTATTGAGTTGAAGACCTTTAAGGTTGAGAGGGATGAGGAAGACTCGGATGAAGAGATGGCCCTCATGGTCAAGAGGTTCAAGAAATTCATCAAATTTGAAAATAAGGGCTTCGGATTCAAAGGAAAGGAAAAGAAGAAGAAGACTCATTTCAAGAAGGTTGAATCAAGTCAAGACAAGCCCACAAGAAAAAGGATCCAATGTTTTGAATGTGGAGGTTTTGGACACATCTCCACGGATTGTAGCAATTTGAAGAACAAGAAGAAAGGAAAGGCAATGGCCACCACGTGGAGTGATAGTGATGACCTAGAAGAGGAAGGAGAATCCTCGGATGATGAAGACCATGTGGCAAATTTTATTGCCTTTGCATCTTCACTCAAGAGTAAGAAAGCAATGGATGATGAAGAGGAAGAGAAACAAAGTGAAGATGACTCAAGTAATGGTGACTCTACAACCCATTATATAGATTTGGAAGGCATGGACCTTGAAGGGTTTATTGAGCATTTTCAAAGCTTAAGGTTGAAGATGAAGAAAGAGATTCAAATGTTAAAAGGTGAGAATCTCAAGCTACCTACCGAAGTAACTCACTTAAATGGAGAAGTGAAGATAGCAAAGAGGAATGAGGCATTGATGGAAAAGAAGCTTGAAGAAGCAAGAGAGATCATTGGTAAGATGACTTCAAGCACGAAGAAACTAGACCACATGTGGGGAGTTGGCAAGGGGCCAAGTGATAAGAAAGGTCTTGGCTATGAGAAGAACAAGGAGACCTCATCCTCAACCAAGACTGTGTTTGTCAATAGCATGGAAATCAAAGAGTCTTAACCTTCACAACATCCTAAGAAGAAAATTGAACTAAGAGGTGTTGAAAGAATGTTCAAGTGAAGACCACATCAAGGGTACAAGCTCAAACTCAAGCTCAATCAATGAGAGCCCATCAAGCTAACTTTCCTCAACCCAAAAACCATCAAGCCAATAAGCAATCCATGCAAGGTCAAACCAAGAAGCAATCATCTCCAACTCAAGAATAAAAGAGGAGAGAACCAATCTAACACCAAAGGCAAGCACAACGACATAGGAAAGCTCCTTTGTACTCATAAAGGAATGGTATGATCTCTTATTTCATTCCTACTTGTCACTTTTGTGGTGTTGATGGTCATATTAGACCAAATTACTTCAAGACTAGAGATTGTAGGCCAATGTGGTCATAAATGATTGTAGGCCTAAGACTAGAGATCATAATGAGGAGGTTATGGTGGTTGATGATGCTTCCTTAGAGAAGAATGGTGAGATTTCAAGTGATGTGAAGTCCAACCTTGATGAAGAGGCCATTCAACCTCTTGATAGAGATCCATCTTTTGACTCTAAAGAACTTGCTCCATGGGTTAGACATCTCCACAACAAGAATGATATACTTGGAGATGTGAATGAGGGTGTTAAGACTAGACGTCAAATAGCTAATCAAATTAGCTACACTTGTTACACCTCTCAAATTCAACCCAAAAAGGTTGATGAAGCCTTGACTGATGAGTTTTGGGTTCTTGCCATGCAAGAAGAGCTAAACCAATTAGAAAGAAATGAGGTTTGGACTCTAGTTCTTAGACCCAAGAACACCAATGTCATAGGCACCAAATAGGTATATAGGAACAAGTCTGATGAGAATGGCAACATTGTACGCAACAAGGCTAGACTTGCAGCATAAGGATACTCTCAAATTGAGGGTATCGACTTTGAGGAGACTTTTGCTCCGGTTGCCCGTCTTGAGTCCATGAGGCTTCTCTTGTCTATATCATGTGTGTACAAGTTCAAATTGCACCAAATGGATGTTAAGAGTGCCTTCCTCAATGGCTTATTGCATGAGAAAGTGTTTGTTGAGCAGGTTTGTGGATCCACACCACCCCAATCATGTCTATCGCCTCAAGAAGGCTCTATATGGGTTGAAATAAGCACCGAGGGCTTGGTATGAGCGTCTCACTCAATTCCTTCTTGATAATAACTACTCTAGGGGTAGTGTTGACAAGACCTTGTTCATCAAGAGTAACAAAGATGAGCTAGTTATAGCTCAAATCTATATTGATGATATTATGTTTGGCTCCACCAACGAATTCAAATTTCAATAATTTGTTGATGTGATGTCTCATGAATTTGAGATGAGTTTGGTTGGTGAGCTTAATTACTTCCTAGGTTTGCAAATTAAGCAATTGCATGATGGGACTTTCATTTTCCAAGCTAAGTATGCAAAGAACCTAGTGAAGAAGTTTGGTTTTGAGAATGCCAACATTGTGACACACCCATGAGTACCATGTTGAAACTAAGCAACGATGCTAGTGGGAAAAGTGTGGACCAAAGGCTTTATCGTGGCATGATTGGTAGCTTACTTTACTTGACTGCAAGTAGGCCCGATATTGCCTTTAGTGTGGGTGTGTGTGCTAGGTACCAAGTGGATCCTAAGGAGTCTCATATCTCTTCCGTGAAGAGAATCATTTGATATGTGAATAGGACATCTAACTGTAGGATATGGTACTCTTTTGACACTAATGCTGGCTTAGTTAGCTTTAGTGATGCAGATTGGGCAGGGAATTGTGATGATAAGAAGAGTACATCAGGTGGTTGCTTCTTCCTAGGCAAAAACTTGGTCTTATAGTTTTGCAAGAAGCAAAATTCCATCTCTCTATCCATAGCTGAAGCAAAATACATAGCAGTCGGGAGTGCTTGTACACAACTTCTTTAGATGAAGCAAATGCTTGATTACGACTTTGATCAGGGTAATCTAACCCTTTATTGTGATAACTTGAGTGCAATTAACATTTCAAAGAATCATGTTCAGCACTCTAGGACAAAGCATATAGACATTAGGCATCACTTCATTAGGGAGCTAGTTGAAAACAAATGCATTGCACTTGAACATGTTGGCACAAATGATCAACTAGCAGATTTATTCACAAAGCCCTTAGATTCAACTAGGTTTATGGCACTTAGTAGGTCTATTGGGATTTGTCATATGCCTTGATATGCTTTGGTGATTGACCCCATATGGGGAGCTCAAGCAAAGAGAGCAACCTTGCATAGTTGAAATGAGCAAAAATTTGATCAACATTATACTTCTTTATTAAATGCTTGAGCATTTTGGTTGTGCATATATATGATTATATGGCTTTTTATTCAATAAGTGTGCCATTTGCTTTGTTTGTAATCCATGTCACCTTTATGTTCAAACATGCATTTTTGGACTAGGGGAATTGATTGGGAAGTACAATTGAATGACCTATAATTTATCTCCATGACATGTGAACTTGATTTTGACATGCTTAAATATTATACATGAGTTATGTGTGTGCAAATGTGTGTGGAAGCAACTTGACAAGGCCAAACTCAATAAGGAAATTGTGTCCATGCTATAAATAAGGATGTCTCATCCAATTTAGCTTTGTCTCCTTTCTTAATGGTTGAACAAGACAACAACCAATAAGGATTCTATATCCATTCAATGAATAAGGATTTCATACCCAAGTCTTGATTGACCAATAAGGATTGGCATGGTTGCTTGTGTGTGCGATAAGTTTTTAAAGCTATATCTTGTTTAATTATGGCAAAAGGGTACAAATTAGTTTACACTTTGCCAAATACCGTTTGCTTGAACCTTGATGTTGCATGTCTTGCATCCAAAGCAAAAATTTCACACATTTTTTTAAAAATAAAACCTCCTTGATTCTCTCTCAATTAATTGAGTTGCATAAGGTTGTTGTATATGATTATGCACTTATCTTGAAAATAACTCTTTTTCCTAAAGTGACCCGTTTGAGGAATGCTCCTTTGCCTATCTCGTGACAAAAAGGGGGAGTAGTGTGCATTTTATGGGATTTGCATATGGAAGTTGCATATTTGGAGAGATTGTCTTGTTGAGGGGGAGTAACCCATTTAGGGGGAGCATTTGCATTGCTTGTTGCATGTTGCTTATTTTCTCCATGCAAATTGCTTTTATTCTTCATTTTTTTCTTGATCCCCTCACATATACTTGTCTTGGAAAGTGTAGTATCGATGTTTTGTAGGGATGGCTATTCCACAAGAGTTTGAAGATTTGAAGATCTAGCATCTAGGGAACTCCTTTTAATGTAGAATATTTTTTTCTGTTGACCTCTTGTCTTGAAGATTTGTGAGTGGTGGTTTTGTCTCGAAATAGCCAAAGGGGGAGATTGTAAGTTCCTTATATTTTGATTGGCTTATTTCATTGACAAACCACGTGGGGATTTGATTGTAAGGGTCGATTAGGCTTCATTGTTTATGATAAAATCTCGATCGCATTCCCAAGCTCAAGAGCACTTCAAAGGTATATCACTTGTTTAACTCTCTTTGAAGAGATCTAGTTGCACACACACACATCTCATACATTCTCAATTTCATTATCCTTCGTGTGTTTCTTGTATGTGCATATTCATGCTATAACTCTCTTCATGCATGATTTTTTATTGCATCTTGTTTGGCTTACCTTAGGGTATAAGTCCTTGCATGTTTTTTCCTTTGCATGTTTTTTTTCTTGAATGTGCACGGGTCATTATGCATGGGTCCATACCCGCGCAGTTCACAGCGCTGGTCATGCGCCTGTCCACCAACGCAAAGACACCAGCGCATCTAGGGCAGTAGGTGTGCGCTGGTGGTACGTATGTCGACCAGTGCAACGACACCCACGCATCTCGTGCAGAAGGTGTGTGCGGGTGGTGCGCCTGTCGACCAACGCATTAGCACCCGCGCACAATGCAATTTTTCTAGGACTGTTTTTGTCGAAACGACGCAGTTTTATTGAGCCCTATTATATATGTTCTCTCTTCTTCCATGCTCGTTTTTGTGAGTTCAAAAAGCCATTTTTGAGAGACCAAGCTTTCTTAAGAGAGAGAAACTCCCAAGAACCCACCTTTACTCAACCAAACATCAATCCATGAGCAGCTAGCTTCTCACAAGCATCATCACATCATGGATTCTTCTTGCATCTATTGACTAGGTATTTTGAACAAGCCCTAAATCTCCATAGCAATTGTTGTGTTCTTATGTGCCTAGGTTTAGCTTTAAATGTTGATTTAATGCATGTCTTTATGTTTAATGGTATTTATAACATGCTTGATTTGTTATTTGTTCGTTGAGAATATATGTTCATTGATAGCTAGCATTTAGGACAATTTTACCCTTCTAGCTAAATCTACTTGATTTGCATTTAGATATTGATATCTAGGATTTGCACTTATTGCCATCTTTTAATTCCTAGATAAGCATTTAATGTAGCCTAGCATGAATTGCATACTAGAATATTCATATATATTCACATAGGTTGCAATATCTCTTCATTGATTGTTAAGCTTTGTGACTAAGTGGATTAGTGCACAAGCTTTTGGTCTAGAATCACTATTAAAGGCTCGTTGGGTAGAGTAAAAGGGTTAGTGACCAAGAATGGTGAGACGAGAGGTCAACCTAGGTTGTAAACTTTCATTCAAATAGTGGATTTGAGGACCGTGTTTGGCTAAAAGGATAGCCCGTGAGTTTTGCCCAGTTGGAGGGTTTATCACGTAAATCAATCCTTGTGTTTTTATTGTTTTCCGCATTTTATTTTTGGATTGATTGATTACTAATATGGGGTAGCCTTATTAAAATTGACTAATTCGAAAAGTTGATAATATATCAACTAAAATCTATTCACCCCTCTCTAGGTTAATGGACACACGTTTATAGTATTTTTAGCTGGTACCTCCCATAGTCTCAGGTACCGCGCTTTGGGGGGCGATACCCTCCACAACCATTTGAAGGTGGATACTCTCCATGAAGGTTGCGACTTGTTGGTCCACGTTGGCCCGATTGGATGATGGGGCAACCGGGACCTAGGGGTAGCCCGCGTGATAGTAGTAGGTGTTGGAGCGGGGTTGAGACTCTTCGGCCCTTTTCTTTGCTTCTGACCCTTCCAGGTTGAAGCGATAGATTAGTGTCCTGACGGATCAGGCTGCCCCTAAGAGGATCGGAGCCTCATACTGGTAATGCTGTGAAAACGAGATTCACAGGCTTTCTTTTAGGTGTGTGGAAACTTCCCACAAACACCGCCAAAAAGTGTTAACAAGAAAATTCACTCAGAGAGTGAAATTCCAGTTAGCACCCTCAACCGCTACCGGTAGGTGGCAGCAGGGTAGGTACCTTCGGTACTGTGATTTCTTATACTGGAGAGTAAGAGAGGAATATCACAATGAGAGAAGTATGTAAAGAAGAAAATGAACGTGAATTAAGATGGGCGTTGTTTATTGTATATTTATTTCTACAAATATGATAATATAATCTCTTTTATCTCTTTACACAGAATGGTGTTGGAGTACTTGTTTGCGTAGATAAGTGGCTGAAATCCTCCCAATGATTGTCAAAAGACTCTCACTATTTTCTATTGAGTTCAGAAAAAGTTCCCCCTCATCTTCGTCCTTCATGATCGTATTTATAGACCCCTTTCATTCCTAAGAATCTGGTATTTTAATTGAGAAATATGTGGAGTCCTTTTTTAGGCGTTGAAAGACGTTGAGTGAGGCTAAAAGCGTGGGATTTGATCCCTCCAATTACTATAGTATTTAAACTCTGATTCAGTTGACCGTTCGGTCTCATTTATCACACTTTAAATAGGGAAGAAGTCAACTCTTCTCTCCTACGTCACTTGGAGGAGGATATTGATTATATATCATGATAGTGCAATACACTGGTATTCTGGTCTATTCTCGCTAGCGTGGTGCTTGGGATGTACCTTGCCAGCGTGGCGCTTGGTATGTACCTTGCTAGTGTGGCACTTTTTCTACTCCACATCTCGATGGTGTGGTACATTGATGTACCAGTCCCTTCTTACTTGTGTGGCTCTTGTTCTAGCATGCTGGTGACTTCGTGGTGAAATTCTTCCTGCTCGGCGGGTAGGGTACCTATCTTGGGTGGATTCTGGGTTGATGTCGAGGTACCCTGGGGTACCGGGTATACGTCGCGGTATCTAGGTGTTAGGTAGGAGGTACCGGGTATATGCGAGGTACCGGGTACGTGGCATCGCGGTACCAGCTTTACCTGGTATCAGGAACAAAAAGCATAGCATGGTACCTGCTCTTCTAAGTTCTTAGTTCTGGTGCTTCATCTAGGTAGACAGGTAGTCGAGGTTCTGGCCTTACCATGTATCGATTCTTCCAAGGTCATGGTATCGATGCTGATAGGTACCTAGGAGCTGGGAATGGTTCCTACCAGGCAGTAACTTCGGTTGGAAATTCTTCTTTGGACCCCTGTCAGAAAAGGATGTTAACAATAAATAATTTTGAAATTTTACAAAAAAGTTACAAATTACTTTGTTCTAATTAAAAAAAATTAAAATCAAACTAATTTAAAAATTAAAAACTTTTTTTATTTTCTTTTTAAAACATATTAAACCTCCAACCTTCATTAGAGGTCATGCAGATCTCTGATGGAGGTCACAAACCAGAAAAAAAAATAGAAAGAGAAGAAGAAGAAGAAGAAAATAAAAGAAGAGGAAAAACTAGAAGGAAAAAAAATCACAATCTAGAAAAGAAAATTAGAAAGAGAAGAAGATAAAATAGAAGAGGAGGAAAAGATAGAAGGAAAAAAAACCATAAACCTGAAGAAAAAAAATAGAAAGAGAAGAAGAACAAAATAGAAGAGGAGGAATAAAATAGAAGAAAAAAAATGTAGAAGGATGAAGGAGAAGAAAAGAATTGAAGAACGAATAATAATAATTATTTTAATGAGGGTTGGTTCCACTGTTGGAATCAGATAGAGGGTAATGTGAAGTTTTCATTCAGTGAAGTTTTCAACCCAGACCTTGGATTGGGCAAAAACCGAAAGGCTAGGCCAGGATCGAAACCCAAATGCCGGGTCAAGCTAGGCTATCCAAAGGATATCCACTTGACAGAAAAATCCCATCAAGAAACACATCTCGGGCAAGTCATACAATGAACCGGGACCAGGGTTTATGTATCGAAAGGCCAATATTCAGTTTGACTACACTCAACCTATCAAGTGGGCATACGTGTCATTCAACCAACAGTGTGGCAACATCGAGACGAATACGTGTTAGCCAAACGTTCGACAAACCCAAAAGGCAAGTTTCAGATAGGCTTTCGACTACCCAACTAGCATCTTAGTGTCAACCGAAACACTCACGTATAGATACTCAAACACACTACCTCCAGTGTAAATAGGTGAACCAAATTCACCTATGAGGGTATGCATTCGATTTTACACATTTTAGTCTTGTCATTTCATTAAGATTTGTCTCTTAAACTTTGTATTGACTTAGGCATCAGAGAATAAACACCGAAGCCCAGTCTGCTCTCCACTGATGTCCATTTTCTCTCATTTTGTTGTAGACATAAATGTTAGCCCGAAACCTACCCAGACTGCAAGAGCAGTCTGAAACACCTACTGAAAACCGAAACACATCAAAAACCAGCTATTCTTCAATTTCTTTCGTTGAGTAGCTCATCAAACGTCCTACGTGGTAGTTTGACTACTGTTATCAGTTTTACTGTAAACACACGAGTATGATAAATATAATAACAACTAAGGACATGACACTTGTCAATTTTGAATAATTATTATATTTTATTTTATGATTAAAATAAATCAATGGCATAATTCAAATTTTTAATTGAAATAAAATTAGAAAAACAATAATATATATACTGACATTATAATTATTTTTTAAATATATAAGTACATTTTCATAAATATAGACACAAATACTAATTTTTTATTTTTCTTTCATATTTTCAATCCATTGATTTTGAATTTATTTTGTATTATGTTGACATTGACATAGGAAATAGTATAAGTGTGTGTTTGGTATGGCATTTTTAGGGGTCAAAAGTGCTTTTTTAATGTTAAAAGCTATTTCAATAGTTTTTTTTTTTTGTTGTTTAACAAAACAAAAGAAGTTCTTTTTTAATATTAAAAATATATATTTTATGTCTTTTGGGAGAAGCCCAAGAAGCCAAAAATTTGAACTTCTCCCAAGAGACTCTTTTTGAGCTTTTTTAAAAAGAGATAAATAGACTCAACTACCCCTATGAACTTTATATATTTCACCGTGTACCCTCTATTACAAATGCTTTGTTAGTGTCCATTTTTGTACTTTTCAACAACAAAAGCTCTTTTAGAGATATTTTGTCAAACAATCTACTAACTTAATTAAAAGCGCTTTTGTAAATGAATACCAAACAACATACGACTTTTTTGTTAAAAGCTCTACTTGTAAAAGAAATACTCCAAAAGCTTTAGTTGAAAAGTCATACCAAACACACTCTAAGACGCATATATATAGGGGTGAGTTCATAAAGAGTCAAAAAATTTATCGGTTTATTGTTTTTAGCCATCAATTTATTTTTGATTGTTTTCATCACTTTTGACCACTTTTGGACAAAAATACCCCTAATTTTGAAATTTGAAAAAAAAAACAAAAGAAAAAGAATTGGGTTCACCATTCTGTTTTTTTTATTAGGGTTATGTGAAATCGTAAAACAAAAGAAAGAGAAGAAGAGAAAACAAGCTTTCAGTTCACTGAACCTCTCGCCGTTGCCGCCGTTGTCGTCGAATCCGCCAGACCTCTCACCGCCGCCACACCTCTTGCCTTCGCATTTCCTTTCGCCGAATCCGAGATTTTAGGTCGTCGAATCCACCACTCAAGGTCGTCGAATCTGGTGATTTAGGTCGTCAACTCGGCTGAACCTCTCGCCGAATCAGCTGCTTTTGGTCATCGACGCCGTCACAGTCGCTTTCGTTTGTCAATTTTCAAATCTGGTTAGTTTCATGGAAGTTTAATTCCCTGGTCTTGGGTTTGTGTTTTGCTCTTGTGAACCCTTTGTTTGACTTTGTTGAAAATTACAATTCCTTGTTTGGGTTCCCATACCAAAACTATATATGGGAAAAGTGAAAAGGTTGGTTCTGCTGGCGTATAAATTGTAAAGTTTTTATATTGATTTAGCTTACTGATGTCTTCTGAGTTCTGACCTAAGAAGAAAGTTTGAAACTATATAATTCAATTACTATAATAGCGAAAATTTAATTGTGTTCTTGGGCTTTGCATGTATTATAGATCTAAATCCTCCTGGAGTTAATGGGATCAACAAGTTGGATGGTCATATTGAGCTTGCTAGTTTTGATGCTGGTAGGCTTCTCAGGAATGAATTGGAGAGCCCCACACCTTTGAGGGACCATATGTCTGTTTTGGAGCAGAGAGTTGTGGCAAAAGGAAACAAGAAGTATGCTTTTTTATCTTCTCATTTCAATTCTAGCAAAAACCTGTTAAATTGGCATACTTGGTAGAACTCATACTGTGAAGTTTCACATTTGGATGTATAAACATAGTATTATATTTTTCTTTATTTTTCTCTGATGGTTATGGTAGGTTAATGATTTGTTTGTGACCCTGTTTGTCAGGTCAATCATTCAGGGCGATAACCCAGGAAGCAGTACGAGTATAACTTCAAAAGGAAAAGCATCTAAAGCACCAAGAACTAGTTCCATCATGGTCTTAGACTCGTCTTTTAAAGTTCATCCACCCTTTGGAGCTTTTCAGGGTTGGGAACAATAGAAGGATCGTAATGCCTCAATTCGAAAAAATTGAAGGATCGCAAAGCCTTAATTGTTATGGTTGTTAGTTTGCTTTGGTTGGTTAAAGTTTCGTACAAAACTTGTTAGTTGAATCGGGCACAAACTTTCTATCCGAAAAGATTTTGCATCATAGGTCTTTTTGGGGATAGGGAACCAAAAATGTCCCCGAGTTTATGGAGGATATGGCACTAGAAATTTTGCAAACATTGTACCAGTGGATTGATAAATTTGAAGTGTATGAAATATATGAAGTTGTTCATTTTATCTTAAAACTCCTGGAATTATATTTTGGAATTAGTCTTTGAATTATCTTAATACCTAGCAGATTGTTATCTTTGATGATGCATCATAATAGAATGTTATCTTCAAATCATTCTTTGAAAAATGGAATTCAGTATGACCTGGCATGTAACATTCGAAATAACTGGCATGTAACTTGATAAAGCCTTGACATGTAACTTTGTAACCAATACTGGCATGTAATAATAATGGAATGTTATCTTGAAATCATTCTTTGAAACATGGAATTGGCATGTAATATTCGAAATAACTGGCATGTAACTTTGTAAATAATTAACATGTAACATCAGAAACAATTGGCATATAACAATACTGTATTTTTATCTTCAAAATAAATTCATTCAATACTGGAATGTCTTTCAATTGTGAAAATGAATTGTAACTGGCATATAACTTCAAATTGCATTGGTATGTAACTTCAAATTGTACTAACATGTAACTTCTAGCATGTAACAATACTGGAATGTCTTTCAACTGTGAAAATGAATTGTAACTGGCATGTAACTTCAAATTGCACTGGCATTTAACTTCAAATTGCACTAACATGTAACTTCTAGCATGTAACAATACTAGAATGTCTTTCAACTATGAAAATGAATTTTAATTGGCATGTAACTTCAAATTGCACTAGCATGTAACTTCAAAATGCACTAACATGTAACTTCTACCATGTAATAATTCTGGAATGTCTTTCAACTGTGAAAATGAATTTTAATTGGCATGTAACTTCAAATTGCACTGGCATATAACTTTAAAATGCACTAACATGTATCTTCTAGCATGTAACAATACTGGAATGTCTTTCAACTGTGAAAATGAATTGTAACTGGCATGTAACTTCAAATTGCACTGGCATTTAACTTCAAATTGCACTAACATGTAACTTCTAGCATGTAACAATACTAGAATGTCTTTCAACTATGAAAATGAATTTTAATTGGCATGTAACTTCAAATTGCACTGGCATGTAACTTTAAAATGCACTAACATGTAACTTCTAGAATGTAACAATACTGGAATGTCTTTCAAATGTGAAAATGAATTGTAACTGGCATGTAACTTTAAATTGCACTAACATGTAACTTTAAATTGCACTGACATGTAACTTGAAATTGAACTAACATGTAACTTCTAGCATGTAACAGTACTGGAATGTCTTTTAACTGTGAAAATGAATTTTAATTGGCATGTAACTTCAAATTGCACTGGCATGTAACTTCAAAATGCATTAACATGTAACTTCTATCATGTAACAATACTGGAATGTCTTTCAAATGTGAAAATGAATTGTAACTGGCATGTAACTTCAAATTGCACTGGCATGTAACTTGAAATTGAACTAACATGTAACTTCTAGCATGTAACAATACTGGAATGTCTTTCATCCTTTGAATGTAACTTCAAATTAAAACATCATTGCTAATACATACCGGAATGTAACTTAATAAAGTCTACAATACAAAGTATAGTATTCCACCCATATATATAAGAATTAAAACATCATTGCTAATACCTAAGTCGTACCACAAACTTCCAATGCCAATGGACATTTCTATGAATTGTTGCTTTCTTCTCCATATTTCCTATATTTGTAAGGTCTTCATGCAATCCTCAGGACTACCAATAGCATTTTTAAGCTTATTTAAAAACCAACTCCATGACATTTCATCTTCAACGTCGCCAAAGCCATATGCCAAAGGAAAAACCCGGTTGATTGCATCCAGACATATAGCTACAAATATAATACCAGGAAATTTACCCTTCAAATAAGTACCATGAATGGAAATAATCAGCCGGATCACGGTCTGAAATCCATGAAGTGATGCAGCATGAGCGATGAACATATATTCAAACTGATTTGCAACATTTGTCTCAATTACAGTAATAGTCCCTGGATTTACATCTTTCAATCGATGACAGTAAGCAGGCAACATTTTGAATTATTCTTCTGGAGGACCAAAAACAGATGCCTCTGCATGATCCTTTGCTCTCCAAGCCTTTGTATACAACAAATGAAGTCCATGTTCCACTTGCATTTCGACCATGATGTCTTTGGGTTTTAGAGAGTGGCCGTGTACTTGCAACTTTGGTGCTAATAGTTCACCGACAGTCCAAGAATTTGCTTGTCGAAGTCGTGCGTGGAAACCATCGATATTGCAAGTATGACCCTTCAGGAACATTCGAACCACCCAATATTCTCCTTTTTGCATCTTAAATGCACGTAATTGGAATTCGCACTTGCCATCCTTACTAATGGCTTGTAACTTCAAAACTAACCAACTGACATGTAACTTAGAAATAAACTATCATGTAAAGTCTACAATAACATGCATGTAACACGGGTACAAAAAATTACAGTAGCTGGATTTCACTCTAAATCGAACTTTTCAACTGATATGTAACCTACAAATACATTAGCATGTAACCTACAAATACACTAACATGTAACTTTAACATGAACTTGCATGTAACTTGGAAACAAAATATCACAGTAGCTGGGTGATCGTTCCTAAATTATTGTGTATTTCGGCTCTCATTTTCTATTCCTTTGTCTCGTTCTTGTGTGTATTTTCTGTATATTTTATGTCTTATAGGCTCGTTGGTGCTAATTGCAGGCAATAGATGTAATTCTGGTGTTAGAAGCGTTTTACGGGACTTTTGGCCGAAAATGGGCAAAAGGTGGTTGAAGGAAAAACAAAGGGTCATCAGCAACTATAAGGGTGCGGGTCAAGTGCATGTCACAACCGCACTCCAACCACACTCCTTCCCACAGCCGGGGCCAGATTCATGAAGGAAAGATAAAGTGCGGGTCAAGTGCAGGTCAAGTGCAGGTCATCCAACCGTACTTCACCCGCACTACACCTGCACTCCACCAGCACTGTTGCCAAAGCCAGAGATGATGATTTGTACCTAAAAGATAAAGTGCGGGTCAAGTGCGGGTCAAGTGCGGATAATCCAACCGCACTCCACCCGCACTCTGCGCGTGACATCTTCTAATTTCAAGCTTAATTGACCTATTTTTCCATCCCCTATAAATAGAAAAGCATGGGAACGAACCAAGGGACTCTCATATCTCCCAACACTTGTATCTTCTATTTTCTTTACATAGTCTAAGCTAGAAACACATCTCCCTCTCATCCAAACCATCTCTACTCAATCAAAGGCAACTAGGAGACTTGGATTCAAGCTTCAAGGAAGGAGATCAATCTTCAAGGGTTTTCTCTCTACACTCTCTCTTAGTTTATTGGTTTGTAATAGAACATGAGTAGCTAAAATACCCCACTATGGGGTTGATGTTATTTGTTTGATGGATATTTGGGCTTTATAAATAAACTCTATGTGTTATATTAATTCTATCTCTATATTTTATTCCATTGCTTGAATTGATTTCCATTATTGATTTGCTTGGATACACCCTCTTTGCATGTTGAATTGGATTACTTGAGTAGGCAATTACGTTGTCTAATGCTCTATTGAATGGAAGGATTTCTAGAAATCTGGCTCTACAACCATGCCCTTAATCTAATCTTGAATTAGTGGTTTTCACTATACACCCTAGGTTAGCCACTTGTGAGAGAATTAGAAGCCTCCACTATACACCCTAGGTTGGCTACTTTAGTTATTTTACGAGAACTAACCTTCGAGTAGAATTCGGTTGATAACCTCGAGCCTCATCCAATCTCAAACGGGTGGCCTTCACTATACATCCTAGGTCGGCCATTTGTGAGGAAATTGGAAGCCATCACTATATACCCTAGGATGGCTACATTAGTAATAGGTTGAGCCATAGCTAGATAGATGAGCATTCATGGAAAAAGTCCCGATTGAGTAACTAGCCATTGTTGGTTGCTTAGGAGAGATTAATCGCTAGTAGGAGGTCTTCGCTATACACCCTAGGTTGACCGCATGCTAGAGATATATACCAACACTATACACCCTAGGTTGGTTACATTTGTCAAAACATGTTTAATTGAGAATTTGTTGCAATGCCCCAATATTCACTTACGAGTCCATCAACTCTATAGTTCCATCATCATACATTCATCACTCCATTTTCATCCCATTTTATTTGCTTTCATAGTTTAGTTTATATTATATTTTCATTCACCATCACTTTTAATTTTATGCTTACTAGTTATATTAATCCTATTCTTATCACCGCTACCCCGATCTCAGTGGACGACACCCGTGCTTACCGTTTTACTCATATTTATACTTGTGAACGCATCGCATAGGTTTTATAAATTGTTTTGATGGACGGTTTTCTAACGGTAAAAATCTTCCCATCAAATGGCGCTGCTGCCAGGGATTAGTGTGCGTAGTAGTGATTAGATTAGTTTTAATACTATTAGTTGTTTTTAGTTTTGTTAGTTTCTTTTTATTGCTCTGGTAGTTTTTGTTTTTTGTTTGTTTCAGGACTCTATGGATTCCTTTTGGCAAAATTCAGGGTCAAGCTACGAGCCTAACGAGAATACCTACATCTCGTCATTCCAGTCAAATTCCATTGAAGATCAACTAAGAAATTTCTTGAAGAATCATGTGCGGGAGACTGAACAGATGATAACTTCTCAACAAGAGACTGAAGCCTTCATGGAAGAGAAAACCACACAAATGCTCGAATCGGCCCAGCAGTCCACCCCGGTAAATCAGAGTTGTTTCCAAGTTAAAGCAACCAAACCGGTGGATTCCTCCAATTTCTCAAAAGAAGACATGTATAAGCTCCGAATAGAATTTGAAGTGGAGCGAAGCAAGAGAATGGACGAGATGGACAGGATGATCAAGATGAACCAAGAGCTTATGAGCGTGAGCACAGAGCTAGTGTTGGAAAGGGGTGTGTTGAAGGAAGATAATGAAACACTTCAAGAGAGAGAAGCCTTGGGAATGGAAAAGGTGAGTAATCTCCAAGAGTTGAACAAGAAACTATTATATGAAGTGAAGATGCTCAGGGTTGAGAATAGTACTCTCAAGAAGACAAATGGCGAAGTCTTCGACAAGAACAAAGAATTGGAAGAACGAATTGAGAGATTTGAAGCCGAAAAGAGTGCCGCATCGAAGGATTTGGAGAACTTAGCGAGGCTATCAAAAGATTTTGAAGATGAGATAGCTCACAAGTCAATGAAGATGCAAATGGAGGTTGATCAAAAAGCCAATGCCTTAGAGGAAGCATTTCTTTTTTTCCATTATTTTTCTTGTTACAAGTCAATAACAAAATTTCTTATTACAAAATTATACTGTAATTTTTTTTTTTATGAATAAAGATTATTATTTTCCATTATTTTTCTTGTTTTTCTTGTTATTAATTATTTTTAATATTGTGTTTCTTATTTTTCTTTCTTTTTCAATTAATGGTTATTTAGTTCATCTTGAGTAAATATTCTATTTTTTTTATTTTATCTAAACTTCATTATACTATCATTTTTTATATTTAAAAAATAAACTCAATTTATTAAGATCTTGAATTTTCAATATTTTTTTTATATAATTGTTATTTCGTGCAAGTGCCACATCTCGTAAAAATTTCTAGGTCCGCTACTAGTATTAGCAATGGTTTAAAAAAACAAGAGTTAGAAAAATATCAGCAACTAAAAAAAAATAAAGAAGTAGCAACAACCGCAGAACAAAAAAAATTGAAGTCAAAAAATTGTAGCAGTTAGAAGGAAACAAAAAAAAAATAGTCACAGGACTTGATTTTCATCATCTCTTCCGTAACAAAGATTAGTTAACTTTGAAATGATTTATGTTAGTTCATGCCTTTCTAATTTTTGGTTTTAGTGGATTTTCTTGTTTTTCATTTTTTTTCCTGGTTCTTTGTAGATTTTCATAGCTATAATTACCCCGGTGGTCATTAAATTGATGGCACATTATCAAAATAGCCACTAGATTAGAAAGTTGTTCCAAAATGACCATTTTTAACGAACTTTGTAACACTAATGATCATTCCATTCAATTCCATCTAATTCTATCCAGTTTCATTCAATGAATGGCATTTTAGTAAATAAGGGGAGACAATAATTTATTTTAGATGTTTATTAGAAATAAATTTTTTCAATGAGTGACATTTTGGTAAATAAGGGGATGCTATTAATTTATTTTAGATGTTTTTTGGAAATCAATTTTTTCTTTTGTTTTTTGAAACGAATAATTATATTTATTGTGTGTAAATATATATATATATATATATATATATATATATGTTTGAGATATGCTATACGTATATACACACACTAAATAAAATTATTCTTTTCAAAATACAAAAGAAATGGTTTAGATCAATACACATGTCTCTTTTTGTTATTTAGCAAATTGGATAGAATTGGATGGAATTAGATGGAATGACCATTAGTGTCAAACTTTTAGCCAAAAATGACCATTTTAGAACAACTTTCCAATCAAGTGGTCATTTTGATAGTGTGTCATCAATTTGATGGCCACCAGAGTAATTATCCCTTTTTCATATATGGTTTATGTTTGAAAGGCCATGAACTTGTATATATGGTTTTTTCTACTAAATATATGTTTTAAGTGAGTTATTTCATTTTTTTTCCATACATTTTATGCCCTGTGATTGAAAGTAGTAATTTATACATGAATTTTTTTTCTCTTATTCTAATGCTGATAAACCCTTTTTTAACTGTTTTTAAATGAAGTAATTACTCATAATCTATCTAAGGTTTGCATAATTATACACGGAATCAACTTTTTACATAATTGACACATCCTTTATTGACGTTAGTCAATGTTTATTAGAGTTAACGATAAAAGGCCAATTTGTCCATTTGAAATTAACTCTTTGCATGTACACTGTACGCATCACTTCAATTAAATTTTTTTATACCAAAAATCTATCAATAATTATGCATTGCACTTGTTACAATATCAGAACAAATAGTATTACATAATGCCACTTAGTTTCCTAACCCGACATTCACTACACTATTGAGATTTAATTGTAAGCGGATCCCTCTATACCAGTGTTCTAGAAATCGGCCTAAGCGGCCGATTAATCGTTCAAATTCAGCTAGGCGGCGGGTCACCGAGGCGAAAAGGTCAAAATCGGCCACATTCCGCGGTCTCCGATTAATGGTTAAAATCACCGGTTAATCGGCTAGGCGTCCTTTTAAAAAAAATTTTAAAAAAAATTGAACCCTACAATCCCAGCCGATGGCCACATGCGGCCAAACTAGAAAACCAAAGAACACCAAGGGAGAGAGCAGAACAGCACCATCCAAAAACAACCACAGAATCAAAAATTCAAGCAATCACAAGAAAAAAAAAAGAGCAAACCAGAGCCCAACCAAAACAGAGCATCAAAATTCAAAACAGAGCACCATATAAAAACCAACAAAATAGACATGCCCCCAAAGAAACTCCATGACGTCCGCCACCATTCGGTCACCGAGATAGCCGAAACCTGCCGTCTTTCGTCGCCGCCATCACCAGCTCGTCGGGATCAACATTGCCATCGCTAGCAAAACGGACCAGACCTGTCGCCATCGTTGTCCAAAGTTGTCGTCCATTGTCGTCAAGCCGCCGCCATTCGCCGTCATTAATCGTCCAGTCTTCGTCCATCTAGGGTTTGTATTTGTTAGGAGAAGAAGATGATTTGGGGACAAGAAATCAAGAAGTGAACTGATATGTTGGGTTTTGTGAGTTTCTTTGGGCGAAATCAATAAATCAAGAGGATTATTGGTGTTTTGTGGTTAAGATTTGGACTTGATATGTTGGGTTTCTTTGATTTTCTTTGGGCCTGATATGTTGTTGTTGGGCTGATCTGTTGTTGGGCCTAAGTGTTTAAGTGTTTTAACTCATTAACTAATTAGTTTAATATTGTTTAGGTTTTAGAATTTATTTGTTATTGGATTTTTTTTATTTTTTTTCCATTCAGGATAATTGAAATTTGTTTGTAATTGTGTTTTCCAATTAATCCTCGATTAATTGTCGACTAATCGGTCTAGGCGCTAGGCACTGGATCTCCACCCGACTAGCGCATAACACTTACTATAACACTGCTCTATACACTGCATATACAAGCTCCGATTTAGTAGTCTTTTTTGTTAAGATTATGACTAATGAAGTATTGGAGATGTTTACAAGAATACAACTCCAATATGTTTTTACTAAACAAAAAAAAAAAGTCAATTAATATGGCGAGGATCAGAAGGTATCATCCGGTTTGCATAGTTACGGTGGCAATAAACGAAAAACATACCGATTGGATTAGTCCAAATGTTTGGTGCAAAACGTTTCATTAGCATTATAAAACTCTTTAACTTACGTTGTAATTGTCTAGAGTCTCTTGCAGCCTTAGCTAAACACCCTTCCATGATTCAAATTCATGGATTTTTATTAGTTAATGCCTTTCTTATTTTTTTGTTTTTAGGGATTTTTTTTTTGTTTTTTTTTATGAATCTCGCCTTTTTTTTTTACACAGTTTCTTTGTAGTTTTTCATTATGTTTTATGTTTGAATATGAACTTGTATGATTTCTTCTATGAAATATATGTTTTATGTAAATTGTTTGATTTTTTTTCCCTTTTATTCCATACTATGTAATTGAATGTAGTAGTTCTCTTATTCTGATGTTGATAAACCCTTCTTTTAACAGTTTTTAAATGAAGTAATTACACAGAATCTATCTAAGGTTTGCATAAGTACACACAGAAACAACTTTTACTTAATTGAAAAAGACCTCCATTTACGTTAGTCAATGTCTGTTAAGAGTTAACAAATGTAAAGGAAATTTTGTCCATTTGAAATTAATGCTATGCACGTATACCGTACATCACTTCAATTATTATTTTTTTTTACTGAAAATCCATCAATAATTATTCATTACACATGTTACAATATCAGAACCAATAGTATTACATAATATCACTTAGTTTCCTAACCTGACAATATTAATACACTATTGGGATTTAATTGTAAGCATATCTCTCTATACACTGCATAAACAAGCTCTGATTTATTATTCTTTTTTTATAAACTTATTATGCTTAATGAAGTATTGGAATTGTTTACAATAACACAACCTCAATTTGTTTTTACAAAACATAAAAACCAATTATTGTGGCGAGGGTCAGAAGGTATCATCGGAAATTGCATAGTGATGGTGATAGTAAACACATAATATACCGGTTGGATTAGTTCAAATGTTTAGTGCATCATCTTGCAGATTGGAATTGTTGTCCAGCAAAAACCTTTCGGTGGCATTATAAGACTCTTCAACTTGTTTTGTAGTTGTCTGGAGTCTCTTGCAGCCTTCGCAAAACACCATTCCATGAATCCAATTCAAATTTTTTTTCTAATTGAAATGCAAGAGCATGTAATTGATGGTTGTGCTCCGTGTAGAGGTGTCCACGGTTTGTTTAAACCGGCGGTTAAAAACCGAAACCGAAATTGGAAAGCCGAAACCGAAACCGGCGGTTACAAAACCGGTTGAAGCCGGTTCGGTTTCGGTTTAGCCTTTGGAAAAACCGCCCAAAACAGCCCAAAAACCGTCCAAAACCGCCCAAAACCGGCAGTTAAAACCGGCGGTTTAACCGCCGGTTTACATATAAAAAAAAAACCCTCCAAAACCGCCCAAAACCGTTCAAAACCGCCAAACCGGCGGTTAAAAATCGAACCAAAATCGAAATTTTTCGGTTCGAGCTGTCCACGGAACCGAAACCGCCAGTTTCGAACCGAAACAGGCCCGAACCGGAACCGTGGACACTTCTAGCTCCGTGTCTCATATGAAATATATTCTCATAGTTATTAACCTCAAGCTCATTGTTGTTCATGGTGTGTCTGTTGTCTCTTCCCTCTATACCTCTCAAAGCTTGAACTGAAACTGAGACATCAGCCCATAGCCTTGCAAGTTGCAACACAAAACATAAAATAACTTGTAAGGAGGATTGAGGCAGGAGAGATTAGAAACCCGTGCAAATTGTAAGATACACGAATGTGAGTCCTCGCAATCTCTATTTTAGTGTGCACGTGGACCGACTAAGCAGGAGCCCTACAATGTCTTGGGTGGGCTGTAGCCCACCCAAGTTTTTGGAAAAAAAAATTTAAGTTCGAGTTAATTTGGAAAAAAAAAAGTTATTAAAGCCCAAATTAAACATTTGCTGTCAGCCCAAATAATCTTCAATCTTCAACTTAACACTAAACTCAGTAAAACCTAAACCCAATAAACTAAACATTATAAAATAAGCCCAAGTGCCCAACTAGCCCATAGAATTTGTTATAAAACACTAGCTAAAAAAAACCCTCCTCTCTCCGATTTCAGCATCAACATTCGGCCAAACCCTCCATTTTTTTTTTCACTTTTCCAAATCCCAAGTCCTAACTTCTCTCTTCCCTTGAATCTCACAATTTGAAGTTAATTTCTTTTAACTTTAATTAATTAATTTCTTTATTTATTTACTTATAATGAATTTGATTTTCGGTTTTATATTTTATGATTGATATTTAAATATTCTATTTTATGATTAAGATTTAGGTTTTGTACACTAATATAGCGTCCTTATGACTTATGAGGACAACAAAGTTAGTCATAAGGACAACAAAGTTAAAAAAGAGAGGAAAATTTAAGGTTAACTAAGATTTATTTTATTTTGTGAATTTGAAAAGAAAAATATTAATAGAAAAATTTTATTGTGTAGTCCACACCACTATCTCTTCATAATTTTTTGGTTGTCTTGTTCTTAAAATAATATGTCTTTGTTTTTTTTAACTATTAAATATTATATATATATATATATGTATTGTTTGACTGTTCGTTTTTCAAATTCCATAGATGTTAAAACTTAAATAACTAATTTATTTAAGATTTACACCTCTATTTACTATTTAATCGAATTGAATAACTTAATTATTTAACTTATGTTTAAATTAGATTTTAAACTTATAATTATAATTATATTATATGAAATAAGTAGATGATGTTATGATGTTTTGTAAATAGATAATTGTTTTAGGGATTTAGTTTTTAAACAACTTGTGATGATTTGTGGCAGGCGAAAGTTGTGAGTTTTTATTTATATTAAATTTATTAATGGATAATAATGGTAATTATTTTGAATTTTAATTTTGTGATAATATGTCAAAGTTTATTGATTGTGAATTTGTGATGATTTTTTTTATTGAAATTGGAGTAAAAATTTAATAATAAATTTTGAAGCTTATTCTTTGAAAAGTTTGTTTATGTCAATTTTTTTTATCATAGGTTATAATGTCCAATCATCATCATACTTCCAAATCAAGTACACAACAAACTATACCGTTTTTATTTTTCTTAAAAGAAAAAAGTGGAAACCAATCTGTAAATTCCTCGTATTTTGATTAGCTCATTTCGTTGACAAACCACATTGGGGATCTGCTTGCAAGGGTTGATTAGGCCTACTTGTTCGTGATCAAGCTTCGATGGCATTCTCAAGCGCAAGAGCACTCCAAAGGTAAAAGACTTGTGCTTAACTCTTTGAGGAGATCTAGTTGCACACACATACACACACATCTCATGCATACTCATATTCCTTAATCTTTGTGTGTTTCTTTTAGGTGATGCTATATCTCATTTCATGCATCATCTTTCCTATTGCATCTTAACTGCATTTTGGGTTAGAAGTCCTTGTCTTAAATGCATGTCTACCGTTGTGACACCGCTTTGAATTATCACAGCTGTCGACACACCAGTCACTCCTCCAATGTGCTATCGCTTTCACGCCATTATCTCTGTGCTGTGATTTTATCACAGCGGTGGCTTTCTAGTAGGTCACTGTTGTCAGACCGCTATGTGAGCCATAACGGTACATACAACGGTTTGGGCTGGTTGATTCTTAGGTCTGGCTTACAGCTGTGTAACGGCTGTGACTCCCAGAGCAGTACTCACATCGGTCATGACCTGTTTTTGTCCAAAATGGTATCGTTTCATTTGACCTCCTATATGTATGTTCTTTTCCCTCCCATTTCGTTTTTGTGAGTCCAAGAAGCCATTTTTTTAGAGACAAATTTTTCCTTAAGAGAGGGAGACTTCCAAGAGCTCACCTTTACTCAACTAACACACTTCCATGAATATCTAGTATCATTTAAGCATCAAATCTTCATAGGACTTTGTTTGTTTCATAACTAGGTAACTTGAATATGCTCTAGAGCTCTTTGCTTCACTTATGTGTTCATATTTGCCTAGGATTAGCATTTATTTCGTTGATTAAATGCATGACTCTTTGCTTAATATTATTTTCAATATATTTGAGTCTTCATGTGTTTGTTGAGATTAGTATTTCATTGATAGCTAGCATTTGTGATTATTTTGCCCTCTAGCTAAATCTTCTTACTTTGCATTTAGATATTGATATCTAGGATTGTTGTTTATTGCAATCTTAAACTCCTAGATAAGCATTTAGTGTAGTCTAGCATTAATTGCATGTTAGAATATTTTTACATATTCACATAGGTTGTTATATATCTTCGTGGATTGTTAAGCCCTGTGACTAAGTGGATTAGTGCAGAGGAGTTTTGTCAAAGATCACTATAAAAGGCCCGCGGGTAATAGTATAGTGTTACATTCTTAGAATGGTGTGACTTGATGTCAACCTAGATTATAAATATTATTACATATAGCGGATTTGAGGACCGTATGTGGCTAGCAGGATAGCCCATGAGTTTTGCCCAGTTGGAGGGTTTCTCACGTAAATCAATCCTTGTGTTGTTTATTTTTTTTTTCCACATATTTTCTTTAGATTGATTGCTTGCTAACATGGGGTAAACTTGACAGTATTGATTAAGTCAAAAGGTTAATAATTAATCAATTAAAACCTATTCACCCTTCTGTAGGTTAGTTTATACACACTTATGTTATTTTCAATTGGTATCAGAGTAGGTTCCTAGACATACTTAGGTGATCCTTGCTCTTGATTGTGTATGTCTCTTATTTTTGCATTTTGATTGTTGTATAAATTAGTATTCATCTCATTCATACCCAAACACTATGAGTGGGAACAGAGGTAGACATGAGGGAGCCTCAATCACAAGACCCCATTTGCTCAACGGGGTGAACTATGCCTCATGGAAAGGTAAGATGGAGTCCTATGTTTGTCAAATAGATGACCGAGCTTGGATGGCAATAGAAGATGGCTACACTCCTCCAGAAAAAGACTCTTAAAGATGAGAGTGTGGTTCCTAAGCCAAAGTCGAAATGGACAACTCAAGAGTTCGAAGCATCCAAGTGGAATAACAAGGAAATGCATGCCATTCTTTATGCAATGGACGACAACCAACACAAGTTGATCCAAACAACTAGGATTGCATAAGAGGCATGAGAGATTCTAGAGGACGGCCCATGAAGGAACCGAGGTGGTTAAGGACTTCAAGCTTCAAGTCCTCCAAACACAATTTGAGCAAACTAGAATGGAGTATCATAAGTGTTTCAACGACTTTCAAGTGATCTTGATGGACATTGTCAATCAAAGCCATCAACTAGGTGACCTGTACTCAGATAAGAGAATCAAGAAAAATATCATGAGGTCAATTCTCCAGAGATTTGAGTCTAAGGTGACGACACTTGAAGAAAACAGTGACTTCAAGACTATGAAGCCAAGTGAAGTGATTGGAAGGCTTCTAGCCTATGAGTGAAGAAAGGGTCTTACACCTTCATCACCTAAGAAGCAAAAGAGCATAGCCTTGAAGGCTTCCAAAGTGGATAAGGACGAGGATGACTCAGATAAGGAGATAGCCCTCATGGTGAAGAGATTCAAGAAGTTCATCAAGTTTGAAAAGATGGGTTTTGGATCCAAAGGAAATGAGGTGAAGAAGAAGAAGACTCATTTCAAGAAGATTGAGCCAAGTCAAAAGAAGCCCATAAGAAAAATGATCCAATGTTTTTAATGTGGAGGATTTGGACACAACTTCACGGATTGTGGTAATTTAAATAACAAGAAGAGAGGAAAGGCAATGGCCGCCACTTGGAGCAATGGTGATGACTTGGAAGAGGAAGGAGGATCCACAATAAAGAAGAAGAGAACTAATCCAACTTCCACAACAATCTCAAAGACATGGAAATGCCCATTTGTATTCACAATGACATGGTATGAATTCTTACTTAACTCCCACATGTCATTTTTATGGTGTTGATGGTCACATTAGACCTAATTGTTTCAAATACATTAAGATGTATAGAATTAAGAGCATGATTGAAATAAATAGAGCTAGAGCCATAATGCATCTTCCTAGGAAATTTAGAGCCAATTTGCATGATCCTAGGAAATCTAGAGCCAATATGACTAATACAACTAGGAAAGAGAATGTATAACCTAGGTGGATTAGAAGAGATGATTATTTTTACTATGTGGCTCAAATTTACTTAAAGGCAAATGCTTCTAACACTCGGTATTTGGATAGTTGGTGCTCTAGGCACATGAGAGGGAATACGAGTTTCTTTGAATCTCTTGTCATGGAGGATGGTGGATTTGTCACCTTTAGTGATGGATCTAGAAAGAAAGTAATATGGAAAAGAGCCATTTCCATTCCCGATTTGCCATCTTTGTCCAATGCTTTACTTGCTGATGGCTTGTAAGCTAATCTTATAAGCATTTCTCATCTGAATGATGATAGACTCTTTGTTTTGTTTAACAAGAATGATTGCTCTATTTTGAAGCCAAATGGACAAACCTTGCTAAAATGAATGAGATCTAGTAACAATTGTTACTGTCTTGAAGCTAGTGCTATCTCTTGCAATATGTCCAAGTGTGAGGAAGTTGAGTTGTGGCATCAAAGACTTGGCCATATAAACTATCGAGATTTGAGGATCTTAGATAAGTTCAAGGTTATGCGTGGCATTCCCAAGCTTGGGAAGAAAGTCGATGGTGTTTGTGAACCTTGTCAATAAGGAAAGCAAACAAAAAACATGTTGGGGTTTATGCCCTAAAGCTTGTAATTTGTAAATGAAATGTTAACATAAATAAAAAGAATAGTTTAATTCATTCTTCTTATGTCATATATTGTGTATAAGTTGTGCATTTAACATCCAAGATTACCGGATGTAATCTCGAACTGTGTATATGAATGTCATATACAGATGGATACAGTAAGAGATTTACAATCTAAAGAGTTCGTAGATAGCAAATAAAGTTAGGGTACTTTATTTATGGTTAATCTACAGCTGTAGTCCATTTCGTAGTGTATGGTGATCCTCTCCAAATTTTCGGAACATGAGAATCGATTTCGATGCTCCTGGCATGTATGAATGTGTAGGCACTGTCTTTATGATTGTATGAATGTTTATAATTAAATCATTGAATTTAAACATGGTTGATCGTAAAATTTTATTGTACATGGGTTTTAGGGTTCTTATTAATTGTTGTAATTTTTTTTTAATGTAATATTAATGCCGGGATGTACTTTAATTTTTGTTTCTACTGTATTTTTTCTGTTGTATTTTTTCTGCTATGTATTTTATTATAAAATATGTATGAAGAAATTGGACGAAGAAGACAGAAGGCGAAAGAACGAAAGAGCGAAATCGGAAACACGCGCGACGAACACTGTTTATGCGATACTTTTCACGGCACTGTTCATGTGATTTTCTTTGTGCGATAATGTTCCACGGTATTGTTCATGCGGTACTGGTGCTGGCAACCTACGTACACAAATGACGGCTATGCGCGAAAGCGTTATGGGCTGAAAATTTGCGACGTTAATGTTTCCGAATTTGCAAAAGATTTTTGGGCTATATATATATTGCCTTGGGCCTCCAATAAGTGTTAGAGTAACACTTGAGCTTTAGGTTTGATTCAGGAGATGGATCACATTAAAAACAAAAATCAAGTTGGACTTGGTTCAAAGCCCAAAATAAAAAAGAACCCAAAGACTTGAAGAATATAGGAATTACTTGAAGACCAAGGAATGCCTTGGATAACTTTTGTAATTAGATATTTTTCTTAAAGTCAAATAACTCATTGGACTCGGTCAACTCATGTATGCTTTTATTATGAGATAATTAAAGTGTTTCCATGCATATGCATATCATTTAGATTAGGTGTGCTTACACATATATATGTTGATATGTCATACATGCATTATAGCCTTCTATATTATGTGTTTAATTTTAATTTGATTAAAATGGGTAATTCACATAATTGGCTATAAGTTAATGGGATTAGTTTTTAGGAGTAAAAACTTGGCAATTCTCATTAATCACTAATATATTAATATGTTTAATTATGTAGATTAGCAGGGTCCATTATAAATATTATGTTTAATTTGATTAAGCCCTAATTATAATTGGACCTAATAATGTGTTTAGTTTTAATTGTTAAATACACATTAATAATTCTAGTATTAGTAAATTGTTTACCTAGATTAGAATTATTACTAATAGATTGGATTTTCAAAAGTTAAAAATCGTAATAATTATTAGTTAATTAGAATTAGATTCTAATAAAGAAAGGTTAATGCGCTAGACGACTAGATTGAAGTTAGCCGTTTAATCTTGTAAAAATCTAGGTGCATTAACAACTGTAGAAAACCCTAATTATCAAATAGTGAGTGGAAAGGGATATATGACATTATATCTCGCAGTCTTCATTATTAGTTCAACACAGTGAGATCCGGGTGGGGCCTCGTGACGACTTTACTTTCGTCCTCCCTAAGGAGGGTTTCTACAAAGATCAATACCAAGGTTGACTTTTTAACAGATAGGATTTCTGAGGGTATTTCAGGATTGACCGACCCTAAAACGGCAATTCTCGAGTTAAGCTCATGAGATTTGAAATGATGGGTTACACTCACAAGGTTTTGATTAAACTTGGTTAATTAAAAACCTGACTGAATAAACGATGGTTGACTGATATAAGAATAAGAGTTATTTTGGAATATCATTTGATTGAGAGTGTCTCAATCTAACATGCAAGAATTTGGCCGACTCTAAGGCAGCACTTGCTTGTGGTATGTTAGATTATCATGGTGTAGTAATTCTTTTTGGGTTGTTCTTGTTCATTAAACATGTTCATGCATCATGTTTAATTTTATACCAAACCATTCGCACTTGTTATGAATGTATGACTGAATGCATTTCTTATTTTATGTTTATCTTAGCCATGTAATCTGCACTCTTACAAATACTTGCAAATGATAAATTACCTGGTGATAACTACAATAAATGGAAACACAACATCAATGCAATTTTGGTTACTATGGACATGAAGTTTGTGCTTACAAAGGAATGTCCTCCAGCTCCTACTGCCAATGCCGCACGAACTGTTTGTGAGGCATACCAAAAATGGGTTTCATTAGATGAGAAAGCCCGAACATATCTGTTAGCTAGTATGATAGATGTGCTTGTCACAAAGCACGAAGCAATGACTTCCGCATTCAAAATAATGGAGTCATTGCAGGCTATGTTCGGGTAGACCTCTGAGCAAAAGTGGCACGAAGTTGTTCGTTCCTGCAATGCTTGCTCGAACAAAAGAGGGCGCATCTGTTCGGAAACATGTCTTGAACATGATGTCATATTTCAACACGGTAGAGATAAATGGCTGGGCCATTGATGAACCTAGTCAGGTGAGCATCATAATGATGACTTTTCAGAAGAGTTTCGATCATTTTAGAGTAACTATGAGATGAACAAGCTAAAGTTCAGTCTCACTAAGTTGCTCAATGAGCTCACTACTTTTGAGTCCTTGGCTAAGGATAGCAAAAGTAAGACCGATGTGGCAAATGTTGCCGAACCATCTTCCTCCAATAATAAAAAGAGAAAGAGGTTTGTTGGGAAGGCGAAAGGTAAGCCCAAACCCAAGAACGCCTAGAGCAAAAAGAAGGGCACCTCCATCAACCAGGGCAAGGGAAAATGTTTCCATTGCAATAAGGTAGGGCACTAGAAGAAGAACTATCCTCAGTATCTGGAGGAGGTAGCCAAGAAGAAGAAAACGAAAGGTAAATATGATTTACTTGTTCTTGAGTCGTGTTTAGTGGAAAATGATTCTTCAACCTGGATAGTTAATTCGGGGGCCACTAACCATGTTTCTTCTTCTTTGCAGTGGACTGATTCTTGGACACAGCTTGATGAGGGAGCTTTCTCTATACGTGTGGGTTCAAGGGATGTAGTGTCGACACGAGCAGTGGGCGTAATTAGATTACATTTTTTGTAATAATAATTTTATTTTGTTAAACAATGTATTTTTCATTCCTGGATTTACACGGAATTTAATTTCAGTTTCTAAGTTTTTAGAAAAATTATATTCTATTTCTTTTGATAATAAATCAATTATTATTGCAAATAATGGTTTGAATATTTGTTCAGGAATTAATGAAAACAATTTGTATGTGCTAAGACCGTTAATACATACAATACTACTCAACACCAAAATGTTCAAGGTTGAAAAACCAAAAACTAAACGAACACAAGTTTTCTCTAGAAAACAAAATGTATTTCTGGCATCTAAGGCTTGGTTATATTAACGTTGACCGGATAAATAGACCAGTAAAAAGCAGACCCTTAAGTGAGTTAAATGTTGGTACCTTACCTGTCTGTGAATCTTGTCTGGAAGGTAAGATGACTAAGAGACCTTTTACTGGAAAAAAAGCTTAGAGCTAAAGAACCACTAGAACTTATACATACAGAAGTCTGCGGACCGATGAATGTTAAAGCTAGGGGTGGTAATAAGTATTATGTCACCTTTATAGATGACTACTCAAGATACGGATACGTCTACCTAATGCAACGAAAGTCGAAAACATTTGAAAAGTTCAAATAATTCTGAGCTAAAGTTGAGAATTAGTTAGGAAAAACTATCAGGACTCCACGATCGGATCATGGAGGTGAGTATCTTGACCAAGAGTTTGAAGAGTTTATGGTCGAGTATGGGATAGTGTCCCAACTCACAGCTCCTGGCACACCTCAGCAGAATGGTGTCGCGGGGAGGAGAAATAGAACCCTAATGGAAATGGTGAGATCTATGATTAGTTTCTCATCATTACCAAATTCCTTTTGGGGATATGCATTACAAACAGCATCATATATTTTGAATTTAGTGCCATCCAAAGCTGTTCCTAAGACTCTCATAGAGTTGTGGAATGGTCGTAAAGTTAGTTTGTGACATTTCCACGAATAAGGGTGTCCAACACACGTACTGAAGAACAGAACTGGAAAGCTAGATCCCAAGTCTATTGTCTGCTTGTTTGTAGGATACTCTAAGGAGACCAGAGGTGGATACTTCTATAGTCCTGAAGATAACAA
This sequence comes from Dipteronia sinensis, assembly GCA_033220585.1. Classification (NCBI taxonomy): domain Eukaryota; kingdom Viridiplantae; phylum Streptophyta; class Magnoliopsida; order Sapindales; family Sapindaceae; genus Dipteronia; species Dipteronia sinensis. Next base: position 17,245,461 of record CM065638.1, on the reverse strand, counting down.
AGTATTTGTATCGACAAATGCAACGTTTCTTGAGAATAGCTACATTAGTGACCATAAACCTCATTCTAAAATTGTGTTGAATGAGTTGGAGCCTGGTGAGACCAGTACTTAGTCAACAAGAGTTATTGACCCATTAACATCTGAGAGTCAAATGATTCCTAGTCAGGATACACTACCACCTAGTCATAGTGAGATGGTTATGAGACAGCATGAATGCTATTTGGGTGTAAGTGAGGGACAAGATGTTTTCTCTGCTGATAGTGTGGATGATCCATTGACATTTAAGAATGCAATGGAAGATCATGATAAAGAGGAATGGCTTAAAGCCATGAATCTCAAGATGGAGTCCATGTACTCTAACTCAGTTTGGGAACTTGTAGACTTACTAGATGGGGTAAAACCCATAGGGTTTAAGTCGATCTACAAGAGAAATAGAGGAGTAGACGGGAAGGTAGAGACCTTTATGGCAAGGCTAGTGGCCAAGGGTTATACCCAGAAAGAAGGGGTATATTATGAAGAGACCTTTACGCCAGTAGTCATGTTTAAGTCTATTAGGATTCTCTTATCCATTACTGCCTATTTCGATTATGAAATTTGGCAGATGGACGTCAAGACAGTATTCTTGAATGGCAATCTTGACGAGAGCATCTATATGATCCAATCAGGGGGATTCGTGTCTCCAAATCAAGTGCAAAAGGTTTGCAAGCTGCAAAGGTCCATATATGGACTTAAGCAAGCATCTAGATCTTGGAACATAAGGTTTGATGATGTGATCAAAACCTATGGCTTCGAGCAAAATGTCGATGACCCTTGTGTCTATAAGCGCATCATTGACAATAAAGTAGTTTTCTTGGTCCTATACGTAGATGACATCCTACTCATTAGGAATGATATGGGAGTGTTGTATGATGTAAAGGGCTGGCCGGTTGGCTAGCCAATTCCAAATGAAAGATTTGGGAGAGGGGAGTTATGTTCTAGGGGTCCAACTTATACGGGATCGTAAGAACAAACTCATAGCACTGTCTCAGGTATCGTATATCGATAAGATTCTTGTACGTTTTTCGATGCAGAACTTCAAGAAAGGTAATTTACCTTCTAGGCATAGAGTTCACTTGTCTAAGGAACAGTGTCCTAAGACGCCTCAAGAAGTTAAGGATATGAGATGTGTACCCTATGCATCGGCAGCAGGTAGTCTCATGTATGCTATGTTATGCATGAGATCGGACATCTGTTATGCAGTGGGAGTAGTCAGCAGGTACCAGTCCAACCCAGGATTGGATCATTGGGTTGCTGTCAAGACTATTCTCAAGAATCTTGGAAGACCGAGAAACTATATGCTAGTGTATTCCGGACAAGATTTGATCCCGTTAGGATAAACGGATTCTGATTTTCAGCCAGACAGGGATTCTAGGAAACCCATGTTTGGATCAGTATTCATCCTAGGTGATAGAGCCATTGTATGGAGAAGTATAAAGCAATCTTGCATTGCTGACTCCACCATGGAAGCCGAATATGTAGGCGCTTGTGAAGCGGCTAGAGAGGCTGTTTGGCTTCGAATGTTCTTGAGTGATCAAGAAGTCATTCTAGATCTGGATATGCCCATTATACTTTATTGTAATAATAGTGGTGCTGTGGCTAATTCCAAAGAACCAAGAAGCCACAAAAGATGGAAGCATATAGAGAGAAAGTATCATCTCATTAGAGAGATAGTGTAGAGAGGAGGTGTGATCGTCACCAAGATAGCCTCATAGGACAATCATGATGATCCATTTACGAAGAACTTACCGGCTAAAGTGTTTGCAGGTCACCTAGAAGGTCTAAGGTTACGAGATATGTCTCCCATGCTTTATGCAAGTGGGAGATTGTTGGGGTTTATTCCCTAAAGCTTGTAATTTGTAAATGGAATGTTAACATAAAAAAAAAAAGAATAGTTTAATTCATTCTTCTTATGTCATACACTGTGTATAACTTGTGCATTTAACATCCAAGATTTCCGGATGTAATCTCGAACTATGTATATGAATGCCATATACATATGGATACAGTAAGAGACGTGTAATCTAAAGAGTCCGTAGATAGCAAATAAAGCTGAGTACTTTATTTGTGGTTAATCTACAGCTATAGTCCATTTCGTAGTGTACGGTGATCCTATCCTGGATCATTCATATGGAGGTATGAAAATGGAAGCACCTTGTATGATGTGATCATATAGGACTGGGCCATGATCTATATGAATCTCTCACTAAAATCCGTTTAACGATGAGATTCATATATATAAACTAATGATGGTTATATGTGGGCGATCTTAATCCAGAGTGTCTTATCGACTCCTTCAGGTTAGATACCATAGGTAAGGTCAAAGTCGCATTCCCGATCAATATGCTTCGTATGTTGGGATCGCGGTTTGGCCTGTGGCTGGGAAGGTTTGTACATAATAATGGAATCTACTCCTTGCGAGAAGTAGATGGTAGTTCCCTTACGGGTTGATTTGGGGTTTGAACAATATGAGTGCTCTCCTAATTCCGTGAGGAATGTAGGATTTATTATTCATTAGGGAATCAATGGTACTTAATGGATTTATTGTTCATTAGAAAATAAATGGTAATTATGAACTACTTGTGGAGGACTACACCATATGTAATAGCTATATCGATAGACACCGAAAGTTATTGGTTTGTGTAAAAACATATAGAGTTGATAGAGTGCAGCTTCGGGTTTTTAATGGATTAACACTGGCGTTAATAATCATGAAATATTAATTAAAGAGTTTAATTAATTATTTCTAAGGATTATTGGAGCTCAAAATACTGTGGGTCCATTAGGTCCCCTTGCTAGCCCAATCGTTTTAGGTAATAAGGGTCATGGTTAATTAATAGGATTGTCCAATTAATTGTGTTACGAAAGTGACACATATTTATTTGGGAATTAATTGAATAATGGTGATTGAATAAATTAAATAATAAGATTATTTAATTATGTTATTAATCACTAATTGGAGGGTGTTAATTGATATTTGATTTTGAATAAAATAAGATAATATGATTATTTTATTTTATTAAATTAAATATTTAATTTTGAATTTAAAGAGTTTGAGTTCAAATCAAAAACATAATTAATATCTTTGAAGATATCAGATATCTTAAAAGATTTAATTAATTAGTTTTATAAATAAATAAATATATATATATATATATATAAATGATATATGTTTTTGGAAACTATAACATAACACTAAAAAACATACAATCAAAAGAGTTTTGAGCGTTCAAAGAAGAGAAAAAAAAACCTTGAAGTGTTCTAGGGTTCGGCCAAAAAGAAAAAAAAATTGTTTTTGTTTTCTTCTTCTTCTTTCTGTATTCTCCTATTGTTCCTAAGTACCGTGATGTGCCTATACGCTGTTACCAATTCCGAGAGATATCCAAGAAGATCAAGTAGCTCAAACCAGAAGCAGATCGTATTAAAGAGAAAGAGCCTCCTACGTAGGTATAAAGAAATATGTTTCTTCTCTTCTCTTTTTTGTTTTGATTTCTATTCCTTTTGATTTTTTTTTGTTCCGAAAAATAGATCCTAGGGTTTACTGGTCGCAGTTTCAGTATTTCATTGTGTTATTGGTGTAATTTAGAAGGGTAGCACGTCAGCATAAACAAACGTGAATTGCGGGAACAACAAGTGATATGTCAACAAAGAAGAATTAAAATCAGCCAACCTAAGATGGTCAGTAAACAACCCCGCACGATTGATCAAATTCACCTAGGTGGTCGAGTTGGGAAATCCCGACCAACGTAAATAGATTGATCGGGTATAGCAGTTCGATCGGGAATGAATCCCTGGTCGGGGGTGAGCGAGATCTGGTCGGGTTTGGTAGATGGTCGGTTAAGTAACACGTGTACAGCGTAAAGATGTCCTCAGATGACCTAATATACCTAGAATTCAGAATTCCACGCAATCACGACTCGAATACGCAGATAAAGAGTCCAACTCAAATAAGATATCTCGAAGTGTATTCTGATAAGGAAATAAATTTCCTTACAAGTATCAGAGTCCTAATCAAGCAATAAATCTAAGTCATTTAATTCACAGAAGATACAAACGACTATGATAAGTCAGAAGTTTATAAAATATGTACATATTCTTCCTTATTTGTATTCCGAGAATTAAGGATTTATACATGTATAAATAGCCCTTGAAAACACCAAAAGAGGGGTTAATGAGTTATTAAAAAAGAGAGCGATCAAGGAAGGTTGAGTGTGTAATCATATTATTCATAGTGGATTTCTCTCTCGTCATCTGGCAACCGTGGATGTTTCCTCACTATGAGGTTTTACCACGTAAAATCTTTGCTGTTTGATCTGTTTATTATTTGCAACCTCTTTTTTAATTGTTAATTTGACGTATTTTGTGTGACGCGTGATCTACTTTATGTAATCCAAAAATCATCGTCAACAATTGGCGCTAGAAGGAGGAGGTGAACCTCCGAGAGCTTATATAACAGACAGATGGCTATTAATATAGACGGGAGTCAATCCCCGCGTGAAACCAGTACCCACCGTAATACCGACAACACCGGCAATGCTGAAGGAGATTTGCCCTCCAAAACTCCACCATCCATTGGCCAAGATGCGGTATCTTCTCAAGACACCCTTCCTGGTATCTCTCCCGATGCTTTTCGGCAAGTTCAAGAGTCCCTGCGGAGAGTCATTGAAGACGCTGCTAAACAGGGGATCAATATTACTGCTACTGCTAATTTAACGTCGCCATTCCAATTTTCTACACCGGTGATGGCTTGAGACCCAAAGATACGGTATGAGATAGTCGTTCCAACCCCAGATGCTCCACTAAAGATTGGTAGAGATAGGGCAAATCGCTGCGAAAAGAGGGAACGGTCCCAAAGGTGAGATGATTGCCAAGATTATCATAATTTTAAAGAAAGTAGGGGCCGAAATGACAGAGGGCGAAAGGAACCCAAGATTCATGATGATGTAAGGAGAAAGAATAGGCGAGGAACGAATCACGATCAAGACAATAGATATGGCAGTAATGAGAGAAGATCCCAATCAGTTTCATCTGATGAAGACGCACCCTTTAGGAGGCGTAAAGAGACGACCCCCTGTCCAAAATATAATATTCTTGACACCCAGGTCACTGGGCAAACTTCAAGGGATCCCTATGGCCTGACTATCCGCCAAAATTTCACTGACCGTGGTGAACTAGAGGGAGAGCGAGAGGTTTTATTAAAAAGGATAGAGGCGCTGGAACAGAGACAGTGCCGTGGCAACCTACTGATTGGGAATTCCGGCAGTCCGTTCACTATCACCATAAGGCAAGCCCGTTTTTCAGAGAAATTCAGAATGCCGCATGTAGAGCAGTTCAAGGCCAACACCAACCCCCAAGAGCATGTTAGAAGATATCAGAGCGCGATGGCGCAATACGATTATGATGATGCACGCTTATGCAGAATGTTCCATCAAACACTAGGAGATCATGTGTCTAAATGGTTTGGTGGCCTTGTGAGCGGATCGATCGAAAATTGGAGGAGCTGATACATGCCTTTACTAGGCAGTTCATAGGGAACATCCAGCGTAGGAAGTTGATATCTGTTCTCTCAACTTTGAGACAAAGGAAAGATGAAAAGTTAAAAGATTACCTCACCCGGTTTTCACAGGAAGTTTCAGAGGTGCAAGACCCTAATGATGATGCGGTAGTTGCTGCATTTATCAATAGTTTGCAGCACAGCCAATTATCACTGAGTTTAAGATAGAAGGGCCCAATTACCTACGCAAATTTGGTGGATGATGTAGGAGGATACGCGATGGCTGAAGAAGAGCAAATAGCCCATGGAGGGGAGCTGATACATGGCGGTCGACCAGTTAATGGTTCGAAAGGAAATCCCAAGGCTGATCAAAAGAATAACTTTGTGAAGAATAAAGAGGGTCGCAAGGAAGATGATCAGAAAAACAACAGAACTTTCAAATGGCAGTATACCAATTATACTCTCTTGGCCCAAAAACAAGAAGAAATCTTGAATGTGTTCGAAGACAAGAACCTTTATAAGAAGCCGCCAAAGCAATCTAACTTTACCCGAAGGGACACCTCAAAGTATTGCCGTTTCCACCGTGAAAATGACCATGAAACTTCTAAACGCTACCAGCTGAAGGACTATATTGAAAAGTTGATTAGGGAAGGACACTTGAAAGTCGTAGTTCTCAGAGGAAATGATGATCGAATGAACGATCCCCCAAAACCAGACCAGAATAGGAAAGAGAGTCCAAGGAGAAGTTCAGATGCCGGGGCTATCAACACTATTTTTGGCGGACCGTGCACAGGAAAAAGTAACAGGGAAAAAATGTCTGAAGTCCGTGAAGCGATAGACGGCCAAAGAAACTTGGAAGTGAACTCAATAGGTCCCGACAAGAAGAAGCTCAAGCAAGGTTGGGACCCAATCATTTTCTCTGAGGCTGATGCTTAGGGATTGGAAGTTAAACCGAACGATGCAATTGTTGTTTCAGTTCGCATTGGTCATCGGGAAGTGAGAAGAGTGCTGATCGACAATGGGAGCTCGGCAGATATTCTGTGTGCAGGGGTATTTGATCAGTTAGGGCTCCAAAAAAAAGATTTGCAACCATTAGCAATTCCTCTCAGAGGGTTCGGGGGAGCCGAAGTGAGGTCATTGGGAACAGTCAAGTTGCCAGTCGAATAGGAAATTTTCCATGTCAAAAAGTAGTGTTGCTTGACTTCGTGGTTGTTGACACTGAGAATTGGCCATATAATGCTTAATTAGGTAGACCATTCTTAAGCAAAACGAAGGTAGTTACAGCAACTTATGCCCTGACCGTTAAGTTCCCAATAGAGGCTGGAGTCAGAGTATTGAAAGAGTCCCAAGAGTGGGCAAGAAAAGCTAACCTGGCAATCTATAGAGAAAGAGCCGAGCCAGAAGTAATGCAGATAGACTACGCCGAACAGAGAAAGAGCTCAAAAGATGATGAAGGAGAGGAGAGGGCTGAAATGCCAACTTAGTTTGACTTCGATCCAAGAGAATCATGTCAAAAAAGTGAAGGAAGCAGGGAAGAAGAGTCGACTATAGAAGTTATAGTGGACGACAGAAACCCTGGATAAACGGTTAAGCTGGGAGCACAACTAACCGAACAAGTACAGGGTCAACTGATCAATCTATTGAAAGAGTACAGAGATGTGTTCACCTGGAAACACGAGGACATGCTAGGAATCAATGGCAAGATAATTTTCCATGCTCTAACTGTTGATCCTGAGCACAGACCAGTGATACAGAAAAGGTGAAGATTTAACCCTGAAAGGAGCCAAGCGATTAAAGAAGAAGTCCAAAAATTATTGGCAGCAAGATCAATCAGGGAAGTTCAGTATCCCGAATGGGTCGCCAATGTAGTTCTCTTAAAAAAGAAGAATAGGCAGTGGAGGATGTGTGTAGACTTCACAGATTTGAACAAAGCATGCCCAAAAGATAGTTTCCCCTTGCCCCGAATCGATCAGTTGGTCGATGCAACTGTGGGCCGTAAGCTATTGAGCTTCATGGATGTATATTCAGGGTACAATCAAATCAAGATATTCGGCCCAGATGAAGAAAAAACTTCTTTTATAACAGATCAAGGGATTTATTGTTACAAAGTGATGCCTTTTGGTCTCAAAAATGCTGGAGCGACTTACCAAAGATTGGTAAACAAGATGTTTGCCCGACAGATTGGCAGAAACATGGAAGTCTACATAGACGACATGTTAACCAAAAGTGTCACATCAAGTAAACACACTGTAGACCTAGAAGAAACATTCCAAGTATTAAGAAGATACGTGATGAAACTCAACCCGAACAAGTGTGTCTTTAGGGTACCATCGGTAAAGTTCCTCGGTTTTCAAGTGCACCAGAGGGGGATCGAAACGAATCCTGAAAAAATAAGAGCCCTAGAAGAGATGAGGTCCTTGGTAACCTTAAAAGACATCCAAAGGTTGACGGGATGTTTAGCATCGTTAAATCGGTTCATTAGCAAGTCAACCGATAGATGTTTGCCATTCTTCAAAGCAATAAGAAAAGGAAAGGGTGTATAATGGAATGGGGAGTGTGAACAAGCATTCCAGAAAATCAAAGAATACCTAGGCAAGGCCTCGATCCTCTCAAAGCCTCTGGAAGGATAAACTCTGTACTTATATCTGTCTGTCACAACCGTAGCCACAGGATCGGTACTCGTCAGATAAGATGAAGGGGTACAGAAACCAGTATATTATACTAGCAAGGCTCTGCTACCAGTTGAAACAAGATACTCGGTAGCCGAACAGATGGCACTTGCACTTGTAACGGCAGCAAGAAAACTTAGACCTTATTTTCAGGCTCACAAAATTGAGGTTTATACAGATTGTCCGTTAAAACAGATTTTATCCAAGCCAGAGGTATCAGGAAGACTTACAAAATGGGCGGTGGAGCTTAGCGAGTTTGATATTACTTACTTACCAAGGGCCATAATAAAAGGCCAGGCGGTGGCAGATCTAATTACTAAGTTCACTGAGCCACACAGTGAAGTAATCAAGATTCTAGAGGAAAAAGAAAGAAAAGTCTTCAATTGGAAGCTGCACTTTGATGGTTCGTCAAAGATGCATGGCAGTGGGGCAGGTATAGTGATATCAACCCCAAAAAATGATCAGATGGAATGCGTCCTGCTATTTGACTTTAGAGCTACCAACAACATGGCCGAGTATGAGGTGCTGTTGGCTGGACTCCGAATATGCACATCATTGGGAGCGGACGAAGTAGAAATATTCAGTGATTCACAAGTCGTGGTCAACCAAATCCTAGATGAATACCAAGCAAACGATCCTAACATGGTGGCATACTTAGAGATAGCCAAGACACTTTTGGGGAGATTCAAGAGTCATAGAATCATTCAGATCCCGAGAGAGAAGAATGAGAAAGCTGTCGCACTATGAAAACTGGCATCAGCAACCACTAGTATCTGTTCAAGAATGACTCTAGTGGCTCATCTCGAAAAGCCTAGCATCAAGAAAGAAGAAAATCTGACTGTATATATGGTGGAGAAAGGGCCAGTCACTTGGGCCACTCTGATCATCGAGTACCTAGAAGACGGCACGCTCCCAAAAGATGTAGTTGAAGCAAAACGTGCCAGATACAGAGCCGCTCAGTACTCAATAATAGGCCATGAAGTTTATAGAAGAATATTTTCGAAGACCCCACAAAGATGTGTTAGCCAAGAAGAAGGAGATAAGATCTTGGCCAGCATACACAGTGGTGTGTGTGGAAACCACACTGGGGGTAAAAGTTTGGCCCATAAAACCCTTAGACATGCCTTTTATTGGCCAACCCTATTTCGGGATGATAAATTGGTGGCTGAGAAACGCGGTACTTGTCAAAGAATCACAAACGATATCAGGCAACCACCTGAAACTTTGAAGAATCTAACCTCACCCTGGCCATTTACAATGTGGGGATTAGATCTGATCGGCCCCATGCTGACAGCAACTGAAGAAGGTGCCAAGCATGCTATTGTGGCGGTTGATTATTTCATAAAATGGGTAGAAACGGAGGCACTGGTACACATAATCGAGGCTAATACCACTAGCTTCGTAAATAAGAACATTATCTATCGATTCGGGATTCTAGATACAATTGTCACTGACAATGGGACCCAATTCGATAGTGATAATTTCAGGGAGATGTGCCGAAAGTACCACATAAAGAATTATTATGCCACACCAGCTCATCCTCAAACCAATGGCCAGACCGAAGCCATCAATAAGATCATCAAGCACACCTTGAAGGCCAAGCTTGACGTAAAGAAAGGAAATTGGGCAGACAAGTTGCATGAAGTACTTTGGGCATACCGAACAACTGAAAAGGACTGGAACAGTAGAAACACCTTACTCCTAAGCGTTCAGAACTGAAGCTGTCATCCCGGTCGAAATAACCAATACCTCCCCTAGAGTTCAGACTCCAATATAATGATCTTAGAACGGAGCCTAGATGAGTTGGAAGAAAAAATGGGCATTGCGAGGGTAAGAAATGTTGCCTACTAACAAAGAATTGCAAGATATTACAACTCGCACGTCCAGGATCAAAAAATTCTAACTCGGAGATCTGGTTCTTAGAATGGTATCTCCAAACACAAGGGATAAGTCGACCTGATCATTAGCAGATAAATGGTAAGGGCCTTACTAGGTGGTCGGATTAACTGGGCATAGAGTATATCGCCTTGTCCGATCAGAAGGAGGAAAGTTACCCAGACCATGCAACGCTCAATACCTGAAGATATTCTACCCTTAAGCAGTTTTGTCGTTTTTCTTTTGCTATTTTCTTTTCAGAATTTTTAGATATTTTGAGTAGATATAGATCTTACTCATGCCTAATCATATGTTTATCTTTACAGTTTTTAAAGAAATCAATAAAAAAATCCTTCAGCGGAAACTTGGTTCAAGAAAGGTGTTCTAGTATTGCTTTCGTTAATAAAAGCAAACCCCGATGAACTTAAAACAGGCTAAGCATATGTCGCAAAGACAATGCATGTTCACCAAAACTAACTGGGTGCATCAGAAGTACTATTAGAGCTCCTTCAGGAGATCAGATACCTGATGGGATGTGCAAAAAAGTTGGGTGGGTTAATCAAGATCTCACATCTGAACGCTAGTTAATAAAGATACTTTGCTAAGATAAGTTGGGATAATGAGATCATGAAAAACCTCACGCCAGGGAATCTTGAGTAACAGACTACTGGGAGACATCCTGGTGACTTAGTTACCAGATAAAACACAAGAGTTTATAAACTAGATACCATGCAAACAGTCCATCAAACGAACACCAGTTGAACAAATAATTGAATTTCAGCAAGCAACCAAAAGGACAACCAGACAAGTCAAAAATGATTTTAACCAAGTTCGGTCAGCCATATGATATAGCTGGTCGGGTTAGCAATCAATCAAATTCGATCGGTTCAATCACAACTGGTTATAAAAATAACTAACCTAGAAGTGGCAACCAGCAGAGAAAATTGATCGAAATAAAGAACATCATATAAGTAAATTTCATATCGGTATCATTAAATGAATAAATCTATTGTTCATACAATGCTACGAAGAGCTTACAAAACGTATGATAAAAAAGAAAACAAGTCATCAAGCATCTGAAGGTCTTGAAGTATTTCCAGGTCCCGAGGTGCCAGGGTTTTTGCTTTCCTCTTCATAACCCTTGGTCAGATCTCCAAAATCTGGCCAGCATATGTCATCTTCGGGATCTTCAACCTCAAAAGGAGAATAGTCTGTCTAGGGTAAAGGTCCAGCATCGATACCCTTAGATGTTGCTCCATTTTCCCCGACCGCATGAAAAACTACCAGGGAAGATTTGGAGGGAAGCTCTAGATGCATCTTATGAGGTTCTTTCCCAATAGACTTGTAATAAGCTCTACACCTCATCATTTGATTCTTTATTGCACTAAGAGACCCACCCTTATACTTTTTGATCGATCGATCCCATTTACTGGTGAGCCTCTTCAGTAGACCTCTCCTTACCCCCAAAGAATACTCGAGCAGTGGTGATGCCACGTTCAAACTCCTTTAGCATAACATCCTTAAAAGCAGGGGACTTCTTATAAGTGATCGACGCTCTGAATCTCAAAGGCTAATCTAACCTCTTGAGAAAGAACTTCCATGCTGATCTTTTGCTGATTTAGGTCTTCAGCCAATCTTTCGTATCGAAGCTTAGCCTCCTCAGAACCCAGTTGAGCTTCAAGCATAGATTGTTGAGAAGCTGCTAAAGTTTCTTTAGTAATCCCAGCTTTAGCTTCTTGATCAAGAACTGCCTGTTCGGACGAGACGACCCAGTTGCTCCAACTCAGGACACAGCCACCTAGCTTCAGCTGAATCTGCTTCAAGTTGAATATTTTTCTTAGTAAATTCAGAGAGATTATCTGAAGCCGTACTGGTTCGGGTCTCGGCGGCAAGTCACAGCTTCTTTCAAAGCTATTTCAGTCAAGTCACACTACCTCAGCTTCTCTTCATAAGACTTCTTAAGTTTCAATCTGTCAGCCGAGGCAGAACCGATCGCTTTCTTTCCCCTTTCAAGCTCCTTTTTCAGCCGAGAGATTTCAATGGCCTGTTTCCTCTGAGTTATCATAGCTCTGGCCATCTATTCTACGGCTTATTAAATGAAGAAAGTCAGGGCGTTATAACTTAGATAGATAAGGAATAAAAGATACCAAGTAAAGAATATATACATAAACACCATTGTTATAGATGGCACAGACTCGATCCGTATCACTGGCACTCCTGAAGTCGGTCCAATAACCTTCACAGACATACCCTCTTCCAGCCGATATGGATTTTAACATGTCAAGAGGGTCGACCGACATCTTCTTTGGGTCAGGGATGTCGACCGCGTCAGTAGGATTCACAGTTTTTGAGCCTTGATATTGGCGATCAGTTTGGGCTGGATTGGGAACAGGAGTAGATTCAGCAGCAACCGTTGGGGAAGTAGCTGTGGTCCGCCCTTGATCAGTAGATTTGGGTGAACTTGCCTCATTTCTACCTGTGAGAGAAGCTTCGATAACATCAGGTGCAGGATCAGAAGAGGGAAGACAAGTTTTTACCTTCTCAAGTCCAGCTTGTTCCCCATCGGAATCTGAGTCGGTGAAGACTATCTGCCGTGTGACCGAGAATTTGATCTGCGCCTTGTCAATACGATGGGCCAAAGGATCAGAAGAAGCTTGATTATCTACTGGTGGTGGTCAGATAACAGACTGGCAGACAGAGCTGGTGCCAGATCATTTTCTTTCTTCGATAGGTACTCTCGGCGGATCAGATCACTTAGTGAGTCCTGATCCTCATAATCTCCTACAATAATGATCGGTTTGACTCTAGTCTGATGGGCTTCTCACTTCTTTGCCAAGTCAATTTCCTTCATTTTTCGGGCAGTATTACAAGCAGAAGAACCTGCCATGGTTTTGGCCACTTTGCTAACAGGAGATTTTTCAGAAAGCTTAGTTAAGAGGCGACCAGCTTTCTCTTTGGTGATTTTTCTTTTCAAGCCTTTGGAAGACCCCTTTTGTTCACCAACTGGATCAGAAGATTTTTTCACTACTTCCCGATCAGAAGCTTTCGGAGACACATTAGGGTTAGGCTCATATTGATGTTCCATCATAACTTGCTGAGGAGGAGCAATTCCCTGAGCTAGTTGGGCGGAAGACTCCGCGCGACTAACCTTGTCAAATTTTTTTATCTTTTCAGTCTGCTCGTCTGCCACAATATCGACCTCGAATACTTTTTCAAGAAAAAATAAAGAGGAAAAAGGTCAAAACAAACATAATTCGATTTAAATAACAAAATCGAAAAAGATAAAATTTACAGCGTTTGTGTCGACTCGAGATTGGGGGAAACAACCCCAGATCTAGAAGGTCTTTCTCAACAAACAATATATGTCGATCCCTGGTTTCCCAGGATGTCTGAACTGCTTCACCGACATTTCTGGCCTGATCTTTGTTCAGCCAGGCAGCAGTTTTATTCCATTGTTCAAGATTACAGAAATCTCTAGAGACACTGTTCCTGGACAACTCTTGATGAGGATCAACAACTATTTTTCCAGTACTTTTTGGAAGTTGGGAACCCTCATATGAAACCTTTGTGGTCTTTGCTGGATAGAGGTGTTGGTCTTTGCTTAAATCCCTCAAGTATCCAGTGGTTGATCGAACTGGATAGAAGATAGAATGTATCCCTATTTTCTGAGAGATTTAAGGTATAGAAGTTTCAAATCTCTTGTGGGGTCGGGGGGTACTGAGCACCAATCTTTTTCCAGAGGTGCCATAGACTCATTAACACCCGGTAAGAATTTAGGGAAAGCTGAGCATGAGCGATCTCGGTTTCTGCCAAGAATCGAGCGATGAAGGGTTGAAGAGGTAGTGTAACCCTAGATGTAAGCATCACCCCATAAATGGCCACTGCACATTGGGGAGGGTTCCATATTGCATGTTGGTCGTTCAGGCAGAGTTCAACCGATCGAGGGACATCGAACCGATCATCATATTTTGCCAATTAAGACGCTTCTACCACGTTTACCTATGAGTCAAAAGCACTGGGGTGATCAGTGGAAAAATTAAGCAATGAAGGTTGACGCCGCTTGGAAACTTCTTCCATCTTCAATAGTTGAGATTGAATTTTCAGATCCACTAGGGGTAAATCTTTTAAGCTTTGTCTGCTTCTCTGACTGGATCCAGATGTCTTTAACATATATGGGTGTATATTCGGAGAAGAGACAGTAGGGTTAATAATATTAAAATCAAAAGAAGAGGGTCAAAATTTAGGGAGAGCCATGGAGTAATCGACAATAAGAACTGTGGGTTGAACCGGACGAGAGGAATCTTGAAAAAATCCCCCAAAGATAGATTCAACCCTGGAAATATTCTCTTTTTCACCTATCTCAATATAATGCATCAAGAGTTCTACATAACGATGATGAGTGGCTGAATCCATACCTAGTGATTAACGTAAGACGAAGATCTGATTTGAAATCGAAGAGTTATGAGCAAAACCGTTGAAGTAGAAAGAAAAATTTAGAAGAGGAAGGGTCAAATCGTGTGAGAGGGAAGGTAAAAGGATTTTTGAAGGTATATATAGGCAAGGGTGACATCACATGAGAGTGGTGGTTAGTATGCGAATCCCGAAGATCACACGTCGTTTGAAATTTGAACCGTCGCCGTCAGTTGCGTCATTCATGTCAAGTCATGTTGGCAAATCAAACATTTGTGGCTGAAATCTAAGGATAGCTGTTTGGCATTAATGAGTGTGTGACAAAGTGCTCCTAAGATTAAACATATCTCGTTGAGCGATCTATTCTCGTTTAGCAAGATGGTCGTCTTGAATGCTTAAAGGGGTATTGTTATTGGTGTAATTTAGAAGGGTAGCACGTCAGCATAAACAAACGTGAATTGCGGGAACAACAAATGATGTGTCAACAAAGAAGAATTAAAATCAGCCAACCTAAGATGATCAGTAAACAACCCCGCACGATTGATCAAAGTCACCTAGGTTATCGGGTTGGGAAATCCCGACCAAGGTAAATAGATTGATCGGGTATAGCAGTTCGATTGGGAATGAATCCCTAGTCGAGGGTGAGCGAGATCTGGTCGGGTTTGGTAGATGGTCAGTGAAGCAACACGTGTACAGCGTAAAGATGTCCTAAGATGACCTAATATACCTAGAATTCAGAATTTCACGCAATCACGACTCGAATACGCAGATAAAGAGTCCAACTCAAATAAGATATCTCGAAGCGTATTCTGATAAGGAAATAAATTTCCTTACAAGTATTAGAGTTTCAATCAGGCAATAAATCTAAGTCATTTAATTCACAGAAGATACAAACGACTCCGATAAGTCAGAAGTTTATAAAATATGTACCTCTTCTTCCTTATTTGTATTCCGAGAATTAAGGATTTATACATGTATAAATAGCCCTTGAAAACACCAAAAGAGGGGTTAATGAGTTACTAAAAAAGAGAGCGATCGGAAGGTTGAGTGTGTAATCATATTATTCATAGTGGATTTCTCTCTCGCCATTTGGCAACCGTGGATGTTTCCTCACTTTGAGGTTTTACCACGTAAAATCTTTGCTATTTGATCTATTTATTATTTGCAACCTCTTATTTAATTGTTAATTTGACGTATTTTGTGTGACGTGTGATCGACTTTACGTAATCCAAAAATCATTGTCAACACAGTGAAATAATTTTTTTTAGAAAAAGTTCTTCCGCTGCACGATCCGTATCCGGGGTCCCTACAAAGTATGCATATGAAGGGCAAGTATCTCACCACCAATGAGCCATTAAAGCTTCTTCATATGGACCTTATGGGTCCAATGCAAACTGTAAGTTCCTCAGTTTTTGGTTGGCTTATTTCGTTGTCAAAACCACATTGGGATTGTTATGTAACGGGTAGCTTAGGTAATTGTGATTGGCAAGCTTCCGGACTTCCCAAAGTGCTTCAAGAAGGTATATCACTTGACTTGACTTATTGAAGAGATTAGTTGCACACACACACACACTTTCATATGCATTTCCATATCTCTTGCATTTGTGTTTATTTGATTATATGTATTTGTGTTTATCACACACTTCATTTATATTCATTGTTATTTCATTTCTATGATTGCATTTGTGTTTATTTGATTATATGTATTTGTGTTTATCACACACTTCATTGATATTCATTGTTATTTCATTTCTATGATTGCATTTGTGTTTCTTGTTGTGTGCATTGTGTTAGATTTGGTTTGGTCATTTGGAGTAAAGTGTCTAGTTTCAAAAGATTGGTTTTCAATGATTAAAATGTTTTTCAAAACTGACCTTTGTATGGTCTTGTGACCATAACATTTAATACAAAGATTCAAAATGAGTTTGAAAATTTCTTGATAAACTAGACACCCATACCTTTCCAGCAGTATATTATTAGTAATATTTCATGACCATTTGGATTGGTTTTGAAATCTCCAAAGTGACCACGAAAATAGAGCATCTCTACTGTTACCCGAATCTGACCTTTGGTCACTCAAATGACCATAACCCTTTTTAACATTAAAACCCCATTCTATAGAAAGGATTAGAAAGTAGACTTCCATACCATTCCAACGGTATATTATACGACTTTTTTTGATGTCGTTTGATCATGCTTTGAGGCTCTCGATTATTGAGCTGTTGCGCTGTCAGGCGTACTGCGCAAATTGCCTACAACTTGCATTCCAGCAGGTATGTGATGTACATGTGCTATACGTGCGTTGTATGTACAGCGCATTTGCGGGAAATTTGTGTTCCCAGTTAGTTGCGCGGTACGTGCGTTGTTCGTGCGCTGTACGTACCGCGTAAGTGCCCAGAATTGTGTTTTTAACTCTTCTAAACGTCATCATTTTACTTGGGCACTATATATTCATCACTTTCTCATCTTCTTCATTCAAGAACCCAGAAATTGAACCCTAGAGAGAGAGAAAGAGAAAGCTTCAATCCATTGATTTCTAACTCTCCAATCAACTCCAATCTTTCATCATCTACATCATTCATCATCATATTGACATGGGTCTTCAAGTTCTTGACTAGGTAACATCATTTTCATCTCTATTTCATATATTGATGTTCTTGACCTAGGTTTAGCATTTATTACATGATTAAATGCTTGATTATTATCTTTTGATAAATGTATTGTTGAATGTATGTTGATTATATGATAAATATATTGCTAGGTGTTTTTATTGAATATATGTTGAATATTTGTGAAGGAATTTTGTGGGTCTCTCTTTGATTGAGTTTATTTATGATTGCTAGCATCCTAAGTTTATATAACATCTAGCAAAATCATTTTATCAATTGATTGGGTTTATTTGTGATAGATTGACTCTAGGGTTGCTTTTATTATATGACTAAATGCTTGTCTCTACAAAATGATATATATTGAATGTATGTTGAATTATTTGTGAGACTTTATAGTGATTAATTTGGGTTTATTGTGATTGATTTTGATAGCTAGCATTCTAAGTGTTTTATGACATCTAGCTAAGTTTATCGCATTGATTAATTGAGATTGTTTATGATAGACATTGTTCTTGGATTTGCATTTATTGGATGATTAAATGTATTGTCTCTACCACATGAATATATGTTGAATATATTATGAGTGATTATATTGATTGAATATGGTAGTTTATGATAGCTAGAAATTCCATGACATTTATGCCATATAGCTAAGTCTTTATGAGTATTCATCTAGACATTGATAAGTGGAGTTTATTGACTTGTCATTAAATCTCTAGTTAAGCATATAGTGTTGTCTAGCATTGTATTGCATTTTGAATATCATTACATATTCACTTAGACTTGTATTGATCTCTTCATTGAGTTAAGTCTTGTGACTAAGGTGTAGTGCACAAACAAGTGAAGTATTGCAACCAAAAGGTTGGTTGGCAAGTGATCGGACTATTTTATACCTATTCTAGGTCCCCATTTTCCTATCGTTTGTTCTCGTTTTCAAGCGTAATTTTGTATATAATGTGTTTGTTGAGCCATGTGTTGGTACATATTCCCTACATTTTGGTTTTGAGCATAAAGTTAAGTTTGGGAGGCAAAAAGAGCCAAAAAGAGATTAAAGTCGAAGGATTCAGAGTGCGGTGCCTCACCGTTGACACAGACCGCGGCGTGATCTAAGCCCAGCCGTGATCCACGGTTGATCCGTTACCGAGCCAGAATCTGACACCAAGCCCGTGGTAGAATCCCCTCTGACTTCCAGCAGCTTACGGGACGAGTTCAGAAAAGAAGAAGAAATTGGCGGTTCAATTCGGTGGCCCGGCAGCAGATTGAAACTGCCGATCAAAAGGGAAGTTTCTGCCAACAATTCGGCGGTTGAAACGGCTGCCCAATTATGGTCTCCGAATTAACTCCAGAAGATCACTCAAGAATCCGCGGTTGTAACGGCGGCCTGGCCGCCGTTTGAAACCGCCGATCTACCAGCGAGAGGCCAAATTTTGGCGAATTTCGGGGGCGGTTTCATCCTTTCACAACCAATTTCGTGCCCTAACTCCCAACACTGTCTAAACACCCATTTCTCTTCTCTCCAAGAGACTTCTTCTTCCCCAAACTTCTTCTTCTTCATTTTCTTCGTTTCCTAAGAGAGAGAGGAGCTTCCAAGAGCATCCATGGAGGTTTTCCTCCACAGATGTCTCTCCCACACCATTTGTACCCATCACCCACCACATTTGAGAGTAGATTACATAGAGATAGGAGTGGTCTATGACCAATTTCGTGCTAAGCAATGGATGGAGCTCTTGGAGGGGTTTCTTCAAGGGTTGTATTTCTATTAACTCATCTCTTTGTATTTCTTGTTTTCTTAATTGTGTAATCCCCACTTGGGAGTATTTGTAAACCTAATTTGTGCTTAATATAATGTGTGGTTGTTTTTATATCTAATTTATGTTTTGATTCATTCTTGCTTTTATTGAATATATCTCTATCTTGAAATGCTTGTGTATGGAGATTGGAAATTAATATGTGTTCATGAATGGGATTAGGAGTAGATTAATGTAATTGTAGAAGTAGTTGTAATCAAATGTCCCATTTGTGTGTGTATGTTGAAGGAAAGTCAAATTTGCATGTGTATGGATGGATTTAAGTGAATTAGAGTTAGGATTATGTCATTGGAAAGGCCATTCCGGGCATAGACTTGACTAATTAGCTAGGAAGAATGAATGAACTTGTTAATTTCCATATTTAAAGAGGTTTGATTCATTGTTTTTGTTATATATTGGTCTTTAGTTATTCCTCACGCTAGGGGCTCTAGGCGAGTTATGATTAGAGATACAATAATTGGGAATTTAGCTATTTCTTGCGCTAAGGGCTCTAAGCAAGTTATGGTTGGAGGAACAATTACTCTTTCCACATTCATTAGATTTAACGTTGCCGTTTTACATTACCATGTTAGTATTGAGGCTCAATCTAGCATTGGATTGTAGGATTGGTTCACATATGTTGGTTGCGGTTTCGTGTTTGAGAGACTCTCGACACATTCTTCAACCGTTAGCTCTATGAATGGGTATAAATCGGATTGAGGCAAGAACGAACCCTTAACTTGAATTGGATATGCTTAATGTCTAACAACCCATTTGTGTGCACTTATGTTTGGTGGACTTGTAAACCCTTGTGTGACCACTTTCATGCATCTCTCCTATCCACCATTTTATTATTTCTCACTTAATCAACATTCTCACCCCTTCACATTCTCTTGTTTATTTCTACATTTGCATATTTTCATTTTCATTTTCATGCACACACACACAACACTCTACACACACCATTCTCACCTCATTCACATTCTATTTACATTGCTTTCCCTAAACTCTAGAACTTGAAACGGTTAACAACACATCCCTGCAGAATGATACCCTTGCTTACCGCTTTACTAGTATTTGGCTAGTTTAGAGCACATTCCGTAGGAACTTTTAATATAAAAATCTTTTGATCCTCGCATTCTTTCAACGACGGAAAAAGCGAGTCGTCAAAATGGCGCCGCTGCCGGGGATGCGTATTCGTTGATTGTTTCTTGTTTTAGCTTAGGTTCTGTAAATGTTAGATTTAATTGCTTTGTGGATATTTATGTATGCGGTTAGACATTTCTTTTTCTTATTTTCATTTTATTTATGGCATATGCATTTGATTGTTTTTTAGTTGTGCTTGTTCTAGGAAAGAACAATTTCAGGTTTCTTGGATTGTACAACTCCTGAGAACAAAGTGTGCGTTTATTGCACCGTAACAATTCCATCAAGTGAAACGGTAGCGCCAAAACGGACGCGTTGGTCGCCGACACATGAGGTAATTCCTCTGCTTAATTTGAGTGCTTGTGGAATAGTTGTTGACTTGGGCGGAAACCGCCCATGCACTTAAGGATAGGAATGCTATGTTTGTAGTGTTTGTGATTTTTATTTTTGTTTAGATCTAAGAGTGGAAGTTGTATTGTGCTTAGATCTTAGGTCTTTAGTATTTTGTAATGTTTTTGTTCGACCTCCCGAATCTTGGTAAACTTTGTCCATATTTTATGATTTGAGCAACATTGAGGACAATGTTGAGTTTAGGTTTGGGGGTGTGGACACTTTTTGTTGTTTATATGAGTTTTGTTACGTTTAGAAAATTTTCAAATCTTTGCAAACCGGTCATTTTTGAAATTTTTTGTAATAGTTCCGGTTTTGTTGAGTTGTTTTTCTTTGTGTGCTGGTTGAGACATATCATGTATGCTTTTAGCTCCATGCATCACTTTAAATATGATTGTACAATGCCAATCTTTTGATGTTGAGGTGGATGAGACCTCTATTCTTGTTTAGCTTAGGAAAATAGTGGAGACTAGCCGTGAGCTATACTAAGCCTAAATTGCGAAAAATCTATGGGTTTTGTTTCTACTCTTATACACTCTTCGAATTTGCACTTAATTTTTTAGTGATCTCATTGTACATCAAATTTCTTTCATTGATTTCTATAGAACGTCATGTGGACTTCTTGTATGAGATTTGCATTCCCTTGCTAGATGGACTTTTAGAAATGATTTTGGGCTTGAGTGTGAGCGTAACTACTAAAAATAGCCTAAACACTTGCCCATAGATATATGTTTCATCAAAAAAATTGAGGTCAAACACTAAACCTCCACCACCTACATAACCCAAACACTTTCACATACACTAGTTATTGATCATGTTAAGGTGTATAGCTTTAGAGAAGCTAGCTCTAAAATGTGTAAAGCGTGTACTTAGGCAAATGTATGTAAATTGTGCGAAGGCAAAGGCTTAAAAAGAAAAAGTGTGACCCGGGTTCGATCCCCGGCAACGGCGCAATTTTGACGACTCGCTTTTTCCGTCGTTGAAAGAATACGAGGATCAAAAGATTTTTATATTAAAAGTTCCTACGCAATGTGCTCTAAACTAGCAAAATACTAGTAAAACGGTAAGCAAGGGTATTGTTCCGTAGGGATGTGTTGTTAACCGTTTCAAGTTCTAGAGTTTAGGGAAAGCAATGTAAATTGAATGTGAATAAGGTGAGAATGGTGTGTGTAGGGTGTTGTGTGTGTGTGCATGAAAATGAAAATGAAAATATGCAAATGTAGAAATAAACAAGAGAATGTGGAGGGGTGAGAATGTTGATTAAGTGAGAAATAATAAAAGGGTGGATAAGAGAGATGCATGAAAGTGGTCACACAAGGGTTTACAAGTCTGTAAGTTCCTCATATTTTGATTGGCTTATTTCGTTGACAAACCACATTGGGGATTATTCTTTGTAAGGGTATTCTAGGCCTCTTGAGTGTGATCAAGCTTCAAGGACATCATCTCTTTCAAAGAGCACTTCAAAGGTATCTCACTAGTTTAACTTTCTTTGAAGAGATCTAGTTGCACACACTCACTTGCATGCATTATTGTTCTTATCTTCATGCTATTGAATGATGTATTGTATGCCTCTTTTCACACTCCACACTTGCACATTTTGCACATCTCTTAGTGTGTTGAGATTGCCCAGAAAAGAGAATTCTTCTCCTAGCGCGGCCTAGACCGCTTGGCAAGACATGCGTGCACCGCGGCATACAGAGCGGTATACCTCAGCAGGGTCATGCTCCCTGTAACGCTTCCTGTGCACTTGCACGCAAAGCGACCCAAGTCGCGGTGTTGTCCAGTAAGCCTCTATTGCCCATACCGCTGCCTATGCACCTGCATGCACAGCGCCCTGCACCGCGTTGTTGTCCAGACGGTGCACTGCTGTGTGTACCACGGTCTGGAAACTTGCCTGCGACGCGGTCCATCTAGCGGTATTGGCGGGATTTTGTGCCCTAAGTTCAAAACGACGCTGTTTCAACTAGGGCTCCCTTATATATGCTCTATCTTCTTCCTTGCTCATTTTTCATGAGTTCAAGAAGCCATTATTGAGAGGCCAAGCTTCCCTTAGAGAGAGAAACTCCCAAGAACTCATCTTTACTCAACCAAACACAAATCCATGTGCATTTAACCTCTTCAAGCATTATCTCATCATGGATTCTTCTTGCTTTCATTGACTAGGTAACTTGAACATGCTCTAAATCTCTTTGTATTTATTTATGTTCTTGCTTGCCTAGGGTTAGCTCTTTTATGTGACTTTATTGCATATCTTTTATGTTTATTGGCATTTACAACATGATTGAGTTGTTGTGTGTTGGTTGAGAGCCTTGTTAATTAATAGCTAGCATTTAGGACGATTTTACCCTTCTAGCTAAATCTTCATGCATTTGCATTTAGATATTGATATCTAGGATTTACACTTATTGACATCTTTAAATCCTTAGATAAGCATTTATTGTTGCCTAGCATTAATTGCATACTTGAATATCTTTTACATATTCACTTAGGTTGTTTAACCTCTTCATTGATTGTTAAGCTTTGTGACTAAGTGAGTTAGTGCACAAGCTTGTGGTCAAGAATCACTATTAAAGGCCCGTTGGGTAGAGTGAAAGGGTTAGTGACCAAGTAGGTGTGACTTGAGGTCAACCTAATTGTAAACTTTCGTTCAAATAGTGGATTTGAGGACCGTTTGTGGCTAGGAGGATAGCCCGTGAGTTTTGCCCAGTTGGAGGGTTTCTCACGTAAATCAATCGTTGTGTTTTTATTGTTTTCCGCATATTTACATTGGATTGATTGATTGTTAATATGGAGTAGGATTATTAAAATTGATTAAGTCGAAAAGTTGGTAATAAATCAACTAAAACCTATTCACCCCCCTTCTAGGTTGTATTAGACACACTTTGTGTATTTTCAATTGGTATCAGAACGGGTTCCTAGATACACTTAGGTGATCCTTGCTCGTTGTGTGTCTTGCATTTTGTTTGTGTTTGTTGCATCATAAACATTCATCTCATTCATACCCAAACACTATGAGTGGGAACGGAAGTGGTAATGAGGGAGCCTCTAGCACAAGACCCCCTTTGCTCACCGGAATAAACTATGCCTCTTGGAAAGGCAAGATGGAGTCTTACATTTGCCAAATAAATGATCGAGCATGGATGGCAATTGAAGATGGCTACGCTCTTCCGGAAAAGACTCTTGAAGACGAAAGTGTAGTTCCCAAGCCAAAGTCAGAATGGTCAACTCAAGAGTTTGAAGCATCCAAGTGGAACAACAAGGCTATGCATGCTATTCTTTGTGCAATGGATGACAATCAGTACAAATTGATCCAAACAACAAGAATTGCAAAAGAGGCATGGGAGATTCTAGAGATGGCCCATGAGGGAACCGAGGTGGTCAAGGACTCCAAGCTTCAAGTCCTCCAAACACAATTCGAGCAAATTAGGATGGAGGAGGATGAGTGCTTCAACGACTTTCAAGTGAAGATGATGGACATATTCAATCAAAGCCATCAACTTGGTGATCCCTATTCGGATAGGAGGATCAAGCAAAAAATTATGAGGTCGCTTCCAGCAAGATTTGAATCAAAAGTGACGGCTCTTGAGGAGAATAGTGACTACAAGAATATGAAGCCAAGTGAAGTTATTGGAAGGCTTCTAGCATATGAGTCTAGATGGACTCCCACACCTACACCTCAAAAGAAGCAAAAGAGCATTGCTCTGAAGACTTCTAAGGTTGAGAAGGAGGAAGAAGACTCAGATGAAGAAATGTCCCTCATGGTGAAAAGATTCAAGAAGTTCATCAATTTTGAGAAGAGGGGATTTGGATCCAAAGGAAAGGAAATAAAGAAGAAGACTCCTTTCAAGAAGTTTGAGTCAAGTGAAGACAAGCCCACAAGAAAAGGGATTCAATGCTTCGAATGTGGAGGTTTCGGACACATCTCCACGGATTGTGGAAATTTTAAAAATAAGAAGAAAGCAAAGGCCATGGCCGCCACGTGGAGCGATGGTGATGACTTGGAAGAAGAAGGAGAATCCTCAGATGATGAGGATCATATGGCAAACTTTATTGCCTTCGCATCTTCTCTCAAGAGTAAGGAAGCAATAGATGATGAAGAGGTAGAGAAACAAAGTGAAGATGACTCTAGCGATGGTGACTCTTCATCCCATTCAACAAATATGGATGTAGGAGGAATGGATCTTGAGGGCTTCATTGAGCATTTTCAAAGCTCAAGATTGAAGATGAAGAAAGAGATTCAAAGGCTAAAAGGAGAGAATCTCAAGCTATCCATTGAAGCTACTCACTTATATAAAGAAGTGAAGATAGCCAAAAGGAATGAGGAATTGATGGAAAAGGAGCTTGAAGAAGCTAGAGAGATCATTGCTAAGATGACTTCAAGCACGAATAAACTTGACCACATGTTGGGAGTTGGCAAGAGGCCAAGTGATAAGAAAGGTCTTGGCTATGAAGATGACAAGGAGACTTCATCCTCAAGCAAGATTGTGTTTGTCAAGAGTTTGGATAACAAAGAGTCTCCACCCCCACAATATCCTAGGAAGAAGATCGAACTAGGAGAGTGCTCTAAAGATCCTCAAGTCAAGGTAGCACAAGGGAAACAAGCTCAAGCTCAATCAACAAGGGTGCATCAAGCAAGTTTCCCTCAACCGAAATACCATCAAGCCAAAAAGCAATTCATGCAAGGTCAACCAAGAAGCAATTCATTCCAACTCAACAACAAAGAAGAAGAGAACCAATCCAACACCAAAGACAAGCTCAAATGCATGGGAAAGCCCCTTTGTACTCACAAGGGCATGGTATGTCTTCTTGTTTTATTCCCACTTGTCACTATTGTGGTGTTGATGGTCACATTAGACCTAATTGCTTCAAATACATTGAAATGTGTAGATCCAAGAGCATGATTGAAAGAAATAGAACTAGAGCTAAAATGCATGTTCCTAGGAAATCTAGAGCAAATTTGCATGATCCTAGGAAATCTAGAGCCAATGTGACTAATACCACTAGGAATGAGAACATTACACCTAGGTGGATTAGAAGGAATAACTATTCTTGCTATGTGGCTCAAATTGCCTTGAAGGCAAATGCCTCTAACACTTGGTATTTGGATAGTGGGTGTTCTAGGCATATGACGGGGAACAAGAGCTTCTTTAAATCCCTTGTCTTGGAGGATGGAGGATTTGTCACCTTTGGTGATGGATCTAGAAAGAAAGTCATAGGGAAAGGAACTATTTCCATTCCCGATTTACCCTCCTTGTCCAATGCTCTACTTGTTGATGGCTTGCAAGCCAATCTCATAAGTATTTCTCATCTTAATGATGATGGACTCTCTGTATTGTTTAACAAAAATGATTGCTCTATTTTAATGCCAAATGGACAAACCTTGCTAAAAGGAAAGAGATCTAGTGACAATTGCTATTGTCTTGAAGCTAGTGCTATCTCTTGCAATATGTCCAAATGTGAGGAAATTGAGTTATGGCATCAAAGACTTGGCCACATGAACTATCGAGATTTGAGGATCTTAGATAAGTTCAAGGTTGTGCGTGGCCTCCCTAAGCTTGGGAAGAAAGTCGATGGCGTTTGTGGACCTTGTCAACAAGGAAAACAAACCAAAAGTATGCACAAGAAAGGCAAGTATCTCGCCACCAAGGAGCCATTAGAGCTTCTACATATGGACCTTATGGGTCCCATGCAAACCGAGAGTCTCGGCGGCAAGAGATACATTTTTGTTTGTGTTGATGATTTCTCTAGATTTACATGGACATATTTTCTTAGAGAAAAATCTGAAACTTTTGAAAAATTTAAAATGCTTTGCACTAAAATTCAAAATGAAAAGAACTCACACATTAAAAGCATTAAAAGAATTAGGAGTGACCATGGGAGGGAATTTGAAAATGCTTGTTTTGAAAGCTATTGCAATAGCTTAGGCATTTCCCATGAGTTTTCGGCTCCTAGAACTCCTCAACAAAATGGGGTTGTTGAGAGGAAGAATAGGGTCCTTCAAGAGATGGGCCGTGTGATGTTGCTTAGCAACAATGTCCCTAGAAACCTTTGGGCCGAGGCCGTCAATACGGCTTGCTACATAGGAAATAGAGACTTCCTAAGGCCCGGTACTAGGCAAACCTCCTATGAATTATGGAAGGGTAGGAAGCCAAATATTAGCTACTTCCACTCATTTGGGAGCAAATGCTACATTCTAAATGACCGAGATCAACTTGGCAAGTTTGATGCCAAGAGTGATGAGGGGATTTTTATTGGCTATGCCTTTAATAGTAAGGCCTATAGAGTTTTCAATTTAAAAACTTGGAGTGTCATGGAATCATCTAATGTCGTCATAGATGATTGTAGGCCTAAGACTAGAAACCATGATGAGGAGGTCACTGTGCTTGATGATCCCTTCTTGGAGAAGAATGGTGAGACTTCAATTGATGTGAAGTCAAGTCTTGATGAAGAGGTCATCTAACCTCTTGATAGAGATCCATCTTTGGACTCTAAAGAACCCGCTCAATGGGTTAGACATCTCCACAATAAGAATGACATTCTTGGAGATATGAATGAAGGTGTTAGGACTAGGCGTCAAATAGCTAATCAAATTAGCTATACTTGTTACACCTCTCAAATTGAACCCAAAAAAGTTGATGAAGCCTTGAATGATGAGTTTTGGGTTCTTGCCATGCAAGAAGAGCTAAACCAATTTGAAAGAAATAAGGTTTGGACTCTTGTTCCTAGACCCAAGGATACTAATGTCATAGGCACCAAATGGGTATATAGGAATAAGTCGGATGAGAATGGCAACATTGTGCGCAACAAGGATAGACTTGTAGCACAAGGATACTCTCAAATTGAGGGTATTGACTTTGAGGAGACTTTTGCTCCAGTTGCCCATCTTGAGTCCATAAGGCTTCTTTTGTCCATATCATGTGTGCACAAGTTCAAATTGCATCAAATGGATGTTAAGAGTGCCTTCCTCAATGGTTTCTTGCATGAGGAAGTGTTTGTTGAGCAACCCAAGGGGTTTTTGGATCCACACCACCCCAATCATGTCTATAGCCTCAAGAAGGCTTTATATGGGTTGAAACAAGCACCTAGGGCTTGGTATGAGCGCCTCACTCAATTTCTTGTTGACAATGACTACACTAGGGGTAGTGTTGACAAAACCTTATTCATCAAGAGGAATAAAGATGAGCTTTTCATAGCTCAAATTTATGTTGATGATATTGTTTTTGGCTCCACCAACAAATCCAAAGTCCAAAATTTGTTGATGTCATGTCTCATGAGTTTGAGATGAGTCTTATTGGGGAGCTCAATTACTTCCTAGGTTTGCAAATCAAGCAATTGCATGATGGGATTTTCATATCCCAAGCTAAGTATGCTAAGAACCTAGTGAAGAAGTTTGGCCTTGAGAATGCCAAACATTGTGACACACCCATGAGTACCACCTTGAAACTAAGCAAGGATGCTAGTGGCAAGAGTGTGGAACAAAGTCTTTATCGTGGTATGATTGGTAGCTTGCTTTACTTGACCGCAAGTAGACCCGATATAGCCTTTAGTGTGGGTGTATGTGCTAGGTACCAAGCGGATCCCAAGGAATCCAATCTCTCCTCCGCGAAGAGAATCATTCGATATGTGAATGGGACATCCAACTATGGGATATGGTACTCTTTTGACACTAATGCTAGCTTAGTTGGCTTTAGTGATGCAGATTGGGCAGGAAATTATGATGATAGAAAGAGTACATCGGGCGGTTGCTTCTTCCTAGGCAACAACTTGGTCTCATGGTTTTGCAAAAAGCAAAATTCCATCTCTCTATCCACAGCTGAAGCGGAATACATAGCCGCCGGGAGTGCTTGCACACAACTCCTTTGGATGAAACAAATGCTTGTGGATTACGGCTTTGATCAAGGTATTCTTACCCTTTATTGTGATAACATGAGTGCAATTAACATTTCAAAGAATCCAGTTCAGCACTCTAGGACAAAGCATATAGACATTAGGCATCATTTCATTAGGGAACTAGTTGAAAACAAATGCATTGCACTTGAGCATGTGGGCACTAATGATCAACTAGCGGATTTATTTACAAAACCCTTAGACTCAACTAGGTTCAAATCACTCAGTAGGTCTATTGGGATTTGTCATATGCCTTGATGTGTTTTGGTGTTTGACCCCTAATAAGGAACTCAAGCAAAGAGAGCAACCTTGCATGTTGGAATAAGCAAAAACTTGATCAACTTTATGCTTCTTTATTAATTGCTTGAGTATTCTTGGTTGTGCTTATATATATTCTTATATGGCTTTTTATTTAATAAGTGTGCCTTGCTTGATTTGTAATCCATGTCACCTCTATGTTCAAAAATGCATTTTTGGACTAGGAGATTTTGATTGGGAAAGTACACTTGAATGACCCATAATTTAACTCCATGACATGAGAACTTTTAATGACATGCTTAAAATAATATGCATGATATGCTTTTGATTGCTCTAGTGCAAAATCTGTATGAAAGCAAATGAGAAGACTAAACCCAATAAGGATCTAGTATCCTTGCAATAAATACGGGTGTCTCACCCAAATTTAGTCTTCTCTCTCTCTTTATCAGTTGAACAAGACTACTACCATACGGGTATCCCACCCGGAAAAATCAAAAAGGGTACAAAAGTCACTCATGTCTTGTTTTGCTCATAAAGTTTGATATAGTTGCTCTTTAAATTGAAATTCATTTTGATAAACTATATCTTGTTTGCTTATAACAAAAGGGTATAAATTGGTTTGAATTCTTTTGGAAACCCTTTTGATGCTTGCTTTGCCAAATACCATTTGCTTGAACCATGATGTTACATGTCTTACATCCAAAGCAATTAAGTCACACATTTTCTTCTAAACAATAAAACCCTCAATGATTCTCTCTCAATTAATTGAGTTGCATAAAGTTGTTGTATATGATTATGCACTTATCTTGCTAATAGCTCTCTTTGCTAAAGTGACCCGGTTGGGGAATACTCCTTTGCCTATCTCATGACAAAAAGGGGGAGTAATGTGGTTTTATTTAAGGGGATTGCATATTTGGAGAGATTGTCCCGTTGAGGGGGAGTAACCTATATAGGGGGAGCATTTGCATGTTGCATGTTGTAGTTTTCTTTTATTATGCAAATTGCTCTTATTTATTTATCTCTCTTGATCACCTCACATACACTTGTCTTGGAAAGTGTAGTCTCATTGTTTTGTAGGGATGGCTATTCTACAAGAGCTTGAAGTTTTAAAGACCTAGTATCTAGGTATCTTTTTGTAATGTAGAATATCTCTTTGTTGACCTTTAGTTTTTTTACTTTTTTGTGAGGATGATTTGTGAGTGGTGGTTTTGTCACGAAATAGCCAAAGGGGGAGATTGTAAGTTCCTCATATTTTGATTGGCTTATTTCGTTGACAAACCACATTGGGGATTATTCTTTGTAAGGGTATTTTAGGCCTCTTGAGTGTGATCAAGCTTCAAGGACATCATCTCTCTCAAAGAGCACTTCAAAGGTATCTCACTAGTTTAACTTTCTTTGAAGAGATCTAGTTGCACACACTCACTTGCATGCATTATTGTTCTTATCTTCATGCTATTGAATGATGTATTGTATGCCTCTTTTCACACTCCACACTTGCACATTTTGCACATCTCTTAGTGTGTTGAGATTGCCCAGAAAAGAGAATTCTTCTCCTAGCACGGCCTAGACCGCTTGGCAAGACATGCGTGCACCGCGGCATACAGAGCGGTATACCTCAGCAGGGTCATGCTCCATGTACCGCTTCCTGTGCACTTGCACGCAAATCGACCCAAGTCGCGGTGTTGTCCAGTAAGCCTCTGTTGCCCATACCGCGGCCTGTGCACCTGCATGCACAGCGCCCTGCACCGCGTTGTTGTCCAGACGGTGCACTGCTGTGTGTACCGCGGTCTGGACACTTGCCTGCAACGCTGTCCATCTAGCGGTATTGGCGGGATTTTGTGCCCTAAAGTTCAAAACGACGCTGTTTCAACTAAGGCTCCCTTATATATGCTCTATCTTCTTCCTTGCTCATTTTTCATGAGTTCAAGAAGCCATTATTGAGAGGCCAAGCTTCCCTTAGAGAGAGAAACTCCCAAGAACTCATCTTTACTCAACCAAACACAAATCCATGTGCATTTAACCTCTTCAAGCATTATCTCATCATGGATTCTTCTTGCTTTCATTGACTAGGTAACTTGAACATGCCCTAAATCTCTTTGTATTTATTTATGTTCTTGTTTGCCTAGGGTTAGCTCTTTTATGTGACTTTATTGCATATCTTTTATGTTTATTGGCATTTACAACATGATTGAGTTGTTGTGTGTTGATTGAGAGCCTTGTTAATTAATAGCTAGCATTTAGGACGATTTTACCCTTCTAGCTAAATCTTCATGCATTTGCATTTAGATATTGATATCTAGGATTTACACTTATTGACATCTTTAAATCCTTAGATAAGCATTTATTGTTGCCTAACATTAATTGCATACTTGAATATCTTTTACATATTCACTTAGGTTGTTTAACCTCTTCATTGATTGTTAAGCTTTGTGACTAAGTGAGTTAGTGCACAAGCTTGTGGTCAAGAATCACTATTAAAGGCCCGTTGGGTAGAGTGAAAGGGTTAGTGACCAAGTAGGTGTGACTTGAGGTCAACCTAGGTTGTAAACTTTCGTTCAAATAGTGGATTTGAGGACCGTTTGTGGCTAGGAGGATAGCCCGTGAGTTTTGCCCAGTTGGAGGGTTTCTCACGTAAATCAATCCTTGTGTTTTTATTGTTTTCCGCATATTTATATTGGATTGATTGATTATTAATATGGAGTAGGATTATTAAAATTGATTAAGTCGAAAAGTTGGTAATAAATCAACTAAAACCTATTCACCCCCCTCTAGGTTGTATTAGACACACTTTGTGTATTTTCAAAGTCCACCAAACATAAGTGCACACAAGTGGGTTGTTAGACATTAAGCACATCCAATTCAAGTTAAGGGTTCGTTCTTGCCTCAATCCGATTTATACCCATTCATAGAGCTAACGGTTGAAGAATGTGTAGAGAGTCTCTCAAACACGAAACCGCAACCAACATATGTGAACCAATCCTACAAACCAATGCTAGATTGAGCCTTAATACTAACATGGTAATGTAAAATGGCAACGTTAAGTCTAATGAATGTGGAAAGAGTAATTGTTCCTCCAACCATAACTTGCCTAGAGCCCCTAGTGCAAGAAATAGCTGAATTCCCAATTATTGTATCTCTAATCATAACTCACCTAGATCCCCTAGCGTAAGGAATAACTAAAGACCAATATATAACAAAAACAATGAACCAAACCTCTTTAAATATGGAAATTAACAAGTTCATTCATTCTTCCTAGCTAATTAGTCAAGTCTATGCCCGGAATGACCTTTCCAATGGCACAACCCTAACTCTAATTCACTCAAATCCATACATACGCATGCAAATTCGACTTTCCATCAACATACACACACAAATGGGACATTTGATTACAACTACTCCTACAATTACATTAATCTACTCCTAATCCCATTCATGAACACATATTAATTTCCAATCTCCATACACAAGCATTTCAAGATAGAGATATATTCAATAAAAGCAAGAATGAATCAAAACACAAATTAGATATAAAAACAACCACACATTATATTGAGCACAAATTAGGTTTACAAATACTCCCAAGTGGGGATTACACAATTAAGAAAACAAGAAATACAAAGAGATGAGTCAATAGAAATGCAACCCTTGAAGAAACCCCTCCAAGAGCTCCATCCATTGCTTAGCATGAAATTTGTCATAAACCACTCCTATCTCTATGTAATCTACTCTCAAATGTGGTGGGTGATGGGTAGAAATGGTGTGGGAGAGACATCCATGGAGGGAAACCTCCATGGATGCTCTTGGAAGCTCCTCTCTCTCTTAGGAAACGAAGAAAATGAAGAAGAAGAAAAAGTTTGGGGAAGAAAAAGTCTTTGGGAGAGAAGAGAAGAAGGTGTTTTTATAGTTTTGGGAGGGTAGGGCTGGAAATGATGGTGAAAGGACGAAACTGCACCTGAAAATTCACTAGAATTGGCCTGTTGCCGTTAGATCGGCAGTCTCAAACGGCGGTCAAGCCGCCTAATGTAACCGCCGAATTAAAAATGGACCTACTGGAATTGATCGGCGGTCGAAACGGCGGCCGAATTATGGCCGCTGAATTACACCTGACACTTCTGGGAGGAAAATGGCGGTTTCAATCTGCGGCCAGGCCGCCGAAATGAACCGTCGAATGTCTTTTTTTCTGCACTAGTCCCGTAAGCTACTGGAAGTCCGAGGGATTCTACCACGGACTCGATGTCGCGTTCTGGCTCGGCAACGGATCAATCGTGGATCACGACTGGGCTTAGATCATGCCGCAGTGTGTGTCAACGGTGAGGCGCGGCACTCTGAATCTTCCAATTATTCTCTTTTTCGGCTCGTTTTGCCTCCCAAACTGTTTTTTAAGCTCAAAACCAAAATGTTGGGAATATGTACCTACACATAGCTCAACAAACACATCATATACAAAATACGCTCGAAAACGAGAACAAACGATAGGAAAATGGGGACCGAAAATAGGTATAAAATAGTCCGATCAGCAAGCATTGGTCTAGGATCACTATTAAAGGCCCACGGGGTAGAATAGATTGGGTTATGAACCTTGAAGTGTGACTAGGTGGTCAACTTAGGTTGTAAACAATTATTCAAGTAGTGGATTTGAGGACCAGAGTGGCTAAGTGGTTAGCCCGTGAGTTTTGCCCAGTTGGAGGGTTTCTCACGTAAATCAACCAAACGTGTTTTTATTGTTTTCTTTATTTATTATTATTGTTGTTGTATGTTTGGTTGATTTGGTTATGCTTTGTGAATTAATATTGACTAATCAAAAAATTGGTAATAATCGATTAACAACCCATTCACCCCCTCTAGGTTGTATTAGACACACTTTGTGTAATTTCATAAACCGAGAGTCTTGGTGCCAAGAGATATATTTTTGTTTGTATTGATGATTTCTTTAGGATTACATGGACTTATTTTCTTAGAGAAAAATTTGAAACTTTTGAAAAGTTTAAAATGCTTTGCACTAAAATTCAAAATGAAAAGAACTCACATATTAAAAGCATTAAAAGAATTAAAAGCAAAATGATCATCCTTTGAAAGCTATTGCAATAGCATAGGAATTTCCCATGAGTTTTCGGCCCTTAGAAATACTCAACAAAAGAAGAATAAGGTCCTTCAAGAGATGGCCCATGTGATGTTGCTTAGCAACAATGTCCTTAGGAACCTTTGGGCCGAGGCCGTCAATACAACTTGCTACATAGGAAATATAGTCTTCCTAAGGCTCGGTACTAGGCAAACCTCCTATGAGTTGTAGAAGGGTAGGAAGCCAAATGTTAGCCACTTTCACTCATTTGGAAGCAAATGCTATATTCTTAATGACCGAGATCAACTTGGCAAGTTTGATGCCAAGCGTGATGAAGGAATTTTCATTGGCTATGCCCTAAATAGTAAGGCATATAAAGTATTCAATTTGAAAACTCACAGTGTCATGGAATCATCTATTGTTTTCATAAATGATTTTAGGCCTAGAACTACTGACCATAATAAGGAGGTTGATGTGGTTCATGACTCTCAATTGGAGAAGAATGAAGAGACTTCAATTGAAGTGAAGTGAAGTTATAATGAAGAGGTCATTCAATCTCTTGATAGAGATTCATTTTTAAACTCTAAAGAACTCGCTCAATGGGTACATCTCCATAACAAGAATGATATTCTTGGAGATATGAATGAGGGTGTTAGAATTAGGCGTCAAATAGCTAATCAAATTAGCTTTACTTGTTACACCTCTCAAATTGAGCCCAAAAAGGTTGATGAAGCCTTGAATGATGAATTTTGGGCCCTTGCCATGCAAGAAGAGCTAAACCAATTTGAAAGAAATGAGGTATGGACTCTAGTTCCTAGACCAAAGAATACTAATGTCATAGGCACCAAATAGGTATATAGGAACAAGTCGGATGAAGATGACAACATTGTGCGCAACATGGCTAGACTTGTAGAACAAGGATGCTCTCAAATTGAAGGTATCGATTTTGAGGAGACTTTTGCTCCGGTTGCTCGCCGTGAGTCAATAAGGCTTCTCTTGTCCATATCTTGTGTGCACAAGTTCAAATTGCATCAAATGGATGTTAATAGTGCCTTCCTTAATGACTTCTTGCAAGAAGAATTGTTTGTTGAGCAACCTAACAGGTTTGTGGATCCACACCACCGCAATCATGTCTATCGCCTCAAAAAGGCTTTATATGGGTTGAAACAAGCACCGAGGGCTAGGTATGAGCACCTCACTCAATTTCTTGTTGACAATGACTACTCTAGGGGTAGTGTTGACAAGACTTTGTTCATCAAGAGAAACGATGATGAGCTATTCATAGCTCAAGTATATATTGATGATATTGTGTTTGGCTCCACCAATAAGTCCAAAATCCAATAATTTGTTGATGTCATGTCTCATGAATTTGAGATGAGTTTGGTTGGTGAGCTCAATTACTTTATAGGTTTGCAAATTAAGCAATTGCATGATGAGATTTTCATTTCCCAAGCTAAGTATGCAAAGAACATAGTGAAGAAGTTTGGCCTTGAGAATGCCAAACAGTGTGACACACCTATGAGCACCACATTGAAACTAAGCAAGGATGCTAGTGGTAAGAGTGTGGACCAAAGGCTTTATCGTGGCATGATTGGTAGCTTGCTTTACTTGACTGCAAGTAGGCCCGATATTACTTTTAGTGTGGGTGAGTGTGCTAGGTATTAAGCAGATCCCAAGGAGTCTCATTTCTCCTCTGTGAAGAGAATCATTCGATATGTGAATGTGACATCCAACTATGGGATATGGTACTCTTTTGACACTAATGCTAGTTTGGTTGGCTTTTAGTGATGTAGATTGAGCAGGAAATTGTGATAATAAAAAGTGTACATCGGGCGGTTGCCTCTTCCTAGGAAACAACTTAGTGTCATGGTTTTGCAAGAAGAAAAAATCCATTTCCTTGCCCATGTCCGAGTCCGAATATATAGTCCCCATGAGTGCTTGCACACAACTCCTTTGGATGAAGCAAATGCTTATGGATTACGGCTTTGATCAAGGTACTCTAACCATTTATTGTGATAATTTGAGTGCTATTAACATCTCTAAAAATCCTGTTCAACACTCTAGGACTAAGCATATAGACATTAGGCATCACTTTATTAGGGAGCTAGTTGAGAACAAATGCATTGCCCTAGAACATGTTTGCACAAATGAACAACTAGCAGACTTATTCACAAAGCCCTTAGACTCAACTGGGTTCATGGCACTTAGTAGGTCTATTGGGATTTGTCATATGACTTGATGTGTTTTGGTAATTGACCTCATGTAGGGAGCTCAAGCAAAGAGAGCGACTTTGCATGTTGATTTAAGCAAAAATTTGATCAACTTTATGCTTCTTCATTAATTGCTTGAGGTGTTTGGTTGGACATATATTCTTATATGTTATTTTTATTCAATAAGTGTGCCTTTGCTTTGTTTTGTTTGCAATCTATCTCACTTTTATGTTCAAATATGGATTTTTGGACTAGGAGAACTGATTAGGAAGTACATTTGAATGACATATAATTTATCTCCATGACATGTGAACTTGATTAATGACATGCTTAAAATTGATATGCATGTTATATGTGAATTGCTTAAACTTGAATGCAAACGTGTGTGAATGAAATTGACAATACTACACTCAATAAGGATCTTGTATCTATTCAATCAATAAGGATGTCTCATCCAAAGTGAGTCATGTCTCTCTTCTTAATGGTTTGAACAAGACAACAACAAATAAGGATTATATATCTATTCAATCAATAAGGATTTTATATACATGTCTTGTTTGGCCCTTAAGGATTGATATAGTTACTTGTGTGTGTTAAAAGTTTTTGAATCACTATATCTTGCTTGCTTGGCAAAATGGTACAAATAGGTTTGAATTCCTTTGGAAACTCTTTTGGTATTTGCTTTGCCATATACCATTGCTTGAACTTTGATGTTATATATCTTGCATCCAAAGCAACAATCTCACACATTTCCTTTAAAATAACCCTCCTTGATTCTCTCTTAATTAATTAAGTTGCGTAAAGTTCTTGTAGATGATTATGCAAATGTCATGTATGCCAATAACTTTCTTTGTTAAAGTGACCCGGTTAGGGATACTCTTTTGCCTATCTCATGACAAAAAGGGGGAGTATGTTTTGGTAGTTTTGGAAGTTGCATATTAGGGGAGTAACTCATTTAGGGGGAACATAGAGTTGCATATTAGGGGAGGATTATGCTTTGAGGGGGAGTAACTCATTTAGAGGGAGCATTTGCGCATGTTGCATGTTGCTTGTTTTTCTTTAGTGCAAATGCTTGTATATTTTTATCTTGATCACCTCTCATACTCTTGTCTTGGAAAGTGTAGTTATCTTGTTTTGTATGGTGGCTTATTCTACAAGAAATCGAACACTTGAAGATCTAGAATTTAGGTATCTCTTTGTAAGGTAGAATAATTTCTGTCTGTTGACCTCTAGTATATGTTTGTTATTGTGAGTGGTGATTTTGTCATGAAATAGTCAAAGGGGGAGATTGTAAGTTTCTTGTATTTTGATTGGCTAATTTTGCTGACAAACCACATTGGGGATCTGCTTGTAAGGGTAGATTAGGTCTATTTGTTCGTGATCAAGCTTAGATGACATCCTCAAGCGCAAGAGCAATCTAAAGGTAAAACACTTGTGCTTAACTCTTTGAGGAGATCTAGTTGCACACACATACATACATATCTCATGCATACTCATAATCCTTATTCTTTGTGTGTGTCTTTAGATGTATACTCATGCTATATCTCATTTCATGCATGCTTTTTCCTATTGCATCTTAACTGCATTTTAGGTTAGAAGTCCTTGTCTTAAATGCATGCCTACCACTGTGACACTGCTATTAATTATCAAAGTTGTCCACACATCGGTCACTCATCTAGTGTGCTACGGCTGTCACGCCACAATCTCTGTGTTGAGATTTATCACAGCAGTGAATTTCCACTAGGTCACTGCTGTCAGACCGCTGTGTGAGCCACAATGGTACATAGAGTGGTTTGAGCTGGTTGATTCTTTGATCTAACTTACCGCTCCATAACCGTTGTGACTCTCACAGCGGTACACACATCGGTCATGCCCTGTTTTTGCCCAAAACGGTGTCGTTTCGTTTGACCTCCTATATATATGTTCTTTTCTCTCCCATTTCATTTTTGTAAGTCCAAGAAGCCATTTTTTGAGAGACAAAGCTTTCCTTAAGAGAGAGAGACTTCCAAGAACTCACCTTTACTCAACTAAACACACTTCCATGAACATTTAGCATCATTCAAGCATCAAATCTCTATGGGTGTTTGATGGTTTCATAACTAGGTAATTTGAACATGCTCTAGAACTCTTTGCTTCATTTATGTGTTCATATTTGCCTATGATTAGCATTTATTTGGTTGATTAAATGCATGACTCTTTGTTTAATATTGTTTTCAATATGTTTGAGTCTCCATGTGTTAGTTGAGATTAGTATTTCATTGATAGCTAGCATTTGGGACCATTTTGCCCTCTAGCTAAATCTTCTTGCTTTGCATTTAGATATTGATATCTCAGATTGTTGTTTATTGCCATCTTAAACTCCTAGATAAGCATTTAGTGTAGCCTAGCATTACCCGCATGTTAGAATATTTTTACATATTCACATAGGTTGTTATATCTTTTCAGTGGATTCTTAAGACTTGAAACTAAGTGGATTAATGCACAAACTTTTGGTCAAAGATCACTATAAAAGGCCCGCGGGTGGTAGTAGTGTGTTAAGTTCCTAGAATGGTGTGACTTGAGGTCAACCTAGGTTGTAAACATTATTACATATAGTGGCTAGAAGGAAAGCAGTGAGTTTTGCCCTGTTGAAGGGTTTCTCAAATCAATCCTTGTGTTGTTTATTGTTTTTCTGCATATTTTCTTTAGAATGATTGCTTGCTTGCTTACATGGGGTAAACTTGATAATATTGATTAAGTCGTAAAGTTGGTAATTAAACAATTAAATCTATTCACCCCCTCTAGGTTAGTTTATACACACTTAGGTTGTTTTCACAATCAACAAGCGATGCTCCTACTAGTAGTAGAGGTTTTGATGAGTCGCGTTCTTCTAAATGTCAAAGAATTGAATTTGAAAAAGTTGATGCTTATTTTCAACGAGATCTGGGATAACTGAAAACCAATATGGATGTATGATGTTGATCAACAAGATGAGGTTCGAAGAGCATATATAGACATGTTACTTTTTCAACCGAAGTTAGAATACTATAAGCCGACACATGATTGAAACCAAAATTGGCGGTTTCAATATTCATGGTTTTCTAGATTCTCATGGCTACAATATTCAATTGGAAAAGATAAAGTTTTTCTTTGTTTCCATTGTTTTCTTTTTCATAGTAACCCGTCAACGTTCCCAATGTTTACCATTAATGAGTTTAATAGTTTGAAATAGGTTAATTGTGAAGACCTATGTGTTTTTATTCACTATGAAGGCCAAAAAGAATCGTATTCCTTACATGGTGCTAATATGATGTGATGTGAAAACCTGAAAGATCCATCTTGACATATTGACAATGTGATGAAAGTTAGAAGTTCACATCAAGTCTTAGAGAACCGTTTAGGACTCAAAATTTCAATATAGGCCGTCAAATGGCTTGCAAAGCAAGCATGTGCATTTTAAGGTCATGATGAATCAAGTACCTCCTCTAATAGTGGAAATTTCCTTGAAAAGAAATTTTTTTGGCAAAAATGAAAAAATGAAGACATTGGAAATGTTTTCTTAGACAATGCTCTAGGAAATTCAAAGTATACTTCTCCCAATATTCAGAAGGAGATCCTAAAAATTTCTGCTAATGAAGTGAGAAAAAAATTTAAGAAAAAATTGGAATGCTAAATTTTGTAATCTTGTTTATGAAGGTCAAGGGAATGTTGGTGCTAGCAATATGTGTGGTGCTTGGAATGGATTACAAACATTATTTCACAATGATTGTCCATATTGTTATTATGTACATTGTTTTGCGCATCAATTATTA
Organism: Dipteronia sinensis; assembly: GCA_033220585.1. Taxonomy (NCBI): domain Eukaryota; kingdom Viridiplantae; phylum Streptophyta; class Magnoliopsida; order Sapindales; family Sapindaceae; genus Dipteronia; species Dipteronia sinensis. The sequence goes on along the minus strand of CM065638.1, from coordinate 17,205,840 downwards.
TTAGCATTGGTTGCAACTTCAAAAGATTTGCATGATGCGTGATTTTGTTTTACTCAAAATTGACCTCAATAATCAATCTTGTTGGTTCTTTACTAAAATGCCATTATGAATTAAAATTTGCTTGAAAAACTTGAAATTACGGAGATGTTAAATTCAGGAGAACATGAGACTGGTATAGCAGCTAATCAAATCTGTACCTTGACGCGACATGTGGCAACTAGATGGAGCTTTCATTATTCTCAATCAATAAGTGGATTGATATGTTTGATGCAACATGTACGGTTCTTGAAAATACAATAAATAATCGGATTAGCAACAGTAAAAGAGGATAAACTTAAAGGGCATTGCAAGCAATGAGAAATTTTGAATTTGTGTTTATTTTGCAATTGATGAATGAAGTTGTGGGAATCACTCTTATACTATGTCAATCATTGCAATCGAAGTCTCAAGACATCTTGACTGCCATGCATTAATAAAAAGTACAAAAATACTTTTTCAAGAATTAAAGCAAGATAGTTGGGATAACTTTTAATACACAGTACTATCGTTTTGTGGAGACCATGGAATAGACATGCCTAATATGAGTGCTCGCTACATGAGGGTACATGTCGTTCATGTCAATAGCAAAATAATATTACAGTTGAGCATTATTACCATTTTAATATATTCAATGCTATGATTGATTTTCAGTTGATGGAGGTAGATACTAGATTTCTAGAACAAACAATAGAACTTCTTGTTTTCAGTTCTGCTTTGGATCCTATGAATCATTTTGAGTCATTTAATATTGATGATATATGTAGTCTTGCTAAGAAGTTTTATCCTCGTGATTTCACTGAAAGAGAGCCTTCTGATTTGAAAAGACAGCTACAACATTTTAAGAATCATGTGCTCGTTTATCTAAAATTTCAGAATATGTCTTCACTTTCTGAATTATGTCAAGGGCTCATACAAACAAGAAAGTCATATTTATTCTTCTTGATTGACAGACTGATTTGTTTAGTTTTCACTCTTTCTGCTTTCACAGCAAGTATCGAACGTGCATTTTCAGTTATGAAACTTCTTAAAACATCACTTCGCAACAAGATGGATGATGACTTTCTTGCACATTGTTGTGTCATCTTCATTGAGAGGGAACTTGTTGATACTATTGATTCAGAATCAATAATTAATATTCTTTTATGCTTTGATATTCTTTAAAATAATATCAATATATTATTATTTACTAGCTACCGTAGAATTTGATATTCTTTAAAATATGATAAAAAAAAAATACTTAAAAAGGAAGATGGACGCGGCATAAGGAAAGACGCATGCATAATGATGACTAAGATGACGATGAGAATCATGAGACGGAGTCCTAAAACCGCCCACTGAAGCCGTGAAGATACTTGGAAACACCCACCATATATATATATATATATTTAGGATTGCATCATCATAGATTCATATAGTGGACTGGACGCGGTCCAAGCAATTCATTTATTGTACGTATGTATATGGATATTGGTTTTGTTGAATGATCGTGAAAAGTGAGGCGGCTGTGTATGAGAATTAGGAAGCTCCTTATGGTTTGGTTTATTACGTGTGTTTGGTGAACTAAGATATCAATATCTTCTAAGACTTGTATTGTAGTTGATGTCATGAATATGCCAGCTATCCCCAGCTCATTTTTCTCTCAACCACTTTGAAATTCAACCCCACAAACTTCCTTCCAAACACGCACTTACATTTTTCCATCTTTTGTTGATATTTTGTCCAATTCACCTCCTCAATAGTCAATCCTCATGATCAACCCGATATAAACCATTCTCCTATCACTCTCCCTTCATACCAAAAAATATATCAACGTCTTGTACGTTATTCTATCTACAAATTAAATGGCCTCTTCTTTGAATATTTTTGTAATTAGTATGTTAATCTCTGTAGTGGTTTTAAGCTCTTTGATGGTTGATAATTGTGCTGGTAATTTCTACCAAGATGTTGATATAACTTGGGGAGATGGTCAGTGCAAAGATACTCAACAACGGTGAGCTCCTCACCCTCTCACTTGACAAAGCCTCTGGCTCTGGTTTTCAATCCAAGAATGAGTATCTTTACAGCAAAATCGATGCGCAACTCAAGCTTGTCCCCGGCAACTCTGCTGGCACCGTCACTGCATATTACGTTAGTAAATTTTCAATTCCCATATATGATAAGTGACCATATTTTGTATTTGGTTCTTGTTTATGTTGACACATTTACATTTTGTTTTTATGGTCATGCAGTTGAAATCACCAGGATCAACATGGGATGAGATAGATTTCGAATTCTTGGGAAATTTAAGTGGCGATCCTTACATTCTTCACACTAATGTCTTCACACAAGGCAAGGGTGATAGAGAGCAACAATTCCACTTATGGTTTGACCCAACTGCCGATTTTCACACCTATTCCATCCTCTGGAATCCCCATCGTATCATGTAAGTTTCAGTATCTTAAAATGATATACATTGATAATTTCTTTTGTTGGCTAGTAATATTTTCTTTCAAGTTTATTGACTTGGTATTTGTCACATATTTGTGTAGTTTCTACGTCGATGGCACACCCATCAGAGAATTCAACAACTTGGAGTCAAAAGGCGTTCTCTTCCCCAAGAAGCAGCCGATGAGGATATACTCTTCGCTCTGGAACGCCGACGACTGGGCGACAAGATGTGGTCTGATCAAGACTGACTGGTCACTAGCTCCCTTCACGGCCTCTTACAGGAACTACAATGCCAACGCTTGTGTCTGGTCTTCTGGATCATCTTCCTGCAACCCGAATTCGGGTTCTAGTAATTCAAGTTCATGGTTGTCAGAAGAACTTGATGCCACAAGCCAAGAGAGACTCGAGTTGGTGCAGAAGAATTACATGATATATGATTATTGCAAGGACACTAAACGGTTCCCACAAGGCCTCCCTAAAGAGTGCACTGTCAATGTATCATGAAGCACCACAAACACAAAGTATATATTTATATAGCTGGACATAAAAACAATCATTTGTTTATATATAATTTCAATTTTAAATGTGCCAGGATCTCTCATTCTACGCAATTTTTGATGTTAGAGAAACAGTCATTCTTTATGTAATAATTAGAAACATACGATCTTAATAAAAGTACTTCAATTTCTTGTATGGATATCTAAACATGTATATTTTTCATGGGTTACTTGCGATTAAAAAGATTTTTGTACGTGTCTTGATCACCCTTTGGTTCAAAAGTTTAAAATCATAACTATTAATAAGATTAAACAAATTAAGACTGCTTATCCATATATTGTAATATATAAATCGCAATATTAACATAGTAACTTTATAATGTCAAAAAAGAAAAAACATGGTAAATTTATTGTAAAATTTTGAACTTTTGGTTTAAGGAATGTGCAAACATGTTTTCTAAGCTCATATATTCTTCTTGATTAATTTAATCAAGGTGGCTCTATTGCCCCCGAAAAAATATTCTCTAAAAACCCATTTTCTACTATATCCCTCATTCAAATTTAATAATTAGTTTTTTTTTTCAATAACCATTGTAATTTAAAAAATAACTCTGATAAAAAACTTCTATTAATTTTTCATCTTTTACACCACAATCAAATTTTTTTATCGAGAATGAGAGATGCTTGAGAGAGAAGAAAAAGTTTCTAGTCTCTAATTATTATTATTTTTTTTAACATCAAATTACAATATTATTATTATCAAAACGAAATACTTTATATATATATATATATAAATATTACAATAATTCGAGGTTTTAAGGTAAGGGGAGAGACACGAACCTATAACCTTGAGGTATAGGTGTGACTTGTGAGGGGCATACCACCAGACGAACCTCATCCAAAACAAAAAACTTTTAATTTGAAAAGAAATTGTACTATTGTATTGTAGGCTTTTGAATAGTGTTTGTTTTTTATTCATTTGACGGGCCAGTTTGGAATTGCTTTTAAAAAGTTAAAATCTGATTATTTTATAATTTTAACAAGAAATGAAGTTTGGTAAAACTTCCAAAAGTAATTAATTGATAATCTGTTAAGTTTTGACAGTGATTTTGAGGAGTATGTGGAGGCAGGGACGTAACCAGGATTAAACGCTAGGGTGTGCTAGAATATATATATATATACCGATCATTAACAATACAAGAAAATGTGTTAAGTAAAAATAATTAAAGATACACCTTGTTAAGAAGACATAACGACGATTATCATGTAGATGTATGTAAGGACCTCTATTTTTAATTAGCTTATTTCAAGACAAACCACATTGAGATTATTTGTAATGGGTAGCTTAGGTATTATTGTGGTTCTTCATCAACAAGCTTCCAAGATCCCACAATGCTTCAAGAGAGGTAGTTTACTTGACTTGACTCTTTTGAAGAGATTTTAGTTGCACACACTCACTTGCATGTATTATATTATTGTTTACATACAATTGGATGATGCATTGTATGTCACTTATCACACTCCGCACTTGCACATATTGCACATCACTTAGTGTGTTGAGTCTGCCTAGAAAAGAAGGTTTCTTCTCTTACCGCGGCCTAGACTGCTTGGCAAGCACTGCTTGCACCGCGGCATACAGAGCGGTAACCATCAGTCGGCCTATGCTGCCTGGACTGTGTCCTGTATTCAGGTACGCCCAGCGGTCCCTGACGTGGTAAACTTCAGTATGCCCCTGCTGCCTTGACTACGGCCTGTGCACTGCACGCACAGCAGTCCCAACCGCGATGTTGTCCAGTAGGCACACTGCTGCGTGTACCGCGTTCTAGGCACTTACCCGAGCCGCGGTCCAGCGAGCGGTATTGACGGGACTTTGATTCCCAAGTCCTAAACGATGCAGTTTTGTGTAGGGTTTCTATATATATGTTCTCTTTTTCCCCAACTCGTTTTAGAGCAAAAAGAACATATTTTTGTGAGAGGGAACAACCCTTAGAGAGAGAAAGCTTCAAGCTTTGTTCCTTGACTCTCCAAACCCAAAACCCATCATCTTCATGCATTTCTAAGCATCTTTAAGGCATGGGTCTTCATCATTAGTTGACTTGGTAAGTTGAACAAAAACCACATCTTTATCATTTATTCATACTTTCCAAGATTGTGTTTTTAATGCATTTATTAGTTGATTAAATGCTAGGACTCTATTTAATGCATCTATCTATGAGTTCCTTTGTATGATTGGGTTTGTATTGTGATAGCTAATATTTAGGACATATTTGCCCTCTAGCCAATTAGGATTCATTGATTGCATTTGTTAATTGCATTTATTGTCCTTGCCATTTTATGTGAGAACATGTGTTGATATGGCTTTGTTTGATGACTAGAGTTTAGACTTGCATATCTATATCTAGTTAGGTCTTTATGAGCATTCATATAAACATTGATATCTAGGATTTGTACTTAGTGTCATATTTAATCCCTAGATAAGCATTTAGTGTTGCCTAGCATTATTTGCATTTTGAATATTCATATATTCACTTAGGTTGTTAATCTCTTCTTTGAGAGTTAAGTCTTGTGACTACTAGGTGTAGTGCACAAGCAAGTGAAGTCTTGCAACCAATGTGTGGTTGGCAAGCAAAGTGATCAAGGATTCACTATAAAGGCCCGTTGGGTAGTAGTGGTGGGTTAGTGACTGAGAATGGTGTGACTAGAGGTCAACCTAGGTTGTAAACATCATTACAATAGTGGATTTGAGGATCATGCGTGGCTAGAAGGATAGCCCGTGGTTTTTCCCTTGTTGAAGGGTTTCCACGTAAAAATCAAGTGTTATTTATATTTCCGCACTTTACACTTGATTTTGTATGTTTGTTTATGAGGTGAATTTTTAATATTGACTAATTAAGAAAAGTTGGTAATTAACTTGATTAAAACCTATTCACCCCCCCCCCCCCCCTCTAGGTTATTAGACACACGTTAAGAGTGTATTTTCAATGTATATTCTAAATAAATAATCTAACAAAATTTATAAAAAAAATAAAGTCAAAACAATGGGGCATTTGGCTTGCCTGAAGATTCACACGGGACATTTGGGTCACTATCATCTTTTTTATTGAAATAATGGAATATGTTTCTTCTTTGCATTACGACCTATATAAATAACAAAAAGAAACAAAATAAATTATTAAATTAATCATTATTTATTACTTCTATATACGTCAAGAAATAAGAAATTATTTATCTATACAATGTTTTTAAATTTTAATGAAAATACATAAAGTGTGACTAATACAACCTAGTTGGGGTTAATGATCGTGCCAAAATTGTCCTTTGTCTCATTCTCGTGTGTTTTTGTGTGTCCAATAGGCTTTGTCCTAGTGATTGCAGGCATTTGATGCGATTCAGGTATTGAAGATGGAAAACGGGATTTACGGGCACAAAACAAGTCAAAAATTCAAGGAATAGGCAGTTGGCTGATACTGTGCGGGTCCCAACCAGTGCAATAGACCCACACACCGTGAATCAACAAAATTTAAGTGTCTGTGCGTGAGTACTGCGTGGGTAAGCCTACCCGCGCACTTCCAGACAAGCGCACCAGACCAACGCACCAACCGCGATCCAGGAGTCATCAAATTTCAAAAATGCTAAGATGGCGGGTACTGCGTGGGTCCCCACCAGCGCAATTGACCCACGAATCGAGGATGAAGAATTCCAAGATTGCATTGCACGGGTCCCATCCCTTACACTACCCGTGCACATCCGGCCCAGATTCGCTTACATCAGCTTTTCAGACCTATTTTAGGAAATAGTATAAATATATTCGTTTCTAATATCACCCACACGCCTGATTAGCCTTCTACACACTTTTCCCTCATTTAGATCTAGGAATATCCTCTCACCTAATCCAACCGATCTTCCACCATTTTATACCAATTTCCTCACAAAAATAATTCCTAAACCATCCCTTTAACTTCCTTTTTCACCAAATCACCTAAACCCACACTCTAGGAGCTCAAGTCTTACGCATTTGAGAATGAGAAGAGCTAAGAGAAGTTGAAAAAAGCATAAGTACTTCAATGAGTTTTGATACTCGCTTTTTGTGTCGTTACCAAATTGCAAAATCAAAAGTTATTTATACTAAAAGTTCCTACGCAATGTGCTCTAAACTAGCAAAAGACTAGTAAAGCGGTAAGCGATGGCATCGTTTCGTAGGGAGGTGGTATCCGTCAACCGTCTCAAGTTCTAGTGTTTGTTGAAAGCAATGTAAATAAGATGCGGATGTGGTGAGAATGGTGTGTGTGCGGTGTGTGCATAATGCGGTGTGCAAGGAAAATGAAAAGAAAGCAAAAGTAAACAAAAGAATATGAAGGGGTGAGAATGGTGATTAAATGAGAAATAACAAAATGGTGGATATGAGAGATGCAAGATAATGGTTACACAAGGGTCTACGAGTTCACCAACATAAGTGCATATAAGTTGATTGTTAGACATTAAGTGCATTCAATTCAAGTTGAGTTATTGTTCTCTCAGTTAAGAGATTTGAAACACTAATTACTCCCCAAAAGGGTCATGGAAGAGCAATGTGCCTCCAATCCCTACCATTAAGCATATGAACATATAGCTAAAACCTATCCTAGCAAAAGGGTCATGCATAGAACAAGTTTCATCTATTCTTAGGGGCTAAGTGATAAGGGTCATACCTGGATTGGTCATCCTTCGAGGTACAACCGAAACCTACAAACACTCACATCAATCATAACATGGCATTTCGACATTCCAAAGACATACACACACAAATGGGATATTTAATTATAACTACTCCTACACTTAAGTTAATCTAATCCGAATCCCATCCACAAGCATATATCAATTTCCAATCATCCATACACATGTCATTCACAACAAGAGATTATCAATGAATATCAAGAACAAATCAAAACCCAATTCGAATATAACAACAAACATCACATATATTGAGCACAAATAGGTTTACAATATTTCCCAAGTGGGGATTACACATAAAAGACAACAAGATATACAAAGAGAAGAGTTAAAAGGAGACAACCCTTGAGGATGGCCTTCTCCATGAGCTCTTTTCCCTTGCATAGCTCTAATTTGGTCATAGACCACTCTTATCTTTATGTAATCTACTCTCAAATATGGTGGGTGATGGTAGAAAATGGATATGGGAAGTCTCCCATGGAGGAAAACCTCCATGGGAGCTTTGAAAAGCTTCTCTCTCTCTTATGAAATGAAGAAGATGAAGTGGGGAGAGTTTAGGGAAGAGAGGGGATGCGAAAGGACCATTTTGGCCCTTCTAGGCTCCGGGGCGAGCGAAGAGGCGAGTGAAATGGTCACCTTGCAAGTCGCCTCACCTGCTGTGATGTTTGGGCAGAGCTTCAGACGAGTGGTGAGACGAGTGAGGGTTGGTCACCTCGCACACTGATATGGATTTCAGCTTCGTGCACCTTTACGAAAACGATCATAACTCCCTCTAGAAAACCTGGAATTGCGATCCGTAAAAACTGCTGGAAATTAGACTTCTGAGGCTTTCTAAAAATAGGTGGTACAAAACCTAGTTCCATCTAAAGAGGGAGTTATGGACCCCCAAAATTTAAGTGTTCAGCATTGGCACTTTACAATTTAAGTCCACTAACCTTTGGAAAACAGAGTTGACCTGTGCTGCGGTCTCTATGTCATGTTCTGACTCGATGATGGATCCCCCACAGAAACTTGCCGTGGGTGATCGCGGATAACATCATGGTTTGGTTTGACGGTGAGGCCGTGGCAACTCTGAAGACTTCCGATTGTTCTCTTTTTCGCTCATTTTTGCCTCCCAAGCTGATATTTATGCTAAAAACCTTATTGTAGGGATTATTTACCTACACAAGGCTCAACAAACACTTATATACAAAAATATGCTCAAAAATGAGAACAAAAGCTAGGAAATGGGGACCTCAATTAGGTACATGTATCGTCCGATCAGGTTTCTTCTCACCTTTGTCTCTTTTAATTCTTCTTTGTAATTCTATGATGAGTAGCTAAACCCTTAGTGGGAGTTATGTAATAACACATGAATTGTGGGTAGTCCACTATATCTTTATTATTTGATTATTTAGTTTCATTCAATAATTTTCAATGCAATTGATTACTTCTTGGATTAAATAGATATTCCCTCTCTTAGTTCATGATTAGTATCAATTTTTTTTCTTAGTTTTTAAAATGGAATATGTATCTTCTTAGATTGGGTAGATATGCCCTCTCTCAAGCCAAGTAGATACCCACTTTCAAGGTGATTTAAACTAGCTAAATTGAATGGAAGGGATGTGTCGTGAATATGCAATTCTGATGCATCCCAGCTACAATGGAAACAATTGGATTGTGATTCTGCTGTTCCAAGCCATTCCTAACCATTAGAATCTACCTAAAATTAAAGAGGGACTCTCTCATAAACCAACCAAGTAGTTGTGCAGTAGAGAGTTGATGTGATAAGAGTCTCTATCTCTCCAAATCCAACCAAGTAGTTGCTAGTGAGAGTTACTGATTCTAAATCACCCTTAAAGGTAGATTGGCCTAAATAATCGAATAGATTCTTCAAAGTTTAAATGGATTGCCCATTATTTGTGTTGTAATTGCATTAACTCCCATTACCATCTCATATCTTATCTTACCATTTCGCATTCATGTTAGCATTAGTTGCATTTTAATTAGTTTATTTGTAGTTTGCATTTTTTGTGTTAATTTAATCAGCAAATGATTCACTTAGGTTCAATCTATTAATTTTAGCTCATTCCACTAAAGATCTAAAATTGAACTCTTAAATAAAGACATAATAAGTTAATATTTCTCAATCATACCCTAGACAACCTTATTAGAGATAGTGTATCCTCGTGTAAAATAGCAGTAATCGCCAAGAGCTCATAGACTGCCTATAGCTCTCCTAGTTACCATATTTACTCATATGACCACATTTTGAATTTGGATATCTTGACTTGTCCATAAGCCATGTTTCAATAGACACTATCGAAAACTTAACGTTGAGATTTAATATCCAATACCTCAAAATATCCATATGATGATATTCTACTCACATTTAATAAATGGAGTCACGATGTCCATATCTATAAATGAAGTCCTCTATTGATCAACAAATGAATACCACCAAACTATCGATGATAGATCATTCTTTATAATCGTACTCATTGATTGCTCAAATGATAACACTTGTAACCATAAGTCCATCATTTATCTTAGGATTGAGATAGACTCTCCGATTGTCCTCAAGTGAAAACTTTATCCACTGACGGTTCTAGATAAAGTATTTCACCGTGATCCTATTCAATGCACCTAGTGCACTAGTGTCTTTTGCCCAAAGACACTACACTTTGATGATTTTAGACTCATCATAACACATTTGATCCCACTCAAATGCTAGCAAAAGAATCTACAATTTTAACATGGTAAATGCGCCCAACCTTTATCTAAAGTTGTGAATTTTGTTCAAGACTAACTAAAGAATTGTGTCTACCTCATACATATCCAGGTGTACGAACAATTCTTCATTTCTCATAGTCTTTTGACCTTATGATTATTTACTTTTGACAATTAAAATAATTAAATTATAAATGCTATAAGATTTGTGAAACTTGAAATCACTTTATTAATATGAAAAGATTGTCAAATACATTATTACACTCTTGCTATTGATCATAATCATAACAATCTCCCACTTGCTCTATAGCAAGTGTGTCATATCTCTCATTCCCATGTTCTCTAGGTGCCCATCAAAACTCTTATGTGGTAGAGATTTTGTAAAGGGATCCGCTAGATTTTCTGCTGACGTGATCTTGGTTATGGTCACGTCACCGCTATGAACAATTTCCCTCAGAAAGTGATACCGCTATGGTTACAGTCATTGGATTTCAGGCAGAATGACCAGGTTTGGCTCAACAAATGTGCGGTAGGCATCTTGAAAGAGTTTAAGGAGGTATCAAGGGTGAAGAATCATTTGAAGGACATTGGTTTTGAGTTCACTTTTGCATACCTAGTGGACAAATGTATACTCTGGTGCTTTGATTCTAAACATCAAAAGGAAGGACTCATCAATGATAGACGCTTGTGGGATGACTGTTTTTCGATTATGGTTAGATGGTCTGAATCAATAGTGCTGCAGTCTAGACTTACTTGGATTAATTGCAGAGGTATCCCTATATCTTGTTGGTCTCCAGCTTTCTTTATGAAACTAGGATGGTAAATAGGTGAATCGCTACTTGTTGATAACAAAATGGTGGACATAGTCCATTTAGATAAAGGAAGGATCTTAGTGTTGGTCCCTCAGTATAAGCCTTGTTCTATCAGAGTTAAGATTGTTTGTGGTAACAAGTTGTTTATGGTGAAGCCGGAAGGAGATGTAAAACCAGTGGATATGGTGTGGCCGAAGAGTTTACAGGCATTGAGAAAGAGCCAAGCTCAAGCTTGCCGGAACTCTATGCCGAATAAAGGAAAGATTTCAAATTTGCTGACCAAAGGAGGTATGAAAGACTTTTTCGAAGTTCTCAACCCAAGTTGGTAAGGCTATGGGCTACAAATGGGAGAACTTTCAGGGTAACAAGTGAGATAAGACAACCAAAAGCGGTCTGATTGGACAGAGCAAGCTGGAAAAGAGAACTATGGGGTTGGAGGTAAAGAGGTTTCTTGAAAAAGGAAAAAAGAAGTGAATCAAGAAGACTAAGGAAAAGCCTATATTCTTATTGGTTCAGAATGACAAATTGGATCTGGAGAAGAGAAAAAGAAGTGACAAGGTAGGAGCAAATAGTACAGAAGAAAGTAACTCGTCATCCGAGGAAGATGATGAGAAAAAGTTATTTCAGAATCTTATAAGGAGAATGCTCTAGAAAGATGGTGAAGGTTTCTGGGTCAGATTTGGGTGGGCCAAAAGTTACAACTAAGCCTAAGAAAGTTTCCTTTAATCATTCTTCTGGAAGCTCAAATAGATTTAAGGCTCTGAATGCCAAGGTGTTGGGGTTTTTGCCCTAAAGCTTGTAATTTGTAAATGTAAATTGAATATAAATAAAAGAAGTAGTTTGTTCATTCAAATTGTTTCATACTTTTATATAACATGTGTATTTAACACCCAAGATTACCAGATGTAATTTTGAACTGAGTATATGAATGTCATATACATATGGATTCAATTTGAAACGAGCAATCTAAAGAGTCCGTAGATAGCAAATAAAGCAGGGTACTTTATTTGTGGTTAATCTACAGATGCGGTCCATTCCATAATGTACAGTGATCTTATCCTGGATCATTCATATGGTGATATGAGAATAGAGGCACCTTGTATGATGTTATCATATAGGACTGGGTCACGATCTATATGAATCTCTCAATAAGATCCGTTACAGGATGAGATTTATATATATATATATATATAAATATATATATATATATAAATATATATGTTAACAGGGATTTTTGGCAAGGGACCAAAGGAGAATTTTCCAACTAGTATCAAACCGATGGGCGCCAGTCCTAGCTTCCGGGTGACCAGCGAGGTCGATGCCACTACCTAGATGGAGCCGATACTTGGTAAGGCCAGGACCCCGATTACCTATCTATCTAGATAGAACACTAGTACCGCGTGCTAACGAAGGTACATACCTCCCCTACTAAAGCTCCTGATATCAACTAAAGACCAGTACAATGGTAGATCGCTCACACAGCACCCCTCAAGTGCCTCGACATCAGTCAAGGAACCCGGTATCCCGATACCCGCCTTGGTACTGCCTCGACTTCCACCTAGTACCTAGTACCTCGATGTATATATTCGGATCCCTTCCAAGGTAGATACCTTACCTGCCAAGCAATCCAAAGATGATCGCGAAGACATAAGCACCACTCCATCAAGAGATAGAACAAGCTCCATGCTGGTAGGATCCGACTGGTATACCAGTACCTCACCCTACCAACAAAATTTAGAATCAGAGTTTCCCTCCAAGCTCCATGAAGAAGGAAAGTTGACTCCATCGCTAAAATAAAACGCCATTAATGAAATCTAATTAGAATTCGAATTCGACAGTGATTTCATGGGATCAAATCCCACGCCTTCAACCCCACACAATGCTTTTCAACGCCTAAAAAAGGACACTCAATAATCCTCATTAACACAACTGGATTTCATGGGGATTCTTTGGATAACTATATATACGGCGTTGAAGGGTAAATAGAAGAGAGGCTTTTTTAAATATTAGGATCGCCAAAGACAGAGAGAGATTTTTTCCGGTTGAATTCCCCTGTGAAATTCTCTGAAACCAGTGAGAGTCCACTGACGATCATTGGGAGAAAATATCCACTTATCTACATAAACGGAGGCTCAGTCCTCATCCTATGTAGGAGAAAAGAGAGATTTTAGTGAAAGGATAGTCTGAATTGTGACGATAATATCAATACCCTTTTTGTTAAATAAAACAGTGTTATTTTCATATATCATTGATCCTTCTCATCTTACTCCTTTTTTACATCCATCTACTTTATGAGGAAGGATCCCAGTACCGAAGGTACCTATCCCGCTACTGGTTACCAGTAGGGGGTGAGGGTGCTAACCGAGATTTCACTCCCTTAGTGATTTTTTCAGTTAACACTTTCTGGGTACTGGATACATGTCATGGTACCTAGGTGCCAGGTAGGAGGCACCGGGTATATGCGAGGTATGGGGTGCATGGTATCGCGGTACCAGCTTCACCAGGTGTCGGGGTAGATGTAACTGCTGTTCCTGGTTCGTATTTCTGGTGCCTCAGCTAGGTAGACAGGCAGTCGAGGTTCTGGCCCTACAAGGTATTGATTTTTCCAATGTCGCGATATCGATCATGCTGGGTACCTGGGAGCTGGGCATGGTCCCTACCAGGTGGTTACATGGTGGAAAATTCTTCTTTAGACCCCTTCAAAAAAAACCCTGTTAACAGAAGTCCCCCCTAACTTGAACACCGGTATTAACAGAAGAATTTTACTCATCATTTCTTTCTGGTAACCGCTACTTGAAACGCTCTCTGCTCTCCGCCCTACCAACAAAATTCAGAATCAGAGTTTCCCTTCAAGGTCCATGAAGAAGGAAAGTTGACTCCATCGCCAAAATAAAGCGCCATTAATGAAATCTCATTAGAATTCGAATTCGACAGTGATTTCATAGGATCAAATCCCACGGCTTCAGCCCCACACAATGTTTTTCAACGCCTAAAAAAGGACACTCAGTAATCCTCATTAACACAACCGGATTTCATGGGGATTCTTTGGAGAACTATATATACGGCGTTGAAGGGTAAATAGAAGAGAGGCTTTTTTGAATATTCGGATCGCCAAAGACAGAGAGAGATTTTTTTCGGTTGAATTCCCCTATGAAATTCTCCGAAGCCAGTGAGAGTCCACTGACGATCATTGGGCGAAAATATCCACTTATCGACATAAACGGAGGCTCAGTCCTCATTCTGTGTAGGAGAAATGAGAGATTTTAGTGAGAGGATAGTCTGAATTGTGATGATAATATCAATACCCTTTTTGTTAAATAAAACAATGTTATTTTCATATATCATTGATCCTTCTCATCTTGCTCCTTTTTTACATCCATCTACTTTATGAGGAAGGATCCCAGTACCAAAGGTACCTATCCCGCTACTGATTACCGGTAGGGAGTGAGGGTGCTAACTGAGATTTCGCTCCCTGAGTGATTTTTTCAGTTAACACTTTTTGGCGCCGTCTGTGGGAAACACCACACCCTCAAAAGAAAGCCAGCGTGCCTCGTTTTCTTGTCTTACCATCAAAATGAAGCTTCGATCCTCTCAGGATCATCTAGACCCGTCTGGACATCAATCAAAAGCTTCAACCCGAAAAGGTCAGTAGCCAAAGAGGGGGAGAAAGGGTCGCAAACCCACCTCGAAGCCGTCAGGTACCACCCAGATTACCCCTCAGATACCTGCTACCCCAGCAGTTGGACCTGCCAATCTAGACCAACTGGTCGTGGCCTTTATAGAGAGCATTCGCCTCCGAATTGTCACCGAAGGAAGTACCAGTCAGCCCGCGGTACCCGATCCCAGGGGAGATACCAATCGGTAAGGTTTCAGGGTACCTCCCTTAGACAGGTTGGGACCACCACCTCCTATACTAGTCCATGATAGACTCGGGCCCATGCCCCCAGCCTGGTTGACCTCTACCTCAAGGATCGGTGGAGGTACTGAAACTACCAAGATAGCACAAGTTAATATCAGCAAAATTAATAAAGCAGTACATCGAAAGGAGAATCAGAAAGATGTTTACCAGGAAGTGCGTCGTAAATACAGAGGGAATATTCCACCCTCCCTGCATCGAAGGCATCTGAGGTAGGATATTGCAGGATAACATAATTCCTGGCCATGATTGCCTTCAAGATTTTCTATGACTCATTGGAGAGCTTACCTTTCTCCAATGGGGGTTTCCCCTCTAAAGTAGGTAGAAACCTTGAATTCAAATCCTCCGATGTGAACCGAGCTACCCCATTTGCTCTTAATGATGACCCATTCCTCCCTCCAGGAGGTATCCTTCTCTGTGGCTCCTGGTACCATAAATTTCAGGCTGCTCTTTGCCCAAGCATAGAACTGCCCCTTCGGACCGGGGCATTGGCAACAATTTGAAACACATATCCGAGTTCGTCAGGTCTCGGTTGTCGATCGATGTTGTCCTTCGCACACTGCTCCCTCCATAGTACCAAGAACCCTACCAGGTGCCTCCAAAACCCTGGTGTTAGCTGAAGAGGGGCAAGCTGCAAGGCGTACATCTCCCTACGCAAGGCAGGGTGGAGAGGTAGCCTGACTCCACTATCGAAGGCTGCAGTATGAATCGGAAGCTCGCCGGGAATAAGAGAATACATATCATACCCAGGCGGGGGTATGGTAATCAAAATGTCCTTAGGGATTTTAAAATCCCTCCTCAAGCGCTTCACAGTATCCGAAGTGCTGGTAGAATCGGGGATGCATCTATACTCGTAATGAAGGGCGAGTATCCTTCCCACAGTATCTGTAACCTCGCCAGCCCGGTCTTCGACTACCCTGAAGACGGCTCTAGTTTATCCACTCGACTCTTGATTGACATTAACCGGAGCAGTGGGATTGTTCGAAAAGCCCGTCCCGATTCCCACATTCCGGTTGGAATACTGGTGCTGAAAGGGAACATCGTCCCCGCTATCACTGTCGACGCGTGCCCTTTTTCTAGGGGCAAAACTTCCGCTGGCCGCCACATCACCGCTAAACAACTGCTCGATACTATCGCCATCAGGTGAAGACATATTCACAAAGCCAAAATTTCATTTCTCAAAGAAGGGAAAATTCGAAGATCAACGGAGAGAAAGTTAGGTTTTCTTCCAAAGAGTCTTGTTCGTAGGGATTTGCTTAAGTGAGTACACCTTGAAGAAGTAGGATTTATATAGAGATAGTTACTTAAAACGGGCAGAGAGGGTAATCAATGCCGTGGGAATATCGGCAACGTGGAGGGAACGGTTTCGGGAAACGTGCGCCTCTAAAAAATTTCCTTCTTTTGAATTTGGCCTACCCTGGTAAGCCACTTAGAAGACTAATTTAAATCGGTGTGCAAAGAGAAGATTCCCTCCTACAAGACAGTTGCAAAAAATTCTCCAAGTATTATATTTCCTGACTCCAACCCCAACCTGCTACCGGTGTTCAAGTCAGGGGGACTTCTGTTAACAAGGATTTTTGGCAAGGGACCAAAGGAGAATTTTCCAACTAGTATCAACCCTGATGGGCGCCAGTCCTAGCTTCCGGGTGTCCAGCGAGGTCGACGCCACTACCTAGATGGAGCCGATACTTGGTAAGGCCAGGACCCCGATTACCTATCTATCTAGATAGAACACTAGTACCGCAAGCTAACGAAGGTACATACCTCACCCTACTAAAGCTCCTAATATCAACACAAGACTAGTACAATGGTAGATCGCACACCCAGCACCCCTCAAATGCCTCGACATCAGTCAAGGAACCCGGTATCTCGATACCCGCCTTCGTACTACCTCTACTTCCAACTGGTACCTAGTACCTCGATGTATATATTCAAAGCCCTTACCCGCCAAGCAATAAGAAGATGATCGTGAAGACACAAGCACCACTCCATCAAGAGATAGAATAAGCTCCAAAAAGTGTTAACTGAACAAATCACTCAGGGAGAGGTAGCTTCAGTACCGGGATCCTTCCTCATAAAGTAGATGGATGTAAAAAAGGAGCAAGATGAGAAGGATCAATGATATATGAAAATAACACTGTTTTATTTAACAAAAAGGGTATTGATATTATCATCACAATTTAGACTATCCTCTCACTAAAATCTCTCTTTTCTCCTACACATAATGAGGACTAAGCCTCCGTTTATGTCAATCAGTGGATATTTTCTCCCAATGATCATCAGTGGACTCTCACTGGTTTCGGAGAATTTCACAGAGGAACTCAACAGGAAAAAATCTCTCTATCTTTGGCGATCCTAATATTAAAAAAAAACCTCTCTTCTATTTACCCTTCAACGCCGTATATATAGTTCTCCAAAGAATCCCCGTGAAATCTGGTTGTGTTAATGAGGATTATTGAGTGTCCTTTTTTAGGCGTTGAAAAGCATTGTGTGGGGCTGAAGGCGTAAGATTTGATCCCATAAAATCACTGTCGAATTCGAATTCTAATTAGATTTCATTAATGGCACTTTTTTTGGCAATGGAGTCAACTTTCCTTCTTCATAGAGGTTGGAAAGAAACTCTGATTCTGAATTTTATTGATAGGGCGAGGTACTCGTATACCAGTCGGATCCTACCGGCATGAACCTTGTTCTATCTCTTGATGGAGTGGTGCTTGTGTCTTCGCGATCATCTTTGTATTGCTTGACTGGTAAGGTACCTGCCTTGGAAGGGCTCTGAATATATACATCGAGGTACTAGGTACCAGGTGGAAGTCGAGGTAGTATCAAGGTGGGTATCGGGATACCGGGTTCCTTGACTGATGTCGAGGCACTTGAGGGGTACTGGGTGTGCGATCTACCATTGTACTGGTCTTGAGTTGATATCAGGAGCTTTAGTAGGATGAGGTATGTACCTTCGTTAGCTCGCGGTACAAGTGTTCTATCTAGATAGATAGGTAATCAGGGTCGTGGCCTTACCAAGTATCGGCTCCATCTAGGTAGTGGCATCGACCTCGCTGGTCACCCGGAAGCTAGGTGTGGTGCCCATCAGGTTGATACTAATTGGAAAATTCTCCTTTGGTCCCTTGCCAAAAATCCCTATTAACAGAAGTTCCCCTGACTTGAACACCGGTACCAGGTTGGGGTTGGGGTTGGAGTCAGGATAGATAATACTTAGAGAATTTTTTGCAACCGTCTTGTAGGAGGGAATCTTCTCTCTTTTTGGAGGTGCAAGTTTCCCGAAACCATTCCCTCCACGTTACCGATATTCCCACGACATTGATTACCCTCTCTGCCCATTACAAGTAACTATCTCTATATAAATCCTGCTTCTTCAAGGTGTACTCACTTAAGTAAATCTTTGCGAATAAGAATCTTTGCAACAAAACCTAACTTTCTCTCCGTTGATCTTCGAATTTTCCCTTCTCTGAGAAATGAAATTTCGGCTTTGTGAATGTGTCTTCACCTGATGGCGATAGTATCGATCAGTTGTTTGACGGTGACTTGGTGGCTAGCGGAAGTCTTGCCCCTAGAAAAAGGGCACTCGACGACAGCGATAGCATGGACGATGTTCCCTTTCAGCGCCAGTGTTCTAACTAGAATGTGGGAATCGGGACGGGCTTTTCAAACAGTCCCACACCTCTGGTTGATGTCGATCGAGAGTCGAGTGGAGAAACTGGAGCCGTCGTCAATGTAGTCGAAGACCGGGCTAGAGAGGTTACAGAGACCTTGGGAAGGATACTCACCCTTCCTTACGAGTATAGATGCATCCCCGATTCTACCAGCACTTCGGATACTGTGAAGCTCTTGAGGAGGGGTTTTAAGATCCCTAAGGATATTTTGATTACCATACCCCCGCATGGGTATGATATGTATTCTCTCATTCTTGGCGTGCTTCCGATTCATATTGCGGCCTTCGATAGTGGAGTCAGGCTACCTCTCCACCCCACCTTGCATAAGACGTTGTACGCCTTGCAGCTTGCCCCTCTTCAGCTAACACCAGGGTTTTGGAGGTACCTGGTGGGGTTCCTGGTACTACGGAGGGAGCAGTGTGCGAGGGACAACATCGATCGGGAACCGGGACCTGACGAGCTTGGATATGTGTTTCAAATTGCTGCCAACGCCCCGGGTCCGAAGGGGCAGTTCTATGCTCGGGTAAAGAACAACCTGAAATTTGTGGTACCAGGTGCCACGAAGAAGGATACCTTCTGGAGGGAGGAATGGGTCATCATCAAGGGCGAATGGGGCAGCTCGGTTCACATCGGAGGAACTGAATTCAAGGTTCCTACTTGCTTTAGCGGGAAACCCCCATTGGAGAAAGGTAAGCTCTCCACTGAGTCAGAGAAAATCTTAAAGGCCATCATGGCCAGGAATTATGTTAACCTGCAGTAGCCTACCTCGGATGCCTTCGATGCAGGGAGGGTGGAATACTCCCTCTGTATTTCTGACGCACTTCCTGGTAAACATCTTTCTGATTCGCCTTTCGTTGTACTGCTTTATTAATTTTGCTGATATTAACTTGTACTATCTTAGTAGTTTCAGCAGTACCTCTACCGATCCTTGAGGTAGAGCTCAACCAGGCTGGGGGCGCCGTCAATTTTCATCCATCCTCCCCTGCCAGGCTTCCTGCTAGCTCTGATCTCAATACAGGAGTTGGCATATCTGCTGGACCTGGTAGGGTCCCGGTCGAGGTATCTGGATCTCCAGCTCTCCCTCCCCCTGTTTCGGTTAGATGACTAGAGGCCTTTACAGCTAGAGTGGGGAGGTATCGATGTGCTTCTAGTCGTGTGCAGGATACGTCACCCATCGGACAAATCAATGTTGCCAGTGCTGCTGATCCTGGTGCCCCAGCTCCTTCTGCTTCTCCTGACATGGCAACTGGTTAATCTAAACCGATCGAGAAGAGTTCTGACCCTGCTATGGCGAGGCGGGTGGTACATCGGGATAAGGCGCGATCGAGGTCGAAGGACAGCAGCCAGGATAAAGTTTTGGCCCACTTTGTTGCCTCTTGCCCAGGTGGAAACTTGGGTGTCATGATGGCCATGCCCATCGAGTTGCTAATTATAAGGGAGTCTACTCTTCTGACTGAGGTAAGTTGTCTCATTTTAATCTTCTATCCCGATTAAGGGTGGGAGATATCCTAACTAGTGCTTTGTTTTTGTTAGGATTTTAAGTTCAACGTGGCCATGAGCCAACAGGTCGGCTCACTCTTGGAGTAAGTTAGAGGTGCTACTGCCGAGCTGGAGAAGTCTAAAGAGGAGCTCGCTAAGGCTGCTCGTGGAATGGAAGCTCTGACCCACTCACTAGTAAATGCCCAAAAGGAAGCTGATGTGGCAAAGGTTGATAGGGAGAGGATGTAACATGCTTTGGATACTGAGAGGCTCAGGTCCCTTCGCCGTAAGGAGGAGAGGGATGTTGCTACGGGAAAGGTAGTAGAGCTGGAAAAAGATGTTTTATCCCTCCGTGTTAGCGTGGCTGACCTGAATGCCCAAGTACACACCGCCTTCGGGGATGGTTACTTTTTTGCGTGATCCCAGGTGGCCCTTGCTTTCCCCCATCCATTTGATCTGAGTGCCATCGCTGGATGGAACCGGGAGGAAATTATGACAATAGGCTGCTGAATTGGTAGGGGTAGCGCCTTCTGATGTGGCTGGACCCTCTCAGGTTGCTGGAGCCAGTGGAGTGGTTGGAGGGACAGAACAGAGTTATATCTCTCTTCTTCCACCAAGTAGTGTTGGAGCAACTCCGAGTTTGAAGGATCCTGAGGTTGGTATGGCTTAGGGTGAAGGAGGGATTTCTGCCCCTTCGGCTCCTTCGTCAGAGCCGGTCAATGAGGTAGGGGATCAGCCTGCTACTGATGATAGAGAATCTGCCCCACCTATCTCATCTTCTGACCATGTCTAGGTAGAGGAAGGTCAAGCCACTTTGATCAAGGAAGTTGGAGGAGATTTTTATTAAGCAGCGGGAGAACTTCAAGGTGATCTGTCCCAGGTGGAGCTTCTGGTTATGGTGGGCATCCAAGAAGTAGGTTGGGTTCTGTCTGGTGTTGAAGAGGGAGAAACTCTAACTGGTGGAGTTTGCGAGAAGACGGCTAATCAGGAGCAGGAGGATGAATGACCCTGCTTGATCCCTTATCCAGAAGTACCCAGATAATTTTATCTCTCTATAGCCCGTGATCGGGGGATGGGCTCCCCAGTTTTAGTAATGAGAATTTTTTATTTTCCTTGACTTCATGCGTGTGTAGTTTATTACACCCTAGGTTGAAACTTGCTTAAATCTGGAGTGGGATCTTTGATGTAATCTGATTCTATAAATGCTTGCTCTTGGATGAATCTTAGTACCTAGGTGGAGATTCGGTGGTCCATCCACTATTGCTCTCGATGTAGTTGATATCATGAGTGGTCCGGGAAGGGTACCAAGACCTCAACCGGATATAGATCGGGGTACTCATTTTTTATGGATTCCCGCGTAGACATTATTGGTTCGAATTCTGTATTCAACTGCCCTTCCAGATGTCAATCTAGGACAAGTTTGATTGTCCTAAGCACTAAGCCTCTGGGGGGAGGAACACTTTACGAGGCTACCTTTTCCTATGTATCGAATGTTGTGTCCATAAATGACTTTATCCTTTCGCTCTCGATATTCGATCTTTCCTTCTATAAATATCTCTTATCTGTTAGATGAATCTTCGGACAATCTCTATTCCTTTTTAGTAGGCAACCTCCAATAGGTTGACCGATGATCGTCGTATCAACTAACACTGTGGAAGGAGGAGGAGATGTCGGCTCTGTGACTGGCATGATGCTTGGTATTATGGGAGGAGCTGTGCTCGATGGATTTAACTACCAGAGGAACAGGAACAAGAATAGGAAAGGTAGAGATTCCCAGGATCAGGATGAATGGTGGGTTCTGGTGCTGCAGCCTTGCCAATGGTGTAAACATTACCCAGTCGAGTTGCAGCTTCTTGCCCCGTTGCATCTTGGACGGGGGGGGAGGGGGAACCCTTATTCCCCCCTTATTTTTGCTTACCCAAACACGACCTCTGTTCCTACCTCCAGGGTTCATTGCAGCATCGTCAACATAGATTTTGATTAAGATCAATATTGCTAGGTAGGCAGATCTAGAAAGTAGGTGAGAAGTTAAAGAAGAAACTGGCTTTTTCAGTTTCGGGACATCGGTGGCTCAACAATGTGGGAGGCCATAGCAATGTGGGAAGCCTCTTAGCTCTCCCAGAACGGTTCGGGACATCGGTTGCTCACTAGGGCATTGAGCGGCCCAGTACAAGAGGAAGGGAGCCACCTGAATGGTACTAGTCCAGAGGCATGCTGGGGATCCTAGAAGTCCCAGCAACTGAAATGTCTCTCTAGACCATTCTCGAATGAATCGAGACACACTGGCTCACTTGGGCACTGAACGACCCGGTATAATAAGTGAGGAGCCACTTGGTCATGCAGCGGGGCTGCTTCTCCAGAGGCTTGCTTAGGCATGAAGAAGGCCTCGGCAATGTGGGAAGCCTTTGGGCTCTCCCTGAACGGATCGGGACATCGGTGGCTCGCTAGGGTGTTGAGTGGCCTGGTACAGGAAGTAGGGAGCCATCCATATGATACTGGTCTAGAGGCATACTTGGGATCTTAGAAGTCCCCAGCAACTAATATGTAGCTCTAGACCCTTATGGGATAAATCGGGACATAGTGACTCACATGGGCGTTGACTAGCCCAGTACCCAGAGTGAGTAGGCACTGGGCCATGCAGCGGGGCTGCTGCTCGAGAGGCTTGCCAAGGTATGTAGAAAGCCTCAACAAATGGGAAGCCTCTGAGCTCTACCTAAACGGATCAGGACATAGGTGGCTCACTAGGGCGTTGAAGGGCCCGGTACAAGAGTAGGGAGCCAACTGTTTGAGACTGGTCCAGAGGCATGCTTAGGATCCTAGAAGTCACCAGCAACTGAAGTGTGGCTCTGGACCATCCTGGAATGAATCGGGACATAGTGGCTCACTTGGGCGTTGACTAGCCCGGTACCAGGAGTGAGAAGCCATTGGGCCATGCGGCGGGGCTACTGCTCCAGAGGCTTGCTAAGGTATATAGAAGGCCTCAGCAAAGTGGGAAGCCTCTGAGCTCTCCCCGAACAGATCGGGACATAGGTGGCTCATTAGGGTGTTGAAGGGCCCCGTATAGGAAGTAGAAAGCCACCTACATGATACTAGTCTAGAGGCGTGCTTGGGATCCTAGAAGTCCCCAGTAGCTGAAGTGTGGCTCTGGACCATCCTGGAATAAATCGGGACACAGTGGCTCTCTTGGGCGTTGACTAGCCTAGTACCAGGAGTGAGAAGCCATTGAGCCATGCGGCGGGGCTGCTGCTCTAGAGGCTTGCTAAGGTATATAAAAGGCCTCAGCAAAGTGGGAAGCCTCTGAGCTCTCCCCGAACAGATCGGGACATAGGTGGCTCATTAGGGTGTTAAATGGCCTCTTATAGGAAGTAGGAAGCCACCTGCATGATACTGGTCCAGAGGCATGCTTGGGATCCTAGAAGTCCATAGCAACTGAAATGTGGCTCTGGGCCATGCTGGAATGAATCGGGACACAGTGGCTCACTTGGGCGTTGACTAGCCCGGTACATGAAGTGAGGAGCCACTAGGCCTTCTATTGGTCATGCTGCTCATACAATCATATAGTTGAGTTGGCTTCTCCAGTACATGTGTTGACCTGGTACCTAGGATCTTTCGAAGAGTGGATCCGGTGGCATGAAGGGATCCACATGAACATGTGCAAATCTGACTGATCTTCTAGATAAGAGATTGTAGTGGATTTGCTATGGAGGAGTCATATAGATGCAGCTCTACCACAATGAATCCAGACAGGTGCAACGCTGCAACATAAGAGCTCTAGGTGTATAGGAACAGATCTGCTATAGAGGCGATCATAGCGGATATGCTGCATAGGAGATTGTAGCGGATCTGCTGCTGAGAAGATCTTCTAAAAGCGGAGCAAATCCTCTGTAAGGTAGCAGGAGACGTGCAGCTCTGCTACATAGGAGCTCTAGTTGTACTGGAGCGGATCTGATTTAGAGGAACTCCGCAAGTATATGAGCAGGTTTATTTCATAGGGAAACATAGTAGACGGTTTTGCCAGGAGTCCCACGTACCATATTTGTTAATAGTGCATGTAGAGATAAGGAAGCCATGTCGGTGAGCTTCCCACAGACGACGCCAAAAAGTGTTAACAGAAAAATTCACTCAGGGTGAAAATCTCAATTAACACCCTCAACTCGCTACCCCAGAGGTCGTAACGGGGGGTAGGTACCGTGGTTCTGGTAAGGTGAAAGTGAGATAGATGCCGTGGTAGGAGAACAATCATTCATCCCATCTGGTGCAGTAGGCTGGTACCAGATCTTGGTATCTGATCCTGGTACCTGATCACCTCTCTAGGTGCCCTCCATAATTCCCCGACCTAGATATCGTGCAAGGAGGGGTACAAGAGAGCTAGGACCAGTAGGGGTCGGTGCCTAGTTCACATACATGCTTAATAAAGGAGATAGATGGGAGAATGACAATTCTTCTGGTAGATGTGGACTGACTTAGGGGAAAAAGCATCATGAATGATCATATGCTGAAACAACCCCATGCAGTATCCATAGGAAGGAGAAAAACCCTTCTTTATATATATATATATATATATATATATCACGAGAGGTGCTTCGGAGAGCTCACATAAATACAATCTGTTACCTGAAAGGTCACCGTTAGAGGGGTACCACTAGGTACCGATACATTCATGGAGAAAATTGACATGTACAGTAGTCGACACAATGGTAGAAAATGTCGAACTGTATTTCTGGTGGAGAAGTGGGCGAAATCTGGGATCGGAGACACCTTGGAGATATGGAGATGTTGGAGAGAGCTGGTGGTGAAGTCAGAACTAGAGCTGGTGAACTGTGTTTACTATTCGAACCCCTTCTTAGAGAGAACTTGGTCATATTTATATGTTCTGATTCTTATTGCCCACTCCACCAATTAATTCGCAATCAAAGGAACGTTGACCCGACATTAATGGAGTTGAATATTCTTTCATTAATGGCGTTGGAAATGGCCATTAAAGAGTTGACTGATCTTCTCATTAATGGGGCTGATTATCTCCATTAATAGAGTTGACTGATTCCCTCATTAATGCCGTTGTGAATGGACATTAAAGAGTTGACTGATCTTCTCATTAATGGGGTTAATTATCTCCATTAATAGAGTTAACCGCTTCCTTCATTAATGGCGTTGTGAATGGCCATTAATGGAGTTGACTGATTTCCTTATTAATGGAGTTGACTGATTTCCGTATTAATTGAGTTGACTGATTCCCTCATTAATGGAGTTGTGAATGGCCATTAATGAGGTCAGATGGTGTTGCATGCTTCTTCCCTTCAGATGAGGTACTTTGGTGTACCAATCCCTTCTCGCTGGCATGGCGCTTGTTCTAGCATGCTGGTATCTTCATGGTACCATTCTTCCTATTCGATGAGTATGATACCTGTCTATGGTGGATTCCTGGCTGATGTCAAGGTACTGGGTACCAGGCAGATATCGAGGTATTCGGGCACCAAGTAGATGTTGAGGTACCTTGGGGTACTGGATACATGTCGCAGTAGCTAGGTGCCAGGTAGGAGGCACCTGGTATATGCGAGGTACTGGGTGCATGGTATCACGGTACCAGCTTCACCAGGTGTCAGGGTAGATGTATCTGCTCTTCCTGGTTTATATTTCTGGTGCCTCATCTAGATAGACAGGCAGTCGAGGTTCTGGCCATACCGGGTATCAATTCTTCCATGGTAGCGGTATCGATCGTGCTGGGTACCTGGGAGCTGGGAATGGTCTCTACCAGGTGGTTACTTGATGGAAAATTCTTCTTTGGACCCCTTCCAAAAAACCCTGTTAACAATATATATATCGACAAATGATGGCTATATATAGGTTATCTTAATCCTGAGTGTCTTATCGACCCCTTCAGGTTAGATCGTGGTTTTTGATATATCATGGATGAGATCGGAGTTACATTCTTGATCAATATGCTTCGTATGTTGGAATCACGATTTGGCTTGTGGCTGGGAAGGTTTGTGCACAATAATGGTTACCTTAAGGGTTGATTCGGGGCTTGAACAATATGAGCGGTCTCCTATTTCCATGAGGAATGTAGGATTTATTGTTCAATAGAGAATCAATGGTACTTAATAGAAAGACTTGGTTAACCAAGTGAGACCAAAAGCCATGGAAAAAGGGAAGTCAACTCAACTTGTTTGGGTTGTGAAAAAGAATGAATTTCTAAACTTAGTCAAACCTCCTTTAGTTGATGACACCCCTAGCACAAGTACATAATGTAGAAAATTCTTTTTTGCATCCTATTTTAATGCTTTATTTTGTTTTAAAATTGCACAATCTATTTTTCCTTTTTTAATCTATTATTTCTCTCTACCTTATGTGTGAATTTGTGCTTGTTAATTGTGAAGAGAGGAAGAACTAGGCTTGGGGGTTAAATTTATTGTGGGATGTATTTAGTTTGTTTAGATTGTTTCTTTTTAATAATGAGTGGTGTTGAATGTTGTGGTTGGGCAAGGGCATCAATTCAGGAAATTCTTGCTTGCCTAAACTTTTTAATATGTGTTTTAGTGTGGCAGATAATCTACAGCTTTTTGAGGAAGGGAATTTTTGCAGCTTGTGTTTCAATGCTAGGCTCTTTATCTACTGGTAGGAAACAGTGATAACCTGTGCGACTTGGAGGGACAAGCAAGCCAAGAGTGCTCATAAAAAGAACGAGAGCCATACCTTCGTAGGAGAATTTCTAGGATGCAATCACTATCGATTTTGGATTCTTAAATTCATTTTAGAATTCTAAACCTTTATTGCTTTTAGTTTACTTGTTTCCATTGAATAATTTTTGTGATTATGGGATAGTTGTGCAGAGAGATATTTTGATGATATATTTTTGTGAACATATTTATCATATACTTCAATTTTTGCATTAACTGATTTATTCATTCTTGATGAATTGAGCCAAAGGCTCTTTTGGATAGATGTGTGAGTGTACAGGTTCATATTGCACATATATAGCCCCACTTGGATAAGGGGTGCTAGGTGCCAGGTAGGAGGCACCTGGTATATGCGAGGTACTGGGTGCATGGTATCACGGTACCAGCTTCACCAGGTGTCAGGGTAGATTTACATGCTCTTCCTGGTTCAAATTTCTGGTGCCTCATCTAGATAGACAGGCAGTCGAGGTTCTGGCCATACCGGGTATCGATTCTTCCATGGTAGCGGTATCGATCCTGCTAAGTACCTGGGAGCTGGGAATGGTCTCTACCAGGTAATTACTTGGTGGAAAATTCTTCTTTGGACCCCTTCCAAAAAACTCTGTTAACAATACATATATGGACAAATGATGGCTATATATGGGTGATCTTAATCCTGAGTGTCTTATCGACCCTTTCAGGTTAGATCGTGGTTTTGATATATCATGGGTGAGATCAGAGTTACATTCTTGATCAATATGCTTCGCATGTTGGAATCGCGATTTGGCTTGTGGCTGGGAAGGTTTGTGCACAATAATGGTTACCTTAAGGGTTGATTCGGGGCTTGAACAATATGAGCGGTCTCCTATTTCCGTGAGGAATGTAGGATTTATTGTTCAATAGAGAATCAATGGTACTTAATAGAAAGACTTGGTTAACCAAGTGAGACCAAAAGCCATGGAAAAAGGGAAGTCAACTTAACTTGTTTGGGTTGTGAAAAAGAATGAATTTCTAAACTTAGTCAAACCTACTTTAGTTGATGACACCCCTAGCATAAGTACATAAAAATTCTTTTTTGCATCCTATTTTAATGCTTTATTTTGTTTTAAAATTGCACAATCTATTTTTCCTTTTATAATCTATTATTACTCTCTACCTTATGTGTGAATTTGTGCTTGTTAATTGTGAAGAGAGGAAGAACTAGGCTTGGGGGTTAAATTTATTATGGGATGTATTTAGCTTGTTTAGATTGTTTCTTTTTAAAAA
This sequence comes from Dipteronia sinensis, assembly GCA_033220585.1. Taxonomy (NCBI): domain Eukaryota; kingdom Viridiplantae; phylum Streptophyta; class Magnoliopsida; order Sapindales; family Sapindaceae; genus Dipteronia; species Dipteronia sinensis. Next base: position 17,177,658 of record CM065638.1, on the reverse strand, counting down.
CGAGTGGTGTTGAATGTTATGGTTGGGCAAGGGCATCTATTCAGGAATTCTTGCTTGCCTAAACTTTTTAATATGTGTTTTAGTGTGGCAGATAATCTACAGCTTTTGGAGGAAGGGAATTTTTGCAGCTTGTGTTTCAATGCTAGGCTCTTCATCTACTGGTAGGAAACAGTGATAACCTGTGCCTCTTGGAGGGACAAGCAGGCCAAGAGTGCTCATAAAAAGAACGAGAGCCATACCTTCATAGGAGAATTTCTAGGAGAATTTCTAGGATGCAACTACTATCGATTTTGGATTCTTAAATTCATTTTAGAACTCTAAACCTTTATTGCTTTTAGTTTACTTGTTTCCATTGAATAATTTTTGTGATGATGGGATAGTTGTGCGGAGAGATATTTTGATGATATATTTTTGTGAACATATTTATCATATACTTCAATTTTTGCATTAACTGATTTATTCATTCTTGATGAATTGAGCCAAAGGCTCTTTTGGATAGATGTGTGAGTGTACAGGTTCATATTGCACATATATAGCCCCACTTGGATTGGGGGTGGTTTTTGATTTCTCACATTTTGTATAGGTTTTGTGCATATAGTGATACTAGGTTTGGGGGTCATCATGCCCCCACTCCGTCATTTTTGATTAAAGAAATGCATGGTGTTGATTTGTGCTTAAATGTCAACATTGCATGATTGCCTTATTTTATGATTTAGCCATGTTTGAGTCTTTTTATTTTGTTAGGCATTGATTGTGCATGATTAGTGCCTAGGTTTGTTGTGTTTTGAGTCTAGTGAGGTGCGGCTGCTAGGACAAACTCTCTTGTCTTCAACATTAAGGACAATGTTGGGTTTTGGTTTGGGGGTGTAGACTCCTTGTTGAGTCGTCTTTTTGTTTTTAAGCCGTTTTTAGTGTTTTTGGTCTGAATTTTTCAAAATTGTCGCAATGGCCAAATATTTCGAGCTTTAAATAGCTTGGTTGTGATGCCTTGAGCGTGTGCTTTTGGCACGTTTATGTATGCATGTTACGCTTGTGTAGCATCTAGTCGTCACTCTGGGGTCTCATTCGCACGTCATGGGCTTGTCCCATCCTTTTTGTGCTTAAGTTTAGGGGACTCGGTGCTCTTGTACCTTGTTCTAATAGTGGAGACTACCCGAGAGTTCACAAACACAAGCCTATTCAAAAGCGCATTGAGTGTTAAATTGTTTTATTCTAAAATTTTCTCGTCATTTGCGTCACATGACATAGGACATACAGCTCATACATGTAGTGGATTGCTTGATGGATGCATTCATTCCCTTGATAGACTAGTTATGGAAATGATCTTAGGCAATGTGTGCATTCTGTTAACGGAAAAATTCACTCGGGGTGAAAATCTCAGTTAACACCCTCACCCACTACCGGTAGCAGCAGCGGGGTAGGTACCTAGGGTCCCTTTTTTAGTATGATCGAGATCGATTGATCAAAGAATGGATAAAGAACACAAAAGGACCGGGAGATGTAAAAGAACACTATTTTATTTAATAAATCACTATAACAAGATTACAATAAGTATACATACACTCTTCTCTCTATTTTCACAGGATTGAGATGGAGAAAGCGTTCGTGTCGATAACTGGATATTTTTCCTCCAGTGATTGTCAATGGACTCTCATTGGCTTCAGGGAATCTCCCGGGATCTCTCTCTGGTTCTTGCTATCAAGAATACTCGAAGAAAAAAGTCCAAGTCCCTTTGCTTTACCCTTCAATGCCGTATATATAGTACTTCCCGAATCTCCTTAAAATTCGGTTGTTTTTAATGAAGATTATAGAGAGTCCTATTTTAAGCATTGAAAGGCATTTGCATGGAGCCGAAGGCGCGGGATTAGTTCTTGTTAATCAATGGCGAATTCAATTATGATTCGGTCGACCATTGGGTTATTAATGGAGCTTTATTTTGGCGATAGAGTCAACTTTCCTTCTTCATGGAGCTTGATGGCGATGGAATCAACTTTCCTTCTTTGTGGAGCTTGGAGGGAAATTCTGACTTTGAATTCTGATGGGGGGCAGTGCTGATACCTTATGATGACCTTGTTCTGCCTCCTGCTGGAAAGGTGCTTGTGTCTTCGTATACCCCATCGTATTTCCTGGGGGGTAGGATACTTGCCTTGAAGAAGCTCTTGATAAGCCTGCTAAGTACAAGGCGGGAGTCAGGGTGGTACCAAGGTAGGTATCGAGGTGGTACAGTGGTAGGCATCGAGGTACTTGGTACCTTGATCAATGTCGAGATGCTCGCGGGGTGCTGGGCGTGCAAGCTATCATCGTACTGGTCTTGAACTGGTACCAAGAGCTTCAGTAGGGCGAGACACATGCTTTCAAAGCTGATACCCTATCTAGGTAAATGGATAGTCGAGGTTCCAACCTCGTCGGATATCGACTCCATCTAGGTGATTGTACCGATCATGCAGGTCTCTTGGAGTATCTAGATGACTCTTCCTGGATAGGTCTCTGTTTGGAAAATTCTCCTTTGGTCCCTTGCTAGAAAAACATGTTAACAGAAGTCCCCCTTGACTTGAACGTCAGTGTCAGGTTGGGGTTGGAGTCAGGATAGATAGCGCTTGGAGAATTATTCGTAACGTCTCATAGGAGGGAATCTTCTCTTTGCACGCTGATTTAAATGAAAATTCCACGTGGTCGACCAGGACCGTTCCCTCCACGTCACCGATTTTACGGATTTTCCCTCCACGTCTCATAGGCCGAATTCAAAACAGGAAAACCGAAAAAACAAAATTTAGGGGAGCACGTTTCCCAAAACTGTTCCCTCCACGTCGCCGATTTTACCGCGACATTAATTACCTTTTTTGCCCGTTACAAGTAGCCATCTTTATATAAACCCTGGTGCCTTCGCAAGTCACTTACATCGATCAATCCTTCCTAATTAAGATTTCCCAGCAAAAAAGAAATCCTAGCCTCAACCTTCAACTTCCCCTTTTTCTCTAGAAATCGAACTCTGAAATTGTCATTATGTCTTCACCTAGTGGCGATAGCATTGAGCAACTCTTCGACGGCGAGGCGGTGGCCAGTGGGAGCCTCGCCCCTAGAAAAAAGGGCTCGCGATAGCAGGGACAGCGGGGACGACGTTCCCTTTCAACGTCACTGTTCCAACCGGAATATCACGATCAGGACGGGCTTCTCGAACAATCCTGAGACTCCGGTTGATGTTGACCAGGAGTCGAGTGAAGAAGTAGGTGCCATCGGGATTGGTGGGAGCCGGGCCGGTGAAGTTACTGACACCGTTGGAAGGGTACTGGTACTTCCGTATAAGTACAGATGTGTCCCTCCTTCTACTAGTACTCCGGAAACCATCAAACGTTTATGGAGAGATTTCAAGATCCCCAAAGAGATCACTATCGCCGTCCCTCCACGGGAGTATGATATGTATTCTCCTTCTGTCAGGTATTCTCCTTCTGTCAGCGAGGTCCCGATTCATATGGCAGCCTTCGATTGTGGAGTCAGGCTACCCCTCCACCCCACCTTACGTAGGGCGCTACATGCCTTACAGTTAGCTCCCCTCCAGTTGACACCAGGATTTTGGAGGCATTTGGTGGGGTTCCTCATGTTGTGGATGGAGCAATGCCAGAAGGATAACATCGATCGGGAACCAGGTCCAGACGAGATTGGATATGTGTTTCAGATTGCTGCTAATGCCCTTGGACAATGGGACAATTCTATGCTCGCACTAAAAACAACTTGCAATTTGTGGTACTGACGGCCATGAAAAAGGATACCTGCTGGAAGGAGGAATGGATCATCCTTGGAGGTGAATGGGGAAGCTCGGTTCATATTGGAGGGTTTGAGTTCCGAGTTCCCACTATTTTCAGTGGCAGGCCTACGTTAGAGAAGAGCAAGCTATTTGGAGAATCTGAGAAAATCTTGTGGGCTATCATGGCCCGTCATTACGTTAACACGAGGTTTCCCATCATGGAGGCCTTCGAGGCAAAGAAGGTAGATCATTACCTTCGCATTTCCGGAGCTTATCTAGGTAGAAAACGTTTCTTACTTCGCTCCTATTATCTTGCTTTATTGATTCTGCGAATATTGACTCTGGCTATCTTTATAGTTTCAGCAGTATCTCCATTGGTTCCTGAGGTGGAGCCACACCAATCTGGCGGTACTATTGATTATCCTCCGACTTCCCCTGTCAGGCTTCCAGCCAGTTCCGATCTTGATGCAGGGTTGGTGTAGCTACTGGCTATGATAGGATTCCGATCGGTGTATCTGGATCACCAGCTCCCCCTCTTCCTACCTTGGCTAGGTAACTGGAGGCTTTTACAGCCAGATTGGGGAAGGATCGAGATGCTTCCAGCCTGGTTCAAGATGTTTCACCTCTCAGACCAGTCAATGTTGCAGCTGCCATTGATGCTGGTGCCTCAGCTCCTTCTGCTTCTGCCATTATGGCAACTGGTCAGCCTAAACCGGTCGAGAAAAGCTCTGACTCTGCTATGAAGAAGCGGGTGGTAACTCAGGATAAGGCACAATCGAGGTCGAAGGACAGCAGCCAGGATGAAGTTCTAGCCCACTTTGTGGCTTCCTGCCCAGGTAGGGGTCTAGATGTCATGACCGCCATGCCGAATGAGCTTGAAATTAGAAAGGGATCTGCCCTTCTGGATGAGGTAAGCTGTCTTACTTTAATCCTCTATCTCGGTAAAAGGTTAAGAATATTCTAACAAGTGCATTGTTTTTTGTCAGGCTTTTAAGTTCAATGTTGCCATGAGCCAAATGTTTGGCCTCCTTTTGGAGCAAGTCAGGGGTGCTACAGCGGAGCTCGAGAGGTCTAAAGAGGAGCTTGCTAAGGCTGCTTAGGGAATGGAAGTTCTGAACCTGTCGCTGGCATATACCCAAAAGGAAGCTGATGAGGCGAAGGTTGACAGAGAGAGGATGCAACATGCTCTGGATATGGAGAAACTCAGGTCCCTCCGCCGCAAGGAAGAGAGGGATATTGCGAAGGAGAGAATAGTGGAGATGGAGAAAGAAATCCAGTCCCTTCGAGGTAGCGTGGCCAATCTAGATACTCAGATAGACACCGTATTCGAGGACGGTTACTTTTTTACTGGCTACCAGGTGACTCTAGCTCTCCATCCTCCATTTAATCTAGGTGACATTGCTGGATGGAACCGGGAGGAGATCATGGCAAAGGCTGCTGGAACTAGCTAGGGCAGTGCCTTCAGATGTGGTTGGACCCTCCCAGGTTACTGGAACCAGTGGAGTGGTTGGAGGGGCAGACCTGAGTTCTATCTCTCTTCTTCCACCAAGTAATGCTGGAGCAACTCCCAGCTTGAAGGATCCTGAGGCTGATGTGGCTCAGGCTGGAGGAAAGGTTCCTGCCTCTCTTGCTCCTTCAGCAAAATCTGTCAAAGAGGTAGGAGATCGGCCTGCTACTGGTGATGGAGAAGCTGCCCTGCCTATCTCATCGTCTGACCCTGCCCATGAAAAGGAAGGCCATGCTGCTCTGATCGAGGAAGTTGGAGGGGAGCTTCAAGGAGATCCATCTCCAATGGAAATTCTGGTTGCTGTAGGTGCCCAGGAATCAGGCGGGGCTCCATCCAGTATTGAAGAAGGAGAAACCATAACTGGTGAAGCTGGTGAGGAGACGGCCACTCAGGAGCAGGAGGATGCTTGATCCAGCTTGATACCTTATTCAGTCTTATTATATTTTATTTTTAAATTTTTCTTTTGTAGCCTGCGATCGGGGAATGGGCTCCCAGTTTCAGAAATGAGAATTTTGTTTTTAGCTTCGCATATGTGTAGACATTACAACTCTTGACCAAACCTTGCTTTAATCTGAAGTGAGATCCCTAATATGATTTTGATTGCATAGATGCTTGTCCTCGGATAAATCCTGATTTGATCAGTGAAGGGAAAATCCATTTTCATTTATATCTGCTGATAGAATACCGTCACACATTTTCTGATTGTAGCACCACTTCGAGTACTAGTCCCCAGCATAAAATCTAACTCAATCAGTACTTGGTAATGTACGGAACCTGATAAGGAGAAGCTCATAAAGAAATCTGCGGGTGACTGGTACCACGCTACCTCGCCAAAGAAACTTGGCCCCCTTTGATTGTCTCGCAGAAATTTAGCCAAGAGTAATCTGGGTACTGGAGATCCTCATATTTTCTGTTCCAGGAATCCTGGTTCCTTGATGATGGTGAGCATACCGGTAGACAATCTCGCACTCCAGGTACCTTGTATTCCCGTTTTAGGAACCTCAGTAGCATGGCGAGTAGTTCGGCGAAACTAGAAACTTTGCCAAATGATTGAGTACCTAGCTTTCCTGTTTCATGGAGCCTAGGTCTCCAGATTAGTATTCTAGCAAAACTGGGCACCTCGCATCTCTGTTTGTAGGAGCTTTGATGCTCTGGCGAACAAAATTTGGCGAATCTCGGTACCTCGCCTTCCTGTTTTAGGAATCTTGGTACTCTAGCGAAAATAGTGGCAGAAAGGGTACCTCGCATTCCCGTTTGTAGGAATCGTGGTACTTTGGCGAAAACAGTGGCGGATAAGGTACCTCACATTCCTGTTCGTAGAAATCGTGGTACTCTGGCGAAAACAATGGCAAAAAGGGTACCTCGCATTCCCGTTTGTAGGAATCGTGGTACTTTGGCGAAAACAATGGCGGACAAGGTACCTCGTATTCTTGTTTGTCGGAATCGTGGTACTCTAGCGAAAACAATGGCGAATACATACTGGCAGCAAGATCTAGGTAGGCAACTAAGGCCACTTTAGCACCTGGTCTTTCTCAGCGGGGGTGTAAGTTCCTCATATTCTGATTGGCTTATTTCGTTGACAAACCATATTGGGGATTAATTTTGTAAGGGTAAATTAGGCCTCTTTGGGTGTGATCAAGCTTCAATGGCGTCATCCTTCTCAAGAGCACTTCAAAGGTATCTCACTTGTTTAACTCTCTTTGAAGATATCTATTTGCACACACTCACTTGCATGCATTATGTTCTTGTTTTCATGTAATTTAATGATGCATTGTATGCCACTTATCACACTCTACACTTGAACTTTTTGCTCATATCTTAGTGTGTTGAGTTTGCCCCGAAAAGAGAATTTCTTCTCTTAGCGCATCCTAGAGCGCTTGGCAAGACATGCCTGCACCGCAGCATACAGAGCGGTATACCTCAGTAGGGTCATGCCTTGTGCACCGCTTCATGTGCACTTGCACGCATGGCGGTCCAAGTCGCGATGTTGTCCAGTAGGCCACTGTTGCCCATACCGCGGCCTGTGCACCTGCATGCACAGCGCCCTACACCGCGTTGCTGTCTAGACGGTACACTGCTGTGTGTACCGCGGTCTAGGACACTTGCTTGCAAAGCGGTCCATCAAGCGGTATTGACGGGATTTTGTGCCCTAAGTTCAAAACGACGAAGTTTTGACTAGGGCTCCCATATATATATATATATTCTATCTTCTTCCTTGCTCGTTTTTTATGAGTTCAAGAAGCCATTTTTGAGAGGCCAAGCTTCTTTTAGAGAGAGAAACTCTCAAGAACTCATCTTTACTCAACCAAACACAAATCCATGTGCATCTAACATCTTACAAGCATCATCTCATCATGGATTCTTCTTGCTTTCAATGACTAGGTAACTTGAACATGCCTAAATCTCTTTGTTTTTATTTATGTTCTTTTTTGCCTAGGGTTAGCTCTTTAATATGATTTTATTGCATATCTTTATGTTTATTGGCATTTATAACATGTTTTATCCATATCATGTGTGCATAAGTTCAAATTGCATCAAATGGATGTTAAGAGTGCCTTCCTCAATGGTTTCTTGTATGAGGAAGTGTTTGTTGAGCAACCCAAGGGGTTTGTGGATCCACACCACCCAAACCATGTTTATCGCCTCAAGAAGGCTTTATATGGGTTGAAACAAGCTCCGAGGGCTTGGTATGAGCGCCTCACTCTCTATCTTGTTGACAATGGCTACTCAAGAGGTAGTGTTGACAAGACTTTGTTCATCAAGGGCAACAAAGATGAGCTTTTCATAGCTCAAATATATGTTGATGATACTGTTTTTGGCTCCACCAATAACTCCAAAGTCCAACAATTTGTTGATGTTATGTCTCATGAGTTTGAGATGAGTCTTGTTGGGGAGCTCAATTACTTCCTAGGTTTGAAAATCAAGCAATTGTATGATGAGATTTTCATCTCCCAAGCTAAGTATGCAAAGAACCTAGTGAAGAAGTTTGGCCTTGAGAATGCTAAACGTTGTGACACACCCATGAGTACCACCTTGAAACTAAGCAAGGATGCTAGTGGCAAGAGTGTTGAACAAAGTCTTTATCGTGGCATGATTGGTAGCTTGCTTTACTTGACCACAAGTAGGCCTGATATAGCCTTTAGTATGGGTGTGTGTGCTAGGTACCAAGCGGATCCCAAGGAATCCCATCTCTCCTCCGTGAAGAGAATCATTCGATATGTGAATGGGACATCCAACTATGGGATATGGTACTCTTTTGACACTAATGCTAGCTTAGTTGGCTTTAGTGATGCAGATTAGGTAGGAAATTGTGATGATAAGAAGAGTACATCGGACGGTTACTTCTTCCTAGGCAATAACTTGGTCTCATGATTTTACAAGAAGCAAAATTCCATCACTCTATCCACAGCTGAAGCGGAATACATAGCCGCCGGGAGTGCTTGCACACAACTCCTTTGGATGAAGCAAATGCTTGTGGATTATGGCTTCGATCAAGGTATTCTAACCCTTTATTGTGATAACATGAGTGCAATTAACATTTCAAAGAATCCGGTTCAGCACTCTAGGACAAAGCATATAGACATTAGGCATCATTTCATTAGAGAACTAGTTGAAAACAAATGCATTGCACTTGAACATGTGGGCACTAATGATCAACTAGCGGATTTATTTACAAAGCCCTTAGACTCAACTAAGTTCAAGTCACTTAGTAGGTCTATTGGAATTTGTCATATGCCTTGATGAGTTTTGGTAATTGACCCCTTATGGGGAGCTCAAGCAAAGAGAGCAACCTTGCATGTTGGAATAAGCAAAAACTTGATCAACTTTATGCTTCTTTATTAATTGCTTCAGTATTTTTGGTTGTGCTTATATATATTCTTATATGGCCTTTTATTTAATAAGTGTGCCTTTCTTGGTTTGTAATCCATGTCACCTCTATGTTCAAACATGCATTTTTGGATTAGGAGAATTGATTAGGAAGTACATTTGAATGACCTAAAATTTATCTCCATGACACGTGACTTGATTTTGACATGCTAAAATATTATGCATGAATTGTGTGTGCAAATGTGTGTGGAAGCACCTTGACAAAGCTAAACTCAATAAGGACCTTGTGTCCATGCAATAAATAAGGATGTCTCATCCAATTTAGCTTTGAGTATTTTCTTAATGGTTGAACAAGACAACAACCAATAAGGATTCTATGTCCATTCTATTAATAAGGATTTTATATCCATGTCTTGATTGACCATTAAGGATTGACATGGTTGCTTGTGTGTGCTCAAACTTTTACAAGCTATATCTTGTTTAATTATGGCAAAAGGGTGCAAATTGGTTTGAATTCCTTTGGAACCCTTTTGATGTTCACTTTGCCAAATACCATTTGCTTGAACTATGATGTTACATGTCATACATTCAAAGCAACTAAGTCACACATTTTCTTCTTAAAAATAAAACCTCAATGATTCTCTCTCAATTAATTAAGTTGCATAAAGTTGTTGTATATGACTATGCATTTATCTTGCAAATAACTCTTTTTGCTAAAGTGACCCGTTTGGGGAAAGCTCCCTTGCCTCTCTCTTGACAAAAAGGGGGAGTAGTGTGGTTTTTTTAAGGGGGTTGCATTTTTGGAGAGATTGTCCCATTGAGGGGGAGTAACCTATTTAGGGGGAGCATTTGCATTGCACTTCATTGCATGGTTTATTATGTTTGCTAATGCAAACACCTGTCTTTTATGTTTACACTTGATCACCTCACATTCACTTGTCTTGGAAAGTGTAGTCTCATTGTTTTGTAGGGACGACTATTCTACATGAGCTTGAAGATTTTAAGACCTAGCATCTAGGTATCTATTTGTAATGTAGAATATCTTTTGTTGACCTCTAGTTTTTATTCTTTTTGTGAGGATGATTTGTGAGTGGTGGTTTTGTCACGAAATAGCCAAAGGGGGAGATTGTAAGTTCCTCATATTTTGATTGGCTTACTTCGTTGACAAACCATATTGGGGATTAATTTTGTAAGGGTAAATTAGGACTCTTTGGGTGTGATCAAGCTTCAAGGGCGTCATCCTTCTTAAGAGCACTTCAAAGGTATCTCACTTGTTTAACTCTCTTTGAAGAGATCTAGTTGCACACACTCACTTGCATGCATTATGTTCTTATTTTCATGTAATTTAATGATGCATTGTATGCCACTTATCAACTCCACACTTGCACTTTTTTGCTCATCTCTTAGTGTGTTGAGTTTGCCCCGAAAAAAGAATTTCTTCTCTTAGCGCGGCCTAGACCGCTTGGCAAGACATGCCTGCACCGCAGCATACAGAGCGGTATACCTCAGTAGGGTCATGCCTCGTGCACCGCTTCATGTGCACTTGCACGCATGGTTGTCCAAGTCGCGATGTTGTCCAGTAGGCCACTGTTGCCCATACCGCGGCCTGTGCACCTGCATGCACAGTGCCCTACACTGCGTTGCTGTCCAGACAGTGCACTGCTGTGTGTACCGCGGTCTGGACACTTGCCTGCAACGCGGTCCATCAAGCAGTATTAACAGGATTTTGTGCCCTAAGTTCAAAACAACGCAGTTTTGACTAGGGCTCCCATATATATATTCTCTCTTCTTCCTTGCTCGTTTTTTTTAGTTCAAGAAGCCATTTTTGAGAGGCCAAGCTTCTTTTAGAGAGAGAAACTCTCAAGAACTCATCTTTACTCAACCAAACACAAATCCATGTGCATCTAACATCTTACAAGCATCATCTCATCATGGATTCTTCTTGCTTTCATTGACTAGGTGACTTGAACATGCCTTAAATCTCTTTGTATTTATTTATGTTCTTGTTTGCCTAGGGTTAGCTCTTTTATATGATTTTATTGCATATCTTTATGTTTATTCACATTTATAACATGTTTGAGTCGTTGTTTGTTGGTTGAGAGCTTTGTTCATTGATAGCTAGCATTTAGGACGATTTTACCCTTCTAGCTAAATCTTCATGCATTTGCATTTAGATATTAATATATAGGATTTGCATTTATTGACATCTTTAAATCCCTAGATAAGCACTTGGTGTAGCCTATCATTAATTGCATGATAGAATATTGTCACATATTCACATAGGTTACTTTATCTCTTCATTGATTGTTAAGCTTTGTGGCTAAGTGGATTAGTGCACAAGCTTGTGGTCTAGAATCACTATTAAAGGCCCGTTGGGTAGAGTCAAAGGGTTAGTGACCAAGTAGGTGTGACTTGAGGTCAACCTAGGTTGTAAACTTTCATTAAAATAGTGGATTTTAGGACCGTATGTGGCTAGAAGGATAGCCCGTGAGTTTTGCCCAGTGGAGGGTTTCTCACGTAAATCAATCCTTATGTTTTTATTGTTTTCCGTATGTTTATGTTGGATTGGTTGATTGCAAATATGGGGTAGGATTTTTAAAATTGATTAAGTCGAAAAGTTGGCAAGAAATCGACTAAAACCTATTCACCCCCCCCCCCCCACCCTCTCTAGGTTGTATTAGACACACTTTGTGTAATTTCAGGGGGGTGGTACCCGGCCAAGGCCTTGATCTAGCTGGAAACTATGCTCTTACTACCCGGATCCTTCTTAGCGGGGGGTGGTGCCCTGCCAAGGTCTGATCCATCGGGCAACTATGCACTTACATATTGGATCATTCCTAGCGGGGGGTGGTACCCGGCCAGGGCAGCAGGAAGGCCATATGGTCCTTTCTGGTCTTGAGGCGATCACACTTGGGTACCTCGCATTCCTGTTTGCAGGAATCTTAGTATCCTGGTGAAAACAGTGGTGAATAAACACTGGCAGCAAGATCCAGGTAGGCAACTAAGGCTATTTTAGCACCTGGTCTTTCTCAACGGGGGGTGGTACCCGGCCAAGGACTTGATCTGGCTGGCAACTATGCTCTTACTATCCAAGTCCTTCTTCGCGGGGGGTGGTGCCCAGCCAAGGTCTGATCCATCGGGCAACTATGCTCTTACGTACTAGGTCCTTCATAGCGGGGGGTGGTACCCGGCCAGGGCAGCAGTAAGGCCATATGGTCCTTTCTGGTCTTGAGGCGATCCTCCTAGATGGACTAATCCAATCTAGGGCATCTGGAGTTCTATGTAGCTCTCCCATTATTTATGGCGATCCTCCTGGAGGGATCTACCCAGTCTAGGGCATTAGGAGTGCTATATAGCTCTCCTGGTCTTAGAGCGACAATCATGGGGGACTCAATTGGCGACATAAAGCAGGTAGATGTAGACAAATGTAGGCAGGAACAAATGGAGAAAGAAACATTCTTTATTGATGATCAAAGAAAAAGGAATACAAGCACTCATGACTATTAACATCTTCTAACAGTTGTGTAGGAGTGATCCTGGCCGATTTACATTGCAGGACTTATGGGTAGAACCTCTTGAGGTGATCAGCATTCCAAGTGTGGTCTACTGGATGTCCGTCCATATCATTCAACTTGTAGGCCCCACCCTAGATTACCATTTTGATTATGTAAGGACCTTCCCAGTTAGGTGATAGTACTCCGTCTGACCTCTTTTGGGTATTCTAGGTAACCTTTCTGAGCACCAGATCCCCTTCTTTGAAACTTCAGATTCTCACTTTCTTGTTAAAGTAACTAGCAATCCGGTTCTGGTAAACTGCTACTCTTTCAGCTATCTTGTCCTACTTCTCCTCTAGGAGGTCCAGCCTGGCCCTTAACTTGTCCTCATTTCCATCGAGGTCAAAATGCTACACCTAGAATGAGATGAGCTTATGCTCTATAGGAAGGACAGCTTCTACCCCGAAAGCTAGTGAGTAGGGGGTTGCTCCGGTAGCGGTTATTTTGGTGGTGCGATATGCCCATAATACGTCCGGGAGTTCATCAGCCCATCTTCCTTTCTTTAGCTGAAGTTTTTTCTTGAAGTGCCTCTTGATAGTTTTGTTTGTGGCCTCTACTAGGCCATTAGTCAGGGGATGTGCCACGAACGCGAAACAGAGTTCAATCCCCAAACTTCCTTAGAATTCCCCGAATCTGGCGTTATCGAACTGCTTACCTAGATCCGTGATGATGACCATCGGAATCCCGAATCGACAAACCATATTTTTCTTGATGAACTTTGTTGTATTTGCTTCAGTAATTCTGGAGAGGGGCTCTGCTTCAACCCACCTGGTTAAGTAATCAATAGCCACGATTGCATGCTTCTGCTGACCTGGCGCAGTTGGGAGAGGTCCAATTAGGTCCACTCTCTAGAATGCAAACGGATATGGCGAGCTGATGGTTGATAACCGTTCTGGAGGCAGGTGATCTAGGTTGGCCGTTTTCTGACACGGTTCACAAGACTGTACGAGTTGCCTTGTATCATGGTGCAAGGTCAGCAAGAAATATCCCATGCGTAGCACCTGGTAAGCCAATGCTTCTTCTCCGATATGGTTTCCACAGTTTCGTGCACTTCCCTTAATGCCCAATTCGCATCCTCAGGATGTAGGCATCTGAGCTAGGGGAGTGACCTAACTCTGCGGTAAAGGTGCCCCTCTATCAAGCAGTATCGGACCGAGGTTCTCTTGATTTTGCGAGCTTGATCGGGGTTTTCAGGGAGCTTTTCTGATTGAAGGTACTCCGCGATAGGATCCATCCAACATGGAAATTGCTCTACGGGGTTGACTTCCTTGCCTTCAGAGATGCTTGATACAGTGATTATCCGGAGCGAAACTCCTTTCGGCAGCGCTTGTCCTCTATTGGCAGCTATCTTGGCTAGGACGTCAGCTCGATGACTTTGCTGCCTAGGAACCTGCTCGCCCTTAAAGCGAGGCAATAGTTCTTGCACTTTTTCGAGGTAGGCTACCATGTTATCCTCCTTGGCCTGGTATAAACCAGTTATTTGGTTGACTACCAATTGCGAATCACATTTGGCAAGGAGGTAATCAGCTCCCAGCTCTACTGCTGTTCTCATCCCTGCTAACAAGGCCTCATACTCAGCCTCGTTATTGGTGGTGTTAAACCCGAATCTGAAACAATGGCAGCATTCGACTTTCTCTAGGTCAGTTAGAATGACCCCACCCCCACTTCTTGCCTGATTCGATGCTCCATCGGTATACAGGATCCAGATGTTTCGATCGGTAGGCCAATCTGTAGGCTCTTGTTCCTCCGGAGGAACTCGAATCAGGCTCGGGGTAGCACCTTGATCGGGGATCACACTGAATTCTACCACGAAATCTACCAAAACTTGGGCCTTGATTGTAGTCCTGGCTTTGTATTTGATGTCGAACTGGGTAAGCTCAAGGGCCCACAACACAAGTCTTCCCGATAGGTCCAACCTTTGAAGAAACTGTCCAAAGGTTGATCAGTAACTACCACGTTGGTATGAGCAAGGAAATAAGGGCGGAGCTTCCTGGCTGCTACTACCAGTGCAAAGATGAGCTTCTCCAGGAGAACGTAGTTCTTTTCTGATTTGGTTAGGGCGCGGCTCACATAATAGACAGGGCGCTGGGCTCCATCTCTGCACTCTTTTACCAATGCTCCGCTGGCAGCAGTTTCAGACACTGCCAGGTATAACTGTAGTTCTTCTCCTGGTACCGGGCTAGCTAGCAGGGGCGGGCTAGCGAGGTACTTCTTTAATGACTGGAAAGCTTGCTCACTGCCTTGGTCCCATTTCATATTCTTCCCATGTTTAATTGCCTTGAAGAACGGGATGCACTTGTTAGTGGATCGCGATATGAAACGGCTCAGGGCTGCGATTCACCCAGTCAAACCTTGTACTTGTTTGAGTGAGGTGGGAGATTTAAGATCCAGGATGGCTTTGATCTTTTCAGGATTAGCTTCAATCCCTCTCTCGTGGACCATGAATCCGAGAAATTTCCTGGCTGTAACCCCGAAGGCGCATTTAGCCGGATTCAGACGCATATGATTTTCCCTGACTATCTGGAAAGTCTGGCGGAGGTGGTCTTGGTGATGTTCAGCTATCCGAGACTTCGTGATCATATCATCGATATATACCTCCATCGACTTTCCTATCAGTCCCTTGAATAAGCGGTTGACCAGGCGCTGGTAGGTAGCCCCAACGTTCTTGAGCCCGAAAGGGATAACTCTGTAGCAGTACAGGCCTTGCCTGGTCATGAAACTAGTTTAATCCTGGTCAGCTAGGTGCATCAGGATCTGGGTGTATCCTAAGAAGGCATCCATAAAGCTTATGAGCTTGTTGCCCGCGGTTGAATCTACCAGTTTGTCAATTTTCGGTAGCGGGAAGCTATCTTTCGGGCAGGCGCGGTTGAGATCTGTGTAGTCAACGCACATGCGCCACTTCCCATTCACTTTGGTCACCATGACTACGTTAGCAATCCATTCGGGGTACCGAGACTCCCTGATGAACTCTGCCTTTAGTAGTTTGTGTACCTCCTCTTGCACTGCAACATTTCTTGCTTGGTTGAAATGCCTTCTCTTCTGCTTGACTGGCTTGAAGGTGGGATCCATCGCTAACCTGTGTGTTGCTAAGGTAGCGGGTACTCCTGGCATCTTCTCATGACTCCATGTGAAGATGTCATTATATTCTCGCAGGAGCTTTATCAGAGCCTCATTTACCTCCGTTTCCAATGTTGAACCTATCCTGACAACCTTGGAAGGATCAGGTTCTGCTGGAGTGGCGTTTTCCCTACTATTACTGGTAGAATCATAGACCCGATGGGGATCAGTGAGTCTCCTGTGAACCCGTATAATGGGGTAGTACAGCTGTTGTAGCAAGGTCTCTTCAAGTTGAATTGCTCCAAAGCACTTTTGAAGAGGATGTCAACGCTGCTACCTGTGTCAATCAAGACACGATGGACCAAGTTTTTGGCTATCTGTACAGTGATGACCATAGGGTCATCGTGGTGCTGCACGGTGTTATACACGTCCTCTTCTGTGAAGACGATCTGTGCAGTATGAGGAGACTGAGGTGGCCCCCTAGTAACTTTGAAGATACTCTGGCTTGCTTCCAATCTGGGAGCTTTCCTGGCATTGTTCTTTCGAGCATTGGTGGAGATTCCGGCCAGGGTGGGACCTCCACTGATGGTATTGACAATGTGGATCTGCTCCATCAGATCCTTCCCTTTTGCTTTCCTTCCTTCTTCATATGCTTTGATATCGGTCTGCACCTCCTTTCCAGTGCGTATGTTGTCACGTACCTATTGGAGGAATTCCTCTAAGCAACCTCCCCTAACCAAGGCTTCAATCTGGTTCCGCAGACTATAACACTTTGAGGTATTATGACCTACATCCTCATGGAAGTCACAACACTTGTTGCGGTTCCGCTGATCAGCTGGTACCTTCATTGAACTTGGCTTTCTGAGCAGTCCCTTGTCGAGGATGGCGAGGTAGATAGTTTAGCGAGATGTGTTCAAAGGGGTGTAATGGGAGTATCCCCTTTCATCTCTATCGACCCGAGCTACTTCCTTAGGTGGAGGTGTTACTCTGGGCGGAGTCCGCCTGACAAGGTACCGGTTCCGCAGGGGCTAGTAGTGCGGTGACCGATATGTAGATTTGTTGGGAAGTCTGCTCTGACTTTTCTGAACCGGTGCCGGCTTGAGCGCCTCCCTCTTCTGGCGCTTGGCAATCCTCATATCATCGTGCTCCATTTTGACTCGGAGCTGCTCGTCTATTTCAACTTGCTCTAGAGCTCTGTTGTAGGCTTCCTGGTAAGTCTCCAGGGGATGTTTGGCGAAGGATCTGAACAGCCTGTCTGCCCATATGTTTCTTCTGAAATTGGCCAAAGTCTCCTTTTCCGCGAAGACCCCCATCTGGATCACTTCCTTGTGGAACCTCTCTAAGTAGGCTCTGAGGAGTTTCACCCCACTCGTGGATCATATATTGGAGATGAATGGGATCTTTGAGGCGAGGTTTAATGCCCTGAAACTGAGCACAGAAGTCAGTAGTCAAC
The DNA here is from genome assembly GCA_033220585.1 of Dipteronia sinensis. Taxonomy (NCBI): domain Eukaryota; kingdom Viridiplantae; phylum Streptophyta; class Magnoliopsida; order Sapindales; family Sapindaceae; genus Dipteronia; species Dipteronia sinensis. The sequence continues at coordinate 17,160,517 of CM065638.1, read as the reverse complement.
CTGGTGAATGAATTAACGCTCCCCGCCGGTAGTTTCCTGAACCATGTCTTGGCACAGTCAGTCAGCGTGGTAGGGAACATTCTGCTCATGGCGGCCCGGGTAGCATTCTAGACCTTCATCTAGTGAACAAAACTCTCCAGATGGCTCAGGGGATCCTCGGTTCTAGAAAATTTATCGGTTGGCATCTTGAATTTGGGAGGTAGTTCTGCCTCCTTGATCCTCCTAGAGAAGGGAGCATTCATCTCTCCCAAAGGATCTTTCTGGTTCTCCCGGTGTTTACCCTTCTTCAGCTCTTGGATCTCCTTTGCCATTCTGGTGACCTGGTCCCGGATAAGTTTGTTGCCATCATTTCCTGATTCCACCTCAAAGTCTCGGTCGTCAGATCCTTGTGATGTCACAGAGGTTTCATCCTGCTTCCCTCCATGTAGAGGGTCTCCTCCGACATCCCTGTTGCTGCCTCCTGCCATTGAACGAGGGTGCCTCCTGGTCACTTCCTGTCAAGACTGTCTAGAAGAAGCTTCTGGTTAGACCAGATGGTGACGCTCCCGAGGTGGGAGATCAATGGCGGATCTAGCAAGTCGGGGTTGATAACCTGTAGGATTTCCTGGAACTAGGGGCGCTGGCCCGAGTCTATCACAGACAGGTACAGGAGGCGGTGGTCCCAACCTGTCGAAGGGAGGTATCCTGGTACCCTTCTGATTGGCATCACCCCTAGGATCTGGTACCGCAGGCTGACTAGTACTGCCTTCGGTGACCATTCGGAGGCGAATGCTCTCTATAAAGGCCGCGACCTGTTGGTCTAGGTTGGCAGGTCCAGCTGCTGGGGTAGTAGGTACCTAAGGGTAGCCCGCGCGGTAACTGACGGCTTTGAGGCGGGTTTGCGACCCTTTCCCCCCCTTCGTCGGCTTCTGACCCTTTCGGGTTGAAGCGTTCGACTAATGTCCTAACGGGTTAGGATGATCCTAAGAGGATCAGAGCTTCATTCTGATAATCTAGCAAGAAAATGAGACACACAGGCTTTCTTTTGAAGGTGTGGTTTTCCCACAGACGGCGCCAAAAAGTGTTAACGGAAAAATTCACTCGGGGTGAAAATCTCAGTTAACACACTCACCCACTACCGGTAGCAGCAGCGGGGTAGGTACCTTCGGTACTGGGGTCCCTTTTTTAGCATGATTGAGATCGATAGATCAAAGAATGGATAAAGAACACAAAGGGACCGGGAGATGTAAAAGAACACTGTTTTATTTAATAAATCACTATAACAGGATTACAATAAGTATACATACACTCTTCTCTCTATTTTCACTCTTTTTCACAGGATGGAGATGGAGAAAGCTTTCGTGTCTATAAGTGGATATTTTTCCTCCAATGATTGTTAATGGACTCTTATTGGCTTCAGGGAATCTCCCAGGATCTCTGTCTGGTTCTGGCGATCAAGAATACTCGAAGAAAAAAGTCCAAGTATCTTTGCTTTACTCTTCAATGCCGTATATATAGTACTTCCTGAATCTCCTTAAAATCTGGTTATTTTTAATGATGATTATAGAGAGTCTTATTTTAAGCGTTGAAAGGCATTTGCGTAGAGCCGAAGGCACGGGATTAGACCCCGTTAATCAATAGCGAATTCAAATTATGATTCGGTCGACCATTGGGTCATTAATGGAGCTTTATTTTGGTGATAGAGTCAACTTTCCTTCTTCATGGAGCTTGATGGCGATGGAATCAACTTTCCTTCTTCGTGGAGCTTGGAGGGAAATTCTGACTTTGAGTTCTGACGGGGAGTAGTGCTGATACCTCATTTTGATGGGCTTGTTCTGCCTTCCGCTGGAAAGGTGCTTGTGTCTTCGTATACCCCATCGTATTGCATGGGGGGTAGGGTACTTGCCTTGAAAAAGCTCTGGATAAGCCTGCTAAGTACCAGGCGGGAGTCGGGGTGGTACCAAGGCAGGTATCGAGGTGGTAGCATGGTAGGCATCGAGGTACTTGGTACCTTGATCAATGTCGAGATGCTTGCGGGGTGCAGGGCGTGCAAGCTATCATCGTACTGGTCTTGAACTGGTACCAGGAGCTTCAGTAGGACGAGACACATGCTTTCGGAGCTGATACCCTTTCTAGGTAAATGGATAGTCAAGGTTCCAACCTCGTCTGATATCGACTCCATCTAGGTGATTGTACCGATCATGTAGATCTCTTGGAGTATCTGGATGACTCTTCCTGGATAGATCTCTGTTTGGAAAATTCTTCTTTGGTCCCTTGCCAGAAAAACCTGTTAACACATTCCTATGTCCCTTATGTATGCATCCATAGCCAGTTTTACAGCCAAACACTTACCTTTTTTATTTGGAACCACAATAAATCATATAGCCACAAGCCAAATACAAACCAACCCTTTAATTGCCAATCATGTGGGTTGTGTGTGTGTTAAGTGGTTGAAAGGTGTAAGCTCTAATGTTGAAATAGCATGTATTTAGGCAATTATGTATGTTGTGCAAGAAATGGCTCAAAAATGTAAAAGTGCCAAAAATTGCACTTAGACCCAAAGTGTCAAATTGTCAAATGTTATTGTGCAAAAAGAAAAGAAAGAAAAAGGCTGTTAACGGAAAAATTCACTTGGGATGAAAATCTCAGTTAACACCCTCAGCCACTACCGGTTGTAGTAGCGGGGTAGGTACCTTCGGTACCGGGGTCTCTTTCTATGACCAGAAGCAAGAGATCAAGTGATGGAGAAAGAACACAAGGGACCGGGAGATGTAAAAGAACACTGTTTTATTTGATAAATCACTATAACAGGATTACAATAAGTATACATACACTCGTCTCTCTATTTTCACTCTTTTACACAAGATGGAGATAGAGAAAGCGCTCGTGTTGATAAGTGGATATTTTCCTCCAATGATTGTCAATGGACTCTCACTAGCTTCGGGGAATTTTAGAGATAATTCTTATGGAGTCTCTCTCGTTATGGCGATCAAGAATCCTTGAAGCAATGCCCCCATTTCTTTGTCGTTCAATACCGTATATGTAGTATTCTCAGAAATCCTCTCAAAATCCGGTTGTCATAATGAAGATCATTGAGAATCCTATTTTAGGCGATGAAAGGCATTTGAGTGGAGCTGAAGGCGCGGGATTTGATCCCGTTTAACAATGGCGAATTCAAATTATGATTCGATTGACCATTGGGTCATTAATGGGGCTTTATTTTGGCGATGGAGTCAACTTTCCATCTTCGTGAAGCTTAGAGGAAAATTCTGATTTTGATTTCTGAAGGAGTGTAACGTTGGTACCTCATTTTTGATGAGCTTGTTCTGCGTCCTGCTGGGAGGGTGCTTGTGTCTTCGTGCTCCTTATCGTATTGCATGGAAGGTAGGGTACTTACCTTGGAGGAGCTCCGTATAGGCATACTAAGTACCAGGTGGGAGTCAGGGTGACACCAAGGCAAATATCGAGTTAGTACCAAGGTGGTATCAAGGTAGGTATCGAGGTAGGTATCGAGGTATCAGGCGCCTTGATTGATGTCGAGATCCTTACGGGATGCAAGTTATCATTGTACTGGTCTCGAGCTGGTATCAGGAGCTTTAGTGGGGCAAGGTACAAGCTTTCGGAGCCGATGTCCTATCTAGATAGATGGATAGTCGAGGCTTCAACCTCGTTGGATATCGGTCCCATCGAAGTGGTGGTACCGATCTCGCTGGCTTTCTGGAGTATCTAGATGAGTCTTCCTGGGTAGGTCGCTGCTGGGAAATTCTCCCTTGGTCCCTTGCCAGAAAAACCTGTTAACAGAAGTCCCCCTTGACTTGAACACCGGTATCAGGTTGGGGTTGGAGTCAGGATAGATAGCACTTGGAGAATTTTTCGCAACGTCTCATAAGAGGGAATCTTCTCTTTGCACACTGATTTAAATGAAAATTCCACGTGGCTGACACGGGTAGGCCAAATTCAAAAAAAGGAAATTTATTGGGGGCGCACGTTTCTCAAAACCGTTCCCTCGACGTCGCCGATTTTAGCTCGACATTGATTACCATTTCTACCCGTTACAAGTAGCCATCTCTATATAAACTCTGGTGTTTCACATTAGGTTCATTCAAGCAAAAACTTCCTGATTAAGAGTTTCCAGCAAAAAGAAACCCTAGCTTCAATCTTCAACTTCCCAATTTTTTCTTAAGAAATCAGATTTTGACGTTGTCATCATGTCTTCACCTGATGGCGATAGTATCGAGCGATTGTTCGACGGCGACGCGGTGGCCAGCGGGAGCCTAGCCCTTAGAAAAAGGGCACGCGATAGTAGCGACAACGGGGACGACATTTCCATTCTACGTCGTCGTTCCAATCGAAACATTGCAATTGGGACGGGATTCGTGCAACTGGGTGGGAACCAGGCTGGTTCAGTTACTGATACCGCGGGATGGGTACTTGCCCTCCCCTATGAATATAGGTGGATCCCTGATTCATCCAGTACCTTGGAAACTGTGGCGCGCTTACGGAAGGATTTCAAAATCCCTAAGGATATCACGATCGCTATACCTCCAAAAGGGTATGATGTATTAACCCCCAATCCCAGCGAGATCCCAATTCATACGGCGGCCTTTGATAGTGGGGTCAGGCTACCTCTCTATCCTACCTTGCGTAAGGCATTGTATGCTCTGCAGTTTTCCCCTCTCCAGCTGATGATAGGGTTTTGGAGGCACCTGGTGGGTTTTCTAGTGTTGTGGAGAGAGCAATGCGATAGGGACAAAATCGACTGAGAGCTGGAGCCGGAAGAGCTCGGGTACATATTCTAGATTGCTACCAACGCCCCAGGCCCAAAGGGGCAATTTTATGCTCGTGCTAAAAACAATCTGCAGTTTGTGGTGCCAGGGGCCACGAAGAAAGACAATTCCTGGAAGGAGGAATGGGTTATCGTCGGAGGAGAATGTGGTAATTCAGTCCACATTGGAGGAACCGAGTTCAAGGTTCCTACTGGCTTTAGTGGGAAGCCCACTTTGGAGAAGAGCAGACTCTCTGCCGAGTCGGAGAGAATCTTGAAGGCCATTATGGCCCGCAACTACACCAAACTGAGGTATCCTACTGCTGATGCCTTCGAAGCAGGAAGGGTGGAGTTCTACCTTCGTATCTCCAGCGCTCTTCCAGGTAATAAGCTTTCTTGATTATGCTTCTGTTATCTGACTATATTGATCATGTGGATATTGACTCTGGTTGTCTTGGTAGTTTCAGCAGTGTCCCCTTCGGTTCCTGGGGAGAGCTCAACCAGGCTGTTATTGATGACTTACTGCCAACTTCTCCCATCAGGCTCCCAGCCAGTTCTGATTTCAATGTAGGGGCTAGCGCATCTGCTCGATCGGGTAGGACCCCGGTCGGGATATCGGGATCACCAGCTCCCCCTTCTCCTACCCTGGCTAGGTCGTTGGAGGCTTTTATAGCTAGAGTGGGGAGGTACTGAGGTGCTTCCCATCGGGCGCAGGATATATCGCCCAACAAAACAATCGGAGCTGCAGCTGTTACTGATTCTGGTGCTTCAGCTCCTCCGACCTCGCCCGCTGTGGTAACCGACCGCGATAACTTGGTCGAGAAGAGTTCTGGCCCTGCTGCGGCTAAGCGGATGGTACCTCGGGATAAGTCGCGATCGAGGTCCTGGGACAGCAACAAAGATGAAGTCTTGGTCTGCTTCGTCTATTCCATCCCATGTGGGAGTCTGGACATCATGACAACCATGCCCACTAAGCTTTTTATTAGAAGGGGATCTGCCCTTCTAGATGAGGTAAGCTGTTTCACTTTAATCTTCTATCCAGATAGTTGGTTGGAAATATCCTGACAAGTGTTTTATTCTTGGTAGGCCTTCAAATTCAATGTGGCGTTAAGCCAGCAGGTCGGTTCCCTCTTTGAACGAGCTAAAGGCGCTACCACCGAGCTGGAGAAAACTAAGGAGGAACTCGATAAGGCTTCCAGAGGCATGGTAGCTTTGAACGAGTCTCTGAACAGCTCGAAGAAAAAAGCAGACGAAGCAAAAACCGGTTGGGAGCGGATACAATTTGACTATGACATCGAGAGGCTCAGGTTCATCCGCTGCAGGTAGGAGAGGGAGATTGCAAAGGAAAGAATAGTGGAGCTAGAGAAAGAGGTTCAGTTCCTTCGCGATAATATGGCCGATTTGGATGCTCAAGTGGACACTGTCTTTAGGGACGGCTACTTCTTCGTAGGCTACCAAGTGGTGTTAGCCTTCCCTCCTCCGTTTGACTTGGGAGTTATTGCGGGGTCGAACTGGGAGGAAATCATGGCGAAAGCTGCTGAACTCTTGGGAGCAGCACCTTCTGATGTGGCCGGAACTTCCCAGATTGATGTGTAGCTTTCCTGGATTCATGGTGAGCCTCCTAGAGGGATCTACCCGGTCCAGGGCATTAGGATTGTTGTGTACCTTTCCTGGATTCACGGCGAGCCTCCTGCAGGGATCTACCCGGTCAAGGGCATCAGGATTGCTGTGTAGCTTTCCTGGATTCATGGCGAGCCTCCTGGAGGAATCTATCTGGTCCAGGGCATCAGGAGTGCTATGTAGCTCTCTTGATCTTAAAGTGACAATCATGGCGGATTCAATTGGCGACATAAACCAGATAGATGTAGACAAATGTAGGTAAGGACAGATGGAGAACAAAATCTTCTTTATTGATGACCAAAGAAAAATGAATACAAGTACTCATGCTTATTAACATCTTCTGATAGTCATTTTGGAGTAATCTTGGCCGATTTCAATTGCATGACTTATGGGTAGAACCTCTTGAGATGATCAGCATTCCAAGTGTTGTCTATTGGATGTCTGTCCATGTCATCCAACTTATAGGCCCCACCCTAGATCACCATTTTGATTAGGTAAGGACCTTCCAAATTAGGTGACAGTACTCCAGTCCGACCTCTTCTGGGTACTCTGGGTAACCTTTCTGAGCACCAGATCCCCTTCTTTGAAGCTTCAGATTCTCACTTTCTTGTTGAATTAACGAGCAATCCGGTTCTGGTAGACTGCTACTCTTTCTGCTATCTTGTCTTGCTTCTCCTCTAGGAGGTCTAGGCTGGCCCTCAGCTTGTCTTCATTTCCATCGAGGTCAAAATGATGTACCCGGAAAGAGACGAGCTTATGTTCTTGTTAACAGAAAAATTCACTCGGGATTAAAATCTCAGTTAACACCCTCGCCCACTACCGGTAGCAGTAGCCGGGTAGGTACCTTCGGTACCGGGGTCCTTTTTCATGATCAGGAGCAAGAGATCAAGTGATGGAGAAAGAACACAGGGGACCGGGAGATGTAAAAGAAACACTATTTTATTTAATAAATCACTATAACAGAATTACAATAAGCATATATACACTCGTCTCTCTATTTTCACTCTTTTACATATGGAGCAAGCGTTCGTGTCGATAATTGGATATTTTTCTCCAATGATTGTCAATGGACTCTCACTGGTTTCGAGGAATTGTAGAGATAATTCTCCCAGAGTCTCTCTCGTTATGGCGATCCAGAATTCTTCAAACAATCGGCCCCGTTATTGCGATCCAGAATTCTTCAAATAATCGCATTTTTCTTTGTCTTTGAATACTGTATATGTAGTATTCTCAAAAATCCCCTCGAAATCCGGTTCTCATAATGAAGATCATTGAGAATCCTATTTTAGGTGTTGAAAGGCATTTGAGTGGAGCTGAAGGCATAAGATTTGATCCCGTTAATCAATGGCGAATTCAAATTCATATTCGGTTGACCATTGGGTCATTAATGGCGCTTTATTTTGGCGATGAAGTCAACTTTCCTTCTTCGTTGGAGCTTGGTGGTGATGGAGTGTGACGCTGGTACCTCATTTTGTTCTGCGTCCTGCTGGAAGGGTGTTTGTGTCTTCGTGCTCCCTATCGTATTGCCTGAAAGGTAGGGTACTTACCTTAGAGGAACTCTGGATATGCATACTAAGTACCAGGTGGGAGTCGGGGTGACACCAAGGAAAATATCGGGGTAGTACCAGGGTGGTGTCGAGGTAGGTATCGAGGTACCAGGCGCCTTGATTGATGTCGAGATCCTTGCGGGATGCAAGTTATCATCGTACTGGTCTCGAACCGGTATCAGGAGCTTCAGTAGGGCAAGGTACAAGCTTTAAGAGCCGATGTCCTATCTAGATATACGTATAGTCGAGGCTCCAACCTCGTTAGATATCGGTCCCATCTAGGTGGTGGTACCGATCTCGCTGGCTTCCTGGAGTATCTGGATGAGTCTTCCTGGGTAGGTCCCTGTTGGAAAACTCTCCCTTGGTCCTTTGCCAGAAAAACCTGTTAACAGAAGTCCCCCCTGACTTGAACACCGGTATCAGGTTAGGGTTGGAGTCAGGATAGATAGCACTTGGAGAATTTTTCGCAACGTCTCATAGGAGGGAATCTTCTCTTTGCACTGCTGATTTAAATGAAAATTCCACATGGCTGACCAGGGTAGGCCGAATTCAAAAAAGGAAATTTTTTGGGGGGCGCACGTTTCTCGAAACTGTTCCCTCCACGTCGCCGATTTTAAGGCGACATAAATTACATTTTCTGCCCGTTACAAGTAGCCATCTCTATATATAACTCAGGTGCTTCACATTAGGTTCATTCAAGCAAAAACTTCATGATTAAGAGTTTCCAGCAAAAAGAAACCCTAGCTTCAATCTTTAATTTCCCCTTTTTTTCTTAAGAAATCAGATTTCGAGGCTGTCATCATGTCTTCACCTGGTGGGGATAGCATTGAGTAGCTGTTCGTTGGCGACGCGGCGGCTAGTGGGAGTCTTGCTCCTAGAAAAAGGCACGAGTCGATAGTGATAGCGGGGACGACGTTCCCCTTCAGCACCGGCGTTCTAACCGGAATATTGCAATCGGTGCGGGCTTTTCGAACAATCCCGATGCTCCGGTTGTTGTCGACCAGGAGTCGAGTAGAGAAACAGGAACCGATGCCGGGGTAGGTAGAGACCGGGCCGATGAGGTCACAAACAGTATATAGAGTGTACTGGCCCTTCCGTATAAGTATAGATGCGTCCCTCCTTCTACTAGTACTCTAGAAACCATCAAACGTTTACGGAGAGATTTTAAGATCCCCAAAGAGTTCACTATCGATGTCCCTCCACAGGAGTATGACATGTATTCTCCTTTTACTGGCGAGGTCCTGATTCATACGGCAGCCTTCGATTGCGGAGTCAGGCTACCCCTCCACCCTACCTTACGTAAGACGCTACATGCCTTACAGTTAGCTCCACTCCAACTGACACCAGGATTTTGGAGGCATTTGGTGGGGTTCCTCGTGTTGTGGAGGGAGCATTGCCAGAAGGATAACATCGATCGGTAACCAGGTCCAGATGAGATTGGATATGTGTTTCAGATTGCTGCTAATGCCCCGGGTCCAAATGGGCAATTCTATGCTCGTGCCAAAAACAACTTGCAATTTATGGTATCATGGGGCCACGAAAAAGGATACCTCCTGGAAGAAGGAATGGATCATCCTCAGAGGTGAATGGGGAAGTTCGGTTCATATCGGAGGGTCTGAGTTCCGAGTTCCCACTATTTTCAGTGGCAAGCTAGCGTTAGAGAAGAGCAAGCTATCAGGAGAATTGGAGAAAATCTTGCGGGCTATCATAGCCCATCATTATATTAAAACGAAGTTTCCCATCACAGAGGCCTTCGAGGCAAAGAGGGTAGATCACTACCTTTGTATTTCCGGAGCTTCTCCAGGTAGAAAACTTTTCTGACTTTGCTCCTATTATATTGCTTTATTGATTCTGTGAATATTGACTCTGGCTATCCTTGTAGTTTCAGTAGTATCTCCATCGGTTCCTGAGTGGAGACCAACCAAGCTGGGGGCATTGTTGATTCTCCTCCAACTTCCCATGTCAGGTTTCCAGCCAGTTCTGATCTTGATGCATGGGTTGGTGTATCTACTGGCTCTGATAGGACCCCGGTCGAGGTATCTGGACTATCGGCTCCCCCTCTTCCTATCTCTGCTAGGTCGCTGGAGGCTTTTACATCCAGAGTGGGGAGGTATTAAGATGCTTCTGGCCAGGGTGCAAGATGTTTTGCTCCTCAAACCAGTCAATGTTGCAGCTACCATTGATGCTGGTGCCTCAGCTCCTTCTGCTTCTCCCGTCAGTGGCAACTGGTCAATCTAAGCATTTTGAGAAGAGTTCTGACCCTGCTATGGCGAGGCGGGTGGTACCTCGGAAAGGGCGCGATCGAGGTCGAAGGACAGCAGTAAGGACGAAGTCTGGGTTCGCTTTGTCGCTTCCTGCCCAGGTGGGAGTCTAGACGCCATGGCCGCCATGCCCACTGAGCTTCTAATTAGGAGGGGATCTGCTCTTCTGGCTAAGGTAAGCTGTCTTACTTTAGTCTTCTATCCAGGTAAAAGGTTTAAAATATCCTGACTAGTGTTTTATTCTTAGCACGCCTTCAAATTCAATGTGGAGTTAAGCCAGCAGGTCAGCTCCCTCTTGGAGCAAGTTAGAGGTGCTACTACCGAGTTGGAGAAGTCTAAGGAGGAGCTTGCTTGGGCTGCTCATGGAATGGAAGCTCTGAACCAGTCGCTGGCAAATACCCAAAACGAGTCTGATAAGGGGAGAGTTGACAGGGAGAGGATGCAACATGCTTTGGATATTGAGAGGCTCGGGTCGCTTCGCCGCAAGGAGGAGAGGGACGTTGTTACTGGACGAGTAACATAGCTGGAGAAAGACGTCCAATCCTTTCGTGGTAGCGTGGCCGATCTGGATGCTCAAGTAGACACCGCCATCGGGGACGATTACTTTTTTGCTGGCTACCAGCTGGCTATAGCTCTCCCTCCTCCGTTTGATCCGGGTACCATCGCTGGATGGAACCGAGAGGAGATCATGGCAAAGGCTGCTTAACTAGCTGGAGCAGTGCCCTCTGATGTGGTCAGACCTCCCCAGGTTACTGGAGATAGTGGAATGGTAGGAGGTGCAGACTAGAGCTCTATCTCCTTTCTTCCACAAAGCCATGCTGGAGCAGCTCCCAGTTTGAAGGATCCCGAGGCTGGTGTGGCTTAGGCTGGAGGAGGGGTTCCTGCCTCTTCTACTCCTCCATCAGAATCTGTAAAGGAGATAGGGGATCGGTCTGCTACTGACGATGGAGAGTCTACCCTGCCTATCTCATCTTCTGACCCTGCCCAGGTAGTGGAGGGTCAGACTGCTTCAACCAAGGAAGTCGGAGGGAATTACGATCAAGTAGCAGTAGCAAGGGAGCTTCCGGTTGAGGGGTGTACCCAGGATGCAGACGGGGTTCCATCTGGTGTAGTAGAGAGGAAAGCTCCAACTGGTGAAGATGGAGAGAAGATGGCTGATAGAGAGCAGGAGGATGCATGATCCTGCTTGACCACTTACCCCGTAGTATCTAGATAATTTCATTTCTTTGTAGCCCGTGATCGGGGGATGGGCTCCCCAGTTTTAGAAATGAGAACCTTTTGGTTTTTTCCTCAGCTTCATATATGTGTAGTTTAAACTCTTGATCGAACCTCGCCTTAATCTGAAATGAGATCCCCAATGCGATTTCGATTTCATAGATGCTCGTCTTCAGATGAATCCTGATACCTAGGTATAGATTTGGTGATCCATCCTCTATTTGATCCTGATTTGATCAATGAAAGGAAAAAATCCATTCTCATCCGCATCTACTGAATGAATTCTGTTGCACTTGTAGCATCACTTCGAGTACCAGTCCCCAGCATAAACCTGAATTAATAAAAACTTGGTAATACAAGGAACCTGATAAAAAAAAAGTATATAGATAAACATGCGGGTGACTGGTACCATGGTACCTCGTCAAAGAACCTTGGGGACCTTTGATAGCCTCGCAGAATTTTAGTCCAAAGTAATCTGGGTACTGGAGATCCTCATACTTTCTGTTCCAGGAATCTTGGTTCCTTGATGATAGTGAGCATACCAGTGGACACTCTCGCACTCTAGGTACCTCGCATTCCCATTTTAGGATCCTCGGTAATATGGTGAGTAGTCTAGCGAAACTAGAAACCTTGTCGAATGATTGAGTACCTAGCTTTCCTGTTTCATGGAACCTAGGTCTCCAGGTGAGTTTTCTAGCGAAACTGGGCACCTCGAACCTCCGTTTGTAGGAGCTTTGGTGCCTTGGCGCACAAATTTGGTGAATCTCGGTACTTCGCCTTCCTGCCGTAGGAATCTTGGTACCCTTGCGAAAACAATGGCAACTATATACTGGCAGCAAGATTCTGGTAGGCGACTAAGGCCGCTTTAGCACCTGGTCTTTCTTAGTGGGGGGTGGTACCCGGCCAATGCCTTGATCTGGCTGGCAACTATTCTCTTACTATCCAGATCCTTTTTAGCGGGGGGTGGTGCCCAGCCAAGGTCTGATCCATCGGGCAACTATGCTCTTACACCAAGTGTGGTCTACTGGATGTCCATTCATGTCGTCCAGCTTGTATGCCCCACCTTGGATCACCATACCGATTAGATATGGACCTTCTCAATTGGGTGACAGTACCCCGCCTGACCTCTTCCGGGCGTTATGAGTAACCTTCCTGAAAACCAAGTCCCCTCGACCGAGTTAGTTTCATCTTCAAAGTCTTCCTCTGGAGACTAATGATCTTGATTAATGGTTATTTGCATACATTGCTTGGCCAAAGCTGCTGGGTTGGTTGACACTGCATAGCACTTACGAGCAGCCTGCTGATCCCTCCGTATTTCGCCCACTAGGAATTTTAGGACGTTATGGTTTATTGACAGGACCCCTTTAAGGCCAAACAAGTAGGGCCTTCCCAGTATAGCGTTGTAGGCGAACGGGGTATCTACCACAACGAAGTCTGTCATTAGGTTCTGCTAGAGTGGCGCTGTTCCCACTGTCACTGGTAGGATCATAGACCCGGTGGGAATCAACGGGTCCCCTGTGAACCCATACAATGGGGTAGTGCAGTTATTGTAGCAAGGTCTCTTAAGATTGAATTGCTCCAAAGCACGCTTGAAGAGAATATCAACGCTGCTACATGTGTCAATCAAAACACGGTGGACCAAGTTGTTGCTATTTGCACAGTGATGACCATGGGGTCATCGTAGGGCTACACGGTGTTGTACACATCCTCTTCCGTGAAGACGATTTGTGCAGCGGAAGGAGACTGAGGTGACCCCCTAGTAACTTTGAAGACACTCTGGCATGCTTCCATTCTGGGAGCTTTCCTGGCGTGGTTCTTTCGAGCATTGTTGGAAGTTCCTGCCAGGGTGGGACCTCCACTGATGGTATTGACTGAAAATACTACTTAAGCGTGTGTCTAACAACCTAGAAGGGGGGGGGGGGGGGGTGAATAGGTTTTAATCAAGTTAATTACCAATTTTTCTTGATTAGTCAATATTAAAAATTCACCTCATAAACAAACATACAAAATCAAGTGTAAAGTGCGGAATAATAAATAACACTCGATTTTTACGTGGAAACCCTTCAACAAGGGAAAAACCACGAGCTATCCATCTAGCCACACACGATCCTCAAATCCACTATTGTAATGATGTTTACAACCTAGGTTGAATTCTAGTCACACCATTCTCGGTCACTAACCCACCACTACTACCCAACGGGCCTTTATAGTTAATCCTTGATCACTTTGCTTGCCAACCACACCTTGGTTGCAAGACTTCACTTGCTTGTGCACTACACCTTGTAGTCACAAGACTTAACTCTCAAGATGAGATTAACAACCTAAGTGAATATATGAATACTCAAAATGCAAATAATGCTAGGCAACACTAAATGCTTATCTAGGAATTAAAGATGACACTAAGTACAAATCCTAGATATCAATGTCTATATGAATGCTCATAAAGACCTAACTAGATATAGGTATGCAAGTCTAAACTCTAGTCATCAAACAAAGCCATATCAACATATGTTGTCATTAATCATGGCAAGGACAAAAAATGCAATTAACAAATGCAATCAATGAGTCATAATTAGCTAGAGGGCAAATATGTCCTAAATGCAAGCTATCACAATACAAACCCAATCATACAAAGGAACTCATAAATAGATGTATTAAATAGAGTCCTATCATTTAATCAACTAATAAATGCAATAAAAACAAAATCTTGAAAAGTATGAACAAATGATAAAGATGGGGTTTTTGTTCAACTTACCAAGTCAACTAGTGATGAAGACCCATGCCTTAAAAATGCTTAGAAATGCATGAACATGATGGGCTTTGGGTTTGGAGAGTCAAGGAACAAAGCTTGAGGCTTTCTCTCTCTAAGGGTTGTTCTCTATCATAAAAATGGGTTCTTGATGCAATGAAAAACTAGTTGGGGAAGAAGAGAACATATATATAGAAACCCTAGACAAAACTGCATCGTTTTGGGCTTGGAAATCAAAATCCCGTCAATACCGCTTGCTAGACCGCGGCTCGGGTAAGTGCCTAGACCGCGGTACACGCAGCAGTGTGCCTACTGGACAACATCGCGGTTGGGACCGCTGTGCGTGCAGTGCACAGGCCGTGGTCAAGGCAGTAGGGGCCTACTGAAGTTTACCATGTCAGGGACCGCTGGGCATACCTGTGTACAGGACGCTGTCAAGGCAGCATGGGTCGCGGTACAGGACACTTTGTATGCCGTGGTGCAAGCGGCGCCTGCCAAGCGGTCTAGGCCGCGGTAAGAGAAGAAACTCTCTTTTCCAGGCAGACTCAACACACTAAGTAATGTGCAATATGTGCAAGTGTGGAGTGTGATAAATGGCATACAATGCATCATCCAATTATATGTAAACAAGAATGTAATGCATGCAAGTGAGTGTGTGCAACTAAAATCTCTTCAAAAGAGTCAAGTCAAGTAAACTACCTCTTTTGAAGCATTGTGGGATCTTGGAAGCTTGTTGATGAAGAACCACAATAATACCTAAGCTACCGATTACATATAATCCCAATGTGGTTTGTCATGAAATAGGCCAATTAATAATAGAGGTCCTTACAATCTTCCCCTTTGGCTATTTCATGACAAAACAACCACTCACAAAATAATCCTCACACAACAAAAATAATGCTATTTGTCAACAAGGTATATTCTACGTTACAATAAGAGAAACCTAAGATCAAGTCTTCATGGTCATCAATCTCTTTGTAGATCATCATACCTACACACAATAGCAAGAAAGCACTTTCCAAGAACAAGTGCATGTGAGGTGAACAAAAACAAGCATTTGCATTGAGAAAAATAATACAATCAATATAATGTAGTGCAATGCAATGCTCCCCCTAAAAGGTTACTCTCCCCCAAGACTATCTCCCCAAAGCATAAAAATGCTCCCACATGCTCCCCTTATATTTCTCAACACTTCTCCCCCTTTTTGTCATGAGATAGGCAAAGGAACTCCCCCTATCGGGTTGCTTTAGCGAAGAGAGATATTTGCACAAAAGATGGTTGCATAATCATATACATGCACTTTATGCAACTTAAATAATTGAGAGAGATTCAAAGAGTTTTATTTAATGAAAAATGTGTGAAATGTTGCTTTGCATGCAAGACATATAACATCAAAGTTCAAAAACAATGGTATTTGGCAAAGCAAACATCAAAAGGGTTTCCATAAGAATTCAAACCAATTTGTACCCTTTTGTCATAAGCAAACATGATATAGGTTTAAGGATAAACATTTTAGCACACAAGAACTATATCAATCCTTAGTGGAAAATCAAGACATTGGATCAAGAGATCCTTTTAGATTTTTCCGGATAATTATCCGTATGAAAGTAGTCTTGTTTAGCCATTAAGAAGAGAGAGAAGACTAATTTGGATATAAAATCCTTATTGATTGCATGGATACAAGATCCTTATTGATTAGTCTTCTCATTTGCATTCACACACATTTGCATTAAAGCAATCAAAACATATTTCATGCATATCATTTAAAGCATGTCATAAAAACAAGTTCACATGTCATGGAGATAAATTATAGGTCATTCAAAGGTACTTCCCAATTAATTCTCCTAGTCCAAAAATGCATGTTTGAACATAAATGTGACATGGATTGCAAACAAAGCAAGGTTACACACTTATTGAACGAAAATACCATATAATCATATATGTGCAACCTAGTATCTCAAGCAATTAATAAAGAGGCATGAAGTATATCAAATTTTTGCACATTTCAAAAATGCAAGTTCGCTCTCTTTGCTTGAGCTCCTCTCATGGGGTCACAACCGTACCGTATCAGGATGAGGGGTAAGTTCCACTAGACATACTAAGTCCATTTGACTCAGTAGTATCCAAAGGTGTCATATGATCATGATTGCAATCAGGTTAAATTTTTCTAACCCACCTAGATTCCACCTTTTTAATTTTAGTGGTCAAAAACTTCAAGTCTCTAGGTTCCTTAGGATCATGCAATTTAGCCCTACGGTTCATTTTCTTTTCTCTCATGCTTTCAATTCTACACATTCTAATATAGTTAATGCACTTTGGTCGAATGTGACCAATCATACCACAATAATGACAAGTAGGTATAAAAGAAGGATTCATACCATTGCATTTAGCTCTCATCGAAGCATGGCCATGTTGATGAGTTTGTCTTTGATGTTGCACCGGTTGGCTTTCCTTGGGAGCATTAGCCGAATGTTGGTGCCTTTGTGGTTGAGCATGAGAAGCACGATTAGCTTGCCTCAAAGGTTGATTGAGCTTTGATTGAGGCATCCTTAAGGGTTGGGGTTGAGCTTGTTTCCTCAGGAAGCATCTTCAAGGTTGAGCTCTTAGAAGATTCACCCACAACAAGAATCTTCTTGGGTGACGAAGGCGGACATTTAGGAGAAATCTCCTTCACAAATGTAGTCTTGCCCGCGAATGGAGTGGACTCATCATCAATGAAACCAAGCCCTCGCTTGTCACATGGCATCTTGCCAATACTTAACATGTTGTCAAGCATCTTCGATCCCAAAGTCATCTTAGCAAGAGACATTCTTGCTTCATCAAGTTCCATCTTCAACTTGTCTTCATTCTCTTTTAAGCATCTCACTTTATCATTCAAGTGAGTCATCTTGGCTTGTAGTTGAAGGTTATCCTTTTCCAATCTAAGGATATCATTATCTTTCTCCTTCAAAGACTTTTGAAGAGAATCAACCAACTCTTGATAATCCACCTTATTATCACAAGAGTTCTCGGAGCATGAGCCATCACTATCAAGGCTTCTCCCACTTGTGCTTGTGAGAGTCATATCATCAAGGCTTGCTACACTCAAGCATGCTCCACTTCGGTTTCCAAACTCCAAGTCACCAAACTTGAACTCTTCAAGTGGCACACATTTGGTGATGACTTGTGTTTCTTCATTGTAGGAAACCAGAAATGCAAAGTAGTTGTTCACACACTTACCCGAGCTTGTGGAACAACTTTCAACCCCATCAACTTCGCTGTCACACCGATTAGCGATCATATCAACTCCTCCATTCTTGTACTTCAAGTTACCACACTTGGAGGCAATGTGGCCAATTCCACCACATTCAAAGCAAGGGTCATTTTTCCTTGACATTTTCTTTTCCTCTTTGACTTTGGAGGTCATACACTTCTCCTCCTTCACTTTGGAGGTTAAACCCTTCTTTTGTGATTTCACAAATCTCCTAAATCTCTCAACCATGAGAGTCATCTCCTCGTCAGATTCATCTATCTTCCTCTAAACATTAGAGGTTATCGAAGCAAATCCCACTCTAAGTGTTTCACTCTCACACATGGTGTTTAGGTGAAGTGAGTGGATGAATGCAAATGAAATGCAAAGATCAAAAAGCACACAAATGAAAGACATACAAACAAGAGCAAGGATCACCTAAGTATGTCTAGGAACCCGCTCTGATACCAATTGAAAATACTACTTAAGCGTGTGTCTAACAACCTAGAGGGGGGGTGAATAGGTTTTAATCAAGTCAATTACCAATTTTTCTTGATTAGTCAATATTAAAAATTCACCTCATAAACAAACATACAAAATCAAGTGTAAAGTGCGGAATAATAAATAACACTCTATTTTTACGTGGAAACCCTTCAACAAGGGAAAAATCACGGGCTATCCATCTGATCCTCAAATCCACTAATGTAATGATGTTTACAACCTAGGTTGACCTCTAGTCACACCATTCTCGGTCACTAACCCGCCACTACTACCCAACGGGCTTTTATAGTGAATCCTTGATCACTTTGCTTGCCAACCACACCTTGGTTGCAAGACTTCACTTGCTTGTGCACTACACCTTGTAGTCACAAGACTTAACTCTCAAGATGAGATTAACAACCTAAGTGAATATATGAATACTCAAAATGCAAATAATGCTAGGCAACACTAAATGCTTATCTAGGAATTAAAGATGACACTAAGTACAAATCCTAGATATCAATGTCTATATGAATACTCATAAAGACCTAACTAGATATAGATATGCAAGTCTAAACTCTAGTCATCAAACAAAGCCATATCAACATATGTTGTCATTAATCATGGCAAGGATAATAAATGCAATTAACAAATGCAATCAATGAGTCCTAATTAGCTAGAGGGCAAATATGTCCTAAATGCAAGCTATCACAATACAAACCCAATCATACAAAGGAACTCATAAATAGATGTATTAAATAGAGTCCTATCATTTAATCAACTAATAAATGCAATAAAAACACAATCTTGGAAAGTATGAACAAATGATAAAGATGGGGTTTTTGTTCAACTTACCAAGTCAACTAGTGATGAAGACCCATGCCTTAAAAATGCTTAGAAATGCATGAACATGATGGGCTTTGGGTTTGGAGAGTCAAGGAACAAAGCTTGAGGCTTTCTCTCTCTAAGGGTTGTTCTCTATCATAAAAATGGGTTCTTGATGCAATGAAAAACTAGTTGGGGAAGAAGAAAACATATATATAGAAACCCTAGACAAAACTGCATCGTTTTGGGCTTGGAAATCAAAATCCCGTCAATACCGCTTGCTAGACCGCGGCTCGGGTAAGTGCCTAGACCGCGGTACACGCAGCAGTGTGCCTACTGGACAACATCGCGGTTGGGACCGCTGTGCGTGCAGTGCACAGGCCGTGGTCAAGGCAGTAGGGGCCTACTGAAGTTTACCGCATCAGGGACCGCTGGGCATACCTGTGTACAGGACGCTGTCAAGGCAGCATGGGCCAATTGATGTTTACCGCTCTGTATGCCGTGGTGCAAGCGGCGCTTGCCAAGCGGTCTAGGCCGCGGTAAGAGAATAAACTCTCTTTTCCAAGCAGACTCAACACACTAAGTAATGTGCAATATGTGCAAGTGTGGAGTGTGATAAATGGCATACAATGCATCATCCAATTATATGTAAACAAGAATATAATGCATGCAAGTGAGTGTGTGCAACTAAAATCTCTTCAAAAGAGTCAAGTCAAGTAAACTACCTCTTTTGAAGCATTGTAGGATCTTTGAAGCTTGTTGAAGAAGAACCACAATAATACCTAAGCTACCCATTACACATAATCCCAATGTGGTTTGTCATGAAATAAGCCAATTAAAAATAGAGGTCCTTACATTGACAATGTGGATCTGCTCCATCAAATCCTTCCTTTTAGCTTTCCTTCCTTATTCATATGCTTTGATATCGGCCTGCATCTCCTTTCTATTGCGTATGTTGTCGCACACTTGTTGGAGGAATTCCTTCAAGCAGCCTCCCCTGACCAGGGTGACAGGACGTTTTTCTTAGTGTCGTTTTAAAAGATCAATCCGTCAACAATATTTAATAAAACCTCACAAAGCCTAAATTAGTTTGAAAACATAAATATAGTGGCAAGTGGGGTGTCGTCCATAGGGAGCGGAGTTTGCTAAATTAGTTATTGATAAAGTAATGTTATGTATATATAAAATATCGATACATGAGTTGGTGAAAATGTAGATGGTGAATTACACTATAAATAACACTAAATTAATTGTGCAAACTAAATGAAGGGGGAAATGGGATGAAGGATATATATATATGATGGAAACTAAGGAGTTAATGGATACGAAAGTAAATACTGAGCAATGCAACAAACTTGTCAATAGCACGGCTATTCAAGGTAACCGACCTAGGATGTATAGAGTCGGTTATTTATCCCTAGAAGGTGGCCAACCTAGGATGTATAGTATGGACCACCTATTAGGGATTAATCCGTCGTAAACTACCAACCTAGGATGTATAGTGTTGGTTGTTTATCGGATTCTAGAAATGAAGCTCGTCTACCTAACAATGACTCAACCGATTAAACATAGTCACCCTAGGATGTATAGTGATTACTTCTAACTCTCTCACGGGTTCCGACCTAGGATGTATAGTGTCGGAAACTCGATCGAGGTTAGATTAAAACCGCGGTTTAAGAGTCGGAATTCATGACTTTCCGTCCATTCTTTTAGAGCATTAAACAACTAAATAGGATGTATATCTAGATGCAATACTCATACATAATACAAAGACATCTTGCAAAGAGGATGTATCTACACAAGAAATCAATGGTAAACATTCACAACAAGAATAGATCAATGAAAGATAGACATGAATATCAATATAATATCAAGTTTATGTACAAGCGCAATATTCAACTAACTACTCCATCAACCCCTTAGAGGGGATTTAGCTACTCATTTCAACTAGGAAACTAAGAAAAAGGAAAGAGAAAGAACCCTTGGAGAACATCTCCTTCCTTGAAGTGACTTCAATCTCCTAACTTCCTTGAAGTTGAGTAGAGAATGTAAGGATGAGAGAGAGAGAGAGAGAGAGAGAGAGATTCTAGGTCTAAATGTGTTTAACCTCTGTAAAAAGGAGTCAAAGGCTGTCTAAAACGTTTCTATACTTGTCTATTTATACAAGATACAAAAATAGGTCACTTAAGCTTCAAAAATCAAACTGGCACGCGCGGAGTGCGGGTGAATTACCCGCACTGTACCCGCACTGTATGGTTGTCTTCATCTTCAGTTCTCGAATCAGGACAATAGTGTAGGTGGAGTGCGGTTGAATTACCTTATGTCTACCTTATGTCTTGAATCGCACTTCCCCGTCAGGTGCAAAATCTACCTTATGTCTTGAGCAACAGTACGGGTAGAGTGTGGTTGGATGACCCGCACAGTGCCCACACTCTAATGTTAGGTACAACTCTGCTCTTCTGTTCTTGGTGACAGTGCAGGGTGGAGTGCGGTTTGATGACCCGTACAGTACCCGCACTCTAATGTCAGGTGCATCTTCAACTTCTCTGGTTTGGCATTAGTGCATGTAGAGTGCGGTTGGATGACCCGCACTGTTCCCGCACTTTATCTCTTCACTTGCATCCTGTCCCGGCTATGAACATGAGTGCGACTGGAGTATGGTCGGAGTGCGGTTGCGACCCGTACTTGACCCTCACTGGACCCACACTGTAGAGCTGTTTGTGCTCCTTTGCCATTACTTTCGCCCCTTTTCTACCAGAATCACCGCAATATGCTTCCAAACCTGTCTTTGCATCATTTCCTATAAATACGCATAAAACAACCCATCAGAGATACAAAAAAGCACGAAAACAGAACATAAAGTAAGGATCTGAGGGCCTAAATATACTACATATTTAGCCCGATCACAGGGCTTCAATTTGGTTCTGCAGACTATAGCACTTCTAGGTATTATGACCTAAATTCTCATGGAAGTCATAATACTTGTAGCGGTTCCGGTGATCAGCTGGTACCTTTATTGGACCTAGCTTCCTGAGCAACCCTTTGTCACAGATGGTGAGGTAGATAGTCTCGAGAGATGTATTCAATGGGGTATAGTGGGAGTACCCTCTTTCATCTCTATCGACCCGGGCTACTTCCTTGGGTAGAGGTGTGGCTCTGGACAGAGTCTGCCTGACAGTGTACCGGTTTCGTGGGGGCTGGTAATGTAGTGACCGATATGTAGATTTGTTAGGAGGTCTGTTCTGACTTTTCTAAACTGGTGCCGGCTTGGGCGCCTTCTTCTTCTGGCGCTTGGCAGTTCTCATATCATCATGCTCCATTTTGACTCGGAGCTGTTCGTCTATTTTGACCTGCTCGAGAGCTCTGTTGTAGGCTTCCTGGTAAGTCTCTGAGGGATGCTTGGCGAAGGATCTGAACAGCCTGCCTGCCCATAGGTTCCTTCTAAAATTGGCCAAGGTATCCTTTTCCGCGAAGACCCCCATCTGGATCACTTCCTTATGGAATCTCTCTACATAAGCTCTGAGCGTTTAACCCCGCTCATGGATCATGTATTGGAGGTGAATGGGATCCTTGAGGCGTGCACCCGAGTCTATCATAGACAGGTACTGGAGGTAGTGGTCCCAACCTGTCGAAGGGAGGTATGGCGGTCCAAACGTTTGAGGCGTGCACCCGAGTCTATGGCGGGCTGACAGGTACTACCTTCAGTGATCATTTGGAGGCAAATGCTCTCTATAAAGCCTACGACCTGCTGATCTAGATTGGTAGGTCCAGTTGCTGGGCTGGTAGGTACCATGGGGGTAGCCCGCGCGGTAGCTGATGGCTTTGAGGCGGGTTTGCGACCCTTTCCCCCCTTCTTCAACTCCTGACCCTTTCGGGTTGAAGCATTTGATTGATGTGCTGACGGGTCATGATGATCCTGAGAGGATCGGAGCTTCTTTTGAAGGTGTGGTGATTCCCACAGACAGCGCCAAAAAGTGTTAATGGAAAAATTCAGTAGGATGAAAATCTCAGTTAACACCCTCGCCCACTACCGGTAGCAGTAGCGGGGTAGGTACCTTCGGTACCGGGGGTCCTTTTCCATGATCATGAGCAAGAGATCAAGTGATGGAGAAAGAACACAAGGGACCGGTAGATGTAAAAGAAACACTGTTTTATTTAATAAATCACTATAACAGGATTACAATAAGCATACATACACTCGCCTCTCTATTTTCACTCTTTTACACAGGATGGAGATGGAGCAAGCATTCGTGTCGATAAGTGGATATTTTTCTCCAATGATTGTCAATGGACTCTCACTGGCTTCGGGGAATTTTAGAGATAATTCTCCTGGAGTCTCTCTCATTATAGCGATCTAGAATTCTTCAAATAATCGCCCCCATTATGGGAATCCAGAATTCTTCAGACAATCGCTTTTTTCTTTGTCTTTCAGTACCGTATATGCAGTATTCTAAAAAATCCCCTCGAAATTCGGTTCTCATAATGAAGATCATTGAGAATCCTATTTTAGGCATTGAAAGGCATTTGAGTGGAGCTGAAGGCGTGGGATTTGATCCCGTTAATCAATGGTGAATCCAAATTCTAATTCCGTTGACCATTGGGTCATTAATGGTGCTTTATTTTGGCGATGGAGTCAACTTTCCTTCTTCATTTTTAGCTTGGTGGCGATGGAGTGTGACTGCTGGTACCTCATTTTGTTATGCGTCCTGCTAGAAGGGTGCTTGTGTCATCATGCTACCTATCGTATTGCCTGGAAGGTAGGGTACTTACCTTGGATAGGACAATCCAACATCTACATCTTCATCATGTATGTTTCGTTATTATATATATATATATATATATATATACAATAACATTACTTTAGCAATAACTAATTTTAGCTAACTCCGCTCCCTGTGGACGATTCCCCAGTTGCCACCATACTTGTGTTTTCTAAATCATTTTAGGCTTAGTGAGGTTTTTACTTTATTGTTGACGGATTGATCTATAAAACGACACTAGAAATACGTCCGGTACTGCCAGGTATAACTGTAATTCTTCTCCTGGTACTGGGCTAGCTAGGGTGGGCTAGCGAGGTAGCTCTTTAATGACTGGAAAGCTAGCTCACTATCTTGATCCCATTTCATATTCTTCCCTTGTTTGATTGCCTTGAAGAACTGTGTACACTTGTCAGTGGACCGTGATATGAAACGGTTCAGGGCTGCGATTCGCCCAGTCAAACCTTGCACTTGTCTGAGTGAGGTGGGTAGATTCAAGATCTAGGATGGCTTTGATCTTTTCGGGATTAGCTTCAATCCCTCTCTCGTGGACCATTAATCCAAGAAATTTCCCGACTGTAATTTCGAAGGCATATTTAGCAGGATTCAAGCGCAACTGATTCTCTCTGACAATCTGGAAAGTCTGGCGGAGGTGGTCTTGGTGATGTTCAGCTACCTGAGACTTCGTGATCATATCGTCAATGTATACCTCCACTGACTTTCCTATCAGTCCCCTGAATAAGCGGTTGACCAGGCCCTGGTAGTTAGCCCCAGCGTTTTTGAGTCCAAAGGGCACGACTCTGTAACAGTATAGGCCTTGCGCAGTTATGAAACTGGTTTAATCCTGGTCTGCTGGATGCATCATGATCTGGTTATATCCTGAGAAGGCATCCATAAAGCTTAGGAGTTTGTTGCCCGCGGTTGAATCTACCAGTTGGTCGATTTTTAGTAGCGGGAAGTTATCTTTCGGGCAGGTACGGTTGAGATCTGCGTAGTCAACACATATGCGCCACTTCCCGTTTGCTTTGGTCACCATGACTACGTTGGCAATCCATTCGGGGTACCGAGACTCCCTGATGAATTCTGCCTTTAGTAGTTTGTTTACCTCATCTTGCACCGCATCATTTCTCGCTTGGTTGAAATGCCTTCTCTTATGCTTGACTGGCTTGAAGGTGGGATCCACCGCTAACCTGTGTGTTACTAAGGTAGCGGGTATCCCTGGCATCTCCTCATGACTCCATGCGAAGATGTTATTAAATTCTCAGTAGGAGCTTTATCAGAGCCTCATTTACCTCTGTCTTCAATGTTGAACCTATCCTTGACAACCTTGGAAGGATCGCCCTCCCTGATAGGTACCTCTTCTAACTCTTCTGCAGGATGGCCACTGGCCCATCCCTTCTCTTCTTCTCCCCTGATTTCTACGACAGGGAGTTCCGGCGTGGAATCCATTTCAATGGAGTCCGTTTCGCCTTCAAAATCTTCTTCTGAGAACTGATGATCTTGGCTGATGGTTATCTGCGCGCATTGCTTAGCCAGCGCTACTGGATTGGTAGACACTCCATAGCACTTACGAGCAGCCTGCTGATCCCCCCGTATTTCACCCACTTTTTCTCCTACTGGGAATTTCAGGACGTTATGGTATATTGACAAGACTCCTTTGAGAGCAGATAGGTAGGGTCTTCCGAGGATGGCGTTGTAGGCAGACGGGGTGTCTACCACAACAAAATTTGTCATCAGGTTCTGTTGGAGTGGTGCTGTCCCTACTATTACTGGTAGGATCATAGACCCGGTGGGAATCAGCGAGTCTCCTGTGAACCCATATAATGGGGTAGTGCACCTGTTGTAGCAAGGTCTCTTCAGGTTGAATTGCTCCAAAGCACTTTTGAAGAGGATATCAACACTGCTACCTGTGTCAATCAAGACACGATGGACCAAGTTGTTGGCTATTGAAACAATGATGACCACGGGATCATCATGAGGCTGGATGGTGTTAAATACGTCATCTTCTTTGAAGATGATCTTTGCAGCAGGAGGAGACCGAGGTGATCCTCTGGTAACCTTGAAAACATTCTGGCCTGCTTCTACTCTAGGAATTTTCCTAGTGTGGTTCTTTCGAGCATTGTTGGAATTTCCTGCCAGGGTGGGACCTCCACTGATGGTATTGACAATGTGGATCTGCTCCATCAGATCCTTCACTTTTGCTTTCCTTCCTTCTACATATGCTTTGATATCGGCCTGCACCTCCTTTCTAGTGCGTATGTTGTTGCGCACTTGTTGGAGGAATTCCTCCAAGCAGCCTCCCCTGACCAGGGCTTCAAACTGATTTCGCAGACTATAGCACTCCGAGGTATTATGACCTACATCCTCATGGAAGTCATAATACTTGTAGCGGTTCCACTGATTAGCTGGTACCTTTATTGGACCCGGCTTCCTGAGCAATCCCTTGTCGCGGATGGCGAGGTAGATAGTCTCGCGAGATGCATTCAAAGGGGTATAGTAGGAGTACCCTCTTTCATCTCTATCGACCCGGGCTACTTCCTTGGGTGAAGGTGTGGCTCTAGGCGGAGTCCACCTGACATGGTACCGGTTCCACGGGGGCTGGTAGTGCGGTGACCGATATGTAGATTTGTTGGGAGGTCTGTTTTGACTTTTCTGAACTGGTGTCGGCTTGGGCGCCTTTTTTTTCTGGCGCTTGGCAGTTCTTATATCATCATGCTTCATTTTGACTCGGAGTTGTTCGTCTATTTCAACCTGCTCTAGAGCTTTGTTGTAGGCTTCCTGGTTAGTCTCCGGGGGATGCTTGGTGAAGGATTTGAACAGCCTGCATGCCCATAGGTTCCTACTGAAATTTGCCAAGGTCTCTTTTTCCGTGAAGACCCCCATCTGGATCACTTCCTTGTGGAATCTCTCTACATAAGCTCTGAGCGTTTCACCCTACTCCTGGATCACGTATTGGAGGTGAATGGGATCCTTGAGGTGAGGTTTGATGCCCTGAAACTGAGCACAGAAGTCAGTAGTCAACCTAGTGAATGAATCAACGCTCCCTACTGGTAGCTTCCTGAACCATGTTTTAGCATAGTCAGTCAGTCAGCATGGTAGGGAACATTCTGCACATGGCGGTCCAGGTAAAATTCTAGACCTCCATCTGGTGAACAAAGCTTTGTAGATGGCTCAGGGGATCCTCGGCCACAGAAAAGTTTTTGGTTGGCATCTTGATTTTGGGAGGTAGTTCTTCCTCCTTGATCCTCCTAGAGAAGAGAGCATTCATCTCTCCCAAAGGATCTTTTCTTTTTTTCTCAGTGTTTACCCTTCTTCAGCTCCTGGATCTCCTTTACCATTATGGCAACCTGGTCCCGGAGACATTTTCCTCCATTGTTTCCAGATTCCACCTCAGAATCTCTGTCGTTAGGCCCTCCCGATGTCGCAGAAGTTTCATCCTGCTTTTCTCCATGGGGAGGGTCTTTTCCGACATCCCTGTTGCTACCTCCTGCCACTGAATTAGGGCGGCTCCTGGTCGCCTCCTGTTGAGGTAGTCTAGAGAAAGCTCCTGGTTGGACCAGATGGCGGCGCTCCCTAGGCGGGAGATCGATGGCGGATCTAGCGCGTCGGTGTTGATAACCTGTAAGATTCCTTGGAAACGGGGGCGCTGGTCCAAGTTTGTCATAGACCGATGGTGCTGGTGGCATGGGCCCGAGTCTATCATGGACAGGTACGGGAGGTGGTGGTCCTAACCTGTCGAAGGGAGGTACCCTGGAACCCTTCTGATTGGCGTCACCCCTAGGATCTGGTACGGCGGGCTGACTGGTACTACCTTCACTGATCATTTGGAGGCGAATGCTCTCTATTAAGGCTGTGACCTGCTGATCTAGATTGGTAGGTCCAATTGCCAGGGTGGTATGTACTTGGGGGGTAGCCCGCGCGGTAGGTGAAGGCTTTGCGGCGGGTTTGCTACCCTTTCCTCCCTTCTTCGGCTTCTGACCCTTTTGGGTTGAACCGTTTGACTGATGTCCTGATGGGTCAGGATGATCCTTAGAGGATCGGAGCTTCATTTCGATTAAAAGACAAGAAAACGAGGCACGCTGGCTTTCTTTTGAGGGTGTGGTGTTTCCCACAGGCGGCGCCAAAAAGTGTTAACGGAAAAATTCACTCGGGATGAAAATCTCAGTTAACACCTTCGTCCACTACCGGTTGCAGTAGCGGGGTAGGTACCTTCAGTACCGGGGTCCCTTTCTGTTATCAGGAGCAAGAGATCAGGTGATGGAGAAAGAACACAAGGGACTGGGAGATGTAAAAGAACACTGTTTTATTTAATAAATCACTATAACATGACTACAATAAGTATACATACACTCTTCTCTCTATTTTCACTCTTTTACACATGATGGAGATGGAGAAAGTGTTCGTGTCGATAAGTGGATATTTTCCTCCAGTGATTGTCAATGGATTCTCACTAGCTTCAGGGAATTTCAGAGATAATTCTCCCGGAGTCTCTCTCGTTATGGCGATCAAGAATCCTTGAAGCAATGCCTTTCCCTCTCTTTGTCTTTCAATACCGTATATGTAGTATCCTCAAAATCCTCTCGAAATCCGGTTGTCATAATGAAGATCATTGAGAATCCTATTTTAGGCATTGAAAGGCATTTGAGTGGAGCTGAAGGCGCGGGATTTGATCCCATTAATCAATGGCGAATTCAAATTCTGATTCGGTTGACCATTGGGTCATTAATGGCGCTTTATTTTGGCGATGGAGTCAACTTTCCTTCCTCGTGGAGCTTGAAGGAAAATTCTGATTTTGAGTTCTGAAGGAGTGTAACTCTGGTACCTTATTTTTGATGAGCTTGTTATGTGTCCTGCTAGGAGGGTGCTTGTGTCTTCATGCTCCCTATCGTATTGCCTGGAAGGTAGGGTACTTGCCTTGGAGGAGCTCTGGATAGGCATACTAAGTACCAGGTGGGAGTCGGGGTGACACTAAGGCAAATATCGGTTTAGTACCAAAGTGGTATCGAGCTAGGTATCAAGGTAGGTATTGAGGTACCAGGCGCCTTGATTGATGTCAAGATCCTTGCGGGATGCAAGTTATCATCGTACTGGTCTCGAGCTGGTATCAGGAGCTTCAGTAAGGCGAGGTACAAGCTTTCGGAGCCAATTTCCTATCTAGATAGATGGATAGTCGAGGTTCCAACCTCGTTGGATATTGGTCCCATCTAGGTTGTGGTATCGATATCACTGGCTTCCTGCAGTATCTGGATGATTCTTCCTGGGTAGGTACCTGTTGGAAAATTCTCCCTTGGTCCCTTGCCAGAAAAACCTGTTAACAACCTTAGTTCCCAATATCATACTTTAACACTGATTGTATGTTAGATTAACTAGTCTAATTGTAGTTGCATAGTAGTCATTAACTTTTCAACTCAACCATCAATCTTTACCTTATTTATGCTTAGTTTGAGTTTAATAGTAGTTGACTAGTTTTTAGCCATTTAATTTCCCTTTCTCTGTGCACGATACCCTTATTTGCCGTTGTACTTGTTTTGTAAACATTTTCAGGCAGTTGAGGTTTTTATAAATATTTTTGACGAGCATTTTCTAACAATAAAAACGCTCTCGTCAGAGAACCAGGACGAAACTTCAGTAGCATCAGAGGGGTCTGATGACAGAGATTCTGAAGTAGAGTCCGAGAATGATGGCAATAAGCGCCTCCGGGACCAGGTAGCCAGAATGGCGAAGGAGATCCAAAAGTTAAAGAAGGGCAAACACCGGGAAAACTGGAAGGATCCCTTGGGAGGGATGGATGCTCCCTTCTCTACAATAATCAGGGAGGAAGAACTACCTCCCAAATTCAAGATGCCAACTGATAAATATTCTGGAAATGAAGATCCCCAGAGCCACCTTTAGAGCTTCATTCAACAGATAGAGGTCCAGAATGCTACCAGGGCTGCCATGTGCAGGATGTTCCTTACTACGCTTATTGACTATGCCAAGACATGGTTCAGGAAGCTACCAGCAGAAAGCATCGACTCATTCACCAAGTTGACTACCGACTTCTTCGCCAAATTCTAGGACATCAAACCTCGCCCGAAGGATCCCATTCACCTTCAGTATGTGATCCAGGAGAGGGGTGAATCACTCAGACCCTATATGTAGAGATTCCACAAGGAAGTAATTCAAATGAAGGTCTTCACGGAGAAGGAGACTTTGGCCAATTTCAGAAGAAATTTATAGCAAGCACACTGTTCAGATCCTTTGCCAAGCATCCACTAGAGACATAACAGAAGGCCTACAGTAGAGCTCTTGAACAGGTGGAAATAGATGAACAGCTCCGTGTTAAGATGGAATATGACGACATGAGATCTGCCAAGCGCGAAAAGAATGAGACGCCCAAGCCCGCTCAAATTCAAAAGAATCAAAATAAGCCTTCCAACCAGTCTACATACCAATTACCACCTTACCAACCTCAGCGTAACCAGTACCCGACTAGGCGATCTCCTCCTAGGGCTACACCTCCATCCAAGGAAGTGGCACAGATAGCTGGAGAAGAAGGGGGTACACCCATTACACCCCTCTGAACGCATCCCACAAGACTATCTACCTTGTTATCCACGACAAGGGGCTAATTAGGAAACCTGGTCCAATAAAGGCACCAGCCGATCAACGAAACCCCTATAAATACCGCGACTTCCATAAGGATGTGGGAAACAACACCTTGGAATGCTACAGTTTACGCAACCAGATAGAGGCACTTGTAATGGGAGGTTTCCTGACAGAATTCCTCCAATAGGTGCGTGATAGCATTCAAACTTGGAAAGAGGTACAAGCAGACATTAGGGCAACAGAAGAGAGAAGGAAAGCGAAAGGAAAGGATCTGATGGAGCAGATCCACATAGTCCATACCATAAGTGGAGATCCCACCCTGGTAGGAACTTCCAACAATTCCAGGATAGATGTAGGCCAAGATGTCTTTAAGGTCACAAGAGAACTGCGTAGATCTCCTCATTCAGCACAAATTATTTGCACTGAGGAGGATGTGTACAACACTATACAGCCCCATAATGACCCCGTAGTTGTCACTGTGCAAATTGCAAATTGTCTAGTCCGCCGTGTCCTAATCGATACCTGTAGTAGTGCGGACATTCTTTTCACTGGCGATTTAGAGCAGTTCAACTGAAAGAATCCCTGCTACAATAGCTACACCACCCCGCTGTATGGGTTAAACGGGGACTCACTGATCCCTACCGGGTCAGTGATCCTACCGGTGAAAGTAGGTACAGCACTGCTCTAGTAGAATCTCTTGACAGATTTCATCGTAGTAGACACTCCATCCGCCTACAATGCCATCCTTGGGAGACCTTACTTATCTGCCATCAAGGGTAACCTGTCGATCTACCATAATGTCCTGAAATTCCCGGTAGGGGACAAGGTAGGCGCGGTACGGGGAGACCAGCATGTAGCGTGCAAGTGTTACGCAGTGTCTAACAACCCCGCGATGCTTGCCAAGTAGTGTGCATAGATAACTATTGTGGGGGATCAGACCTTACCAGAGGAGGACCTCAAAGATGAGATAGTTGCAATAGAACCCGAGGTAGAAGTTCCAGGTAAAAAAGACAGAGATGACGAAGACAAGGGGTGGGCTAGTGGCCGCCCCGTAAACGATTTGGAAGAAATACCAATCAGGAAGGATGATCCTTCGAAGGTTGTCAAAATAGGGGCAACATTAGAAGCATGAGTGAATGAGTGATTGATAGAACTCCTTCAGGAATACAGCGACATCTTTTCCTGGAGCCACGAGGAGATGCCGAGAATTCCCATCACCCTAGCGACTCACAGATTGCGGTTGATCCCACATGTAAGCTGGTCAAGCAGAAGCAGAGGCGTTTCAACCTATAAGGAAATGCTGCGATTCAAGAGGAAGTGGATAAGCTTCGAAAAGTGAAATT
Source organism: Dipteronia sinensis (assembly GCA_033220585.1). Lineage (NCBI taxonomy): Eukaryota > Viridiplantae > Streptophyta > Magnoliopsida > Sapindales > Sapindaceae > Dipteronia > Dipteronia sinensis. The sequence continues at coordinate 17,129,159 of CM065638.1, read as the reverse complement.
CATCAGGGAATCCCGGTACCTAGAGTGGATCGCCAACGTAGTAATAGTGACCAAGGAAAATGGGAAGTGGCATATGCGCGTTGATTACACTGATCTCAACCTCACCTGCACGAAGGATAGCTTCTCTCTACCAAAGATTGATCAGCTGGTAGATTTGACTGCGGGTAACAAGCTCCTAAGCTTCATGGACGCATTCTTGTGGTATAATCAAATCATGATGCACCTCGCCGACCAGGATAAGATCAGCTTCATCACTGGACATGGTCTATATTGCTATGGGGTAATGCCATTCAAACTCAAGAATACAGGTGCTACCAACCAACGCCTGGTCAACCACTTCATATCACGATCCACTGATAAGTGCGTCCAATTTTCAAAGCTATCAAACAAGGGAGGAATATGAAGTGGGACCAGGCTAGCGAGCTAGCTTTCCCATTGTTGAAGAGATACCTCGCTAGCCCACCACTGCTAGTTAACCTGTTACTAGGAGAAGAATTGTGACTGTACCTGGCTGTATCCGAAATAGCTGTTAGTGGGGCCTTGGTAAAGGAATGCAGATATGGAATTCAACTACCTATCTACTATGTAATCCATTCCCTGACCAAGTCGGAGAAGAACTACACTCTTCTACAGAAGCTCGCCTTCTCGTATGTAACCGCTGCCAAGAGGCTCCGCCCTTATTTCCAAGATCACACAATCGCAGTGGTTACAGATCAACCCCTGCTTGAATTTCTCCAAAGATAGGATGTATCAGGAAGACTAGTACTATAGGCCATCGAGCTCACCCAGTACGACATCCGGTACAAAGCTAGGACAGCTATCAAGGCCCAAGCTCTGGCAAACTTTGTAGCTAAATTCAGTGCAATACCTGATCTGATGATACCCCAAGCTCCCCTGAAAAAGCAAGAGTCAGTAGGTTGGTCCACCAACCAAGAAACCTGGATCTTATATAAGGATGGAGCTTCCAGCCAAGCGGGGTGTGGGGGAGGAATCGTTTCAATTGATCCCAAGAAGGTGGAGTGTTGTCATTGCTTTAGATTCTAGTTCAGTACCACCAATAACAAAGTCGATTATGAGGCTTTGCTAGCAAGGATGAGGACATCAGTAGAACTTGGAGCTAATTACCTCATCGCTAAATGTAACTCACAACTGGTAGTTAATCAGATAACGGGCATGTACTAGGCTAAAGGAGATAACTATGACAGCCTACCTCGAAAAGGTCCAAGAACTTGTGGCCCGATTCAATGGGTTCAAGATCGAGCAGGTACCAAGGCAGTAGAATCATCTGGCTGATGTCCTAGCAAAGATAGCTGCCAACGGAGGGCAAGCATTGCCAAAAGGGGTACCTCTCCAGGTAATAACCCAATCGAGTATAGCGTAAGGAAAGGAAGTTAGTCATGTGGATCGCCTTCCATGCTGGATGGATCCCATTGTAGATTACCTCTGAGAAGAAAAGCTCCCGAAAGACCCCGATCAAGCTCGCAAGATCAAAAGAACCTCAGTTCGGTACTGCCTAGTGGACGGGCACCTTTACAGTAGATGAAGATCTCCCCCCCCCCCCTACTTAGGTGTTTACATCCTGATGATGCAGGCTGGGCACTCAAAGAGGTACATTTAGGGGTGTAAGAACCTTTATTTTGTTATTGTCTTATTTCATCACATACCACATTAGGAATGATTTTGTAATGGGTAGATTCAGATTTCACTGGCAAGCATCCAAGCATCCACATGACTTCAAGAGTAAGTGCAAGAGCAAAAAGTAATTCACTTGACTTGATTCTTGAAGAGATTAGGTGTACACACACACTTACATGCATTCTCATATAACTTTGCATTTGTGCTTCCATGATTGTGTGCATGTATGTTTCAACTCACACGAGCATTTCTTTGTTTGTCTTTACTTGTGGTTGTTTAGTTTTACATTTTCTGTTCAGTGTTCGGAAACATCCGCACTCGCACGATGTTGTGCTTGTGTTGTGTCCATGCTTGTACGTTTGTGTGCTTGAGTCTTAACTCGACTTGTGACCATAAAGAGGTTCCATTTGTGCTCTCTTGGATTGGTATCTTGTTACATGGTCTTATACCATGAGTTTGGGGATTTTTGTTATTGACCAATTCTAACCTTTGGTCACTCTTTTGACCAAACGTATTTCTCTAGTAATCCAAATCTTGTTTTGTTAATTGGATTAGAAAGTAGACTTCCATACCTTTCCAACGGTATATTATATGAAAGGTTTTGATGTCGTTTGGTCATGTTTTGGGTCGCTTGAAACTTGAGCTGATGCAGTGCCTCTCAAATGCGCCCTTTGAGAATTTTCCAACAGGTACCTACCCAGGAAGAATCATCCAGATACTCCAGGAAGCCAGTGATATCGATACCACAACCTAGATGGGACCAATATCCAACGAGGTTGGAACCTCGACTATCCATCTATCTAGATAGGAAATTGGCTCCGAAAGCTTGTACCTCGCCCTACTGAAGCTCCTAAAACCAGCTCAAGACCAGTACGATGATAACTTGCATCCCGTAAGGATCTCGACATCAATCAAGGCGCCTGGTACCTCGATACCTACCTCGATACCTACCTCGGTACCACCTTGGTACTCCCCCGATATTGGCCTTGGTGTCACCCCGACTCCCACCTAGTACTTAGTATGCCTATCCGGAGCTCCTCCAAGGCAAGTATCTAGATGAGTCATTAGTAAAATGCCATTAATGACCCGATGGTCAACCGAATCAGAATTTGAATTCGCCATTGATTAACGGGATCAAATCCTGTGCCTTCAGCTCCACTCAAATGCCTTTCAATGCCTAAAACAGGATTCTCAATGATCTTCATTATGACAACCGGATTTCGAGAGGATTTTTGAGAATACTATATATACGGTATTGAAAGACAAAGAAATGGGAGGGCATTGCTTCAAGGATTCTTGATTGCCATAACGAGAGAGACTCCGGGAGAATTATCTCTAAAATTCCCCGAAGCCAGTGAGAGTCCATTGACAATCATTGGAGGAAAATATCCACTTATCGACACGAACGCTTTCTCCATCTCCATCCTGTGTAAAAGAGTGAAAATAGAAAGACGAGTGTATGTATACTTATTGTAATCATGTTATAGTGATTTATTAAATAAAACAGTGTTATTTTGCATCTCCCGGTCCCTTGTGTTCTTTCTCCATCACTTGATCTCTTGCTCCTGATCAAAGAAAGGGACCCCGGTACCGAAGGTACCTACCCAGCTACTACAACCGGTATGTCACCAATTGAATCCGGCATGATTGTCGCTTTAAGATCAGCACACCTGATGCCCTGGACCGGATAGATTCCTCCAAGAGACTCGCCATGAATCCAGGAAAGCTACACAGCAATCCTGATGCCCTGAACCGGGTAGATCTCTCCAGGAGGCTCGCCAGGAATCCAGGAAAGCTACACAGCAGTCCTGATGCCCTGGACCGGGTAGATCCCTCCAAGAGGCTCGCCAGGAATCCAGGAAAGCTACACAGCAGTCCTGATGCCCTGGACCGGGTAGATCCCTCCAAGAGGCTCGCCATAAATCTAGGAAAGCTACATAGCACTCCTGATGCCCTAGATCGGATTAATCCATCTAAGAGGATCTCCCCGAGACCAGGAAAAGCCACATGGCACTCCTGTTGCCCTAGCCGGGCACAACCCCCCGCTAGGAATGATCCAATACGTAAGAGCATAGTTTCCCGATGGATCAGACCTTGGCCGGGCACCACCCCCCGCTAAGAAGGATCTGGATAGTAAGAGCATAGTTTCTAGCCATATCAAGGCCTAGGCCGGGTACCACCCCCCGCTAAGAAAGACCAGGTGCTAAAGTGGCCTTAGTTGCCTAGCTGGATCTTGCTGCCAGTATATTTCGCCATTGTTTTTGCCAGAGTACCAAGATTCATGCAAACAGGAATGCGAGGTACCCAAATTTGATCGCCTCAAGACCAGAAAAGACCGTATGGCCTTCCTCCCCCCCCCCCGCCGGGAAGAATCTAGATAGTAAGAGCATAGTTGCCACCCAGATCAAGGCCTTGGCCGGGTACCGCCCCCCGCTAAGAAAGACCAGGTGCTATAGTGGCCTTAGTTACCTACCTGGATCTTGCTGCCAGTATTATTTCGCCATTGTTTTCGCCAGAGTACCAAGATTCCTACGGCAGGAAGGTGAGGTACCGAGATTCACCAAATTTGTTCGCCAAGGCACCAAAGCTCCTACAAACGGAGGTGCGAGGTGTCCAGTTTCGCCAGAATACTCACCTGGAGACCTAGGTTCCATGAAACAGAAAAGCTAGGCACTCAATCATTCGACAAGGTTTCTAGTTTCGCGAGACTACTCGCCATATTACTGAGGATCCTAAAATGGGAATGCGAGGTACCTAGAGTGCGAGAGTGTCCACCAGTATGCTCACCGTCATCAAGGAACCAAGATTCCTGGAACAGAAAGTATGAGGATCTCCAGTACCCAGATTACTTTTGACTAAATTTCTGTGAGGCTATCAAAGGGACCCAAGGTTCTTTGACGAGGTACCATTGTACCAGTCACCCGCATTACCAAGTATTGATTAAGTCAGGTTTATGATGGGGACTGGTGCTCGAAGTGATGCTACAAGTGCAACAGAATTCAGTTAGTAGATGTGGATGAGAATGGATTTTTCCTTTCATTGATCAAATCAGGATCAAATAGAGGATGGATCGCCGAATCTATACCTAGGTATCAGGATTCATCTGAGGACGAGCATCTATGAAATCGAAATCGCATTGGGGATCTCATTTTAGATTAAGGCGAGGTTCGATCAAGAGTTTAAACTACACATATAAGAAGCTAAGGAAAAAAACCAGAAGGTTCTCATTTCTAAAACTGGGGAGCCCATTCCCCGATCACGGGCTACAAAAAAAATTAATAATAAGATTGGAAAGGTACTACTGAATGAGGGATCAAGCGGGATCATGCATCCTCCTGCTCCTAAGTGGTCGTCTCCTCACCGGCTTCACCAGTTATGGATTTTTCTTTTTCAATACTGGATGGAGCCCCGCCTACCTCCTGGGTACCTCCCTCAACCGGAGGCTCCCCTGCGGCTACCTGATCATAATTTTCTCCAACTTCCTTGATCGAAGCAGCCTAACCTTCCACTACCTAGGCAGGATCAGAATATGGGGTAGGCAAGGCGGATTCTCCACTATCAATAGCAGACAGATCCCTTACAGCCTCGGTGAGCTCTGACAGAGAAACATAAGGGGTGGAAACCCCTCCTTCAGCTTGAGCCGCTCTAACTACAAGGGCTATCAAACTGGGATCTCCTGCAACCTGGCTAGGGGGAGGAAGGGAGACAGAACTCTGGCCTTCACCTCCTGCCATTCCACTGGCTCCAGGAACCTGGGAAGTTCCGGCCACATCAGAAGGTGCTGCTCCCGAAAATTTAGCAGCTTTCACCATAAATTCCTCCCAGTTTCACCTCGCAATAACTCCCAAGTCAAACAGATGAGGGAAGGCTAACGCCACTTGGTAGCCTGCGAAGAAGTAGCCGTCCCCAAAGGCAGTGTCCATTTGAGCATCCAAATCGGCCACATGATCGCGAAGGGACTAAACCTCTTTCTCTAGCTCTACTATTCTTTCCTTTGTGATCTCCCTCTCCTCCAGTGCGACGGATGGACCTGAGCCTCTAGATGTCATAGTCAAATTGTATCCGCTCCCGATCGGCTTTTGCTTCGTCTGCTTCTTTCCTCGAGCTGTTTAGAGATTCGTTCAAAGTTACCATGCCTCTGGAAGCCTTATCGAGTTCCTCATTGGTTTTCTCCAGCTCGGTGGTAGCGCCTTTAACTTGCTCCAAGAGGGAGACGACCTGTTGGCTCATGGCCACATTGAACTTGAAGGCCTGCCAAGAATAAAACACTTGTCAGGATATTTCCAACCAACTACCTGGATAGAAGATTAAAGTGAAACAACTTACCTCAGCCAGAAGGGCAGATCCCCTTCTAATCAAAAGCTCAGTGGGCTTGGCTGTCATGACGTCCAGACTCCCACCTGGGCAGGAATCGACGAAGCGGGCCAAGACTTCGCCCTGGTTGCTGTTCCCGGACCTCAATTGCGACTTATCCCAAAGTACCACCCGCTTAGCCGCAGCAGGGCCAGAACTCTTCTCGACCAAGTTATCGCGGTCGGTTACCACGGCGGGCGAGGCCGGAGGAGCTGAAGCACCAGCATCAGTAACAGCCACAGCTCCGATTGTTTTGTTGGGTGACATATCCTGTACCCGATGGGTAGCACCTTGGTACCTCCCCACTCTAGCTGTAAAAGCCTCCAATGACTTAGCTGAGGTAGGAGGATGGGGAGCTGGTGATCTCGATGTCCCGACTAGGGTCCTACCCGATCCTGCAGATGCGCCAGCCCCTGCATAGAAATCAGAACTGGCTGGGAGCCTGATGGGAGAAGTTGGCAGTGAGTCATCAGTACCAGCCTGGTTGAGCTGTCCCCTAGGAACCGAAGGGGACACTGCTGAAACTACCAAGACAACCAGAGTCAATATCCACAGGATCAATATAATCGAAGGCATCAGCAGCAGGATACCTCAGATTGGTGTAGTTGCGGGCCATAATGGCCTTCAAGATTCTCTCTGACTCGGTAGAGAGTCTGCTCTTCTCCAAAGCGGGTTTTCTACTAAAGCCAGTAGGAACCTTGAACTCGGTTCCTCCAATGTGGACTAAATTACCCCATTCACCTCTAACGACGACCCATTCCTCCTTCCATGAATTGTCTTTCTTCGTGTCCCCTAGCACCACAAACTGCAGATTGTTTTAGCACGAGCATAAAATTTCCCCTTCCTTCTTGGGGTGTTAGCAGCAATCTGGAACACGTACCCGAGCTCGTCTGGCCCTGTCTCCTAGTCAATTTTGTTAATGTCACATTGCTCTCTCCACAACACCAGAAAACCCACCAGGTGCCTCCAAAACCCTGGCGTCAGCTGGAGAGGGGCAAGCTACAGAGCATACAATGCCTTACGTAAGGTAGGATGGAGAGGTAGCCTGACCCCATTGTCAAAGGCCGGGATTGGGGGTATATACATCATACCCTTTTGGAGGTATAACGATCGTGATATCCTTAGGGATTTTGAAATCCCTCCGCAAGCGCGCCACAGTGTCCAAGGTACTGGACAAATCAGGGATGCACAAATATTCACAGAGGAGGGCTAGTACCCTTCCCGCGGTATCAGTAACTTCACCAGCTCGGTTCCCACCAATCCCGACAGCACCTGCTTCTTCACTTGACTCCGAGTCGATATCAACCGGAGTCTCGGGATTGTTCGTGAGGCTCGTTCCGATTGCGATGTTCCGATTGGAAGGACGACGTTGAATGGGAACGTCGTCCCCGCTGTCGCTACTATCGCGTGCCCTTTTTCTAGGGGCGAGGCTCCCACTGGCTACCGCGTCGCCGTCGAACAATTGCTCGATACTATCGCCATCAGGTGAAGACATGATGACAGCCTTGAAATCTGATTTCTTAAGAAAAAGAGGGGAAGTTGAAGATTGAAGCTAGGGTTTCTTTTTGCTAGAAACTCTTAATCAGGAAGTTTTGCTTGAAAAAACCTAATGTGAAGCACCAGAGTTTATATAGAGATGACTACTTGTAATGGGCAGAAAAGGTAATCAATGTCGCGCTAAAATCGGCGACGTGGAGGGAACGGTTTCGAGAAACATGCGCCCTTAAAAAATTTTTCCTTTTTTTGAATTCAGCCTACCCTGGTCAGCCACGTGGAATTTTTATTTAAATCAGCATGCCAATAGAAGATTCCCTCCTATGAGACGTTGCGAAGAATTCTCCAAGTGTTATCTATCCTGACTCCAACCCCAACCTGATACCAGTGTTCAAGTCAGGGGGGACTTCTGTTAACAGTTTTTTCTGGCAAGGGACCTACGGAGAATTTTTCAACGAGAATCTATCTAGGAAAGATCATCTAGATATTCAAGATAACCAGTGAGATTGATGCCACTACCTAGATGGAGTCGATACTTGATAAGGTCAGGACCTCGACTATCTATCTATCCAGATAGGATATCGTCCCTGAAAGTATGTATCTCGCCCTACTGAAGCTCCTGATACCAGCTCAAGACTAGCACGATGATAGCTCGCACGCCCAGCACCCTGCAAGCATCTCGGCGTCGATCAAGGTATCAGGTACCTCCATACCTACCTCGATACCCACCTTTGTGTTACCTCGACTCTCGCCTGATACTCAGTATGATCATCCAGAGCTCCTACAAGGCAATTACCTTACCTCCCAGGCAATACAATAGGGAACATGAAGACACGAGCACCATTCCAGCAGGAAGCAGAACTAGTTCATCAAAAAGGGGTGTCAGCGCTACCTTCCATCAAAACTCACGATCAGAATCTCCCTCCAAGCTCTAAGAAGAAGGAAAGTTGACTCCATCACCAAAATAAAGTGCCATCAATGACCCTATGGTCAATCGAATCATAACTTGAATTTGATATTGATTAACGGGATCTAGTCTAGCGCCTTCAGCTCCACGCAAATGCCTTTCATCGCTTAAAATAGAACTCTCTATAATCTTCATTAAAAATGACCGGATTTTGAGGAGATTAGGGGACTACTATATATATGGCATTGAAACGTAAAGAAAAGGGACTTTTCGAAGATTCTTGATCACCAGAACGAAAGAAAGATCCCCGGAGATTCCCGAAAACCAGTGAGAGTCCATTGACAATCACTGGAGGAAAATCCACTTATCGACACAGAAGTTTTCTCCATCTCCATCATGTGTAAAAGAGTGAAAAAGAGTGAGAGATATATATGTATTCATATTGCAAACCTATGGTAGTAATTGATTAAATAAAACAGTGTTCGTTTTATTTCTCCCGGTCCCTTTGTGTCCTTTTTCTATTCTTTGGTCAGTCGACCTCGATTATACTAAAAGAGGGACCCCGGTACCGAAGGTACCTATCCCGCTGCTGCTACCGGTAGTGGGTGAGGGTGCTACCTGAGATTTTTTCCCCGAGTGAATTTTTCCGTTAACACTTTTTGGCGCCGTCTGTGGGAAACACCACACCTTCAAAAGAAAGCATGTGTGTCTCTTTTTCTTGCTAGATTATCATAATGAAGCTCCGATCCTCTTAGGATCATCCTGACCCATCAGGACATCAGTCGAACGCTTCAACCTGAAAGGGTCAAAAGCCGAAGAAGGGGGGAAAGGGTCGTAAACCCCTCCTCAAAGCTGTCAGCTGCCGTGCGGGCTACCCCCCAGGTACCTACTACCCCAGCTGCTGGACCTTCCAACCTAGACCAACAGGTCGCGGCCTTTATATAGAGCATTCACCTTCGAATGGCCACCGAAGGTAGTACCAATCAGCCTGCGATACCAGATCCTAGGGGAGAGGCCAATCGGCAAGGTACCAGGGTACCTACCTTTGAGAGGTTGGGACCACCACCTCCTGTACCAATCCATGATAGACTCGAGCCCATGCCCCCAATACCATCGGTCCATGATAGACTCAGACCAACACCCCTGGGTCCAGAAAATCTTACAGGTCATCAACCCCGACGTGCTAGATCTGCCATTGATCTCCCGCCTAGGGAGCTTTACCATCTGGTCCAACCAGAAGCTTCCTTTAGATAGCCTTGACAGGAAGCGACCAGGAGGCGACTTCGTTCGGTGGCAAGAGACAGCAACAGGGATGTTGGAGAAGAGCCTCCCCTTGGAGAGAAGCAGGATGAAACCTCTGCGACATCGGGGGGATCTGACGACCGAGATTCTAAGGTGGAATCAGGAAATAATGGCAACAAACATATCCGGGACTAGGTCGCCATAATGGCAAGGGAGATCCAGGAGCTAAAGAAGGGTAAGCACCTTGAAGAACTGGAAAGATCCTTTGGGAGAGATGAATGCTCCCTTCTCGAGGAGGATCAAAGAGGCAGAACTACCTCCTAAATTCAAGATGCCGACCGATAAATTTTTTGGAACCGAGGATCCCCTGAGCCATCTTGAAAGTTTTGTTCACCAGATGGAGGTCCAGAATGCTACATGGGCCGCCATGTGAAAAATGTTCCTTACCACGCTGACTGACTGTGCCAAGACATGGTTCAAGAACTACCGGCAGGGAGCGTTGATTCATTCACAAGGTTGACTACTGACTTCTGTGCCCAGTTTCAGGGCATCAAACCTCGCCCCAATGATCCCATTCATATCCAGTATATAGTCTAGGAGCTGGGTGAAACGCTCAGAGCCTATGTAGAGAGGTTCCACAAGGAAGTAATCTAGATGAGGGTCTTCACGGAAAAGGAGACTTTGGCCAATTTCAGAAGGAACATATGGGCAAGTAGGCTGTTCAGATCCTTCGCCAAACATCCCCCGAAGACCTACCAGGAAGCCTACAACAGAGCTCTAGAGCAGGTCGAGATAGACGAACAGCTCTGAGGCAAAATGGAGCATGATGATATGAGGATTGCCAAGTGCCAGAAGAGGGAGACGCTCAAGCCGGTACCAGTTCAGAAAAGTCAGAACAAACCTCCCAACAAGTCTGCATATTGGTCGCCGCAATACCAGGCCCAGCGGAACCGGTACCCAGTCAGGCGGACTTCACCCAGAGCTACACCTCCACTTAAGGAAGTAGCCCGGGTCGATAGAGATGAAATGGGATACTCACATTACACCCTCTTGAACACATCTAGTGAAACTATCTACCTCGCCATCCGTGACAAGGGACTGCTCAGAAAGCCAGGCCCAATGAAGGTACCAGCTGATCAGCAGAACCGCTACAAGTATTGTGACTTCCATGAGGATACATGTCATAATACCTCGGAGTATTATAGTCTGTGAAACCAGATCGAAGCCTTGGTTATGGGAGGTTTCTTGGAGGAATTCCTCCAACAGGTACGTGACAATATACGTACTGGAAAGGAGGTCCGGGCCAATATCAAGGCATATGAGGAAGGAAGGAAAACAAAAGGGAAAGATCTGATGGAGCAGATCCACATTGTCAATACCATCAGCGGAGGTCCCACCCTGGCCGGAATCTCCAACAATGCTCGAAAAAACCATGCCAAGAAAGCTCCCAGATTGGAAGCAAGCCAGAATGTTTTCAAAGTTACTAGGGGACTACCTCAGTTTTCTCCTACTGCACAGATCGTCTTCACAGAAGAGGACTTGTACAACACCGTACAGCCCCACGATGACCCTATGGTCATCACTGTGCAGATAGCCAACAACTTAGTCCATCGTATCTTGATTGACACAGGCAGTAGCGTTGATATCCTCTTCAAAAACGCTTTGGAGCAATTCAACCTGAAAAGACCCTACCTATCTGCTCTCAAAGGAGTCTTGTCGATATATCATAACGTCCTGAAATTTCCAGTAGGAGACAAGGTGGACGAAGTGAGAGGAGATCAACAGGTTGCACGCAAGTGTTATGCAGTATCTACCAATCCAGCGGCCCTGGCTAAGCAATGTGTGCAGGTAACCATTAACCAAGGTCACCAGTTCCCAAAGGAAGATGTTGAAGGTGAAACAGATTCGATTGAAATGGGATCTACGCCAGAGCTCCCCGATATGGAAATCAGGGAAAAAGAAGGAAAATGATGGGCTAGTAGCCATCCTGCAGAAGAGTTAGAAGAGGTACCTATCAGGGAGGCCGATCCTTTCAAGGTTGTAAGGATAGTTTCTACATTGGAGACAAAGGTAAAAGAGGCTCTGATAAAGCTCCTGCGAGAATATAACGACATCTTTGCATGGAGTTGTGAGGAGATGCCGGGAATACCCGCTGCCTTGGCAACACATAGGTTAGCGATGGATCCCACCTTCAGCCCAGTCAAGTAGAAGAGAAGGCATTTCAACCAAGCAAGAAATGCTGCGATGCAAGAGGAGGTACACAAACTACTAAAGGCAGAGTTCATCAGGGAGTCTCGGTACCCCGAATGGATTGCCAACGTAGTCATGGTAACAAAAGCAAATGGAAACTGGCACATGTGTGTCGACTACACAGATCTTAACCGCACCTGCCCTGAAGGATAGCTTCCCGCTACCGAAGATCGACCAACTGGTATATTCAACCGCGGGCAACAAGCTCCTAAGCTTTATGGACGCCTTCTCAAGATACAACCAAATCCTGATGCACCCTGCTGACCAGGATAAGACCAGTTTCATAACCGGGCATGGCCTATACTGCTACAGAGTTATGCCCTTCGGGCTCAAGAACGCTGGAGCTACCTACCAGCGCCTGGTCAACCGCTTATTCAGGGGACTGATAGGGATGTCGATGGAGGTATATATCGATGATATGATCACGAAGTCTCAGATAGCTGAACATCACCAAGACCACCTTCCGCCAGACTTTCTAGATAGTCAGGGAAAATCAGATGCGTCTGAATCCGGCTAAATGCGCCTTCAGGGTTACAGCAGAGAAATTTCTCAGATTCTTGGTCCACGAGAGAGGAATTGAAGCTAATCCCGAAAAGATCAAAGCCATCCTGGATCTTGAATCTCCCACCTCACTCAGACAAGTGCAGGGTTTGCCTGGGCAAATCGCAGCTCTGAACCGTTTCATATCTTGGTCCACTGACAAGTGCATCCCGTTCTTCAAGGCAATTAAACAGGGGAAGAACATGAAATGGGACTGAGACAGTGAGCAAGCTTTCCAGTCATTAAAAGAGTACCTCGCTAGCCCACCCATGCTAGCTAGCCTGGTACCAGGAGAAGAACTACAGTTATACCTGGTAGTGTCTGAAACCGCCGCCAGTGGAGCTTTAGTAAAAGAATACGGAGATGGAGCCTAGCACCCTATCTACTATGTGAGCTGCACCCTAACCAAATCAGAAAAGAACTACGTTCTCCTGGAGAAGCTTGCCTGTGCACTGGTAGTAGCAGCCAGGAAGCTCCGCCCTTATTTCATTGCTCACACCATCGTGGTAGTCACTGATCAACCTTTACGACAGTTTCTTCAAAGGCCGGACGTATCAGGAAGACTCATGCTGTGGGCCCTTGAGCTTACCCAGTTCGACATCAAATACAAAGCTATAACTACTATCAAGGCTCAAGCTTTGGCAGATTTCATGGTAGAATTCAGTGTGATCCCCGATCAGGGCACTCCCTCGAGCCCGATTTGAGCTCCTTTGAAGCAACAAGATCCTGCAGATTGGCCCACCGATCGAAACATCTGGATCCTGTATACCGATGGAGCATCAAATCAAGTAGGAAGTGGAGGCGGGGTCATTTTGACGGACCCAGAGAAAGTCGAATGCTGCCATTGTTTCAGATTCAAGTTTAACACCACCAATAATGAGGCTGAATATGAGGCCTTATTAGCAGGGATGAGAGCGGCAATAGAGCTAGAAGCTTATTACCTCCTTGCCAAATGTGATTCACAGCTGGTAGTTAACCAAAGAACTAGTTTGTACCACCAAGGGGGATAACATAATAGCCTATCTCAAAAAAGTGCAAAAGATGTTGCTTCGCTTCAAGGTTTCAGGATCGAACAGATACATAGGCGGCAGAATCATCGAGCTGACGTCCTGGCCAAGATAGCTGCCAGTGGAGGACAAGCGCTGCAGAAATGAATTCCTCTCTAGGTAATCACTGTATCAAGCTTTTCTGAAGGCAAGGAAGTAAACCCCGTGGAGCGATTTCCATGCTGGATGGATCCTATCGTGGAATACCTTCAATCAAAAAAGCTCCCAGAAAACCCCGATCAAGCTCGCAAGATCAAAAGAACCTCGGTTCGATACTGCTTGATAGAGGGGCACCTTTACCGCAGAGGTAGATCACTCCCCTTGCTCAGATGCCTACATCCTGAGGATACGAGTTGGGCGTTGAGGGAAGTGCATTCCGGAGACTGTGGAAATCATATCGGAGGAGAAGCATTGGCTTACCAGGTGTTACGCATGGGATATTTCTGGCCGACTTTGCACCATGATGCAAGGCAGTTCATACAGTCTTGTGAACCGTGTCAGAAAACGGCCAACCTGCATCATCTACCTCCAGAACGGTTATCAACCATCAGCTCACCGTATCCGTTTGCATTCTGGGGAGTGGACCTAATTGGACCCCTCTCAACCGCGCCAGGTCAGTAGAAGCATGTAATCGTGGCTATTGATTACTTCACCAGGTAGGTGGAAGCAGAACCTCTCTCCAGAATTACTGAAGCAAACACAATAGAGTTCATCAAGAAAAATGTGGTTTGCCGATTCGGGACTCTGATGGTCATGACACGGATCTGGGTAAGCAGTTCGACAACTCCAGATTTCAGGAGTTCTGTGGAAGTTTGGGGATTGAACTCTGCTTCACGTCCGAGGCACACCCCCAGACTAATGGCCTAGTGGAGGCTTCTCAAACAAAATCATCAAGAGGCTTCTAAAAAAAAAAACTTCAGCAGAAGAAAGGAAGATGGACTGATGAACTCTCGGACGTACTATGGGCATATCGCACCACTAAGAGGACCGCTACGGGAGAAACCCCCTACTCGCTAGCTTTCGGGGTAGAAGCCGTCCTTCCTATAGAGAACAAGCTCGTCTCCTTCCGGGTGTAACATTTTGACCTCGATGGAAATGAGGACAAGCTGAGGGCCAGCCTAGACCTCCTAGAGGAGAAGCAGGACAGGATAGCCGAAAGAGTAGCGGTTTACCAGAACCAGATTGCTCGTTACTTTAATAAGAAAGTGAGAAGTCGAAGCTTCAATGAAGGGGATATGGTGCTCATAAAGGTTACCCAGAATACCTGGAAGAGGTCGGACGGAGTGCTATCACCTATTGGGGAAGGTCCTTACCTAATCAAATAGGTGATCCAGGTGGGGCCTACAAGTTGAATGATATGGACGGATATCCAGTAGACCACACTTGGAATGCTGATCATCTTAAGAGATTCTACCTATAAATTCTGCAAGGCAAGTTGGCTAGGATTATTCCTAAACGACTGTCAGAAGATATTAGTAGTCACCAGGAAAGCTGCATAGCACTCCTGATACCCTAGATCAGATCAGTCCATCTAGGTGGTTCGCCTCAAGACCAGGAAAGATCATATGGCCTTCCTGCTACCCTGGTGGGGTACCACCCCCCGCTAGGAAAGATCCAGTACGTAAGAGCATAGTTGCCTGATGGATCAGACCTTGGCCGGGTACCACCCCCCGCTAAGAAGGATCTGGATTGTAAGAGCATAGTTGCCAGCTAGATCAAGGCCTTGGCTGGGCACCACCCCCCGTCGAGAAAGACCAGGTGCTAAAGTGGACTTAGTTGCCTACCTAGATCTTGCTGCCAGGTGTTTATTCGCCATTGTTTTCGCCAAGATACCAAGATTCCTGCAAACAGGAAAGTAAGGTACCCAAATATAATCGCCTCAAGACCACGAAGGACCATATGGCCTTCCTGTTGCCCTGGCCGGGTGCCACCCCCCGCCAGGAAGGATCCAGTATGTAAGAGCATAGTTTCTAGCTAGATCAAGGCCTTGGCCGAGCACCACCCCCCGTCGAGAAAGACCAGGTGCTAAAGTGGCCTTAGTTGCCTACCTGGATCTTGCTGCCAGTGTTTATTCACCATTGTTTTTGCTAGGATACCAAGATTCCTGCAAATAGGAATGCAAGGTACCCAAGTATGATCGCCTCAAGACCAGGAAGGACCATATGGCCTTCCTGTTGCCCTGGCCGGGTACCACCCCCTGCCAGGAAGGATCTAGTACGTAAAGGCATAGTTGCCCGATGGATCAGACCTTAGCTGGGCACCACCCCCCGCTAAGAAGGATCTGGATAATAAGAGCATAGTTTCCAGCTAGATCAAGGCCTTGGCCAGGCTCCATCCCCCGCCGAGAAAGACTAGGTGCTAAAGTGGCCTTAGTTGCCTACCTGGATCTTGCTGCCAGTGTTTATTCGGCCAATTGTTTTCGCCAGGACACTGATGAGAAGGTTTTTGCCGTTAGAAAACCGTCCGTCAAAACAATTTATAAAACCTATGCGATGCGTTCACAAGTAGAAATACAAGTAAAGCGGTAAGAACGGTTGTCATCCACTGAGATCGGGGTAGCGGTGATAAGATTAGGATTAATATAACTAGTATGCATAAAAGTAAAGTGATGGTTAGTGAAAATACAATATAAACTAAACTATGAAAGCAAATAAAATGGGATGACAATGGAGTGATGAATGAATGATGATGGAACTACGGAGTTGATGGACTCGTAAGTGAAAATTGGGGCAATTGCAGCAAACTTTTAATTAAGCACGTATTGACAAATGTAACCAACCTAGGGTGTATAGTGTTAGTATATATCTCTAGCAAGAGGTTAACCTAGGGTGTATAGCGAAGACCTCCTACTAGCGATTAATCCCTCCTAAGCAACCAACAATGGCTAGTTACTCAATCGGGACTTTTTCCATGAATGCTCATCTATCTAGCTATGCCTCAACCTATTACTAATGTAGTCATCCTAAGATGTATAGTGATGGCTTCCAATTCCCTCACAAGTGGCCAACCTAGGGTGTATAGTGAAGGCCACCCGGTTGAGATTGGATGAGGCTCGAGGTTATCAACCGAATTCTACTCGAAGGTTACTTCTCGTAAAATCACTAAAGTAGCCAACCTAGGGTGTATAGTGGAGGCTTCTAATTCTATCACAAGTGGCTAACCTAGAGTGTATAGTGAAAGCCACTAAATCAAGATTAGATTAAGGGCATGGTTATAGAGCCGAATTTCTGGAAATCCTTCCATTCAATGGAGTATTAGACAACCTAATTGCCTACTAAAGTAATCCAAATCAACATGCAAAGAGGGTGTATCCAAGCAAATCAATAATGGAAATCAATTCAAGCAATGTAATATAATATAGAGATAGAATACATATAACGCATAGAGTTTATTTACAAAGCCCAAATATCCATCAAACAAATAACATCAACCCCATAGTGGGGTATTTTAGCTACTCATGTTCTATTACAAACCAATAAACTAAGAGAGAGTGTAAAGAGAAAACCCTTGAAGATTGATCTCCTTCCTTAAAACTTGAATCCAAAGTTGCCTTTTATTGAGTAGAGATGGTTTGGATGAGAGGGAGATGTGTTTCTAGCTTAAACTATGTAAAGAAAATAGAAAATACAAGTGATGGGAGATATGGGAGTTATTTCGTTCGTTCCCCTGCTTTTCTATTTATAGGGGATGTAAAAATAGGCCACTTAAGCTTGAAAACAGAAGCTGTCGTGCGTAGAGTGCGGGTGGAGTGCGGGTGTAGTGCTGGTGTAGTGCGGTTGGCTGACCCGCACTTTAATGAATCCAACTCTGTCTTGACCCCCACTTGACCTGCACTTTACCAGCACTTTACCCGCACTTTACCAGTACTTTACCCGCACTTGACCCGCACTTTATCTGTCAGGTAGGAATCAAATTCTCTAGTTTTGGCAACAGTGCGGGTGGAGTGCGGTTGGATGACCAGCACTATACCCGCACTTTAACGTCTAGTGCAAATCCAACTCTCTGTCTTGAGCAACAGTTCGGGTGGAGTGCAGTTGGATGACCCACACTTGACCCGTACTTTATCTTTCCTTCATGATTCAGGTCCCGGCTGTGGGAAGGAGTGCGGTTGGAGTGCAGTTCTGACCCGCACTTGACGCGCACTGTAGAGCTGCTTTTGATCCTTTGTCTTTCCTTTTGTCCATTTTTTGTCGGAACCACCAGAATTAGCTTCTAACACCAGAATTACATCTATTGCCTGCAATTAGCACCAACGAGCCTATTAGACATAAAATATATAGAAAATACATACAAGAATGAGACAAAGGAATAGGAATGAGGGCCGAAATATACAACAATTTAGGCACGATCAGATACCACGATTCCTACAAACAGGAGTGCGAGGTACCTCGTACGCTACCGTTTTCTCCAGAGTACCAAGATTCCTAAAACAGGAAGGCGAGGTACTGAGATTCACCAAATTTTTGATTCGCCAAGGCACCAAAGCTCCTACAAATAAACGAGCGAGGTACCCAGGTTCACCAGAATACTTCCCTGGAGACCCAGGTTCCATGAACTGGAAAGCTAGGTACTCAATCATTCGACGAGGTTCCTAGTTTCGCCAGACTACTCGCCATACCGCCAAGACTCTCAGAACTGGAGTGCGAGGTACCATGGTACCGATCAACTTCTTCATTCTCATAAGATTTTATGAGTTACCAAGTTTCGAATAAGTCAAGTTTATGCTGGGGACTCTTGCCCGAGTCTATGCTACAATCAGAAGCGTGTGACTAAATTAAATCGAAAGATATAGATGGAAGTGAGTTTTTCTTTTCATTGATCAAAGCGGGGAACCCTGGCCTTATTTTAAGCTACATACAAGATACAAGAAAGAAAGAGACAAGAAAATAAATTGGAGGTCTGAAACAGTCAGTTCCCTCTCTAACTTCTCACCTACTTACTAGATCTGCCTACCTAGCAACATTGATTTAAATCAGAATCTATATTGACGGTGGTGCCATGAACCCCGGAGGTAGGAGCAGAGGCCGTGTTGGGATTAGTAAGAATAAGAAAGAAATAAGGATCCCCCCCCCCACATCCAAGATGCAACGGGGCACAAAGCCGCGGCTCGACCGGGTAATGCCTACACCATTGGCAAGGACCAGCATCAGAGCCCACCATTCATCCTGATCTTGGAAATCTCTACTTTCCCAGTTCCTTTGGTAATTAAATCCACCAAGTACAGCTCTTTCCATAATACCAAGCATCCTGCCAGTCACATAGCCAACGTCTCCTCCTCCTCCCACAATGTCAGGTGATACGACGATCATCGGTCAACCTATGGAGACTGCCTGCTACAAAGGAAACAGGGATTGTTTGAAGACCCATCTAACAGATAAGGGGTATTTATAAAGGGAAAGATCGAATATCAAAAATGAGAGGATAAAGTCATTTATGTACACAACATTCGATACATGGGAAAGGGAAGCGTCGCGAAGTGTGCTTTCCCCCCCCTAAGGCTTAATGATAGGGATAATTGAACCTATCCTGGATCGATATCTGGAAGGACAGTTGAATACAAAATCCAAACGAATAATGCCTACATGGAAACCCGTAAAAAATGAAGTGCCTCGATCTATGACCGGTTGAGGTCTTGATACTTTTCCCGGACCATTCACGGTACTAATTCCTGGATCACCGAATTCCCACCTGGGTACTAAGAATCATCCCGGAATAAGCATTTCAAACTGGCATGTGATAAACTATACACGCATGAAGTCAAGAAAAACAAAGAAGTTATCATTACTAAAACCGGGGAGCCCATTCCCCAATCACGGGCTATAAAAAGATAACATCATCTAGGTGCTACTGAATAAGGGATCAAGCTGGATCAAGCATCCTCCCGCTCCTGAGTGGCCATCTCCTCGCCAGCTCCATCAGTTATGGTTTCCCCTCCTTCAATACTGGATGGAGCCCGCTTGCTTCCTGAGCACCTACAGCAACCAGAATTTCCATTGGAGATGGATCTCCTTGTAGCTCCCCTCCAACTTCCTCGATCAGAGTAGCCTGACCTTCCTTTTCCTGGGCAGGGTCAGATGATGAGATAGGCAGGACAGCTTCTCCATCATCAGTAGCAGGCCGATCTTCTACCTCCTTGCCAGACTCTACTGGAGAAGCAAAGGAGGCAGAAACCCCTCCTCCAGCCTGAGCCACACCAACCTCAGGATCCTTCAGATTTGGAGCTGATCCAGCATTGCTTGGTGGAAGATGGGAGATAAAGCCCTGGTCCGGTCCTCCTATCACTCCAATATTTCCAACAACCTAGGAAGGCCCGGCCACATCAGAAGGTGCTGCCCTAGCTAACCCAGCAGCCTTTGCCATGATCTCCTCCCGGTTCCACCCAATGATGTCACCTAGATCGAACGGAGGAGGGAGCACTAGGGCCACCTGGTAACCAGCAAAAAAGTAACCATCCACGAAGGCGGTGTCTACTTGGGCATCTAGGGTGGTCATGCTGCCTCGAAGGGACTGGATTTCTTTCTCCAGCTCCACTATTCTCTCCTTCGCAATATCCCTCTCCTCCTTGCGACGGAAGGACCTGAGCTTCTCCATATCCAGGGCATGCTGCATCCTCTCCCTGTCAACCTTCGCCTCGTCGCTTCCTTTTGGGTATTCGCCAGCGACTGGTTCAGAACTTCCATTCCCTAAGCAGCCTTAGCAAGCTCCTCTTTAGACCTCTCCAGCTCCGCTGTAGCACCCCTGACTTGCTCCAGAAGGAGGCCAACCTGTTGGCTCATGGCCACATTGAATTTAAAAGCCTGACAAAAATAATGCACTTGTTAGAATATTCTTAACCTCTTACCTGAACAAAGGATTAAAATAAGACAGCTTACCTCAGCTAGAAGGGCAGACCCCCTTCTAATTAGAAGCTCTGTCGGCATGGTGGTCATGACACGTAGACCCCCACCTGGGCAGGAAGCCGCGAAGTGGGCCAGAACTTCATCCTGGCTGTTGTCCTTCGACCTCGACCGACCGCGCCTTTTCTCGAGGTACAACCCGCTTCTTCATAGCAGAATCAGAGTTCTTCTCGATCGGTTTAGGCTGACCAGATGCTACAACGGGAGAAGCAGAAGAAGCTGAGGCACCAGCATCAATGGCTGCTGCAACATTAACTGGTCTAAAGGGTAAAACCTTTTGCACCCGGCTGGAAGCACCCCGATACCTCCCCAATTTGGCTGTAAAAGCCTCCAGCAACCTAGCCGAGGTAGGAAGAGGAGGAGCTGGTGATCCTGATACCTCGACCAGGATCCTATCAGAGCTAGTAGGCACTCTAACCCCTTCAGTAGGTACTCCAACCCCTGCATCGAGATCGGAATTGATTGGAATCCTGACAGGGGAAGACAGAGGAGAATCAACAGTACCGCCTGCTTGGTGGGTCTCCACCTCAGGAACTGATGGAGAAACTGCTGAAACTACCAAAACAACACAAGTTAATATCAACAAAGTTAATGAAGTAGTACAACAAAAGGGATATCAGAGAGACATTTACCAGGGAATGCGTCGAAAATACGGAGGGAATACTCCACCCTCCCTGCATCAAAGGCATCCAAGGCAGGATACTGCAGGTTGATATAATTCCTTGCCATGATGGCCTTCAAGATCCTCTCTGACTCAGTAGAGAGATTACCCTTCTCCAATGAGGGTCTCCCGCTAAAGCGGGTAGGAACCTCAAATTCGGTTCCCCCGATGTAAACCGATGCTGCCCCTATTCGCCCTTGACGACAACCCATTCCTCCCTCCAGGAGCTATCCTTTTTCGTGGCTCCTAGTACAATAAATTTCTGGTTGTTCTTGGCCCGAGCATAGAACTGACTCTTTGGACCCGAGGCGTTGGCAGCAATTTCAAACACATATCCGAGCTCGTCAGCTCTCGATTTATAATCAATGTTGTCTCTCGCATATTGCTCCCTCCATAAAACCAGGAACCCCACCAGGTGCCTCCAAAACCCCGGTGTTAGCTGAAGAGGGGCGAGCTGCAATGCGTACAGTGCCCTACGTAAGGTAGGGTGAAGAGGTAACCTAACTCCACTATCGAAGGCCGCTGCATGAATTGGAAGCTTACTGCGATTAGGGGTATACACATCATAACCTTTCGGAGGTATATCGATCGCGATATCCTTAGGGATTTTGAAATCCCTCCGTAAGCGCGCCACGGTGTCCAAGGTACTGGACGAGTCAGGGAGGCACCTATATTCGTAGGGGAGGGCGAGTACCCTTCAAGCGGTGTTAGTAACTTCACCGACCCGGCTCCCACCAATCCAGATGGCACCTACTTACTCACTCGACTCCTGGTCAACATCCATCAGAGTCTCACGATTGTTAGAGAAGCCTATCCCGATTGCGATGTTCCGGTTGGAACGGCGACTGTTGAAAGGGAACGTCGCCCCGCTGTCGCTGCTATCGCGAACTCTTTTCCTATGGGCGAGGCTCCTGTTGGCCACCGCGTCACCGTCAAAGAGCTGCTCAATGCTATCGCCACCAGGTGAAGACATAATGATAGTTTGAGAGAGTGATTTCTAGAGAAAAGGGAGAAGTTGAAGGTTGAGGCTAGGTTTTTTCTTTTTGCTAGAAAATCTCAATCAGGAAGTTTGCTTGATAAGAATCACTTGCAAAGGCACCAGAGTTTATATGGGGATGATTTCTTGTAACGGGTAGAAAGAGTAATTAAAGCCGCGGTAAAATCTGTGACATGGAGGGATCGGTTTCGAGAAACGTGCGCCCCCAAAATATTTCCCTTTTGAATTCAGCTTACCCTGATCAGCCACGAGGAATGTAAATCAGCGTGCAAAGAAAAGATTCCCTTCTATGAGACGTTACGACAAATTCTCCAAGTGTTATCTATCCTGACTCCAACCCCAACCCGATACCGATGTTCAAGTTAGGAGGGACTTCTGTTAACATTGTTTTCTGGCAAGGGACCAAAGGAGAATTTTCCAACTAGAATCTATCTAGGAAAGATCATCTAGATATTCAAGATAACCAGTGAGATTGATGCCACTACCTAGATGGAGCAGATACTTGATAAGGTCAGGACCTCGACTATCTATCTATCTAGATAGGATATCGTCCCCGAAAGTATGTATCTCGCCCTACTGAAGCTAATGATACCAGCTCAAGACTAGCACGATGATAGCTCGCACACCCAGCACCCCGCAAGCATCTCGGCGTCGATCAAGGTATCAGGTACCTCCATACCTACCTCGATACCCATCTTGGTGTTACCTCGTCTCCCGCCTGATACTCAGTATGATCATCCGGAGCTCCTTCAAGGCAAGTACCTTACCTCCCAGGCAATACGATAGGGAACCTGAAGACACGAGCACCATTCCAGCAGGAAGCAGAACCAGTTCATCAAAAAGGGGTGTCACCGCTAGCCTTCCATCAGAACTCACGATTACAATCTCCCTCCAAGCTCTAAGAAGAAGGAAGGTTGACTCCATCGCCATCAAGCTCCACGAAGAAGGAAACTTGACTCCATCGCCAAAATAAAGCGCCATCAATGACCCTATAGTAGATCGAATCATAATTTGAATTCGCCATTGATTAACAGGATCTAATCATGCGCCTTCAGCTCCATGCAAAAGCCTTTCAACGCTTAAAATAAGACTCTCTATAATCTTCATAAAAAAATACCGAATTTTGAGGAGATTAAGGGAGTTCTATATATACGGCATTGAATGGTAAAGAAAGGGGACTTTTCAAAGATTCTTGATCACCAGAAAGAAAGAGAGATCCCGGGAGATTCCCGGAAGCCAGCGAGAGTCCATTGACAATCACTAGAGGAAAATCCACTTATCGACACGGACGTTTTCTCCATCTCCATCCTGTGTAAAAGAGTGAAAAAGACTGAGAGATATTTATGTATTCATATTGTAAACCTATGGTAGTAGTTGATTAAATATAACAGTGTTCGTTTTATTTCTCCCGGTCCCTTTGTGTCCTTTATCCATTCTTTGGTCAGTCAACCTCGATCATACTAAAAGAGGGACCTCGGTACAGAAGATACCTATCCCATTGCTGCTACCGGTAGTGGGTGAGGGTGTTAACTGAGATTTTTACCCCGAGTGAATTTTTCCGTTAACATATCCTCTTAGCAAGATCTCTTAGGATTATGTTTGAGTATTGCATCTAGATATACATCCTATTTAGTTGTTTATTGCTCTAATGAATGGACGGAATGTCATGAATACCGACTCTTAAACTACAATCTTAATCTAACCTCGATTGAGTTTCCGGCACTACACATCCTAGGTCGGAGCCCGTGAGGGGCTTAGAAGTCATCACTATACATCCTAGGTTGACTACGTTTAATCGGTTGAGTCATTGATAGGTAGACGAGCTTCATTTCCAGAATCCGATGAACAACCAACACTATACATCCTAGGTTGGTGGTTTACGATTAATTAATCCCAAATAGGTGGTCCTCACTATACATCCTAGGTGGGCCACTTTCTAGGGATAAATAACCGACTGTATACATCCTAGGTCGGTTACCTTTGAATAAGACGTGCCTATTTATAAGTTTGTTGCATTTCCCAGTATTTACTTTCGTATCCATTAACTCCTTAGTTTCCATCATCTATATATATCCTTCATCCCATTTCCCCTTCATCTAGTTTGCATACTTATTTTAGTTTTACTAATAGGATAATTCACCATCTACATCTTCATCATTTTATGTTTCGTTTATTATATATATACATTAACATTACTTTAGCAATAACTAATCTTAGCTAGCTCCGCTCCATATGGACGATACCACACTTGCCACCATACTTGTGTTTTCCAAACCAATTTAGGCTTAGTGAGGTTTTTACATTATTGTTGATGGATTGATCTTTAAAATGACACAAGAAAAGGTCCAGTCATTCCTCCTGCTGATCAGCTGGATCCTCCTCCAAGACTTCATTGATCACTACCATGACCTCAGGAGGGATAGCCGCATCAAGAAGAGCAGCCATGGACCCCGTCTGGCTCCTGTTGACCTCCATTTCCACTCTAGAGGATCCCTCAGGCAGGCTCCTTATTCCTTCCCCAGCTTCTGGTTGATATCCTTCGGACTAGCGCGGACAAAACCTTACTTAAAGATTCCCAGGACCTGAAGCAGTAAAGATGGGAGGAGGAAGAGGCGGATCTGCCTGGACGGGCTGCTTTCCAGTTCCTGCCTGGTTAGAGGGAACCGCTTCATCATCTTTGGAGCGAGATAGTTCAGCAGCCTTGGTGATTATCTCCTCTCTATCCCAGCCAGCGATAGATGATAGATCAAAGGGAAGGGAGAGAGCTTCTGTAACCTGAAAGGAAGCATAGAAATATCCATCAGTAAAGAAGAACTTCGCATCAGCTTGCAGCTTGGCCACCTGAGCAATCAAATCCTGATTCTTGAGGTACAACTTCTTAGCCTCGGTTTTCCAAGAATCCCTCTGTTTGGCCCGCCGGGTAGATTGGAGATTTTCTTGATCAAAGGATGGCTTCATCCTCTCATAATCACAACGAAGCTCGGCCAGCTTGGTCTCTATTTTCCCTTGGTTGGAGGTCATCTCTTGTACTAATGTCTGAGCCCACTTGAGCAATCCCATGGCTCTCTCAGCTTCGGCTTCAGCCTTAGCAGCCCGATCACAAAGAAGGGTTACCTGGTGGCCCATAGCCACGTTAAACTTGAAGGCCTACAAGATACAAAGCCGGGGTTAGGAATCAACCAAGTTGGCAGTCTCAGAAGCGGTATAGAGAAAAAACAATTACCTCAGTTAAGACAGCAAACCCCTTGGTGAGAAAAACATCGACGGGCATCGAGGCCATCCTAGAAAGCCCACCACCCAGGCAGGATGCAATGAATTGTTCCAAGACTTTGTCCTGCACCGTCGAGCTCGACTACGGGCTAGAGCGGCTAGGAGGAATCCCTGTTACACCCGCTTCAAAGTCCTTCAAGGCTTGGGGGGTTGGAAGCTCAGCGGCGTCAGGTAAGTGAGTCGTTGGAACAATAGTAGCAACAGAAGGAGCAGACGAGGCATATGTAGTAATGCCAGCTACCGGGGAATGGAGGCTCCTCTGTTTATCACTTTGGAAGCCCACGAAGCAAAGGTAGCCATCTTGGATGTCGTCTGGGAAGGCGATGGAGTAGGAGCAGACGTAATCCCGGTAGAGAAAATCAGCCCTTCCTTCTCCGAAATGGCAGGGGAAGCCCCCCAAGTTAATCTGATGGATATAGGAGGAGTGCGAGCTTGCCGGAGCTACTAAGCTTCTCAAGAAGGTGGCTCAACAACAAAAACTATAAGTAAATGAAACAAAAAGGGAAACGTCAGAACTAAGCTGGTCAACAAGACAAAGCAAGAAAATTCAGTGTTACTTACGATGAGTAGCATCAGAGATCCGCAAGTATTGATTCACCCTGCGAGGATCGAAGGCTTCAGCGGTTGGAAACTTCAGGTTCAAGTAGTTCCTGGCCAGAATAGCCTTAAAAACAGTTTCGGACTCATGTGGCAGGGAGTCCCGGTCCCACGATGGTTGTCACTGAAAGCTGTGGGGACTTCGAACTCATGCCCTCCAATAAAAATCGAGCTTCCCCAATCACCCCTCGCTAGGACCCATTCTTCATTCCAGGCGGGATTCTTCTTCGAAGCACTGGGAATGAAAAAAATGAGCTTGTTCTTGGCTTTTGCATATAACTGACCTGGGGGAACACCAGAGAGGCTCCCGATTTGGAAAAGATAGGCCAGCTCTGGGCTATCTCGTCACCTTGCTCAACTGGCATTATTCCCTCCACAACACGAGGAAGCCAATCAAATGCCTTTAGAAGCCAGGAGTCAGCTGGAGAGGGGCTAACTGTATGGCATTGAGAGCCTACCGGAGAAAAGGGTGAAGAGGAAGCCTGATGATCGTGCCTAAATTGTTGTATATTTCGACCCTTATTCCTATTCTTTTGTCTGGTTCTTGAGTGTATTTTCTATATATTTTATGTCTTTTATGTCTAATAGGCTCGTTGGTGCTAATTGCAGGCAATAGATGTAATTCTGGTGTTAGAAGCTAGTTGCAGTGGTTCCGGCAGAAAAGGGGCAAAAGGAAAGACAAATGATCATAACCAGCTCTACAGTGCGGGTCAAGTGCGGGTCGCAACCGCACTCCAACCGCACTCCTTCCCACAGCCGGGACCTGAATCATGAAGGAAAGATAAAGTGCGGGTTAAGTGCGGGTCATCCAACCGCACTTCACCCGCACTGTTGCTCAAGACAGAGGAGCTGATTCGTACCTGACAGATAAAGTGCGGGTAAAGAGTGGGTAATCCAACCGCACTCCACCCGCACAGTTGCTCAAGACAGAGGAGTGGATTTACACCTGACACCAGAGTGCGAGTACAGTGCGAGTAAAGTGCGGGTAAAGTGCGGGTAATCCAACCGCACTCCACCCGCACTGTTGCCCAGATAAGAGAACTGAAGATGAAGAAAACATTTACAGTGCGGGTAATTCACCCGCACTCCACCCGCACTATGCGCGGGACAGTTTCTGGTTTCAAGCTTAGGTGACCTATTTTTCCATCCTCTATAAATAGAAAAGGATGGGAACGAACCAAAGGATCACCATACCTCCCCACACTTGTAGTCTAAGCTAGAAACACATCTCCCTCTCATCCAAACCATCTCTACTCAATCAAAGGCAACTAGGAGACTTTGATTCAAGCTTCAAGGAAGGAGTTTAATCTTCAAGGGTTCTCTCTACACTCTCTCTTAGTTTATTTGTTTGTAATAGAAGATGAGTTGCTAAAATACCCCACTATGGGGTTGATGTTATTTGTTTGATGGATATTTTGGGCTTTGTAAATGAACTCTATGTGTTATATTTATTCTATCTCTATATGTCATTCTATTGCTTATATTGATTTCCATTATTGACTTGCTTGGATACACCCTCTTTTCATGTTGATTTGGATTACTTGAGTAGGCAATTAGGTTGTCTAATGCTCCATTGAATGGAAGGATTTTCGGAAATCCGGCTCTATAACCATGCCCTTAATCTAATCTTGAATTAGTGGCTTTCACTATACACTCTAGGTTAGCCACTTGTGAGAGAATTAGAAGCCTCCACTATACACCCTAGGTTGGCTACTTTAGTGATTTTATGAGAACTAACCTTCGAGTAGAATTCGGTTGATAACCTCGAGCCTCATCCAATCCCAACCGGGTGGCCTTCACTATACATCCTAGGTCGACCACTTGTGAGGGAATTGGAAGCCATCACTATACACCCTAGGATGGCTACATTAATAATAGGTTGAGCCATAGCTAGATAGATGAGCATTCATGGAACAAGTCCCAATTGAGTAACTAGCCACTGTTGGTTGCTTAAGAGGGATTAATCGCTAGTAGGAGGTCTTCGCTAGACATCCTAGGTTGACCTCTTGCTAGAGGTATATACCAACACTATACACCCTAGGTTGGTTACATTTGTCAAAACTTAGTTAATTGAGAGTTTGTTGCAATTGCCCCAATATTCACTTACGAGTACATCAACTTCGTAGTTCCATCATCATTCATTCATCACTCCATTGTCATCCCATTTTATTTGCTTTCATAGTTTAGTTTATATTATATCTTCATTCACCATCATTTTACTTTTATGCATACTAGTTATATTAATCCTAATCTTATCACCGCTACCCCGATCTAAGTGGACGACACACGTGCTTACCGCTTTACTTGTATTTCTACTTGTGAACGCATCGCATAGGTTTTATAAATTATTTTGATGGACGGTTTTCTGACAGCAAAAACCTTCTCATCAAATGGCGCCGCTGCCGGGGATCAGTGTGCGTAGTAGTGATTAGTGAAAATACACAAAGTGTGTCTAATACAACCTAGAGGGGGGGGTGAATAGGTTTTAGTTGATTTATTACCAACTTTTCGACTTAATCAATTTTAATAATCCTACTTCATATTAACAATCAATCAATCCAATATAAATATGCGGAAAACAAT
Source organism: Dipteronia sinensis (assembly GCA_033220585.1). Lineage (NCBI taxonomy): Eukaryota > Viridiplantae > Streptophyta > Magnoliopsida > Sapindales > Sapindaceae > Dipteronia > Dipteronia sinensis. Next base: position 17,100,688 of record CM065638.1, on the reverse strand, counting down.
AAAAACACAAGGATTGATTTACGTGAGAAACCCTCCAACTGGGCAAAACTCACGGGCTATCCTTCTAGCCACATACGGTCCTCAAATCCACTATTTGAACGAAAGTTTACAACCTAGGTTGACCTCAAGTCACACCTACTTGGTCACTAACCCTTTCACTCTACCCAACGGGCCTTTAATAGTGATTCTTGACCACAAGCTTGTGCACTAACCCACTTAGTCACAAAGCTTAACAATCAATGAAGAGGTTAAACAACCTAAGTGAATATGTAAAAGATATTCAAGTATGCAATTAATGCTAGGCAACAATAAATGCTTATCTAAGGATTTAAAGATGTCAATAAATGAAAATCCTAGATATCAATATCTAAATGCAAATGCATGAAGATTTAGCTGGAATGGTAAAATCGTCCTAAATGCTAGCTATTAATGAACAAGGCTCTCAACCAACACACAACAACTCAATCATGTTATAAATGCCAATAAACATAAAAATATGCAATAAAATCACATAAAAGAGCTAACCCTAGGCAAACAAGAACATAAATAAATACAATGAGATTTAGAGCATGTTCAAGTTACCTAGTCAATGAAAGCAAGAAGAATCCATGATGAGATAATGCTTGAAGAGGTTAAATGCACATGGATTTGTGTTTGGTTGAGTAAAGATGAGTTCTTGGGAGTTTCTCTCTCTAAAGGAAGCTTGGTCTCTCAATAATGGCTTCTTGAACTCATAAAAACGAGCAAGGAAGAAGATAGAGCATATATAAGGGAGCCCTAGTTGAAACAGCGTCGTTTTGAACTTAGGGCACAAAATCCCGCCAATACCTCTAGATGGACCGCGTAGCAGGCAAGTGTCCAGACCGCGGTACACACAGCAGTGCACCGTCTGGACAACAACGCAGTGTAAGGCGCTGTGCATGCAGGTGCACAGGCCGCGGTATGGACAACAGAGGCTTACTGGACAACACCGCGACTTGGGTCGCTTTGCGTGCAAGTGCACAGGAAGCGGTACAGGGAGCATGACCCTGCTGAGGTATACTGCTCTGTATGCCGCGGTGCACGCATGTCTTGCCAAGCGGTCTAGGCCGCGCTAAGAGAAGAAATTCTCTTTTCTGGGCAAACTCAACACACTAAGAGATGTGCAAAATGTGCAAGTGTGGAGTGTGAAAAGAGGCATACAATACATCATTCAATAACATGAAGATAAGAACAATAATGCATGCAAGTGAGTGTGTGCAACTAGATCTCTTCAAAGAAAGTTAAACTAGTGAGATACCTTTGAAGTGCTCTTTGAGAGAGATGATATCCTTGAAGCTTGATCACACTCACGAGGCCTAAATTACCCTTACAAAGAATAATCCCCAATGTGGTTTGTCAACGAAATAAGCCAATCAAAATATGAGGAACTTACAATCTCCCTCTTTGGCTATTTCGTGACAAAACCACCACTCACAAATCATCCTCACAAAAAAGTAAAAACTAAAGGTCAACAAAGAGATATTCTACATTACAAAAAGATACCTAGATACTAGGTCTTCAAAACTTCAAGCTCTTGTAGAATAGCCATCCCTACAAAACAATGAGACTACACTTTCCAAGACAAGTGTATGTGAGGTGATCAAGAGAGATAAATAAATAAGAGCAATTTGCATAATAAAAGAAAACTACAACATGCAACATGCAAATGCTCCCCCTATATAGGTTACTCCCCCTCAACGGGACAATCTCTCCAAATATGCAATCCCTTTAAATAAAACCACATTACACCCCCTTTTTGTCATGAGATAGGCAAAGGAGTATTCCCCAACCGGGTTACTTTAGCAAAGAGAGCTATTAGCAAGATAAGTGCATAATCATATACAACAACTTTATGCAACTCAATTAATTGAGAGAGAATCATTGAGGGTTTTATTGTTTAGAAGAAAATGTGTGACTTAGTTGCTTTGGATGTAAGACATGTAACATCATGGTTCAAGCAAATGGTATTTGGCAAAGCAAGCATCAAAAGGGTTTCCAAAAGAATTCAAACCAATTTATACCCTTTTGTTATAAGCAAACAAGATATAGTTTATCAAAATGAATTTCAATTTAAAGAGCAACTATATCAAACTTTATGAGCAAAACAAGACATGAGTGACTTTTGCACCCTTTTTGATTTTTCCGGGTGGGATACCCGTATGATAGTAGTCTTGTTCAACTGATAAAGAGAGAGAGAAGACTAAATTTGGGTGAGACACCCGTATTTATTGCAAGGATACTAGATCCTTATTGGGTTTAGTCTTCTCATTTGCTTTCACACAGATTTTGCACTAGAGCAATCAAAAGCATATCATGCATATTATTTTAAGCATGTCATTAAAAGTTCTCATGTCATGGAGTTAAATTATGGGTCATTCAAGTGTACTTACCCAATCAAAATCTCCTAGTCCAAAAATGCATTTTTGAACATAGAGGTGACATGGATTACAAATCAAGCAAGGCACACTTAATAAATAAAAGCCATATAAGAATATATATAAGCACAACCAAGAATACTCAAGCAATTAATAAAGAAGCATAAAGTTGATCAAGTTTTTGCTTATTCCAACATGCAAGGTTGCTCTCTTTGCTTGAGTTCCCCATAGGGGTCAATCATCAAAACACATCAAGTCATATGACAAATTCCAATAGACCTACTAAGTGACTTGAACCTAGTTGAGTCTAAGGGCTTTGTAAATAAATCCGCTAGTTGATCATTAGTGCCCACATGCTCAAGAACAATGCATTTGTTTTCAACTAGTTCCCTAATGAAATGATGCCTAATGTCAATATGCTTTGTCCTAGAGTGCTAAACAGGATTCTTTGAAATGTTAATTGCACTCATGTTATCACAATAAAGGGTACGAATACCTTGATCGAAGCCGTAATCCACAAGCATTTGTTTCATCCAAAGGAGTTGTATGCAAGCACTTCCGGCGGCTATGTATTCCGCTTCAGCTGTGGATAGAGAGATGGAATTTTGCTTTTTGCAAAACCATGAGACCAAGTTGTTGCCTAGGAAGAAGCAACCGCTCGATGTACTCTTCCTATCATCACAATTTCCTGCCCAATCTGCATCACTAAAGCCAACTAAGCTAGCATTAGTGTCAAAAGAGTACCATATCCCATGGTTGGACGTCCCATTCACATATCGAATGATTCTCTTCACGGAGGAGAGATGGGATTCCTTGGGATCCGCTTGGTACCTAGCATATACACCCACACTAAAGGCTATATCGGGTCTACTTGCGGTCAAGTAAAGCAAGCTACCAATCATACCACGATAAAGACTTTGTTCCACACTCTTGCCACTAGCATCCTTGCTTAGTTTCAAGGTGGTACTCATGGGTGTGTCACAATGTTTGGCATTCTCAAGGCCAAACTTCTTCACTAGGTTCTTAGCATACTTAGCTTGGGATATGAAAATCCCATCATGCAATTGTTTGATTTGCAAACCTAGGAAGTAATTGAGCTCCCCAACAAGACTCATCTCAAACTCATGAGACATGACATCAACAAATTTTTGGACTTTGGATTTGTTGGTGGAGCCAAAAACAATATCATCAACATAAATTTGAGCTATGAAAAGCTCATCTTTGTTCCTCTTGATGAATAAGGTTTTGTCAACACTACCCTTAGTGTAGTCATTGTCAACAAGAAATTGAGTGAGGCGCTCATACCAAGCCCTAGGTGCTTGTTTCAACCTATATAAAGCCTTCTTGAGGCTATAGACATGATTGGGGTGGTGTGGATCCACAAACCCCTTGGGTTGCTCAACAAATACTTCCTCATGCAAGAAACCATTGAGGAAGGCACTCTTAACATCCATTTGATGCAATTTGAACTTGTGCACACATGATATGGACAAAAAAAGCCTTATGGACTCAAGACGGGCAACTGGAGCAAAAGTCTCCTCAAAGTCAATACCCTCAATTTGAGAGTATCCTTGTGCTACAAGTCTAGCCTTGTTGCGCACAATGTTGCCATTCTCATCCGACTTATTCCTATATACCCATTTGGTGCCTATGACATTAGTATCCTTGGGTCTAGGAACAAGAGTCCAAACCTCATTTCTTTCAAATTGGTTTAGCTCTTCTTGCATGGCAAGAACCTAAAACTCATCATTCAAGGCTTCATCAACCTTTTTGGGTTCAATTTGAGAGGTGTAACAAGTATAGCTAATTTGATTAGCTATTTGACGCCTAGTCCTAACACCTTTATTCATATCTCCAAGAATGTCATTCTTATTGTGGAGATGTCTAACCCATGGAGCGGGTTCTTTAGAGTCCAAAGATGGATCTCTATCAAGAGGTTGGATGACCTCTTCATCAAGACTTGACTTCACATCAATTGAAGTCTCACCATTCTTCTCCAAGAAAGGATCATCAAGCACAATGACCTCCTCATCATGGTCTCTAGTCTTAGGCCTACAATCATCTATGGCGACATTAGATGATTCCATGACACTCCGAGTTTTTAAATTGAAAACTCTATAGGCCTTACTATTAAGGGCATAGCCAATAAAAATCCCCTCATCACTCTTGGCATCAAACTTGCCAAGTTGATCTCGGTCATTTAGAATGTAGCATTTGCTCCCAAATGAGTGGAAGTAGCTAATATTTGGCTTCCTACCCTTCCATAATTCATAGGAGGTTTGCCTAGTACCGGGCCTTAGGAAGACTCTATTTCCTATGTAGCAAGCCGTATTGACGGCCTCGGCCCAAAGGTTCCTAGGGACATTATTGCTAAGCAACATCACACGGCCCATCTCTTGAAGGACCCTATTCTTCCTCTCAACAACCCCATTTTGTTGAGGAGTTCTAGGAGCCGAAAACTCATGGGAAATGCCTAAGCTATTGCAATAGCTTTCAAAACAAGCATTTTCAAATTCCCTTCCATGGTCACTCCTAATTCTTTTACTGCTTTTAATGTGTGAGTTCTTTTCATTTTGAATTTTAGTGCAAAGCATTTTAAATTTTTCAAAAGTTTCAGATTTTTCTCTAAGAAAATATGTCCATGTAAATCTAGAGAAATCATCAACACAAACAAAAATGTATCTCTTGCCGCCGAGACTCTCGGTTTGCATGGGACCCATAAGGTCCATATGTAGAAGCTCTAATGGCTCCTTGGTGGCGAGATACTTGCCTTTCTTGTGCATACTTTTGGTTTGTTTTCCTTGTTGACAAGGTCCACAAACGCCATCGACTTTCTTCCTAAGCTTAGGGAGGCCACGCACAACCTTGAACTTATCTAAGATCCTCAAATCTCGATAGTTCATGTGGCCAAGTCTTTGATGCCATAACTCAATTTCCTCACATTTGGACATATTGCAAGAGATAGCACTAGCTTCAAGACAATAGCAATTGTCACTAGATCTTTTTCCTTTTAGCAAGGTTTGTCCATTTGGCATTAAAATAGAGCAATCATTTTTGTTAAACAATACAGAGAGTCCATCATCATTAAGATGAGAAATGCTTATGAGATTTGCTTGCAAGCCATCAACAAGTAGAGCATTGGACAAGGAGGGTAAATCGGGAATGGAAATAGTTCCTTTCCCTATGACTTTCTTTCTAGATCCATCACCAAAGGTGACAAATCCTCCATCCTCCAAGACAAGGGATTTAAAGAAGCTCTTGTTCCCCGTCATATGCCTAGAACACCCACTATCCAAATACCAAGTGTTAGAGGCATTTGCCTTCAAGGCAATTTGAGCCACATAGCAAGAATAGTTATTCCTTCTAATCCACCTAGGTGTAATGTTCTCATTCCTAGTGGTATTAGTCACATTGGCTCTAGATTTCCTAGGATCATGCAAATTTGCTCTAGATTTCCTAGGAACATGCATTTTAGCTCTAGCTCTATTTCTTTCAATCATGCTCTTGATTCTACACATTTCAATATATTTGAAGCAATTAGGTCTAATGTGACCATCAACACAACAAAAGTGACAAGTGGGAATAAAATAAGAAGACATACCATGCCCTTGTGAGTACAAAGGGGCTTTCCCACGCATTTGAGCTTGTCTTTGGTGTTGGATTAGTTCTCTTCTTCTTTGTTGTTGAGTTGGAATGAATTGCTTCCTTGGTTGACCTTGCATGAATTGCTTTTTGGCTTGATGGTATTTCGGTTGAGGGAAACTTGCTTGATGCACCCTTGTTGATTGAGCTTGAGCTTGTTTCCCTTGTGCTACCTTGACTTGAGGATCTTTAGAGCACTCTCCTAGTTCGATCTTCTTCCTAGGATATTGTGGGGGTGGAGGCTCTTTGCTATCCAAACTCTTGACAAACACAATCTTGCTTGAGGATGAGGTCTCCTTGTCATCTTCATAGCCAAGACCTTTCTTATCACTTGGCCTCTTGCCAACTCCCAACATGTGGTCAAGTTTATTCGTGCTTGAAGTCATCTTAGCAATGATCTCTCTAGCTTCTTCAAGCTCCATTTCCATCAATTCCTCATTCCTTTTGGCTATCTTCACTTCTTTATTTAAGTGAGTAGCTTCGGTGGATAGCTTGAGATTCTCTCCTTTTAGCCTTTGAATTTCTTTCTTCATCTTCAATCTTGAGCTTTGAAAATGCTCAATGAAGCCTTCAAGATCCACTCCTCCTACATCCATATTTGTTGAATGGGATGAAGATTCACCATCGCTAGAGTCAACTTTACTTTGTTTCTCTACCTCTTCATCATCTATTGCTTCCTTACTCTTGAGAGAAGATGCGAAGGCAATAAAGTTTGCCACATGATCCTCATCATCTGAGGATTCTCCTTCTTCTTCCAAGTCATCACCATCGCTCCACGTGGCGGCCATGGCCTTTCCTTTCTTCTTATTTTTCAAATTTCCACAATCTGTGGAGATGTGTCCGAAACCTCCACATTCGAAGCATTGAATCCCTTTTCTTGTGGGCTTGTCTTCACTTGATCAAACTTCTTGAAAGGAGTCTTCTTCTTTATTTCCTTTCCTTTGGATCCAAATCCCCTCTTCTCAAAATTGATGAACTTCTTGAATCTTTTCACCATGAGGGCCATTTCTTCATCTGAGTCTTCTTCCTCCTTCTCAACCTTAGAAGTCTTCAGATCAATGCTCTTTTGCTTCTTTTGAGGTGTAGGTGTGGGAGTCCATCTAGACTCATATGCTAGAAGCCTTCCAATAACTTCACTTGGCTTCATATTCTTGTAGTCACTATTCTCCTCAAGAGCCGTCACTTTTGATTCAAATCTTGCTGGAAGCGACCTCATAATTTTTTGCTTGATCCTCCTATCCGAATAGGGATCACCAAGTTGATGGCTTTGATTGACTATGTCCATCATCTTCACTTGAAAGTCGTTGAAGCACTCATCCTCCTCCATCCTAATTTGCTCGAATTGTGTTTGGAGGACTTGAAGCTTGGAGTCCTTGACCACCTTGGTTCCCTCATGGGCCGTCTCTAGAATCTCCCATGCCTCTTTTGCAATTCTTGTTGTTTGGATCAATTTGTACTGATTGTCATGCATTGCACAAAGAATAGCATGCATAGCCTTGTTGTTCCACTTGGATGCTTCAAACTCTTGAGTTGACCATTCTGACTTTGGCTTGGGAACTACACTTTCGTCTTCAAGAGTCTTTTCCGGAAGAGCGTAGCCATCTTCAATTGCCATCCATGCTCGGTCATTTATTTGGCAAATATAAGACTCCATCTTGCCTTTCCAAGAGGCATAGTTTATTCCGGTGAGCAAAGGGGGTCTTGTGCTAGAGGCTCCCTCATTACCACTTCCGTTCCCACTCATAGTGTTTGGGTATGAATGAGATGAATGTTTATGATACAACAAACACAAACAAAATGCAAGACACACAACGAGCAAGGATCACCTAAGTGTATCTAGGAACCCGCTCTGATACCAATTGAAAATACACAAAGTGTGTCTAATACAACCTAGAGGGGGGGTGAATAGGTTTTAGTTGATTTATTGCCAACTTTTCGACTTAATCAATTTTAATAATCCTACTCCATATTAACAATCAATCAATCCAATATAAATATGCGGAAAACAATAAAAACACAAGGATTGATTTACGTGAGAAACCCTCCAACTGGGCAAAACTCACGGGCTATCCTTCTAGCCACATACGGTCCTCAAATCCACTATTTGAACGAAAGTTTACAACCTAGGTTGACCTCAAGTAACACCTACTTGGTCACTAACCCTTTCACTCTACCCAACGGGCCTTTAATAGTGATTCTTGACCACAAGCTTGTGCACTAACCCACTTAGTCACAAAGCTTAACAATCAATGAAGAGGTTAAACAACCTAAGTGAATATGTAAAAGATATTCAAGTATGCAATTAATGCTAGGCAACAATAAATGCTTATCTAAGGATTTAAAGATGTCAATAAATGCAAATCCTAGATATCAATATCTAAATGCAAATGCATGAAGATTTAGCTAGAAGGGTAAAATCGTCCTAAATGCTAGCTATTAATGAACAAGGCTCTCAACCAACACACAACAACTCAATCATGTTATAAATGCCAATAAACATAAAAATATGCAATAAAATCACATAAAAGAGCTAACCCTAGGCAAACAAGAACATAAATAAATACAATGAGATTTAGAGCATGTTCAAGTTACCTAGTCAATGAAAGCAAGAAGAATCCATGATGAGATAATGCTTGAAGAGGTTAAATGCACATGGATTTGTGTTTGGTTGAGTAAAGATGAGTTCTTGGGAGTTTCTCTCTCTATGGGAAGCTTGGCCTCTCAATAATGGCTTCTTGAACTCATAAAAACGAGCAAGGAAGAAGATAGAGCATATATAAGGGAGCCCTAGTTGAAACAGCGTCGTTTTGAACTTAGGGCACAAAATCCCGCCAATACCGCTAGATGGACCGCGTCGCAGGCAAGTGTCCAGACCGCGGTACACACAGCAGTGCACCGTCTGGACAACAACGCGGTGTAGGGCGCTGTGCATGCAGGTGCACAGGCCGCGGTATGGGCAACAGAGGCTTACTGGACAACACCGCGACTTGGGTCGCTTTGCGTGCAAGTGCACAGGAAGCGGTATAGGGAGCATGACCCTGCTGAGGTATACTGCTCTGTATGCCGCGGTGCACGCATGTCTTGCCAAGCGGTCTAGGCCGCGCTAAGAGAAGAAATTCTCTTTTCTGGGCAAACTCAACACACTAAGAGATGTGCAAAATGTGCAAGTGTGGAGTGTGAAAAGAGGCATACAATACATCATTCAATAACATGAAGATAAGAACAATAATGCAAGTGAGTGAGTGTGTGCAACTAGATCTCTTCAAAGAAAGTTAAACTAGTGAGATACCTTTGAAGTGCTCTTTGAGAGAGATGATATCCTTGAAGCTTGATCACACTCACGAGGCCTAAATTACCCTTACAAAGAATAATCCCCAATGTGGTTTGTCAACGAAATAAGCCAATCAAAATATGGGGAACTTACAATTAGATTAGTTTTCATATTATTAGTTTATTAGTTGTTTTTAGTTTTGTTAGTTTCTTTTTATTTCTTTGGTAGTTTTTGTTTTTGTTTGTTTCAGGACTCTATGGATTCCTTTTGGCAAAATTCAGGGTCAGGCTACGAGCCTAATGAGAATGCCTACATCTCGTTATTCCAGTCAAATTTCGTTGAAGATCAACTAAGAAATTTCATGAAGAATCATGAGCGGGAGACTGAGAAGATGATAGCTTCTCAACAAGAAACTCAAGCCTTCATAGAAGACAAAACCACCCAAATGCTCGAATCCGCCCAGCAGTTCACCCTGGTAAATCAGAGTTGTTTCCAAGTTAAAGCAACCAAACTGGTGGATCCCTCCAATTTCTCAAAAGAAGACATGTATAAGCTTGGAATAGAATTTGAAGTGGAGCGAAGCAAGAGAATGGACGAGATGGACATGATGATCAAGATGAACCAAGAGCTTATGAGCGTGAGCACAGAGCTAATGTTGGAAAGGGGTGTGTTAAAGAGAGAATGAAGCACTTCAAGAGAGAGAAGCCTTGGGAATGGAAAAGGCGAGTAATCTCCAAGAGTTGAACAAGAAACTATTATCTGGAGTGAAGATGCTCAGGGTTGAGAATGGTACTCTCAAGAAGACAAATGGCGAAGTCTTCGACAAAAACAAAGAATTGGAAGAACGAATTGAGAGATTTGAAGCCTAAAAGAGTACCGCATCGAAGGATTTGGAGAACTTAGTGAGGCTATCAAAAGATTTTGAAGATGAGATAGCTCACAAGTCAATGAAGATGCAAATGGAGGTTAATCAAAAAGCCAATGCCTTAGAGGATGCAAAGGTAGCACTAAGCAAAAAGGAGGCGGAGGTCAAGACGTTACAAGTGAAACAAATCAAACGTCCTCAAGACCACGCATCAAAGGGGAGTTCCTCTAACTCTAATATCTTTTGCTATGCATGTTCTAGGATAGATCATTTTAAGGCTAAAAATTACAAGCCAAATCAACATAGGAAAACTAGAGGTCCTAGGAATAGATGGAGTCCACCTAGGGTCAAGAAAATATGGGTAAGGAAAGACCAAGTGCACTTATATAGAAACATGTTAAAGGAAAAGATAATGAAGTCACCTAAATTTATTTGGGTAGTGAAAAATAGAGAATTTTCTAACTTGGTCAAACCAGCCTTAGAGGACCCTAGCCTCTCCATAAATGCATCCCATTGAATGATTTTGATGCATGTAGTTAGTTTTATGCTTTATGTTGTTTAAATTCAATAAATTGTGATGTTGGGATAGTTTGGTTAGAATGTTATATTTTGTGGATATTTGCACATTGAATTTATTGATTATATTTGTGGATGAAAGAGCCAGAGGCTCTTGTGCAAGTATGAATGCATGTGCTTTATATTGTTTAATTCGGTTTGGGGGTTGTTCATGCCCCATTCCGTCAATTTTGATAAAATGCATGATGTTAAGCTTGACTTGTTCTTCAATGATATATTGCATGAATTGCCTTTATTTTGTGAGCCTTGTTTGAGTCATTTTTATTCTGTTGGGGCATTGATTGTGGTTGATTAGTGCCTAGGTGTGTTTGAGTCATGTTAGGTGCGTGCCGCTAGGCCGGATTCTCTTGTCTTTAACATTGAGGACAATGTTGGGTTTTGGTTTGAGGGTGTAGACGCCTTTTTGAGTGGTCTTTTGTGTCTTGAGTCATTTTTGTGTCTTATTTTCGAAAAAGTTGCTGCTTAGCCAGAATTTTAAGCTTATTTAGCTTGGTGAGATACCTGGAGCATAGTGTTTATGGCGAATGTGTGTATGGTTTGTGTGCTTATTCAATAACTCTTAGTCACTTTAGGGGTCTCACTTGCACTTCATGGGCTAGTCTCATCTTCTGGTGTCCAAGTTTAGGGAACTCGGTGCTCAAGCGCCTTGTTCTAATAGTGGAGATTTCCCTTGTGAGATCACAAACACAAGCCAAAAGCGTGTATATTTGAGGGAATTTTTTTTTCAAATCTGTAAACACTATTCAAACACCATGCATAGTCTCACTACATCAAAAATCATCATTTGTCATTGAACATGCATCATATATGTGGACTGCTTGACGGAAACTTTTATTCCCTTGGTAGATTGATCCTTTGAAGTGATATTAGGAAATGTGTGTTTTAGCCACTCAAAAAGAAAGCCTAAATACTTCTCATTCCCGTAATATGTGTGCTCCCAAGCCAATTTTGAAGCCAAACACATATAGACTTTTCCATTCTACACCCACGTTATCCATAACCCAAGCAACCTAAACACTTAGCCAACCCTCTCTTAATTGATCTTGTTGAGGCTTAGGAATGTAAAGTTGTGCTTTAATTTGATAAATGGCGTGTACCTAGGCAAGAGTAATGAGTTGGGAAAATGTGCATAGTAAAAAGGCATGAAAAGAAAAGAAAAGAAAAGAAGCAAAAAGTAACAAAAGAAAAATATGCTTCAAATGCCTTGTGTAAATTTTAAATGCTACTCAAACGGGTAACATGGGTAGTTAAAGATTGCACGTAGAGTTTAATTGTATGCCTGGACGCCATATTGTATTTGGAAGTGGAGTTCCACGAGAAATCAAATGCTTAAGTGTAGAATGTATTGCCTTAACTCGGTTGATTAGTGCTTGTGCCTAAATTCTCATTCTTCTAATCACCATTCCCTGTGGCCACGTTACAACCAAATGGAAAGACCTAATTGATCTTAGGGGACGTCTAGATTGGGAATATTAGTTGATGAATGCTCTTTCCACGTTCATGACACGTGATTCTTTCATGAGACTCACTCACTGAAAACAGCGTTTATTCTACACTAAATGTATGACAATAAGTTGATTCAGTTACATAAATTCATTGGCATACATGTTGCATGAGTGTGAACCTAGGTTCTGAGAGGAAAGATAAGAGAAAATCCATGTGAGAACTTAGTGTCGAAGCGAATTATGCTCGAGGTGTGAGAGTGAGTAGTTTCTGAGGCGCGCGCATTTTAAGTGTGGGATTCATGTTGTGCCAGTTTCCTTTGAGGTGCCTTCGAGTTGTTTAGAACATTTTGCATATGCTCATTCCTCACTCCCATATTGCTTTTGTGTATCTCTCTGCTATTTGCTTCTGCAGCAAGTTTTTCTTTGTGTCTAGGAAATTCTTAGTTTGACTCGTTTTTAGTTTGTGTCTTATTTTGTTTTAGATTATGTTTGCTCGAGGACGAGCAAAGGTTTCGTTTGGGGGTGTTTGATCGTGCCTAAATTGTTGTATATTTCGGCCCTCATTCCTATTCTTTTGTCTCGTTCTTGAGTGTATTTTCTATATATTTTATGTCTTTTATGTCTAATAGGCTCGCTGGTGCTAATTGCAGGCAATAAATGTAATTCTGGTGTTAGAAGCTAGTTGTAGTGGTTCCGGCAGAAAACGGGCAAAACGAAAGACAAAGGATCATAACCAGCTCTACAGTGCAGGTCAAGTGCGGGCCACAACCGCACTCCTTCCCACAGCCGGGACCTGAATCATGAAGGAAAGATAAAGTGCGGGTTAAGTGCGGGTCATCCAACCGCACTTCACCCGCACTGTTGCTCAAGACAGAGGAGCTGATTCGTACCTGACAGATAAAGTGGGGGTAAAGTGCGGGTAATCCAACCGCACTCCACCCGCACTGTTGCTCAAGACAGAGGAGTGGATTTACACCTGACACCAGAGTGCGAGTACAGTGCGAGTAAAGTGCGGGTAAAGTGCGGGTAATCTAACCGCACTCCACCCGCACTGTTGCCCAGATCAGAGAACTGAAGATGAAGAAAACATTTACAGTACGGGTACAGTGCGGGTAATTCACCCGCACTCCACCCGCACTATGCGCACGACAGTTTCTTGTTTCAAGCTTAAGTGACCTATTTTTCCATCCTCTATAAATAGAAAAGGATAGGAACGAACCAAAGGATCGCCATACCTCCCAACACTTGTAGTCTAAACTAGAAACACATCTCCCTCTCATCCTAAACCATCTCTACTCAATCAAAGGCAACTAGGAGACTTGGATTCATGCTTCAAGGAAGGAGATTAATCTTCAAGGGTTCTCTCTACACTCTCTCTTAGTTTATTTGTTTGTAATAGAACATGAGTGGCTAAAATACCCCACTATGGGGTTGATGTTATTTGTTTGATGGATATTTTAGGCTTTGTAAATGAACTCTATGTGTTATATTTATTCTATCTCTATATTTCATTCCATTGCTTATATTGATTTCCATTATTGACTTGCTTGGATACACCCTCTTTGCACGTTGATTTGGATTACTTGAGTAGGCAATTAGGTTGTCTAATGCTCCATTGAATGGAAGGATTTCCGGAAATCCGGCTCTATAACCATGCTCTTAATCTAATCTTGAATTAGTGGCTTTCACTATACACTCTAGGTTAGCCACTTGTGAGAGAATTAGAAGCCTCCACTATACACCCTAGGTTGGATACTTTAGTGATTTTATGAGAACTAACCTTCGAGTAGAATTCGGTTGATAACCTCGAGCCTCATCCAATCCCAACCGGGTGGCCTTCACTATACATCCTAGGTCGACCACTTGTGAGGGAATTGGAAGCCATCACTATACACCCTAGGATGGCTACATTAATAATAGGTTGAGCCATAGCTAGATAGATGAGCATTCATGGAACAAGTCCCAATTGAGTAACTAGCCACTGTTGGTTGCTTAAGAGGGATTAATCGCTAGTAGAAGGTCTTCGTTATACATCCTAGGTTGACCTCTTGCTAGAGGTATATACAAACAATATATACCCTAGGTTGGTTACATTTGTAAAAACGTACTTAATTGAGAGTTTGTTGCAATTGCCCCAATATTCACTTACGAGTACATCAACTTCGTAGTTCCATCATCATTCATTCATCACTCCATTGTCATCCCATTTTATTTGCTTTCGTAGTTTAGTTTATATTATATCTTCATTCACCATCATTTTACTTTTATGCATACTAGTTATATTAATCCTAATCTTATCACCGCTACCCCGATCTCAGTGGACAACACCCGTGCTTACCGCTTTACTTGTATTTCTACAAGTGAACGCATCCCATAGGTTTTATAAATTGTTTTGACTGACGATTTTCTGACGGTAAAAACCTTCTCATCACCTGACCCCGTTCTCAAGGGCCGTTACATGAATCGGAAGCACGCCCTTTGAAGGATTAAAGAAGGTGAAGTTTTTTAGAAGAACTGAGATAGAAATACTATCAGGGATGCCATACTTGGACCTCAGGCGATCAATTGAATTACGGTCGATGATAGAGTCGGGAACAACCCTGAAGTCATAGGTAAGAAGCCTCTCCAAAGGGGTACCAGTAGCCGGGACTTGACTTTCCCTCACTGTTGTCGCCACCAATCTCTCTATCAGAATCTTCATCGACTAAATCCAGAGGATGGTCGGGATGATTAGAAAACCTGGTCCCAATGGACACGTTCCTGTTCGACCGCCGACGTTGCGGATTTGGTGGAGAATCATCTCTATCTAGGCTCCTTCGTGCTCGTTTTCCGTGGGCGAGGCCTATGACCTCCTCGCCATCGATGATGGAATCAACAAAGTCGTGATTGGCTTTCGACATGGTGGAATGAAGTTTGCGAGGATGAAGAATGAGAAGGGAGATGTTACTAGAAAGAAGGTCTCTCTTTAGAAAATTTGAAATTTGAAAAAAGTAAGGGAAGATATGAGTAAGGCGTTGAAATAGCCAAGTATAAATAGGCAATAGTACAGTAGCATTGGCCACGCACCGTCGAAATTTTTGGTAAAAATCACCTCGAATCGAGGGAACTACAGTAACACAGCAAGATTGACTTGGGAATACACTAGTTGGCTATTGCCATGTCACTCATGCAATTAATGGGAAGACTTCCCCCAAGACCCTTGTAATGGTAAAGAAGAGAAAATTCCCTAAATAAAATAGGAAATCTGACTCCAACCCAAAACTCAATCACCGGCGTTCAAGTCAGAGGGGACTTCTGTTAATAGCCAAATTTGGTTAGGGACCAGAGGGAAATTTTCCACCCTCTTAGTCTGGCTCCAGGCCCCAGGTTATCCACTAGGGGGACCACGGTTCCCGAAGTCAAGCTACGGTACCACCCCACAGAAATAAAAGGTGAGCTCCATAAACACCCGGAAAAAAGCCCTGCACGATCAGATCGAGCCCGCGCTACCATACCAGAAATCGGGAAGCTCCCCGAGGTTGAGACTACCTCGCAACCTCTCTGGAAGCTCGCCAAAACCCCGCTGTCACAGAGGAGTGTCCGCAGGGGGCCGTATTAAGCTCCAAGAGGTCAAGGGAGGTCAGACCAAGCTCCTGGCTAGACTAAGTTCATGAATACCGAAGCCAAGACACTGATCTACCTCGCTATATAAGACAATACATACCATATTGAACGACCACTATGAGGGATCACACTGTGAAGATACGAAGATACACTGGATCATATCTAGAAATATTACGTAAGTGTAGAACAAGTAATAGAGTCTGAAGAAAAAACAAACAGATCTCCACCAAGATAATCTCAACTCGCCTATTAACACAAAGTCAATGACATTTAAATGAAAAATCCCGTCCGATGAGGAAGGAAGAGGTTGAGAAAATCAAGGGAGAATCAATTGTTTTAACCTACCAAAATTATGTATAAATAAGAGAGAAAGAGAAAGGGAAAAGGGACTACTTTTCGACAGGCATACGAGAACCACCCTACTAGACCCTAGAGAAATTAAGAGCATTTGAGAGATATTTGTACATACCCTTGATAATAAAATCATCTTTATTCTTTTTCGGTTGTATCAACATTAGCTTATCATCTGAACTAACTTGGCATAAAATATATCTGACCCTGACCACCACCTCCGTGGTAGTGGTCTCGAGGCTGTTAATTGAAATTTTTCACCCTGAGCAAATTTTCAGTTAACAGATAGAGATAGACGAGCAGCTCAAAGTCAAGATGGAGCATGACGATATGAGATCCGCCAAGAGCCAAAAGAAGGAGGCGCCTAAGCCCGCACTAGTTCTGAAGAATCAAAACAAACCTCCCAACAAGTCTACGTACCAGTCGCCACCTTACCAGCCTCGGTGGAACTGGTACCCATTTAGGCAAACCTTTCCTAGTGCTACGCCTCCTCCTAAAGAAGTAGCGCAGATAGATAGGGAAGAAAGGGGGTACATTCATTACACCCCCCCCCCCCCTGAACGCATCCCGTGAGACTATCTATCTCACCATCCACGACAAGGGACTACTCGGGAAGCCCGCCCCTATAAAGGCACCAGCCGATTAGCGGAATTGTTATAAGTATTGAGATTTCCATGAGGATGTGGGTCACAATACCTCAGAATGCTACAGTTTTCATAACCAGATTGAGGCATTAGTAAGAGGAGGATGCTTGGTAGAATTCCTCCAACAAGTGTGTAATAAGATTGGCACTAGGAAGGAGGTGCAAGCAGAAATTAGAGCAACGGAGGAGAGAAGGAAAGCAAAAGGAAAGGATTTGATGGAGTAAATCCACGTAGTCAACACCATCAGCGGAGGTCCCACCCTGGCGGGAACCTCTAACAATTCCAGAAAGAACCACGCCAAAATAGTGCCCAGGATAGATGCAGGCCAAGATGTCTTCAAGGTTACCAAAGAATCCCCCAAATCTCCTCCTTCAGCATAGATTAACTTTAAGGAGGAGGATGTGTACAACATTATGCAACCCCATGCTGACCCAATGGTCATCATTGTACAAATAGCTAACAATTTGGTCCATCGCGTCCTAATTGACACCGGTAGCAGTGTCGACATTCTCTTCAAGGGTGCTTTGGAGCAATTCAACTTAAAGAATCCTTGTTACAACATCTACACTACACTACCCCACTGTATGGATTCACTGGGAACTCAATAGTCCCCATCGGATCCATGATCCTACCAGTGATAGTAGGGACAGTACCGCTCAAGCAGAATCTCATGACAGATTTCATCGTGGTAGACACTCCATCTGCCTACAACGCCATTCTAGGGAGACCTTATTTATTTGCTCTCGAGGGTGTCCTGTCCATCTACCACAATGTTCTAAAATTCCCTGTGGAAGACGAGGTAGGCGAGGTACGGGGAGACCAGCAGGCATCTCGCAAGTGTTACGTAGTATCTGCCAAGCAGTATGCACAGGTAACTATCGTGCAAGATCAGACTTTACCAGAGGAGGATTTTGAAGATGAAATGGGTTTAGTGGAACCCGAGGTAGAGGTTCCAGAGAAAAAAAATGGGAAAGGAGAAGAAAGAGGATGGGCCAGTGGCCATCCTGTAGATGAGATGGAAGAAATATCTATCAGGAAGGACGACCCTTCCAAGGTTGTCAGGATAGGTTCGAAGCTAGAAACAGGAGTAAATAAGGGTCTAGTGAAGCTTTTACAAGAATATGGCGACATCTTCGCCTGGAGTCATGAAGAGATGCTGGGGATACCAGTTACCTTGGCAGCTCACAGGTTGGCTGCAGATCCTACTTTCAAACTGGTTAAACAGAATATGAGGCATCTCAACCCAGAAAGGAATGCCGCAGTACAAGAAAAGGTAAACAAGCTACTAAAGGCAAAATTCATCAGGGAGTCCCGGTACCCCGAATAGATTGCCAACATAGTCATGGTGACAAAAAAAAATGGGAAATGGCGCATGTACGTTGATTACAATGATCACAGCTGCTCCCACTTGAAGGACAGCTTCCCGCTACCAAAAATCGACCAGCTGGTAGATTCGACCATGGGTAACAAGTTCATAAGCTTTATGGACACCTTCTTGAGGTACAACCAGATTATGATACACCCCACTGATCAAGATAACACCAGTTTCATAACCGGGCACGACCTATATTGTTAAAAGGTCATGCCATTCAGACTCAAGAATGCAGGGGCTACCTATCAGCGTCTGGTCAACGGTTTGTTCAAAGATCTGATATGAAATTCATTGGAGGTATACATCGATGACATGATCACGAAGTTCCAGGTAGTTGAGCAGCACCAGGATCACCTTCGTCAGACTTTCAAGATAGTTAGAGAAAATCAGATGACGTTAAACCCTGCTAAGTGTGCCGTCGGGGTTGCAGCCGGGAAGTTCCTCGGGTTTATGGTCAATGAGAGAGGGATTGAAGCAAACCCAGAGAAGATCAAGGCTATCCTGGACCTCGAATCTCTTACCTCGCTCAAACAGGTACAAAGCCTGACCAGATGAATAGCAGCCTTGAACCGCTTCATATCATAATGCACTCCCTTCTTCAAAGCCATCAAACAAGGGAAGAATAAGAAGTGGGACCAAAATAGCGAGTTAGCTTTCCTATCAATAAAGGAGTATCTTGTTAGCCCACCACTACTAGCTAACCCTATGCCAGGAGAAGAGTTACAGATGTACTTGGCTGTGTCGGAGACAGCTGTTAGCGGGGCCTTGATAAAAGAATGTGGAGGTGGAATTCAGCGGCTTGTCTAATATGTGAGCTACGCCTTGACCAAGTCAGAAAAGAATTACACTCTCCTAGAGAAGCTCGCTTTTGCATTAATAATCATGACCAGGAAGCTTCGCCCTTACTTCCTAGCTCATACAATCGTGGTGGTCACCAATCTGTCCCTACGCCAATTTCTTCAAAGGCCGGACGTATCAGGAAGACTTGTACTATGGGCCCTTGAGCTCACCCAATTCGACATCATGTATAAAGTCAAAAGTACAATCAAGGCCCAAGCTTTGGTAGATTTTGTGGTAGAATTCAGTACAATGCCTGATCGCGATACCATCCCAATCTCGGATCTGACCCTTCAGAAGGAGCAAGAACCTGAAGATTGGATCACCAATCAAGAAACCTAGGTCTTTTACACAGATGGGGCATCCAGTCAAGCAGGAAGCGGGGGTGGAATCATTCTAACTGATCTAGAAAAAGCCGAAAGCTCTCACTACTTCAGATTCGAGTTTAACACCACCAACAACGAAGCTGAGTATGAAGCTTTGTTAGCAGGAATGAGAATAGCAGCAGAGCCGGGAACTGATTACCTCCTTGCTAAATGTGACTCACAATTAGTAGTTAATCAGATAACAGGTCTATACTAGGCCAAAGGAAAAAACATGGCAACTTACCTCAAAAAGGTCCAAGAACTTGTATCCCGCTTCAAGGGGTTCAAGATCGAGCAGATACCCAGGCAGCAGCATCATAGGGCCGATGTCCTAGCTAAGATAGCTACAAACAGAGGACAAGCATTGCCAAAAGGGGTACCTCTCCAGATAATCTCTAGACCTAACATAGTAGAAGGAAGAAAAGTCAACCTTATGGATCGACTTCCATGCTGGATGGATCCCATCGTAGATTACCTTTAAGAATAAAACTTCCCTGAAGATCCTTATCAAGCTCGCAAGATCAAGAGAACCTCGGTCTGTTACTGCCTGGTGGAGGGACACCTTTACCGAAGAGGAAGATCTATCCCCTTACTCAGATGTCTACATCCCGATGATGCAAACTTGGCACTCAGAGAAGTACATTCAGGGCACTGCGGGAATCATACTGGATGAGAGGCGCTAGCTTACCAGCTGCTGAGCATGGGATATTACTGGCTAACCTTGCACCACGATGCGAGGAAGTTTGTACGGTCATGCTAACCATGCCAGAAAATGGCCAGTTTGCACCATTTGCCTGCAGAATGACCGTCCTCAATCAGCTCACCATATCCATTTACCTACTGGGGAGTGGACTTAATTTGACCTCTCTCAACCGTGTCTGGTCAACAAAAGCACACAATTGTGGCCATTGATTATTTTACCATGTGGGTGGAAGCGGAGCCCGTCACTAAGATCACAGAGGCAGACATAACAGAATTCATCAAGAAGAATGTGGTCTGCTGGTTCGGTACCCCGATGGTCATTATTACGGATTTAGGCAAACAGTTTGACAATGCTAGGTTCCGAGATTTCTGTAAGAACCTGGGAATCCAGCTTCATTTTGCATCTGTAGCACATCCCTAAACAAACGGTCTGGTAGAGGCCACAAACAAGACTATCAAGAGACTCATGAAGAGGAAACTCACACAGAAGAAGGGTAGGTGGGCAGATGAACTCCCGGATGTGCTATGGGCCTACCATACCACCAAAAGGACTGCCACTGGAGAAACCCCCTATTCACTAGCTTTCTGGGTAGAAGTTGTCCTCCCCATCGAGCATAAACTCACCTCTTTTCGGGTTCAGCACTTCGACCTAGAGGGGAACCAAGACAAGTCAAGAGCCAACTTAGACCTCCTGGAGGAAAAGTAGGATAGGATCGCAAAAAAGGTAGCAGTCTACCAAAGCCAGATTGCTTGGTACTTCAACATGAAAGTTAAGAACTGAAGCTTCAAGGAAGGGGACTTGGTTCTCAGAAAGGTAACCTAACATACCCGGAATGGGTCTGATGGTGTACTGTCACCCAATTAGGAAGGTCCTTACCCAGTTAAAATTGTAGTCCGAAACGAGGACTATAAGTTAGATGACATGGAAGGATGCTTCATCGACCACACCTAGAATGCAGATCATTTGAGGAGGTTCTACCCTTAGAACCTACAATGGAGACCAACCGAAATCACTTTAAATAGGTACTAGTGAATATTAGTTCTCATGCATATTTGTATCGCCTCTTGATTCATCAATAAAGAAGATTTTTCTCCATCTACATTTGTCTACATCTATCTATGCTATATCGACATAATCTGCCATTTTTGCCCTAAGACCAGGATAGCTACATAGCTTTCCTGATGCCCTGAACTGGATTAATCCCTCCAGGAGGATCTCCTTGAAACCAAGACTGGCCACATGGCACTCTTGATGCCATGGCCGGGCACTACCCCTCGCTAGGAAGGATCCAGTACGTAAGAGCATAGTTTCCTGACGGATCAAAACCTTAGCCGGCCACCACCCCCAGCTAAGAAGGGGTTGGATAGTAAGAGCATAGTTGCCTACCAGATCAAGGCCTCGGCCGGGTACCACCCCCCGCCGAGAAAGACCTGGTGCTAAAGTGGCCTTAGTTGCCTACCTGGATCTTATTGCCAGTGTGTTCGCCTTATTTTCACCAACGTGCCTAGGTTCCTAGAAACAGGAAGGCTAGTTACCACTGTATTCTCTAAAGTACTGAGGTTCCTAGAACAGGAATGCAAGGTACTAAGATTCGACAATGTTTTGGCCTCTTTTTCCCAAGGTACTGAGGTTCCTATAATAGGAATGCGAGGTACCTATATCAAAGTTGCGGCCTGGTACCAACCCCCGCCGAGAAAGACCTGGTGCTAAAGTGGCTTTAGTTGCCTACCAGGATTTAACTTACTAATATGTTCACCATTGTTTTCATCAAAGTACCAAGATTCCTAGAACAGGAATGCGAGGTACTCAGCTTAGATAATGTTTTTGCCAGTATACTCACCTAGATACCGGGATTCCTAAAGTTGGAATGCGAGGTACCTAAATTCACCAAATTGTTCACCAAGGTACCAGAACGTTCCAAACAAGAGCCCCAAGTACCGGGTTCAATCAAGTATATTACTATATTAACATATGTACCAGAATCCTCGATGCAAGGATATCGGGTACCTCGACCGTGATATCAACTAGGATCTGTGGTACCATTTGCAAAGGAATGCTTACACCTAGAAAGATGTCCACAAATCCATGGCTAGGTCCTGGTACCAGTTGCTTATAACGCTATGCTCCTATTCATGTTCAGTTCCTCGATTTACCAAATTTTTTGGTTAAGGCAGATTCATGCTGGGGTTTCCTACCCAGATTTCATACCACAGTTAGAGGCATGCAACAAAAGTCAGTCAAGGAAAGCATGAACAATAGCCAGATAAGCACAAGAAAAGGAATTTCTTCATTGATCAAATCAGGGAGCCCAACCCTTCTTCCATGTTACATACAGAAAACAAGAAAATATAAATAAATAATAACAGGAATTAAGTTGAAGATTCAAGCATGCCAGCTTCCTCTCCAATTTTCCGCCCACTTTCTTGACTTATTCATCCAACGACACTGATCTCAGCCAAGACGGATGTCAGCGACACCATTACGACCACCAAAGATAGGAATAAGGGCAGTGTTGGAATCATCAAATACATGAGGGGTATAAGGATAATCTTGAAACCATCCATGTTCAAGAGGCAACTGGGTACGAGGTCGCAGCCCGCCTAGGTAATGTCTACACCATTGGCAAGGGCTCAGCATCGTAAGCCACCACTCCTCCCGATCTTGGGAATCACTACCTATCATGATTCCCGGTAACTAAGTCTATCTCGCACTGTTATTTCCACAATTTCAAGCATCCTGCCAGTCAGAGAAATCGCATCTCCTCTTCATCCCACGGTGCTAACTATCACGATGATCATCAATAAATTTGATGAAGTTTTCGACTCTGTTGGAAAACAAAGGAGCAATGCAAAGAATTCTCAAGCAGAGCGGGGTATTTATAGAAGAATAAAGAGGATCTTGGTGAAGGGAAAATAGGGTCATTTAATGAGGCACAACACCCGGAATATGGGGAAAGACAGCTTCGCGAAGCATGCGCCTCTGCAATTTAATGTCTAAGGCAAACGAGCATATCCTGGATTGACAGGTGCGAGAACAATTGAATGCAGTGTCTGAACCAGGGATTCTTATTCTAGAATGTTAGAAAAGAAGTTCCACCAAGATATCCCTAAAAAAGATGTATACCATGACTACCTAGATCGCTAGGTACAGCGATCCATATTTGACTAATGTCTTGGTACCACTCCTGGACCAATCATGTATTAACTACATTTGATCGGGGTCCAATAGAAGATGTGTCAACAAATATACACCTGAGTACTAGGATTCTCTGAACAAGAATGCCCGATACCTTGAGTCCAACTGTAATCCCGCCTAAAGTACTAGGATTCCCAGAATCAGAATGCCTGGTGCCCAGTCTTCTCCCCCAAGTGAGACCTACTACTAGGTCCCTGGAGATCCTTGTATCGAGTACACGCCGTGCTGTACCTTTCAATCTTGCCAAATGTTAGAGCCCTTCTATAATCAGAAAATTGTTAAAGTCTACACTAGGGACTTTTCTTTAGATCAAGACAGAATTCAACCATGTGATTAGTGAACTACATACGCATGGAGCTAAAGAAAAGAAAGAAACGTTTTCATTACTAAAACTGGGGAGCCCATTCCCTTATCAAAGGATACAAACTAGAAAAAAAATTAAAGTTGACTGGATAAAGGATCAAGTTTGATCACACATCCCCCTACTCCTGGTTCGCCCTCTTCTCCCAGCTCCTACGGTCTGAACCTCACTATCAAGTCCAACTGGGAGCTCACCAGTTAATGGCACCACCAACTCGATAGGAGCCTTGTTTGCTACCTAGACCCATGCTATCACCGGGATCTCCACGTTTTACTTTTAATATACTACTACCAATAGTAAAACTTTAGGAAATATATTTCCTGATCAGAAAAAGATTTGTTTCTTAATTAAACAATTAATTAATAAATTAACTAATTCTTATTTAATTAAAACAATGAAACAAAATAATATATTAGGTTAATATATACACCTTGCCGCCCCACTTATATAAATGGGCCATATATTATTTTCTTATTTCATTTAATCCATTGGACGTTAAATAAAAGCCCACATGTGAACCAGACTCATTCTTACTAAAAGAAACAAGCCCACATGTCTCCTTTTAAGCCCACATTCTCAAGGCCAAACTTCTTCACTAGGTTCTTAGCATACTTAGCTTGGGATATGAAAATCCCATCATGCAATTGCTTGATTTGCAAACCTAGGAAGTAATTTATCTCTCCAACAAGACTCATCTCAAACTCATGAGACATGACATTAACAAATTGTTGGACTTTGGATTTGTTGGTGGAGCCAAAAACAATATCATCAACATAAATTTGAGCTATGAAAGCTCATCTTTGTTTCTCTTGATGAATAAAGTTTTATCAACACTACCCCTAGTGTAGTCATTGTCAACAAGAAATTGAGTGAGGCGCTCATACCAAGCCCTAGGTGCTTGTTTCAACCCATATAAAGCCTTCTTGAGGCGATAAACATGATTTGGGTGGTGTGGATCCACAAACCCCTTGGGTTGCTTAACAAACACTTCCTCATGCAAGAAACCATTGAGAAAGGAACTCTTAACATCCATTTGATGCAATTTGAACTTGTGCACACATGATATGGATAAAAGAAGTCTTATGGACTCAAGACGGCTAACCGGAGCAAAAGTCTCCTCAAAGTCAATACCCTAAATTTGAGAGTATTCTTGTGCTACAAGTCTAGCCTTGTTGCGCACAATGTTGCCATTCTCATCCGACTTATTCCTATATACCCATTTGGTGCCTATGACATTAGTATCCTTGGGTCTAGGAACAAGAGTCCAAACCTCATTTCTTTCAAATTGGTTTAGATCTTCTTGCATGGCAAGAACCCAAAACTCATCATTCAAGGCTTCATCAACCTTTTTGGGTTCAATTTGAGAGGTGTAACAAGTATAGCTAATTTGATTAGCTATTTGACGCCTAGTCCTAACACCCTCATTCATATCTCCAAGAATGTCATTCTTGTTGTGGAGATGTCTAACCCATGGAGCGGGTTCTTTAGAGTCCAATGATGGATCTCTATCAAGAGGCTGAATGACCTCTTCATCAAGACTTGACTTCACATCAATTGAAGTCTCACCATTCTTCTCCAAGGAAGAATCATCAAGCACAATGACCTCCTCATCATGGTCTCTAGTCTTAGGCCTACAATCATCTATGACAACATTAGATGATTCCATGACACTCCGAGTTTTTAAATTGAAAACTCTATAGGCCTTACTATTAACGGCATAGCCAATAAAAATCCCCTCATCACTCTTGGCATCAAACTTGCCAAGTTAATCTCGGTCATTTAGAATGTAGCATTTGCTCCCAAATGAGTGGAAGTAGCTAACATTTGGCTTCCTACCCTTCCATAATTCATAGGAGGTTTGCCTAGTACCAAACCTTAGGAAGACTCTATTTCCTATGTAGCAAGTCGTATTGACGGCCTCTGCCCAAAGGTTCCTAGGGACATTGTTGCTAAGCAACATCACACGGGCCATCTCTTGAAGAACCCTATTCTTCCTCTCAACAACCCCATTTTGTTGAGGAGTTCTAGGAGCCGAAAACTCATGGGAAATGCCTAAGCTATTTCAATAGCTTTCAAAACAAGCATTTTCAAATTCCCTCCCATGGTCACTCATAATCCTTTTAATGCTTTTAATGTGTGAGTTCTTTTCATTTTGAATTTTAGTGCAAAGCATTTTAAAATTTTCAAATTTTTCAGATTTTTCTCTAAGAAAATATGTCCATGTAAATCTAGAAAAATCATCAACACAAACAAAAATGTATCTCTTGCCACCGAGACTCTCGGTTTGCATGGGACCCATAAGGTCCATATGTAGAAGCTCTAATGGCTCATTGGTGGCGAAATACTTGCCTTTCTTGTGCATACTTTTGGTTTGTTTCCCTTGTTGACAAGGTCTACAAACGCCATCGACTTTCTTCCCAAGCTTAGGGAGGCCACGCACAACCTTGAACTTATCTAAGATCCTCAAATCTCGATAGTTCATGTGGCCAAGTCTTTGATGCCATAACTCAACTTCCTCACATTTGGACATATTGCAAGAGATAGCACTAGCTTCAAGACAATAGCAATTGTCACTAGATCTCTTTCCTTTTAGCAAGGTTTGTCCATTTGGCATTAAAATAGAGCAATCATTTTTGTTAAACAAGACAGAGAGTCCATCATCATTAAGATGAGAAATGCTTATAAGATTGGCTTGCAAGCCATCAACAAGTAAAGCATTGGATAAGGAGGGTAAATCGGGAATGGAAATGGTTCCTTTCCCTATAACTTTCTTTCTATATCCATCACCAAAGGTGACAAATCCTCCATCCTCCAAGACAAGGGATTTAAAGAAGCTCTTGTTCCCCGTCATATGTCTAGAACACCCACTATCCAAATACCAAGTGTTAGAGGCATTTGCCTTCAAGGCAATTTGAGCCACATAGCAAGAATAGTTATCCCTTCTAATCCACCTAGGTGAAATGTTCTCATTCCTAGTGGTATTAGTCACATTGGCTCTAGATTTCCTAGGATCATGCAAATTGGCTCTAGATTTCCTAGGAACATGCATTTTAGCTCTAGCTCTATTTCTTTCAATCATGCTCTTGATTCTACACATTTCAATGTATTTGAAGCAATTAGGTCTAATGTGACCATCAACACCACAAAAGTGACAAGTGGGAATAAAATAAGAAGACATACCATGCCCTTGTGAGTACAAAGGGGCTTTCCCACGCATTTGAGCTTGTCTTTGGTGTTGGATTGGTTCTCTCATCCTTTGTTGTTGAGTTGGAATGAATTGCTTCCTTGGTTGACCTTGCATGAATTGCTTCTTGGGTTGATGGTATTTGGGTTGAGGGAAACTTGCTTGATGCACCCTTGTTGATTGAGCTTGAGCTTGTTTCCCATGTGCTACCTTGACTTGAGAATCTTTAGAGCACTCTCCTAGTTTGATCTTCTTCCTAGGATGTTATGGGGGTGGAGGCTCTTTGATGTCCAAGCTTTTTACAAACACAGTCTTGCTTGAGGATGAGGTCTCCTTGTCATCTTCATAGCCAAGACCCTTCTTATCACTTGGCCTCTTGCCAACTCCCAACATGTGATCAAGTTTCTTCGTACTTGAAGTCATTTTAGCAATGATCTCTCTTGCTTCTTCAAGCTCCTTTTCCACCAATTCCTCATTTCTTTTTGCTATCTTTACTTCTCTATTTAGGTGAGTGACTTCGGTAGATAGCTTGAGATTCTCACCCTTTAACCTTTGAATCTCTTTCTTCATCTTTAATCTTGAGCTTTGAAAATGCTCAATGAACCCTTCGAGATCCATTCCTCCTACATCCATATTTGTTGAATGGGATTAAGAGTCACCATCACTAGAGTCATTTTCACTTTGTTTCTCTTCCTCTTCATCATCTAATGCTTCCTTACTCTTGAGAGAAGATGTGAAGGCAATAAAGTTTGCCACATGATCCTCATCATCCAAAGATTCTCCTTCTTCTTCCAAGTCATCACCATCACTCCACGTGGCGGCCATAGCCTTTCCTTTCTTCTTGTTCTTTAAATTGCCACAATCAATGGAGATGTGTCCGAAACCTCCACATTCGAAGCATTGAATCTCTTTTCTTATGGGCTTGTCTTCATTTGACTCAAACTTCTTGAAATGAGTCTTCTTCTTCATTTCTTTTCCTTTGGATCCAAATCCCTTCTTCTCAAATTTAATGAACTTCTTAAACCTTTTGACCATGAGGGCCATTTCTTCATCTGAGTCTTCTTCCTCCTTCTCAACCTTAGAAGTCTTCAAAGCAATACTCTTTTGCTTCTTTTGAGGAGTAGGTGTGGGAGTCCATCTAGACTCATATGCTAGAAGCCTTCCAATAACTTTACATGGCTTCATATTCTTGTAGTCACTATTCTCCTCAAGAGCCGTCACTTTTGACTCAAATCTTGCCGGAAGAGACCTCATAATTTTTTGCTTGATTCTCCTATCCGAGTAAGGATCACCAAGTTGATGGCTTTGATTAACTATGTCCATCAACTTCACTTGAAAATCATTGAAGCACTCATCCTCCTCCATTCTAATTTGCTCGAATTGTGTTTGGAGGACTTGAAGCTTGGAGTCCTTGACCACCTCGGTTCCCTCATGGGCCGTCTCTAGAATCTCACATGCCTCTTTTGCAATTCTTGTTGTTTGGATCAATTTGTACTGATTTTCATCCATGGCACAAAGAATGGCATGCATAGCCTTGTTGTTCCACTTGGATGCTTCAAACTCTTAAGTTGACCATTCCGACTTTGGCTTGGGAACTACACTTTCGTCTGCAAGAGTCTTTTCCGGAGGAGTGTAGCCATCTTCAATTGCCATCCATGCTCGGTCATTTATTTGGCAAATGTAAGACTCCATCTTGCCTTTCCAAGAGGCATAGTTTACTCCGGTAAGCAAATGGGGACTTGTGCTAGAGGCTCCCTCATTACCACTTCCGTTTCCACTCATAGTGTTTGGGTGTGAATGAGATGAATGTTAATGATGCAACAATCACAAACAAAATGCAAGACATACAAAGAGCAAGGATCACCTAAGTGTATCTAGGAACCCGCTCTGATACCAATTGAAAGTACTCAAAGTGTGTCTTATACAACCTAGAGGGGGGGGGGGGGGGGTGAATAGGTTTTAGTTGATTTATTACCAACTTTTTGACTTAATCAATTTTAATAGATCTACCCCATATTACCAATCAATTAATCCAATATAAATATGCAGAAAACAATAAAAACACAAGGATTGATTTACGTGAGAAACCCTCCAACTGGGCAAAACTCACCGGCTCTCCTTCTAGCCACATACGGTCCTCAAATCCACTATTTGAACGAAAGTTTACAACCTAGGTTGATCTCAAGTCACACCTACTAGGTCACTAACCCTTTCACTCTACCCAACGGGCCTTTAATAGTGATTCTAGACCACAAGCTTGTGCACTAACCCACTTAGTCACAAAGCTTAACAATCAATGAAGAGGTTAAACAACCTATGTGAATATGCAAAAGATATTCAAGCATGCAATTAATGCTAGGCAACACTAAATGCTTATCTAAGGATTTAAAGATGTCAATGAATGCAAATCCTAGATATCAATATCTAAATGCAAATGCATGAAGATTTAGCTAGAAGGGTAAAATCGTCCTAAATGCTAGCTATCAATGAACAAAGCTCTCAACCAACAAACAACAACTCAAACATGTTATAAATGCCATTAAACATAAAGATATGCAATAAAATCATATAAAATAGCTAACCCTAGGCAAACAAGAACATAAATAAATACAATGAGATTTAAGGCATGTTCAAGTTACCTAGTCAATGAAAGCAAGAAGAATCCATGATGAGATGATGCTTGTAAGATGTTAGATGCACATGGATTTGTGTTTGGTTGAGTAAAAATGAGTTCTTGGGTGTTTCTCTCTCTAAAGGAAGCTTGGCCACTCAAAAAATGGCTTCTTGAACTCATAAAAAACGAGCAAGGAAGAAGAGAGAGTATATATAAGGGAGCCCTAGTCAAAACAGCGTCGTTTTGAACTTAGGGCACAAAATCCCGTCAATACCGCTAGATGGACCGCATCTCAGGCAAGTGTCTAGACTGTGGTACACACAACAGTGCACCGTCTGGACAACACCGCGGTGTAGGGCGCTGTACATGCAGGTGCACAGGCGGCGGTATGGGCAACAGAGGCCTACTAGACAACACCGCGACTTGGGTCGCTATGAGTGCAAGTGTACAGGAAACGGTATAAGAAGCATGACCCTACTGACGTATACCGCTCTGTATGCCACGGTGCAAGCATGTCTTGCCAACGGTCTAGGCCGCGGTAAGAGAAGGAATTCTCTTCTTCGGGGCAAACTCAACACACTAAGGGATGTGCAAAAAGAAGTGCAAGTGTGGAGTGTGAGAAGTGGCATACAATACATCATTCAATAACATGAAGATAAGAACATAATGCATGCAAGTGAGTGTGTGCAACTAGATCTCTTCAAAGAAAGTTAAACAAGTGAGATACTTCTGAAGTGCTCTTGAGAGAGATGATATCCTTGAAGCTTGATCACACTCAAGAGGCCTAATTTACCCTTATAAAGAATAATCCCCAATGTGGTTTGTCAACGAAATAAGCCAATCAAAATATGAGAAACTTACACTCTGGACCAGTATCATTCTGTTGGCTCCTATCCGTTTACATCGGGCCCCTCACAGCCCTAGTGAGCCACCGAAGTCCCGCCGTTTGAGAAAATTCCAGATGCTTCTCATATTTGTTGAGGCCTCCTACATGCCTTAGCAAGCTTCTAGAGCAGCAGCAACACTGTAAAACCACTGGCTCTTCACTTTTTGCATTGGGCCGATCAACACCCAAGTTACTATTCATTCAAGGAGGTCCAGAGCCTCATTTTAGTTACTCAGGACTTCTATGATCCCAAGCATGCATATGGACTAGTATCATGCTAGTGGCTCCTATCCGCTTATGCCGAACCACTCAACTCCTTAGTGAGCCACCGATGTCCCGATATGGTCTAGGAAAGCCTAAAGGCTTCCCTTATTTACAAAGGCATCCTACATGCTTTAGCAACCCTTTGGAGCAACAGCACTGCTACAAGACCATTGGCTCATCACCTAATATACCGGTTCGCTCAATGCCCAAGTGAACCACTATGGTCATGATTCGTTCATGGAGGATCCAAAGTAACAATTCAGTTGCTGGCGACTTCTAGGATCACAAACATGCCTCTGGACCAGTATCAAGCTGGTGGCTCCTTTCCATTTGTATTGGGCCCCTAAATGCCCTAATTAGCCATCAAAGTTTTGATCTGTTCGAGGAAAACCTAGAGGCTTCCCACATTTTCTGAGGCCTACTACATTCCTTAGCAAGTATTTGGAGGGGCAGCACCGTAGCAAAACCATTGGCTCCTAACTTTTTGTACCGGGTTGGTCAACGCCCAAGTAAGCCACTGCGGTTCTGATTCGTTTGAGGAGGGTCCATTGCCTTATTTCAGTTGATGGGGACTTCTAGAATTAAGCAATCCTGTGGACCAGTATCATGCTGGTGGCTCCTCTCCGTTTGTACCGAGCCCCTCAACGCCCTAGTGAACCACTGAAGTTCTGAACCGTTCGGGGAAAGCCTAGAGGCTTCCCACATTTGTAGAGGCCTCCTACATGCCTACACAAGCCTCTGGAGTAGCAGCACCGCTGTATGACCAGTGGCTCTTCACTTTTTGTACCACCCAAGTGAGACACTGAGGTTCTGTTTCCTTCGAGGAGGGTCCAGAGCTTCATTTTAGTTGCTATGGACTTTTTGATGCCCAAGCAAGCTTCTGGACCAGCATCATTATGGTGGCTCCTCAATTATTGTATCGGGCCCCTCAACGCCCATGTAAGCCAACTAGGTTTTGGTTCGTTCGAGTGGAGCCCGGAGCTTCATTTCAGTTGCTGGTGACTTTTTCATGCCCTAGCAATCCCCAAGACTAGCATCATGAATGTGGCTCCTCACTTATTATATCGGGCCCCTCAACGCCCATGTGAGCCACCTAGGTTCTGGTTCATTCGAGTGGAGTCCAGAGCTTCATTTCAGTTGCTTGGGACTTTTTGATTCCATAGTAAGCCTATAGACCAGCATCATGGAGGTGGATCCTCACTTATTGCATCGGGGCCTTCAACGCCCATGTGAGTCACCTAGGTTTTGGTTCGTTCGAGTGGAGCATAGAGCCTCATTTCAATTGTTAGGTTATTTTTGAAACCCAAGCTAGCCTTTGAACCTGCAACAATAACTTAGGAGTAGAAGCACACCATTCTCTCTAGCAATCATGTGGAGAGCGATGACTGTAGGGAAAAATCGATATAAAACGCAGCGGAAGAAATGAAAAATAGATTTCGTATGGTTTTAAAATTTTTCTCAAAGTTGAACCTTAACCTTTTAATTAATTAAACTCAAATATATACGGTTAGAGTTAAATACCTCTTGACGCGTGATCCGATTGACTTACGTCGATTGGTAATCCGTAAAATCTTTTCCAATGCCCGTGAACAGTACCCGCATGAATAGTGATCATGAACAGTACCCCCGTGAATAGTGATCGTGAACAGTACCACGAGATCTTCCAATCCGAACACGTACGTGAATCACCTAGGAGCGTGGTCTCCCTTTTTCTTTGAATTGCAAACCTGAGAATGGATGAACAAATTTTTCTTTTTCTTTTGTTAGTCACAAAACAATCAAAAGAAGACAAAAATTATTCCTGTCACTTTTGAGTTCTCAATCTAATGATCGAAACTCGCGTGAACCTAATTCGATGTTGTACACAAAAGCTTATTGATGAACAAGCAATCAGTGTACTATCAAAGAATAATCTCTTCTCTCTTTTATGTTTTTTAGAATAAAAATTATCCTTTTCTATGAATTGAGAAGAAGAAGAAAAATTGAATCATTCAATCAACTATGGTGGCCGAATTCTATATATGTTATTATATAGGTGGCCGAAATTTTGCTTCCTCTTCTATTTAGGATTGCCGAAATCTTCCTCTAAATGGACTAGGGTTGCCGCAAATCACATACCAAAAAGAGTTTGTGTTGCACCCTAATTTCCATCAACCTTTAGACTTCAAAACCTAATCCAACTCATAGATATTTTTATTCTTTTATTGACTAAATAAAAAGACTTCTTATTTGATTAAATAAATAAAATTAATTATTTATTTTCTTATCAAACAAGTCTTTTACTTTTAATATACTACTACCAATAGTATAACTTTAGGAAATATATTTCCTGATCAAAAAAAGATTTGTTTCTTAATTAAACAATTAATTAATTCTTATTTAATTAAAACAATGAAACAAAATAATATATTAGGTTAATATATACACCTTGCCGCCCCACTTACGTAAATGGGCCATATATTATTTTCTTATTTCATTTAATCCATTGGACTTTAAATAAAAGCCCACATGTGAACCAGACTCATTCTTACTAAAAGAAACAAGCCCACATGTCTCCTTTTAATATATTAATATAATAGTGCAGCCCATTAATTAAATAATAGACATATTATATTCTTGATATATTAAAAACAATTCTAGATGGACCCTTAAATCGGCCCGGTAGAATATATCAATTGATCCATGCAAATACGTGTGGATTGGGGATCTTGGTGGGCTATCTAAATTTAAGCTTCAATAGACACAACCTAATCACAATCAACAAATGATTCACTTATGTCCAATCTATTAATTTTGACTCATTCCACTAAAGAGCTAAAATTGAACTCTTAAATAAAGATAGAATAAGGAGATGTTTCTCATTCATACCCTAGACAATCTTATAGGAGATGGTGTATCCTCGTGAATAATATCAGTAATCGCCAAGAGCTCATAGACCGCCTATAGCTCTCCAAGTTACCATATTTCCTCATATGACCACATTTCGAACTTGGATACTTTGACTTGTCCAGAAGCCATGTTTTCCATAATCATTATTGAAAAACTCAACGTTGAGATTTAATATCCAATACCTCAAAACATCCATATGATGATATTATACTCTCATTTAATAAATGGAGCCACGATGTCCATATCTATAAATGAAGTCCTCTATCGATTAACAAATGTATACCACCAAACTATCGAGGATACACTATGCTATATAATCGTACTCATTGATAGCTCTAATGATAACACTTGCAACCATAAGTCCATCATTTATCTCAGGATTAAGATAGACTCTCCGATTGTCCTCTTTAATGAAAAGACTTATATCTAGTGACGGTTCTAGATAAAGTATTTCATTGTGATCCAGTTCAATGCACCTAGTGCACTAGATTCTTTTACTCGAAAACCTTTCGATGATTTTAGACTCATCATATTCATTTGATCCCACTCAAATGCTAGTAAAAGAATTCTACAACTTTAACAAGATAGAGGTGCCCAACCTTTAACTTAAGTTGTGAACGTTATTCAAGACTAACTAAAGAATTGTGTCTACCTCATAAATATCCGGATGTATGAACAATTTTTCATGTCCCATAGTCTTTTGACCTTATGATTATTTATCTTGACAATTATAATAATAAATGCTATAAGTAATTGTAAGAATCAGAATTCACTTTATTAATATGAGAAGATTGTCAATTACAATATTACACTCTTGCCATTGAGCATAATCCTAACAATGAACCCTACTTGAGAAGACTTTTTCGAATGACAGTCCATAATAAAAGCACCTTTTTAGAAGATTTGATCTAGTGACTGATCTATAATGAAAGCTCCTTGGTAGAAATTTGATTTAGTACCTCATTATTTGATATGGGTCCAGTCTCCCCAAGATTCCTAGATCTGGGTATTGTCCCTTCAAGATGGGATCTAGTCGTGGTTCTAGTGGCCCACAGAATCCTTGAACCGGGCTGCTCGGAAGGGCAGTCTCTATGCTTTGGGCTGGGTATTATCCCCCCAAGAAGGGACTTGGGATTAAGTGGCCCTGGTTGCCTACCAAGTCCAGGATCCGCAGTCGTGGCCCTAGCTGCCCTCCTTATCCTTGAACCTAACTCCTCAGAAGAGCAGCCTCGATGCCTTGGAATAGGTATTGCGCCCCTGCCCTCCTTATCCTTGAACCTAACTCCTCAGAAGAGCAGCCTCGATGCCTTGGAATAGGTATTGCCCCCCCCCCCCCCCCCCCTTAAAAAAAAGGGACATGGGATTAAGTGGCCTTGGTTGCCTACCAAGTCCAGGATACGGAGCCGTTGCCCTAGTTGCCCGCCGCAACCTTGAACTCGGCTTCTTGGAATAGCAGCTCAATGCCTTGAGCTGTTGAGCATGGGTATTGTCCCCACAAGAAGAGATCTGGAGTGGTGGCTCTGGTTGCCCGCCGTATCCAGGAAATTGAATCCCTTATTGTGGAAGATCTGATCTTTATTCCTTAAGCATGGGTATAGTCCCCTCCAGAAAAAACCTTGAGAATTAGGTATTGTCTCCTCAAGAAAGGATATGGAGTCGTGGCCCTAGTTGCTCGCCATATCCAGGACAGTGAATTCCCTATGGTGGAGGATTTGATCCTTATTCCTTGAGCATGGGTATAGTCCCCTCAAGAAAAACCTTGAGCATTGGGTATTGTCCCCTCAAGAAGGTATCCGGAGTCGTGGCCCTAATGGCCCGCGTATCCAGGATAATGAATCCTTTATGGTGGAGGATCTGGTCCTTATTCCTTGAGCATGGGTATAGTTCCCTCAAGAAGTACCTTGAGCATGGTATTGTCCCCTCAGGAGCAATCCAAACTCGCGGCCCCGGTTGCCTGCTGGATCGGCATAACGAGAATTCTCCATGTGATTTCAGGGCAAGCCTCCAACGTCTCGTAGATCTCCAACAATAAAGGCTAGAGGGACTTCTGTTAATGCAAAATTTTGATCATTTACCCAAGAGAGAATTCACAAGGCATATATCTAGGAGAACCTCCATTCGGTCCTCTTCCACATGAGCTCCCCTACGAGATCCTCTATGAATCTCCCTTATGGGATCTCCTTTACCGGATCCTCCGATCTCCCCTACCGGATCCTCCCTTCTTGGCGGTAAGTCTACACCAATGCAGCGCCTCTATATGAAATCCCCTATACATCAAACCTACATTAGGGTACCATGGTACTGGGGGTGCCAAGGTACCGCGGTACTAGAACCCTCCTAAAAAAGCTCCATATTGTCCCTCTTACTTGGCTACTACCCTTCTAGATAAAGCTTTATATTGTCCCTCCTACTTGGCTACTACCCTCCATGAGAAAGCTCCATATTGTCCCTCCTACTTGGCTACGACCCTCCTATAGCGAGCTCCACTTTGCCAACAATACCCATCACATTCCCCCATTTATCTTTAGTAAAGTCGCTTAAAATGTATACGTTTAAGGGCAATGTATAATGTACCCCATTCACACAATTAATAAAGTGGCATTTCACGTTTGATCAAGTCTTATTGAACTCTCCCCTCCATAAGCAACTTTCATGACTAGTCTTGCCACTCCCGATGTCGGTCCCTGGTAACTGGACCTAGGGAATACCGGTACCAACTCCAGTCTGAACAAGGCCACATACCCTACCAGGTTCGGGCCAAGCGCAGTGCACCCGTACACCGTGGTCAACTGGTTCTTCAAAAGTCCCCACCGGATTTTTAGGGTAATATATATATATATATATATATATTATTTGCTTCTTAAAATTGCTATCAAATGCACCAATGTTATCAAATAATTACTTCCAAATATTTTTTACACTAAAATTATTATATAAGTTGATTTTGATTGTCAAAAGCAATACCAATGTGGCACGAAGGGTTTCTTTAAGAATAAAATAAAATCATACGATCAATTTATAGAAATTGGAAATAGAAACTAATCTAATAAAATTGGAAAATCCAATTTGAATATCCAACAACCCATTCAATAACAATATATGAATTGTTTTCATCTGAAATTATATGACAATCAATCATTTATAATTTTGGAATGATTTAGGTGCTGTGTTAGTACTTGTTAATTAATTACCTGAAACAAAGAATATTAAAGTTATCCAGAATCTTTAATCATTACTCGGATAAAAAAAAAATTTAAACAAGTAGAAAATCCGATCACACATTAATAAGAAACTGAACACCTTCAGTACTTCATACAATTAACAAAAACATTAAAAAAAAAATTATCTTCTCAAATCAAAACTTTATTTGTTGAAACATGAAATAACATATATAATTGAACCTCACAAAAATAAAAGGAAATTAAGCAAATTTTGAAAATTGACTGTATGACTTAGAAAATGTTATTGAGAGTGCATTCTCGAGGGAGACCCTGAGGAAATCTTTTAGTGTCTTTGCAGTAATCATATATCTTATACTTGTTTTGCGCCCATTGCATCTGTCCTTTTTTACTAAAATCAAGCTCTTCCCAAAGCCACACATTATTACCATTGAAACTTGAATCGCAAGAAGATTTCCCAAAAGACCATACACAGCCATCAGCACTGAAGTTCCTGAATGAGGCAGTGAAGGGCGAATATGTCCAGTCTGTCTTGACACGTCCCCCTTGTGTCGCCCAGTCGTCCGCATTCCACAGAGTAGCATGGATGTTCATTGGCTGATTGTTTGGAAATGGAATGTCAAAAACCTCCATGTTCTTGAATTCTCTAATTGGAATTCCATCCACATAGAAGCTGAGTATACAATGAAGCAATGAAACTATTGTTCAGATTTATAAAAAAGAACATGTTCAGGTTAATTTTGCAAATTGATGTGTGCTTACACAATGTGTTTGGAACTCCAAACAATTGAATAGGTGTGGAAATCTGCAGTGGGGTCAAACCAGAGGTAGAATTGCTGCTCTCTGTCACCTTTGCCTTGGCAGATCACATTTGTATGTAGAGTGTAAGGTTGACCAGTTACATTTCCTAAGAATTCGAAGTCTATTTCATCCCAGTTTGGCCCGGTTGAGGTCATCTGAAATGCAAAACGTAAATGTCAAGTAATTACTAGACTCACAAGTCAGAAGTAATTAGGGCAACAACTTTGAAAAGGAGCTCATGTCCAAACACAGGCTTAGCTATCAGGGGAGAAACCAGTTTTATCAAATTTTGAGGGATTAAGGGCCAATTTAAAATTTTTTTAAACTATAACAGAAAAATGAAAAATAAAAAAGTAGGGTAAATGTTAATAATTTTTTTTATATTTGTGGGCTTGGGAGCCAAGCCCCACCCAACTATGTGGCATGGACACCGACTATTATACGGACTTTGTATAGTTGCAGGATTACTTATTAGTCATTGGGTTGAAGTCATTGGATTCGATCCAATGATCTACAAAAATCAAGAATTTAAAAAATAATTATAATAATAATAACTTCATCTCATAACTATGTCTGCATTTGCATAGTAGATAAATCCGATAAACAGATTTTGAAAGAAAACAAAAATACAATCACATCAGGACTCCAAATTGTGAACACTGCTCCAAAACTGGTAACTCTACCGACCAAACAACAGAATTTTGTATAATCATATTTGTAGACAGGTTACTTACATAGAAGGTAGTGACAGTGCCGGCAGAATTTCCAGGGACAAGCTTGATCTGCATGTCAATCTTTCCAAATTGATATTTATTATAAGATTCGAAACCAGCACCGGAATCTTTGTCAAGGTTGAGCGTAAGAAGATTGCCAGAGTTGAGTATCTCAGCTTTGCCAGGTCCCCAAACGATATCAACATCGCTGTAGAAGTTTCCGGCAGAAGTAACCATCAAGAAGCTGGCCAGTAGTGACAAAAGCAGCGTTAGTACTGGCACATTAGATGAAGAAGAAGAAGAAGACGCCATTACTGCTTTTGTCTATTGAAAATGATTTTGAATGAATATTGAAGAGTGATTTTGATGGATTGTCACATATGCATTTTTATATATAGGATAGAAGAATAGTGAGGATTAGGAAGCTGTCTGGTTTGTAGTTGGTGGGCAAAAGAAGAGTTTCTAAGCAGGCTGTTGCTATAGGGACTAGTGGGCTCCCATGATCTCATGATCATAGTCCTAACTTAGCAGCCTAAGCTGCCGTCCCATTATACACGGTTTTGAAGAGAAAAGTCACATAAATGAAAATTTAAATGGGAATTTCTACAATACTAAAAAGTAAAATTTAGTATCAGTACTAAAGATATGTTATCTTAATGTTTAGAGTTTTAATTTTGTTGTATATGTCAATAACAGCATAATTAAATTCGTAATTCGAATTCTAATGTTATGCGGTATAATCATAACATACAAAACCTCACTCAAAATATTAAAATCAACTAGAACCACATTTCTAGGTAACTAGACCGAAATTGATGCGGCAATGTAATTCATGTATTTGACCCGAAACAAGGAACCTGTTTGATTATGTAAGTCAACTATCTGTCTTTTCATTATTTTATAATTTGTTTTCCAGTTGTTGTGGAGTTTGGTATGTCGACTACTTTCTTGTGACTGCGAAAGACACTTCAACAAGTAAAGATTGTTTGTAATATTAATCCGGCTTAACTGATTTGCATCAGGCAAAGGCAAACCGGTTGATTTTGTAAGCAATTATATTGATGAAATCCTCAAAATCATGCCTTTGAGAAAAAAAAAAAAACAATTTTTGGTTGATCATCTTATAAATGGCATCAAGTTATATAACGTGCAGTGATAATGTATCACACTGACATCAAAATATGGTACAAATTAAACAGTTTATAAATTGTTGTCCTAAAATATATATATATATATATATATATATATATATATATATATATATATTTCAAAATAAAATAAAATAAAATGGGCTGACGTGATTCCCGTACTTCATTTTACGATTATAGACCCTGAAGGCCTGAATAAAATGAGCTCCATTAATCCGAGGTCAATTAATTATTCTAGTTTCCTTCCATGTGGTACAAGTTTGGAACGAAGATCGGGTTTTAATCTAAGCTTTATTTTATTATTAATATTTTTTTTTGAAGTGTTACAAGAATTATTACAATAGGACCGTCGGAACCTGCCGAGATCAAACATTACATGAGCGCGGTCCAGATATCTACTCTCAGAACGGGAGATAACTACTCCCACAATCCGGGAAGAAAACTCCCCACAAATGCTTGTAAAATGCGCATAGTGGGATTTGAACCCCTCACCACATATGTGGAAGGGAGGTGCACTACCAACTTTGCTAAGAGACGAAGTGCTATTTTATTATTATTATTATTATTATTATTATTATTATTATTACATACCTTCTCACTTACAAATTAAACCCCCTGACATAAGGTATTTAGATCAAAATCTAATGTATGTTATGTATTCCCTCTCATGACTCATTATTACATAACAAGCCTGAGTTTGATCCAAATGTATAAATAGTTGGTTGGGTTGAATTCATAAAGAGTCAAAAAAATATATGATTTTACTATTTTTAACCATCAATTTTAATATTACTATTTTCATCACTTTTGATAGGTTTTAAACAAAATTGCCCCTAATAAAATTGAAATTAAAAAATAAATGAAAAGGGGGTTTTTTCTCTGATGGGGTTATGGGCAGAAAGAGAAAAAGGGTTTCGCCTTACCTTTTTTCCGTCGCCGTCACCGTCGCACCCTTATCCGTCGTCCGTCGTCCATCGACAGCACACCCTTGCCGTTTTCTCTCGTTGACAACAGTGCTTGGAGAGAAAGAAGAGTGTTTTTCTCACCATTGGTTTCTCCCATT
This sequence comes from Dipteronia sinensis, assembly GCA_033220585.1. Lineage (NCBI taxonomy): Eukaryota > Viridiplantae > Streptophyta > Magnoliopsida > Sapindales > Sapindaceae > Dipteronia > Dipteronia sinensis. The sequence continues at coordinate 17,060,321 of CM065638.1, read as the reverse complement.
TTGTGAAGGAAGAGCATATAGTGAGAGACCTGTTTCTTACCATTCTATCAATGGCTTAAAAATATGAAAAAAAAAATCAACTAAAAAAATGGAAAGGTAGCCAAACACAGCTTGTAGCAATTGGTTAATTTTCAAATTGGCCATCATATACTTTTATATTTAGCAACACAGTAAAGTTAAATCTTAGAAATGCCTTTGTATTTATCAAATTCTAAATTTTTTGCTTATGTGCATAGAAATGGAGGACCTTACTGCTAGCATTAGCCGGGAGCTTGTAAAGGAGAGGTATATTGCTATAAGGAGGAAGGCTTTGAACAATAGTTGTTATCCCCACTGTGATGTTAGAGTGCAACCTCCATTATGTGGTTTCGTTGATGGCTTATATAGTTCTTGGGTCCAAAGAAGTCTCCACGTACATAACTAAACAATGACAGTTGTGGTGTCTTCATTTGTAGCTTGGTCAAAATCTGTGTATAAGTTTTTGTAGTGTACCAGAAACATATTTGATATAGAGTTGTAGTTGTTCTTCATTCTTTGAAAAATGTTAAGTTCAATTTGGAAAATGTAAAGTTCAGTTTTAAGTTTCATCAACATTATAATATTATACTCTCATATCAATTGAGAAGTTTCTTTATCTATTTGATATTCTTTTTTCTATGAATGAATGTAAATTGCAATGCATCCGACATGTAAATTGCAATGACTGGCATGTAAATTGAACTTCACCAGACATATAACTTTCAATTTTAACTTGCATGTAACTTGAAATAAAACTGGCATGCAACTTTGAATCCAATTGACATGTAAGTTGGAATAAAACTAGTATGTAACTTTGAATCCATTGACATGTAAATTTCAATACAACTTAAAAGTCATTTTTAAAGTTACATATCAGTTGACTTTAAAGTTACAAGCCATTTGATTTCCAAGTTACATGAGAGTTTATTTTTCAAGTTACATTTGAGTTAAGTTTGAAGTTACATGCCAATTAACTTTCCAAGTTATTTGTCATGGATTTTCAAGTTACATGCATGTTGATTTCCAAATTACATGTCATTTGATTTCTGATCGAACTATAAATATACATATTTGAGGTCCCCATTTCCTATTGATTGCTCTCGTTTTTAGTGTATTTTGGTATATAAGTGTTTGTTGAGCATTGTATAAGTATATATTCTCTAAAATAAGGTTTTGAGCATGAAGATTAGTTTGGGAGAAAAAAAGAGCGGAAAAGAGAATAAACAAAAGTCTTTAGAGTTGTCGCGGCTTTGCCGTCTACCCAAACCGCGATGTGATTCGTGGTCAACCATGGCAAGTTTCTGTGGCAGATCCGTCATCAAACCAGAATGTGACACAGAGACTGCAGCACAGGTCAACTCTGTTTTCCAAAGCTAATGGGTTGAAATTGTGCAGGCTTGTGCAGAACATCTAACTTGTGGAGGGTATATCTCCTTCCTCAGATCGAACCACGATGAGTTCAACATATATTTGGAAAACCACAGAAGTCTATTTTCTAGTGGTTTTTACGGATCACAATTCAGGGCTTTTCTAGAGGGAGATATGCGCGTTTTCATAACGGTGTGCGTACCTGAAATTTCATACCAGTGTGCAAGGCGACTTGCCAGGCGACCAACCCTCACTCACCTTACCACTCGCCTCAACCTCTGCCCAAACTTCACACAAGGCGAGGTAACCATTCCACTTGCCCCCGGCACTCGCCTCGAAGCCTGGAAAAGCCAAAATGGCCCTTTCGCACCCTAATTCATCCCCAAACTTTCCTTAACTATAAATACACCTTTTCTTCTCCTCTCTTCAAACAAGAACGCAACAACCTTTCATTTTCTTCATCCTTTTCATTCAAAAATAGAAAGAGAGAGAGAGAGAGAGAGAGAGAGAGAGAGAGAGGCTTTCAAAGCTCCCATGGATGTTCTCCTCTATAGGAGGCTCACCACCAACCATTTCTACCCATCATTTACCACATATATGAGTAGATAGCAAGGAGAAGGAGTGGTTTTTAACCAAATTCGTGCTAGACAAAGGAAGGAGCTCTTGGAGGGATTTCTTCAAGGGTTGTATTCTTATTTACTCATCTCTTTGTTTTAATGGTTTTCTAGATGTGTAATCCCCACTTGGGAATATTTGTAAACTGAATTTGTGCTCAATATATGTGATGTTTGTTATTAAATTCATTTGGGTTTTGATTCATTCTTTATATTATTGAATAATCTCTTATCTTTATATGCATGTGTGTGGAGATTGGAAATTGATATGTTTTCATAGATGGGATTAGGAGTAGATTAACTTAATTAGTAGGAGTAGTTGTAATCAAATATCCCATTTGTGTGTGTATGTCTTTGGAAGGTCGAAATGCCTTATTTTGATGGGTTTGAGTGTATGTGGGTTTTGGTTGTGCCTATGGAGGACCATTCTGGGTATAACCTTGACCACTTAGCTCTTAAGAATGGATTAAACTTTTTCTATTTGCTATAATAGGTTTTGGCTATATGTTCATATGCTTAATGGTAGGGATTATAGGCACAATTGCTCTAGCCATGACCTTTGGGGAGTGATTTGGGTCTCAAATCCCTTAGTTGAGACTACAAGCACAATTGCTCTAGCCTTGACCTTTGGGGGGTGATTTGTGTTTATGAATCTCTTAATTGAGAGAACAAACCCTTAACTTGAATTACAAGTGCTTAATGCCTTAGGTTGGCTATATGTTCTATTGCCTAATGTGTCTTTGATCTTAAGACACCATTGCTTTATCCATGGCCTTTGGGGAGTAATGATTTGATTTCGGTATTCCTTAATCAACAAATGATTCGTCATAATAGATGATTTGGTTTTGGAATCCCTTAATCGTGAGAACGAGCCCCTAACTAATAGGATGTCATTCAATGCCTACCAACCATTATTTGTGCACTATTGTATGGTGAGCTTATTGAACTTTGTGTGATCATTCTTATACATCTCTCTAATCCACCCTTTTATTATTTCTCTTTAAACACCATTCTCATCTCTCTATATTCCCTTTATTTTATTTGCATTCTTCTCATTTCCACGCACATACACACCACATTATGCACACACCTCACTCACACCATTCTCACCACATCCGGAATTCTATTCACATGATTTCAATAAACGCTAGAACTTGAATCGATTGACAGATACCACCTCCCTGTGGACGATCCTCTTACGTGCTGCTATACTAACTATTAGTCACTAGCACCCATGAGGTTGAACTTATAAATATCTTTTGATAAAAGTACAACGACGCTCTCATCAATTTCCATGATACACACCAATTGACTTTCCAAATCGCATCTATATGATGTAATCACATAAAAATAGAAAAGTTCAGGAACTTCGATATATGATATAAATTACTCAAAATTACATTATATGCATTGTATAGTATAATAAATTACTCAGTATTACCTTATATATGTGTTTGGAGGCTTTTACAAGTTAACAATAACTAGTTCTTATAAATCCTTTATCCCTCCTTAGTCCTCTCACTACTCTTTTCTGACTTGTAAATTATTGCCTCACGAAAAACACAGGACTTAGTAAAAGATCACGAAACCAATATAAGCATAATAATTTGGATGTATAACACTGATAGCATATACAATTATCGAGTATAATAAAAAATAAGATGTCGTATACATGATTAAAAAAACAGATTAAAGGTAGAAATCTTGGTTCACTCATTTTCTCCACTATGGTAAGAAACTGAAAATTGTTCTGATAACAAAAACAGGAAGCCTAAAAATCGCAACTATAACACTAAGTCAATCTTATGGACTAGGAGATTGTTACGGTTGAATGTTATGTCACTGCTTAATTTCAAAGAATTCAGCAAGGTGCACCTTGTATGTAGAAATCCATGAAGCTAGACAAATAGAAATAAAGCTTCCTCTTTCCATTTAAATCTTTCTGATAAGGTGTGTGTTAATGGTGATTTTTCTTTAAGTGATGAATTAGTAGGTCAATGATGTTGTTTGTAATTCATCAATGGTGGGAAATTAAATAATGCAAAAGGAAGACACAATTTTATGTGGAAAAACCTCAGAAATTGAGAAAAAACCACGGTTGCCGGTGACGACGAGTTAAAATTGTTTCACTGTGTAAAAATAATGTAAGGACCTCTATTTGATGATTGGCTTATTTCACATCAAACCACATTGAGGATGATTTTGAAATGGGCAGCTTAGGTTCTCGATTGCAAGCTTCTATACATATCTGAAAATACAACAAACGTGTGTCTAATAACCTAAAGAGGGGGGTGAATAGGTTTTAATAAAGTTAATTACCAACTTTTCCTGATTAATCAATATTAAAAATTTACCCCATAAACAAATATACAAAATCAAGTATACAATGTAAAAATTAAATAACACTTGATTCTTACATGGAAACCCTTCAATAAGGGAAAAATCACGGGCTAACCACTTAGCCAATCAGATCCTCAAATCTACTATTGTAATGATGGTTACAACCTAGGTTGACCTCTAGTCACACCATTCTCAGTCACTAACCCACCACTACTACCCAACGTGCCTTTATAATGAATTCTTGATCACTTTGCTTGCCAACCACACCTTGGTTGCAAGACTTCACTTGCTTGTGCACTACCACTCGTAGTCACAAGACCTAACTCTCAAAGAAGAGATTAACAACCTATGTGAATATATGAATATTCAAAAATGCAATTAATGCTAGGCAACACTAAATGCTTATCTAGGGATTATATGATGGAAATAAAAGCAATACTAGATATCAATGTCTATATGGATGCTCATAAAGATTTAACTAGATATAGATATGCAAATCTAAAATATAGTCATCAAACAAAAGCCAATCAACAAGAGTTGTCATTAAACATGGCAAGGACAATAAATGCAATCATCAAATGCAATCAAGAAGTCCTAAACAATAATGTCTAAATGCAACGCATAGAGACTTAGCTAGAGGGCAAAATGGTCATAAATTCTAGATATCAATGAAAACCAAACTCAACCAACATTCAGTGTCTCAAACATGTTAGAAATAAAATTAAGCAAGGAGACATGCATTTAACCAACAAATAAATGCTAATCCTAGGCAAACATGTTATAAGAATGAAACAAGAGATTCTAGAACATGTAGAAATTACCTAGTCAAAGAGCACACAAAGACCAATGCTTGGAAGATGCTAAGATGATGCTACATGCTCATGAGAATGTGTTTGGTTGAGTAAAAATGGGTTCTTAGAGCTCTCTCTCTAGGAGTCATTTTCTCTGACTAGGCTATAAATTTTGAGCTCTAGGTCTGATTGGGGAAGAAGATGACATGTATATAGGGTAGGAAAAACAACACCAGGGAAAAGACCAAAATGCCCTTAAAATGGGTGCTCTGCGGGTTGCTTCGTCCAGATGACCCACAGAGGCTTACCCACGGAAACTACTGGGAAAGTTTTCGGTGGGAAGCTCCATCCAAATAACCCGTGGAGACTTACTCGCAGAACCCTACTAGGAAGATCTCCACAGGAGCCTCCATCTAGATAGCCCGTAGAGGATGACCCGCGAAACCACTGGAGGGTTCTCCACGGGAGACTTCGTGGGAGACCTATCCCACGCAGGCTGCAAAAAAGTGCATACCCACTATAGTTTTCAAGCGCTTTTCAAGGGACTTATGCAAGACCAATAAAACAACAAAATAAGTAAGGAAGATACAAGAAAAGGATGCACACATTTAAGCAAAGAGGCATAAAGCAAGATGAACAAGCATGCATGAGAATAAAGTGTGTGTGTGCAACTAAGTCTCTTCAAAGAGTTAAGCACAAGTGATATACCTTTGAGTTCTCTTGAGCTTGAGGTCTTGGGAATGCTTTTGAAGCTTGATCATGCATATTGAAGGCCTAGTCTACCCTTACAAATTAAATCCCCAATGTGATTTGTCATGAAATAAGTCAATGATAAAAATGAGGTTCTTACAATCTCCCCCTTTGTTTATTTCATGACAAAATCACCATTCACAAAAAATCCTCTCAACAAGAAAACTAAGCTATTGGTCAATGACAAGGTCGCTTTTCCCTAATGTCGTTTTAAAAGATCAGTCCGTCAATAATATTTTAAGAAACCTCACAAAGCCTAAATCAGTTTACAAACATAAATATAGCGGCAAGTGGGTGTCGTCCACAGGGAGCGGAGTTAGCCAAATTAGTTAAAGCTAAAGCAATGGTATGTATATATATATATAATAGCAAAACATGAATTGGTGAAAATGTAGATTGTGAACCAACTCTAAATAACACTAAATTAAATAAGTAAAAGAAATGAAAGGGGAATATGGAGTGAAAGATATATAGATGATGGAAACTAAGGAGCTAATGGATTCGAAAGCAAATACTGGGCAATGTAACATACTGGGCAATGTAACAAACTTGTCAATAGCACGGCTCTTCAAGGTAACCGACCTAGGATGTATAGAGTCGGTTATTTATCCCTAGAAGGTGGCCAACCTAGGATGTATAGTGCGGACCACCTATGAGGGATTAATCCTTGTAAACTACCAACCTAGGATGTATAGAGTTGATTGTTTACCGGATTCTAGAAATGAAGCTCGTCTACCTAACATTGACTCAACCGATTACAAATAGTCACCCTAGGATGTATAGTGATGACTTCTAACTCTTTCAAGGATTCCGACCTAGGATGTATAGTGTCGGAAACACGATCGAGGTTAGATTAAAACCGCGGTTCAAGAGTCGGAATTCATGACTTTCCGTTTATTCTTTAGAGCATTAAACAACTAAATAGGATGTATATCTAGATGCAATACTCATTCATATTATAAAGACATCTTGCAAAGATCATGTATCTACACAAGAAATCAATGATAAACATTCACAACAAGAATAGATCAATGGAAGATAGACATGAATCTCAATATAATATCAAGTTTATGTACAAGCCCAATATTAAACTAACTACTCCATCAACCCCTTAGAGGGGATTTAGCTACTCATTACAACTAGGAAATCAGTAGAGAGGAGAAAGAAATAACCCTTGGAGAACATCTCCTTCCTTGAAGTGGCTCCAATCTCCTAACTTCCTTGAAGTTGAGTAGAGAATGTGTGGATGAGAGGTAGAGAGAGAAACTAGATCTAAGAATGCCTAATCTGTCTAAAACGGAGTTAAAAGCTCCTTAAAACGTTTCTATACTTTTCTATTTATACTAAATACAAAAATAGGTCACTTAAGCTTTGAAAATCAGACTAGCGCGCTCGTAGTGCGGGTGGAGTGCGGGTAATTTACCCGCATTGTACCCACACTGTATGGGTTGCCTGCAACTTCAGTTCTCGGATCAGGACATGAGTGCGGGTGGAGTGCGGTTGAATTACCCGCACTTGACCCGCACTTGGCCCGCACTTGGCATCGCACTGTGACCGCACTTCCTTCTCAGGTGCAAAATCTACCTTCTGTCTTGAGCAACAGTGCGGGTAGAGTGTGGTTGGATGACCCGCACAGTACCCGCACTCTAATGTCAGGTGTAATTCTGCTCTTCTGTTCTTGATGCAAGTGCGGGTAGAGTGCGGTTTGATGACCCGCACAATACCCGCACTCTAGTGTCAGGTGCGATTCTGTTCTTCTGTTCTTGGTGCAAGTGCGGGTGGAGTGCGGTTTGCTGACCCGCACAGAACCCGCACTCTAATGTCAGGTGTCTGAGCAGCTTCTCTGGTTTGGCATTAGTGCGGGTGGAGTGCGGTTAGCTGACCCGCACTGTACCCGCACTTTATCTCTATATTCGCAGTCTGCCCCGGCTATGCATATGAGTGCGGCTGGAGTGCGGTTGCGACCCGCACTGGACCCGCACTGGACCTGCACTATAGACCTGTTTGTGCTCCTTTTCTGCTGGAATCATCACAATGTGCTTCCAAGCCTGTCTCTACATCATTTCCTTCAAATAAGCATAAAACAACCCATAAGAGACACAAAAATGCACTAAAACAGAACATAAGGTAAGGATCTGAGGGCCTAAATATAGTACACATTTGGCCCGATCAAACACCCCCAAACCAAACCTTTGCTCATCCTTGAGCAAATCTATTCAAAACAGTAAGACGCCAGCTGAAAGTAATTTCTAAATACCTAAACAATACATCAACAATGTCGCAAGTCCCATGTGTGATATGATACAAATAGATGTGATCGAGAGGAGAAAAACATATGCACAAGATCAAGAGCAATTTGGAGACACCCAAGGGAGGCTCGTACGAACACGAATCCCACACCTAAAGGCATTCATGAATTTAGGACCACTTACTCCCATACCTTGAACATAATTCGCTTCAATTCTAAAGCTCACATGGATTCCCTCTTTTCTTTCCTCAAGAGTCCTAAGTTCCACACAACAAGTATGCAAAGAAGATTCTGCATAAGATTTAAGCAATGAACTATCCTAGGAACGAGTCACCATGCCATGGATGCGAAAGATCGTGCTTCAACCTACATTCCCAAACTAGACTTACATGGATCAAATAGGGCTTTTCAACCAGTTATAGTGTGGCTGTGGGGTTGAATGAGTTTACACAAAACAGAATATGGAATTTTTTGGAGTTCAACTCACCAATCATGCTAGAATAAAATCCCTACTCCCACACCATGTTCTTTTCTTGCTTTAAATGCAACCCTCTAGGAAACCATTTAACCCACATTTTTCCCTCAACATTTGCATTCCATTTGGGCGTGTTTAGCATAAAACACTCTCATTATGGCATTTCAAGTACAATCTTTCTTTAAATTTTTCTTTTAACAATTTCCAAATAACAATGTTGTACTCCATTTGAGTTGTTACCATCTTCCATTTTTTAGGCATTTAGAGTGCATAACTTACCCTTTTCTTTCATATTTTCAACATCTATCTCATTTTTCCCACCGTGGGACCATTTTAACCCTTTTTCTCACTACCATTTCCCATCCTAACATGATTAGTACAAGGGTAGGCATGTGTTTAGGCTATTGGGTATATGGTTGAATGTGGTACCAATGAAGAGGTAAGTGTTTGGCCTCAAATCGGCTTTGGAACACACAATATGGTAAGTGGTGTTTAGGCTATAAAGGTACTTCAATAAACATGCATTCCCTACTATCACTTCCAAAACCATCTAAAAAGGGAATGAAAACATCCATCACGCATTCACAAAATAATGCAAGTCCTATGGCACATGACATACATGACGAGAGGCGTGTTTAAGAATAATCAATAATGCACTCAGAAAACGCACTTTCATGCTTGTGTTTGTGATCTCACGGGTATCTCCACTATTAGAACAAGACATGGGAACAATGAGTCCCCAATACTTCATACCAACGGGTGAGACTAACCCATGATGGTGCAAGCTAAGCCTTAAGTGGCAGCAAACAATATCACAAGGTCAGAGCACATATAAGAGACTCGTCAAAAACACATTCTAGAAGCATCATACCCATACTGGATTACAGTTTGAAAAATGGACACGCGACAAAATTGAAAAATTGGACACTAAAATGTACACGGCGGAGGCGTGATGCACCCCCAAACCAAAACTCAACAATGCCCCCATTGTTGGTAAAAATAAGCATAATCGCAATAAATGGCGGAATGAGGGATCAACACCCCCAAACCGAATCTAGACATACATTCGACCAAGCTCATTCATCATAACAAAAACTAAATCGCATTCATTAAAAATTTAAGTACAAAACCGAAGGTAGAAAACTCCCTTTAGAAGGAAGATCGGTCGATGTCCATGCGTGTTGCTGTGTGCTTCCCAAAAGATGCACAACCTAGCTTAAAACCACACAACAACTCTACCAACGAAAATTAAATGCGAAAAGAAAAGAAAAATAAGTCTAAGCCATTTAAAAGATAATACAAATACAAATACAAGCAGTAAAAGTTCTGATCAATAATAAAGAAAAAGAAAGGATGGTCAATCATCGTCGGAAAACTCCCTCTCCGGTTCACTGACGATCCCTTTGCCTTTGGGGTCGATCTCTGATCTGATCCGCTCTTCCTGCTCCCTCCTGGATCTCTCCATAGCAGCTCTAAGCTCTTCCCCATATGGGTCAATGGCTGAGCCCCCTGAAGGAGGTGAGAAAGCAGCTGGCCTCTTCTTTTTCTGTGGATAACTCGGAAGACTGAGTGCCTCCCTCATGTCTGTGAGGTTGCCCCAAATGTCCGTGAAGTACTCATTTGCTTCCGCCCTGCTCTCAGTGATCTGCCTCCTATTTTTGGCCACCTCGGTCCTGAGGTTCTCCAATCCAGTAAGCAAAGTCTGCCAAGGAACCTCTCCATATGTCTCCTGCGGGGGTGAGGAAGCTGCGGGCCTATAATCACCATAATCGATGTAAACCGGCTCCACATCCGGTGGTTTCGGGATGTCTTCCGGCTGTCTGCTCGTGCTGCCCCCTCGAGTAGGTTTTCTCCTCCCTGTTCGGATCCTGACACCAGAGGGGTCCCGCTCTCTGATCTGGTCGTTCCATGTGAATCGCCCAACCGGCCCTAAACCGCATTCGAAAGGATCGGATCCGAAATCTACTCCGGCGGTTCTACAGAATGCGGTGATGAGGCTAGGGAAAATGAGTGGCTGCTTGTCCACCCTGACCCCTCCCATCTCAAGGATCTCTCTCTTGATCAGAAAGCCGATGTCGACCAACTGATTCTGCAGTATACAGTACAGAATCATGGCTGCCTTGAAGTTCACTAAGGTCCTGTGCTTTCTGGGGATCAAGGAATGGGAGATGAAGACATGCCAGAACCCCAACTCACACCTTAAGTTGGTGTGCTTCATACGGTGATCAGGGGCCACCCAAAAATCCATCGGACGGATCACTAACTGATTTGCAAAGTCCACATTTTGGGTCACAAAGAATTCGCTCCAAGTCACCCCTTGCCTTAGACGGCCGACTGCTTCGGGATCAACTGGAAGCTCAGTCCTATAATACCTGTTAATGTCCGCTATAGTCATCCGGACTTCTACCCCACGGACCAGAATCGAAGAAGAGCGTTGAAAAGCTTCAGGTACCAACCCAGCAAAGAACTCTTCGACCACACGTCGACAATACATCGGGGGGGGGGAGGTGCTAACAAAGGTTTCCCATCCCTTTGCTTCAATCATTAGAGGAATTGGGGTGCCTTCCAGTTCTTCAACCGCTATCCCCCTCTCTACCACTATGTCTCGCTCTCTGAAATATTCTAAGCGTTCCTCAAAATCCGGGTGCCTGATGCACGGTGGTGGAACTTGGGGGCCTCGCCTCGGTATTCGTTCGGAACCCTGACTGCTTTGCCTAGGCGTTCTCCTGGGTCTTCCTGACATCTGCACATTAAACATAGTTTTAAGGCAATATTCAGATCAAAGAAACAAGAGGTTATGATGCAGGAATATGAAAGGACAAAAATTTTGCCAAGAGGATAAAGTGCGGGTGGAGTGCGGGTGAGTGACCCGCACTGTACCCGCACTCTAACTCGTCACCAGACACCAGCAAATGCAGAGTTCAATTCATGTATACATCTCAAAATTCCAGTTCATCATCGAACGAATCAACAACAAAATGACTCTAACTCATGTACAGGCTTCCATTCAACCATATAAACCCAATTCATAGTTTGAAAATCTAATTGCAAATAGAAAATCAATTAACAATGAATACATCACATGCAAAATAGATAACACCCAACATTCCACTCTCTTAGACATTAGCAAAAGCAAAAACAAGGGGTCAAAACCCTAACTAATGAAGTTCATGCATAAGAGGCAAAAAAATCGTGATAAAGAGGGTTAGGGTTTTGGATTAGAGATATGTGAAATGAAATTAGAGTAAGAATTCATACCTTAGTTGCCGAAAAATCGAAAACGTGGCACACAAGGAATACCTTTAGTTAGGAAGAGGGAAAAATTTGAAGTTTGCAGTTGGTTTTGCTCTTTTGTGGCAAGTGGAGCCCTAGAAAACGACAGGCATATATATACTGCGCTACAAAAGTGCGAGTGGAGTGCGGGTGATTGACCCGCACTTTACCCGCACTCTATTACCTGATGCCCTCAGAGTGCGGGATGAGTGCGGGTGACTGACCCGCACTCTAACCGCACTGTTCCCCTGGACAGACTCCTGAATTCTGCCCTGCAACTGTATCTGTACCAAAACAAACTCAAACAGTCTCAAAAGTTTACAACAACAAAACTAACCATCCGAAAAGTAAAAATAAAAATAAAAACAATAAAATAAATTCAAAAACGAGTGCAATGCACTCAAAGTGGGACCCAGTCAACCAAAAGAGGTTTGACCGGAATGGGGAGCATATTCAACTTGGCCACCCAAACCGGTGCCAAATGCCTATGCACTGCATCTCTCCCCACTCTCCTCATTTGTCCCACTAAGTCCTTTCGAACCCATATTTGTTTAACCTTTGGTGGGTTCATCCTAGAACTAACTCTACTTGCTTTTAATCTTTGGAAACTAAAGCAATAAGCGTTAGTGTGCCCTTTTTTGGCACAAAAGTAGCAAGTAATAGGATGGTTAGGGAAACTCCCTGTTCGATCATTGGCATGGGCCACTTTTTGTTGTCCGAATCTGAGGGATTTGATATTGTTTTCCATCACGGCGAGTTGTTCAATCAAATCCCCCTCCTTGACCTTAGCCCGTTTCAACTCATCATCTTTTGAGCTTAACTGTTCATGCAATTCCCTTACCACTTTTGCGGACTCCTCCACACCTAGTTGAAGTTTCCTTGTCCTTCTCCCATACCACAGTCTTCCTCAAACTCTTCTGAGAGTCTCGCCAATGCATCTAAGTTCTTGGAGACTAACTCCTTTTTGGTGGCAAGCTCCACTACTTGTTCAGTTAACCCGTTGTTGACCGATGAGAGATCATGCAATTTAGTCTTCAATTGTACATTCTCTGTCTTCAGCAAATAAACCTCCAGTTTGAGCTTTGTGTTGTCTTGTTCAAGCTCACCTAATTGATCGAAGAGTTCAGTATTTGCTTCCTCCTCTTCGAATTCTGATTCTTGCCTCTCCTTGATGCAGTCTTGGTTTCCCAATTCCATCTCCTTGACACCCTCAAAGGCTTGTACAAGGGTGAGCACCCGGCTCCTTTTCTTTCTGGAATTTGGTGCCTCCAAGACTAAACAATCTCTAACTTGGCTTGTTCCGGGGGATATTACCTTGAAGTTCACACTCTTCCCTCCACAGCTGAAGGAAATGTCCCTAGAACAAATATCAATCACCATACTTGCTGTGACCATGAATGGCCTCCCTAACAGTAGTTTCCAGTCTCTACCACTGGATTCTCCTCTTTTGCAATCCAACACAACAAATTCTGCCGGCACCATCAAACCGTGCACATTCACATAAATTTCCTCCATAATACCAACTGGGGTGATGGGAGAATTATCAGCCATGATGAGAGTCTATGAGGTGGGCTTGATTGACTGAATCTTCAACTGTTTGTAGACCTCCAATGGCATCATATTGATGCTAGCCCCCATATCAAGGACCGCTCCCATCTTTGGTGAATCCTCAATTTGTACATCTATGACGAAACTCCCGGGGTCTTCAAGTTTAATGGGGGAGTCTATGTCACTTCCCCTATCTTCCTTAACCGCGACCTCTACCATACTTGCTTCGGTTTCCTCACTTCCCAACTGGACAACCTCTAACATGTTAACATGTTCATCGGAGCTTGATGCCTTCTCCTTGTTCTTCATCAATGCATCAAAAATCTGTGCCAACTGAGTTTCCATCTTCTTCAGTGACGCTCCATGACTGTTGGCTCTTCGATCATTGGACTGCATGTAAGCTGACATTCGTTGCTCAGAGGCATGCAAGGTGTTCTTGAGGGCTTCCGACCCGATACCAACAGTTTTGATAACTGTACTCACTATCTCCTCTAGAGACTTGTCCTTTGGTTGGCTAGCCGAAGTGTGGGAATTGAAGTTGGATGGTGGGTTACTACTTGAACCCCCCCATTGATTGTTGTTGTTTCCCCCTTGATTGTATCTATTGTACCCCCGGTTTTGGTACCCTTGGTTGTTGTTTCCACCTTGGTAATTGTTGTTGCCACCTTGGTGAGTGGTTGCTCCTAGGTGGTTGTTGTTGGACCAAGATAAGTTTGGGTGATTTCTCAACCCTGGATTGTATGTATTCGAATATGGGTCATTCCTAGGCTGCCTTGGAAATTCTCCAAGGGCTTGGGCTTGCTCTTCCTGACTGAAATGCCCTTCTCCCCCTTCAATCTCCCCCATGACTTGACTAACTCCTTAGGAAGACCTTGGTTTTCCAGTTATTAACTCCTTGATTGATTGAAGCTCCTTGTTCATTCTGGACATCTGGATTTGCACTTGGGTATCCTGACCCACTTCTATTCTTCCACCCCTCTTCACATATGATGTCATCTGTTGTGAGTTCTGGGCAATCTTCTCCAGAATGTCATAAGCTTCAACTGCCCTCTTGTCTGCAATGGTGCCTCTACATGCATTATCCACCATCATTTGGGTTATCGATGAAAGTCCACTATAGAAGGAGTTAACCTTCAGTTCTGGATGGTATGTATGCGGTGGCATTTGAGCTAACAATAAATTGAACCTCTCCCATGCCTCATGGAATGGTTCACCGTCCTCTTTGACAAAGGAAGTTATCTTCAACCTTAGGTCTTTAGCCTTCTGTGACGGAAAATACTTGTTGAAGAAAACCTTGCAGACTTGGCTCCATGTCACCAGTGATCCCGGCCTCAAGTTCATGTACCAAGTCATGGCTGCATCTTTCAGACAATATTGGAAATAGCTCAGATGGAGCTGCTCCCTTGTCAATACTGCTTGGCGAGCCATTACAGGGAAGGTTTCTAGGGTGGCTCCATATTGTTTCATAAATTGGAGGCAATCCTCGGTACTTCGCCCACTAAACGATGGTAGGAGGCTGATGTGCATAGTTTTCAACTCGTACTGCCTTGTTACATCATCCAGTACTATAGCAGTGGGCACATTCCCTACAAACGGGAGAGTGTACTCGCCCATAGTAAGGCCTAGCTCTTCATCCCCATGTACACTTCCCTCATTCTCCCGAGCTTGTTGCTCATTCTCTCTAGCATGCTGCTCATGCTGATTATGATCGTCCATATTTTCCTCTAACTGCTCTATTCTTCTACCCAACCGATTGATGTTATCGATAACTGGCAACATTGTTCCTCTCAACGATCTTCGTCCGTGCATATACCTAAAATCCTGAAATTTAACAACAAATAAAGCACAACGTAAAATGAGAAACAGATAGGGCAGAGCAGGAATATTACTAGACTAGCCGTACTCATGCAAAACTAATTAAACTAACATTCCGCTCCCCGGCAGCGGCGCCATTTGACAAGGACGCTTTTCCCTTATGTCATTTTAAAAGATCAGTACGTCAATAATATTTTAAGAAACCTCACAAAGCCTAAATCAGTTTACAAACATAAATATAGCTGCAAGTGGGTGTCGTCCAGAGGGAGCGGAGTTAGCCAAATTAGTTAAAGCTAAAGCAATGGTATGTATATATATATATAATAGCAAAACATGAATTGGTGAAAATGTAGATTGTGAACCAACTCTAAATAACACTAAATTAAATAAGTAAATAAAATGAAAGGGGAATATGGAGTGAAAGATATATAGATGATGGAAACTAAGGAGCTAATGGATTCGAAAGCAAATACCGGGCAATGTAATAAACTTGTCAATAGCACGGCTCTTCAAGGTAACCGACCTAGGATGTATAGAGTCGGTTATTTATCCCTAGAAGGTGGCCAACCTAGGATGTATAGTGCAGACCACCTATTAGGGATTAATCCTTGTAAACTACCAACCTAGGATGTATAGAGTTGATTGTTTACCGGATTCTAGAAATGAAGCTCGTCTACCTAACATTTACTCAACCGATTACAAATAGTCACCCTAGGATGTATAGTGATGACTTCTAACTCTTTCACGGATTCCGACCTAGGATGTATAGTGTCGGAAACACGATCGAGGTTAGATTAAAACCGCGGTTCAAGAGTCGGAATTCATGACTTTCCGTCTATTCTTTAGAGCATTAAACAACTAAATAGGATGTATATCTAGATACAATACTCATTCATAATATAAAGACATCTTGCAAAGATCATGTATCTACACAAGAAATCAATGATAAACATTCACAACAAGAATAGATCAATGGAAGATAGACATGAATCTCAATATAATATCAAGTTTATGTACAAGCCCAATATTAAACTAACTACTCCATCAACCCCTTAGAGAGGATTTAGCTACTCATTACAACTAGGAAATCAGTAGAGAGGAGAAAGAAATAACCCTTGGAGAACATCTCCTTCCTTGAAGTGGCTCCAATCTCCTAACTTCCTTGAAGTTGAGTAGAGAATGTGTGGATGAGAGATAGAGAGAGAAACTAGATCTAAGAATGCCTAATCTGTCTAAAACGGAGTTAAAAGCTCCTTAAAACGTTTCTATACTTTTCTATTTATACTAAATACAAAAATAGGTCACTTAAGCTTTGAAAATCAGACTGGTGCGCTCGTAGTGCGGGTGGAGTGCGGGTGATTTACCCGCACTGTACCGCACTGTATGGGTTGCCTGCAACTTCAGTTCTCGGATCAGGACATGAGTGCGGGTGGAGTGCGGTTGAATTACCCGCACTTGACCCGCACTTGGCCCGCACTTGGCATCGCCCTGTGACCGTACTTCCTTCTCAGGTGCAAAATCTACCTTCTGTCTTGAGCAATAGTGCGGGTAGAGTGCGGTTGGATGACCCACACAGTACCCGCACTCTAATGTCAGGTGTAATTCTGCTCTTCTGTTCTTGATGCAAGTGCGGGTAGAGTGCGGTTTGATGACCCGCACAGTACCCGCACTCTAGTGTCAGGTGCGATTCTGTTCTTCTGTTCTTGGTGCAAGTGCGGGTGGAGTGCGGTTTGCTGACCCGTACAGAACTCG
The DNA here is from genome assembly GCA_033220585.1 of Dipteronia sinensis. Lineage (NCBI taxonomy): Eukaryota > Viridiplantae > Streptophyta > Magnoliopsida > Sapindales > Sapindaceae > Dipteronia > Dipteronia sinensis. The sequence goes on along the minus strand of CM065638.1, from coordinate 17,043,329 downwards.
CACTCTAATGTCAGGTGTCTGAGCAGCTTCTCTGGTTTGGCATTAGTGCGGGTAGAGTGCGGTTAGCTGACCCGCACTGTACCCGTAATTTATCTCTGTATTTGCAGTCTGCCCCGGCTATGCACATGAGTGCGGCTGGAGTGCCGCTGGAGTGCGGTTGCGACCCGCACTGGACCCGCACTAGACCCGCACTATAAACCTGTTTGTGCTCCTTTTCTGCTAGAATCATCACAATGTGCTTCCAAGCCTGTCTCTGCATCATTTCCTTCAAATAAGCATAAAACAACCCATAAGAGACACAAAAACGCACGAAAACAGAACATAAGGTAAGGATCTGAGGGCCTAAATATAGTACATATTTGGCCCGATCAGTCAACAAAGTATATTCTACATTACAATAAGAGAGACCTAAGATCTAAGTCTTCAAGGTCTTCAATCTCTTCGTAGATCATCATGCCTACACACAATAGCAAGAAAGCACTTTCCAAGAACAAGTACATGTGAGGTGAACAAACATAAAAAAAAGCATTTGCACTCAAAAACAATTAACCAATACAAAGTAACGCATGTGCAATGCTCCCCTTAAAAGGTTACTCTCTCCCAAGACTTCTCCCCAAAGCATAAAATTGCTCCCCCTATATCTCTCAAGACTTCTCCCCCTTTTTGTCATGAGATAGGCAAAGGAGCTCCCCCTATCGGGTTGCTTTAGCAAAGACAGATCTTCACACAAAAGATGATTGCATAATCATATACATAAACTTTATGCAACTTAATTAATTGAGAGAGATTCAAGGAGTTTTATTTTAAATAGAATGTGTGAAAATGTTGCTTTGCATGCAAGACATATAACATTGAAGTTCAAGCAATGGTATTTGGCAAAGCAAACATCAAGAGGGTTTCCAAAAGAATTCAAACCAATTTGTACCATTTTGTCATAAGCAAACCTGATATAGTTTTTTGAAAAACTTTCAACAAACAAACAACTATATCAATCCTTAAAGGCCAATCAAGAGATCCTATTAGATTTTTCTGGATAAATATCTGTATGATAGTAGTCTTGTTTAACCACTAAGAAGAGTGAGAAGACTAATTTGGATATAAAATCCGTATTGATTGCATGGATACACGATCCTTATTGTTTAGTCTTCTCATTTTCATTCACACACATTTACATTGAGCAATCAAAAGCATTTCATGCATATCATTTAAAGCATGTCATAATCAAGTTCACATGTCATGAAGATAAATTATAGGTCATTCAAAAGTACTTCCCAATCAATTCTCCTAGTCCAAAAATGCATGTTTGAACATAAATGCGACATGGATTACAAACAAAGCAAGGTTACACCCTTATTGAACAAAAATACCATATATGCATATATGTGCAACCTAGTATCTCAAGCGATTAATAAAAAGGCATAAAGTAGATCAAATTTTTGTACATTTCAAGAATGCAAATTTGCTCTCTTAGCTTGAGCTCCCCAAATGGGGTCAATTCCAACCAAGCCAATCAGAGGCATGAGCCCCTATAGACCTACCAAGTCTAATGGACCTAGTTGCATCTACGGGAGTCACATAGGTACTAAAGCAAGCGGGTTCATTCATTCTAACCCACCTAGGTTCCATTTTATCATATTTAGTGGTCATAGACACGCTTCTAAATTCCCTAGGTTCATGTAAACTTGCCCTATTTTTCAACCGTTTTTCTTTTATGCTCTCGAACCTACACCTCTTAATGTATTTAAAACAATTTGGTCATAAGTGACCAATCGTACCACAAAAATGACAAGTAGGTACAATTGAAGAATTTATACCATTGCATTGAGGTCTCATTGAGGCATCGCCATGTTGATAAGGCTGTCTTTGATGGTGCATCGGTTGGCTTCTCCTTGGAGCTTGAGCCGATTGGTGGCACCTTTGAGGTCTAGCTTGTTGAGATGGTTGAGCCGATTGATCTTGCCTCCTTGGTTTAGCATGCCACTTATGGTCACCTCTTTTCTTGATAGTTGCCTTGTTGAAGAAGGTGATTGACTTTTCAAGGACTTGTCCTTTCTTCTAGGCTTTAGTTGAGTTGCCAAGGCTTGTGTGGACTTTTCTTGACTGGAAGGTTTCTTGGATGAAGCTTTGCCCTTGCCTTGAGCTTGAGGTTGTTTGACCTTGGCCTTCTTTAATTCTTCAAGGCACCTCATCTCTCTTTCCTTGACAATCTTCAAGGATTTTTCTTTTCTGGCAAGCTCTTCTTTCATGGCCTTCATGCGTTGGTGGCAATCTTCAATCTCTTTCTCATACTTAACAACATCAATCACGTTTGTCATCAAGGAGTCATTCAACTTGGTCCTTAGTTGAAGGTTTTCCTTCTTCAACTTCTTGATTTCTTGATATTTCTTCTTTAAGGACCTTTGAAAACTTTCAATAAAGTCTTCATAACTTAAAACTTCATCACTCAAGTTCTTGAAACTTGAACTTTCTTAATAGAAGCTTTTACCACTTGTGCTCTCGTGGTAATCATCAGCCAAACTAGCTTCTTCATTGTTTACTTTGAGTGATAAGTGTCTTGTGGCCGCTTTTAAGTTGTCATCATGTGAAGCGAGAAAGGCTATGTGATTCCTTTCACATCTCTCGGAACCCAAACATCTTTATTCACTTTCACTATAAGAGTAGGCCTTTGATTTGCCTCTTCGACTCTTGGTCTTTGAGTTTCTACAATCCGTGGAGATGTGCCCATAGCCGCCACAATCATAACATTGGAGCTTTATCTTCAAGGTACCCAAATTCTTATCTTCTTCTTTTACGGTACCTTCGTGAGTGATTCTTAGAATCTCCCAAGCTATAGGGGGGCGAATAGGTTTTAATCAAGTTAATTACCAACTTTTCCTGATTAATCAATATTAAAAATTTACCCCATAAACAAATATACAAAATCAAGTATACAATGCAAAAATTAAATAACACTTGATTTTTACATGGAAACCCTTCAATAAGGGAAAAACCACAGGCTAACCACTTAGCCACTCAGATCCTCAAATCTACTATTGTAATGATGGTTACAACCTAGGTTGACCTCTAGTCACACCATTCTCGGTCACTAACCCACCACTACTACCCAACGAGCCTTTATAATGAATTCTTGATCACTTTTCTTTCCAACCACACCTTGGTTGCAAGACTTCACTTGCTTGTGCACTACCACTCGTAGTCGTAAGACCTAACTCTCAAAGAAGAGACTAACAATCTATGTGAATATATGAATATTCAAAAATGCAATTAATGTTAGGCAACACGAAATGCTTATCTAGGGATTATATGATGGCAATAAAAGCAATCCTAGATATCAATATCTATATGAATGCTCATAAAGATTTAACTAGATATAGATATGCAAATCTAAAATCCAGTCATCAAACAAAAGCCAATCATCCAGAGTTGTCATTAAACATGGCAAGGACAATAAATGCAATCAACAAATGCAATCAAGAAGTCCTAAACAATAATATCTAAATGCAAGGCATAAAGACTTAGCTAGAGGGCAAAATGGTCCTAAATTCTAGCTATCAATGAAAACCAAACTCAACCAACATTAAATGTCTCAAACATGTTAGAAATAACATTAAGCAATGAGACATGTATTTAATCAAGTGTGTTGGGAACGGTTTTCGTTTCAAGTAATGATTACCAGTAAGAAGCGATGAGCAAAATTCTTCAAACGTTATAGATCCTGACACTAACCCCAACTAGGTACCGGTGTTCAAGTCAGGGGGACTTCTATTAACAGCCTTTTTTGGCAGGGATCCAAAGAAGAATTTTTCATCGATTCCTGATAGGACCAGGATCGGGACCAACCCGGTTCCCCGGTACCAAGAAACAGTAATGCCATGATCTAGAGAGTTTAGATGCCACAACATGCCATTTCCATGGTATCGAAGAGTACCGGTACCACGACACTAGTTACCCGATACCCTAGTATCGCGGTACCTATCCGGGATCGATCCACCAAGCACCTTATACCCATCCAAAATGGGAAACAATGGAAGGAAGGCTCCAACACGTCAAGGGAAAGACCGCCCAAAACAAAGGACCGGTGCGCTAGGGAGCCAACTTAGAACAAGACCGCGTCCAAAGGAACGAAGCCTATAGTACCCTCCAACCAAAAGAAGATAAAGTTGACCTATCCAGCCATTCACAACCTTATTAACGAATATAGTCAACTCTTTAATGGTCATTCACAACGCCATTATTGAGGAATCAGTCAATTCTTTGATAGCCATTCACAACTGCTATTAATGGAGATAGTCAACCCTATTAATGGAGATAATCAACCTTATTAATGAAGATAGTCAACTCTTTAATGGTCATTCACAATGCCATTAATGAGAAATCTGTCAACTCCATCAACGCTAAATTAGTGTTCCTATGATTGCAAATGGATGAACTAAATTAATGGAGTGAGCAACAAGAATTAGAATATATAAAAATGACATAGCTTTCTCCTAGAAAGGGATCCAGACCTGAACAAAAATTGGACTGATCCATGAAAATAAAACCATGATCACCCACTGAAAAAGTTCTACTCATGGAGGAGCATGGTGTTGCGAAAAATATGATTACCAATTTATCTCCAATTCTAATTGCTCGCAAGTGTACGAATCAAAAGATAGTATAGCTAGCCGAGCACATATATCGTTCCCACAGAGACTGAATTAATCCTACAAGTCTTACCAATTAAACAAAAACTAAACCTTAAATTGAAAACTTTAATGAATGAGAATTGAGTTGTTAATTATTGACTAAGAACAGAAAATTAAAGAAAAATAATAAAAGTTCACAGCAAAGCAAAATCGAAAATCAAATAGGCAAAACACTAGAGCATCCGATTTCAACATAACCAATCATACTTAATTTCTTTGGCATGTTAATTCTAATTAATTCCCCTTATTGATGATCAATTTTCCCAAATATATTTAATGGCCATGGCATCTGGTTACACTAAAAGTATTCATACAAATTAATCCTCTATGGCATCTAGATGAATTGAATTTGTAAAAACCCATTAAGTTCCATGGAAATTGTTAAAAACATCACATAAATCCCAATTTCATGGTATCTACAATTAGACATTCATGGTATCAATTGCAAGAAGCAAAAATCCAGTAAAGTATGGCATCTACTCTTACTTGCATCAAGTTACTTAAAAATAGATGGTGATCAAACATCCAAATATAAGCACACATAAATTAAGTGCAGCAAAAGATACTCAATAGGGAAGAAAATTCGAAATTAACATTAACGAAATAAATTAAATAATCATGGCTAGGCTACATCATAGCCCTAGCAAAAAGAATTAGTTCCTCATATTCATGAGTACAAGCCTAAGGGAAAACATAGAAGAAAATAATGATAGGACCCGGTTAATTGATGGAATGTCGCCTTAGAGCTCTTCAACTTGCCTCTGCTGCTGTATATCTGATTTTTCTGCTGTATTTCCACTTAAATAGGCATGAATTGGGTCTTCTTTTAGTTCCCTAATCAACCTCCAATAAGGATAATTCAATGTGACTCAAAATAGGAAATACAATCCTTTTAACTTTAGGAATCTTGATCCAATTTCAACTAATCCTAACATGGAAAGTTTAGGATCAACTAAAACTGAATCAAAGTGAATTTTAGGCCTTCATTAATCTTCCAAAACATGACAAATTCGTCTAAGACCTTCATTCCCGAATAGACAGCCCGTAATGCTTTATTTCCAAAATCCCGCGTAGAAATTCTGGACTGACCTTTGGGTAGTAAAATGGTCATAACTCCTTCTAGAAAACTCGAAATCGCGAACCATAAAATTCTACGGAAAGCTAACTTCCGTACCTTTCCTAACCATATAAATTTCGAAACCTAGTTCCTTCTGAGATGATACAGTTTCATTTTTGAAGTTGACCCATCAGCAGATGTTGTTTTCTCGGGCTTGATCGAAAATCTTCCAAATTGCTTTCAATTATCTCCTAGGACTTGAATAGCTGAGAACTAAGAAAAGAAACGTAAAATGCAAGAGTTTAACGCAAAACAAAACAATAAACTAAACAATAGAGGTATAAAACATAGGCAATTATAATATTATCACATGGGTCTGCCAACGCCTGCAGCGTAAAAAACACCTTGCATGAATTCTCTATACACCACCATTGTAGTACCGTCTCATGTTCACCTTTACCAGGAATGTACTGGTACTGGTTAACATTCAACTACTATTGTAAGCTCTCTGGAGCATTTATGTTGTACTACTTAGCTATCTGTGTAAGCTCCCCGGAGCACTTCTAGTGATATATATATATAAGGGTCTCTCTCCTTCCTCTAGATACTGCCTAGGGTTTTTTAGCATATAATCATTCATGATGCTTTTTCCCCCTAGGTCAGTCCATTTCTATCAAAGGAATTGTCATTTTCCCATCTATCTCCTTTATTATGCACGTATGTGAGCTAGACACCGATCCCACTGGTCCTAATTCTCCTGTCCCTCACCTTGCATGTTATTTGGGTCGGGGAACTATAGAGGAGACCGAGAGAAGAGATCGGGTACTGGGACTCGGGACCAGGTACAGGGACAGGGACCGCGACTAAGGACTATGGACCAGGACCAGCCCTTCACTTCAGCAAGGGAACCTCAAGCGCCATATCTTCTCCCTATCCTCATAGCTCCGACGGGCAGGGTGATTTATCTCTTACCTACTACACCTGACTTTTCACTCGTATAAAATCCATGTACCTAGAAGCACATACCTCGCTGCGATCTCCCGGGTTGCAGTTTGAGGGTGTTGATCGAAATTCTATCCCCAACGAATTTTTGGTTAACACTTGTAAATCCAACCCTCTTTCCTCGACTATCCCTCGACCTCTATAATACTCTAAATGGGCAGGGAAGTCTTCATTCAACACATATCTTGGCACTGGAGGAGCCTTTGGCTTATTTTTCTTTTGGCCACTTACCCCGTGTTTCTTGGCTAATGTCTTGATCCTGCTCGTCATCTGCAAAGAAAATAATTTAATTTAGGAATAGATTTGGGAACACAAATTGGCGTTCTTGACTTTTTTACCCTTTCCATCCTATTTGACCTCACTTTATCCATTAGGTCTTTCCTAACCCACACTTTCTTGACCGTTGTTGGGTTCTTTCTAGACCTATTTCAATTTTCTCTAAATTTACGAAATTTGAAACAATGGGCTTTGACTTGCCCTTTCCTTAAACAAAAATAACAAACTGGAAAGGAATAGAAAAACTCCCTCTGGGGTTGAAGCCTTGAGGCATTGTGGATGCTTAACTTTGAGTGATTTGGCCTCTTTTTCAACTTTATTGAGTTGGACTACGTAGTCGCATTCTCTCACTTTAGCAATCTTTAAGGCCTCCTCCTTCTTTTTGAGAACTTCCTTCACTTGTTCCAATGAATTTCATTTCCTTTCAACCTCCATTAATAACTTCCTAGTATTCTTGCGTATTCTTCTTCGAACTCTTCCAAGAGTTTAGCAAGTTCTACTAGGTCTTGAGATATTGACTTCTTTTCCTCCTCAACCTTCTCAATTTGCTCTCCTAACTCTTTGTTGTTGATGGAGAATTCTTGCACCTTCTTCCTTAATATCAAATTCTCCGCCTTGAGAAGTTTGGTTTCGAGTTTTAGCTTTTTGTTCTCCTCTTTGAGGGCATAATCTTTAGCTACCTCTTCAAGCATTTAGGCATCAAAAATCATTTCTTCCATCTTCAATGCTTTTTTTTTCTTCAACACCTTCTTGAAAACCTTCATCCAGCTCCGAGGCTAACTCAAAAGCCTTTACTAAGTCACAAACTTTGCTCTTCATTTTTAGGAACTTTAGCACTTCCAACACGAAGCACCCTCCTTTATTTGTTCTATCCTCAGGTTTGTCCACAGAGAGTTCAACTCATTTTCCACCAGAACTGAAAGACAAACGTCTTGAGAAAACATCTACCACCCTTCCAGCTGTGCCCATAAATGACCTTACCAAGAGCAATTTCCAATCCCTCACACGCACTACCCATGTATATCCAACTTCTAATATGACGAAATCTATCGAAACCTTCAGTCCATGTATATCCAACTATACATCCTCAACCACACCAACTGGAGTCTTAGAAGAGTTGTCCACCATCTTGAGTGTCATGGTAGTGGGCTCACAGGATTGAATCTTCAATTTTTGGCATATATGTAAGGGCATCATGTTGATGCTAGCCCCCATGTCGAGTACGGCCCCAATGATTCCTGAATCTCTTACAGTGACCGGAATGATGAAATCACCAAGGTCTTCCATCTTTAAAGGAAAAGTCTTACTCATTATTTTCTCATCCCTTCCGTAGTCATCACTAACTCATCAAAGCTCCAATTTTTAAAATCTTCACAAACCTTCCTTGAATATGGTGCAGTTTCTTATTTAACCAACTTCTCAATCTCACCTTGAACTACCTCTAACATCTTGACATGTTCAGTGCTGTAGAGAGATTTTCCCCTATCCTGCTTATGTAGAGAATTTGTAATATGGGTGAACTGAGTCTCCAGTTTTCTGAAGGAGGCATCCATGCCTTTGGACCTTTGATCATTTGATTCTATATAGATGTTCAAATTCTGTTTAGTCGACTTCTAAGAGTTCTTGAGTTCTGGGGAAGATTGTTGATTATTCTGTATCAATTTTTCCATCATGTCTTCACGTGACTTGATCCTCGGCTGGTATGAGTTTGTCTAACTGTTGAAGTTCTTCTGTTAGTTGTTATCTGGATATCCAAACTGGTTGTTGTTGCTAGAACCACCCTGGTTGTTGTATTTGTTATAACTCTGATTCTGAAGCCCTTGATTGTTGTTTGAATTGTTGTTGTTGCTCTAGGAAAAATTTGGGTGATTTCTCCAACCCGGGTTGTATGAGTTGGAGAAAGGATCATTCATTTGCCTTTGGAATCCTCCTAAAACTGGGCTTCCTCCTGTTCCATTTGCCCATCTCCATTCATTATGTCATCCATCACTTGGTTAACATGAGCTCCAGTCCATCACTTGTACAAGTTCTTCATAAGATCCTTTATTAATTGCATTTCTTTAGCCATTCATGAAAGCTCAATGGCCATGCCTGTGCCCCTATAAATCTATATATTGCCACCCCTCTTTATCTTTGAGGTCCTTTGTTGTGAGTTTTGAGCCAATTTCTCCAAAATTCATTTGCCTTTGAAGCTCTTTTATCAGCGATTATCCCTCTGCAAGCATTATCCACCATCATTTGAGTGATGGCGGAGAGACCTCTATAGAAGGAAGTGACTTTCAACTCATTCGGGTAAATCTGTGGAGGAACCTGAGCTAGTAAGATGTGAAACTTCTCCCATGCTTTATCAAATGGTTCCATATCCTCTTCGCTGAAAGTGGCAATCTTGATCTTTAAATTTCTTGCCTTTGCGGCCGAGAAAAATTTGTTGTAGAACACCTTACAAACTTGAGGCCATGTTGTTAGTGTCCCCGGCCTCAACGCCATATACCATTGTTTGGCGCATTCTTTCAAACAGTATTGGAAGCACCACATATATAGTTGCCCCCTAGTAAGCACTGTGTTTTGAGCTGCTATCGGAAATTTCCCAACACCGTACTGTACTCTTTCGTAAATTGAAGGCAATCCTCAGTAGGTAGTCCAAAGAAAGAGGTCAACAGATTAATATGCATCTCTTTCAACTTATATTGCCTAGCAGCGTCGTCCAAAACAATAGTTATTGGTTGCTCATCCCCTATGGATGGAAGAGTGTACTCCCCAATAGTCAAACCCAAATCTTCTTCGAGGTTAGTCTCATAGTTCTTCAACTAGTACTGCAAGTGGCACTCTTTCAGCCATTTCTTCTTCAAAACGATTGTTCCTCAAACTATCTGATTAACCTTCTGATCCGGTGCATATTGTCTTGTGCTGGTAAAACTGTGCCTCTAAGCGAACATCTACCGTGCATGTACCTAAAATCCTGTAATTTTTACAACCAAAACTCTAATAGAGTAAAATAAACTAAATCAATGAATAACTAAAGCTAAATCTAATCATAACTATATACGCCGATCTCGGCAACGGCGTCATTTTGACAAAGTAATTTTTGATGTAAGAAAAGTGTTTGTCAAACAAAATTTATAATCCCAAATTGCACTCAAAATTGCATAAACAATATAATGGCAAGTAGGGTATCGTTCCACAGAGATCGAGTTTTAGTTTTGATCAAATCTTGACTCTAGAATTAAATACAGTTAAAGTAAATTGAAATGGTTGTTGATAGGAAATTAAACTAATATGCAAACTAAGTTTAAACTAATGAAAATGCAACTAAGATAGTAAGTGAATGTGTGAATGTATAATAACGGACTAAGAAGTTGATGGATTCAATGAGCAAACAATGGGCAAAGAAAGAACTCACAAATAATGAGCATTAGCATAATGTAACCAACCTAGGATGTATAGGATTGATTGTATATCCCTTATGGTTGTCCAATCTATATCTATAGTATTGGCCATCCACAAATGATTGTTCATGAATGTTTATCTATAAAAATAAGGGACTAGTCTCTTTATAAAGTCACCAATGTAGATGTATAGTACTGAAGCTTAATCTCTCATAGGTCATCTGTTGGGGTTTTTGCCCTAAAGATGTAATTTGTAAATGGATTTATAAAATAAATAAAAAGAAAAGTTCAATTCATTCTTGTTGTGTTGTTTATTTTATAACTTGTGCATATATTAACATCCTGGATTGCCGAATGTAATCTCAAACTGTGTATATGAGTGTCATATACGGATGGATACAGTAAGAGACGTACAATCTAAAGAGTCCATAGATAGCAAATAAAGCTGGGTACTTTATTTATGGTTAATCTATAGCTGCGGTCCATTCCGTAATGTACGATGATTTTATCCTGAATCATTCATATGAGATATGGGAATGGAGGCACCTTGTATGATGTGATCATATAGGACTGGGCCATGATCTATATGAATCTCTCACCAAGATCCTTTTACTGATGAGATTCATATATATATCAACTAATGATGGCTATATGTGGGTGATCTTAATCCTGAGTGTCTTATCGACTCCTTCAGGTTAGATCGTGGTCTTTGATATACCATGGGTGAGATCGGATGCAGTTCCTGATCAATATACTCCGTATGTTGGGATTGCGGTTTGGCTTGTGGCTGGGAAGGTATGTACACTATAGCGGAATCCACTCCTTCTTATGAGAAGTAGATGGTGGTTCCCTTAAGGGTTGATTCGTGGCTTGGACAATATGAGCGCTCTCCTAATTCCGTGAGGAAATAGGATTTATTATCCATTAGAGAATCAACAATACTTAAAGGATATATGTAATTAGAGGGGTATAACGGACATTATGACCCAGCTCTAATTATGAACTACTTTGGAGGATCACACCATGTGTAATAGCTATATCGATGGACACTGAGTTGTATCGGTCTGTGTAAAAGCGTCTACAGTTGAGAGAGTGCAGCTTCGGGTTTTTAGTGGAAGAACACCGGAGTTAATAATCAAGGAATATTAATTAAAGAGTTTAATTAATGATTCCGAGGATTATTGGAGCTCAAAATACTGTGGGTCCATTAGGTCCCCTTGCTAGCCCGATCGATTTAGGTAACAAGGGTCACGGTTAATTAATTGGATTGTCCTAATTAATTGTGTTACGAAGCTGACACATATTTATTAGGGAATTAATTGAATAATGAGATTATTTGATTAATGAATAATGGTGATTAATTAAATTAAATAATAAGATTATTTAATCATGTTATTAATCACTAAATGGAGGATGTTTGTTGATATTTGTTTTTGAATTAAATAAGATAATATGATTATTTTATTTTATTAAATTATATTTTGATTTTTGAATTTAAATAGTTTGAATTCAAATAATATTAAATAAAATAAATATTAATCAATATCTTTAAAGATTTTGATATCTAAAAGGTTAGATTAATTTGTTTTTGATTAAATTGATTTTGAATTTTAAAAAAAAAAGCACAAGTATTGTGCGTGAGAAACAAAGACAGAAAAAGGCAATTGGTGTAGTGCTGCACTATTTGAAAAATAAAATAAAAGAACTAGACTTGTTCTAGTTATTTTTTCTCTTGGGAAGAAATAGTTTATTCATATTCTCTCTACATCCTCCTAAGTTCCTGAGTACGTGACGCGCCCACATACAGTTACCGGTTCCGGGATATAGCTAGGAATATCTGTGGTACAGATCAGGAGCATATCATAAAGTGAAGAAGCCTCCAAACGTTGGTAAGGTTCTAATTATTTGTATATATTGATTACAATTTTCTGTGTTTACATATTGTATGTATTAGTTCTAGAATAATGATTGCAATCCTAAGTTCACTGGTTACATATTGTTTATGATATGTATTAAAAAATTTTAAAACCTATTTCCGCTGCGTTACCAGTAAACAGGGTTCCAACAATTGGTATCAGAGCCAATTTTTTTTTTTCGGAACAGGAAATTGTTTTCGATGCTCCTGTATGTATGATTGTGTATGCACTATTTAAATTGTCTGTATGTTGTTTTTGTATGTATATTAAATTTGTTAATTTACAAAAACATGATTGATCGTTAATTATATGGTATTATGGATTTAGGGTTCATGGGTTGTATAATTTTTTTTATTATTATTATTTTGTTTCTGTAATTGTATTATAAAAAAAATGTAACCTATATTGAAGACCAGAAAAAATCGAGAAGTCGGAAGGGCGAAATCTGGAATACGCGTGACAGGTAATGTTCACGACAATGTTCACCGTACTGTTCATGCAGGGGTACTGTTCACGCGGACGTTGTTGGGCACTGTTCACATATTTTTGCACGGTTCCGTTGGCAAGTGTTGCCTAGTGCGTTCCGTACGGATTTCCTATTTCGGATTCATGAGATGAATCGGAGTGACCTGAAGAGACTGGAAGACTCAAAAATTACAAGAAGACTAAGGAATGCCTTGGGGATATTTCTGTAATTTTAGATTCCAATATTTTTTAGGTTAAATAATCCACAGTACTCGGTCAATTCATGTATGCTTTATATTATGTGATGATAAAAGCATTGTCATGTTTACGTATGTCATTTAGATTAGATTTGCCTACGCAAATATATTTGATATGTCATACATGCATCATAGCCTAATTTTTATGTATTTTTTTTAATATGATTAAAATCAGTAAATATATTATTGGCTATGAAAATGAGATTAGTTTTTTTTATTGTTAGAAAACTTTTTAATTCTCATTAAAATTAATCTGGTTATTAAAGTGTTTAATAAGTTAGATTAATAGGGTCATTTATTGTAATTAGTATTAATATAATTAATGACCTAATAATAAATGAACCGAATAAAGTGTTAGAGTTTTAATAGTTAAAACTTGGTAAACACTATCATAATAATCCGAGCTTAGTAAATAGTTTACAAAAGCTTAGATTATTCACTAATAGATTAGATTTTTAATAGTTAAAAATCATTAATAATTTATTAGTTAATTAGAATTTATTTATAATAATGAATTTGTTAATGCGCTAGATAACTTGATTAAAGTTAGCCGTTTGATCCAGTAGAGTCTAGGTGCATTAACGGATAACAGAAAACCCTAATTTTTAAATAGTGAGTGGGAGAGGGATATATGACATATATATCCCACAGTCTCCATCATTAGTTCAACACCGTGAGATCCGAGTGGGGCCTTGTGACGGCTTTGCTTTCGTCCTCCCTAAGGAGGGTTTCCACAAAGATCAATACCAAGGTTGACTTCTTAATGGATATGATTTCTGAGGGTATTTCGGGATTGACCGACCCTAAGGCGGCAATTCTCGAGTTAAGCTCGTGAGATCTGAAATGGTGGGTTACACTCACGAAGGTTTTGATTAAGTTTTGTTAATTAAAAACCTGACTGAATAAACGATAGTCGAATGATATGGAATAAGAGTTATTCTAGAATATCATTTGATTGAGAATGTCTCGATCCAACATGCAAAGACTTAACCGACCCTAAGGCGACACTTCTTAGTGGTATGTTGGATTGTCATGGTATAGTAACTGTTTTTTGGGTATTTCTAGTTCGTTAAACATGTTCACGCACCATGTTTAAATTTATGCCAAAGCACTCGCACTTGTTTTAATAAATGACTGAATGAATGTTTTATTTATTTTAGCAATTATGTCTTCTGCATTACTTCAAATTCTCGCAAACGACAAATTAACTGGTGATAACTACACTAAGTGGAAACTTAATGTTAATGCAATATTGGTCACCAAAGACCTCAAGTTTGTGCTTACGGAGGAATGTCCTCCGGTGCCTACTGCCAATGCCACACGAACTGTTCGTGAGGCATACCAGCGATGGGTCTCATCTGATGAGAAGGCCCGAACATATCTGTTAGCTTCTATGACAGACGTGCTTGTCACAAAGCACGAAGCAATGACTACAACATTCGAAATTATGGAGTCATTGCAAGCTATGTTCAAGCAGCCCTCTGAGCAAAAGCGACACGAAGCTGTTCATTCCACTATGCTTGCTCGGATGAAGGAAGGTACATCAGTTCGAGAACATGTCCTGAGCATGATGTCCTACTTCAACACGGCAGAAGTCAATGGTGGGGCCATTGACGAACCCAGTCAAGTGAGCATCATACTGAAGACTTTTCCGAAGAGTTTCGATCAGTTTAAGAGCAACTACGGGATGAACAAGTTAAGGTTTAGTCTCACACAGTTGCTTAATGAGCTCGCTACTTTTGAGTCCTTGACTAAGGACAGCAAAAGTAAGACCGGTGAGGTAAATGTTGCTGAACCATCTTCCTCCAATAATAAGAAGAGGATGAGGTCTGCTGGAAAGGCAAAGGGTAAGCCCAAACCCAAGAAGGCCCAAAGCAAAAAGAAGGCCACCTCCACCGACCAAGACAAAGGAAAATGTTTCCATTGTAACAAGGTCGGGCACCGGAAGAGGAACTGTCCTCAGTACCTGGAGGAGGTAGCCAAGAAGAAGAAGAAAGGTAAATATGATTTACTTGTTCTTGAATCTTGTTTAGTGGAAGATGATTCTTCACCCTATATTATTGATTCACGGGCCACTAACCATGTTTGTTCTTCTTTGTAGTGGACTGATTCTTGGACATAGCTAGAGGAGGGAGCCTTCTCCAAGCCTGTGGGGTTGGGGGATGTCGTGTCTGCCAAAGCAGTGGGAGCAATAAGATTGCAATTTTGTAATAATAATAGTTTTTTATTACTAAACAATGTTTTTCATATTCCTAGATTTACACGAAATTTGATTTCTGTTTCTAAGTTGTTAGAACAATTATATTATGTTTATTTTAATAATAAGTTTGTTATTATTGGAAAGAATGGTCTGAATATTTGTTCAGGAATTAATAAAAATAATTTGTATGTGTTAAGACCGTTAATACATACTACACTGCTTAACACCGAAATGTTTAAGGTTGAAAAACCTAAAACTAAACGACATAAGATTTCTCCAGATAATGACACGTATCTCTAGCATCTAAGGCTTGGTCATATCAACCTTGACCGGATAGACAGATTAGTAAAAAGTGGACCTTTAAGTGACTTAAAGGTTGGCACATTACCTGTCTGCAAATCCTGTTTAGAAGGTAAGATGACTAAGAGACCTTTTACTGGAAAAGGGCTTAGAGCTATAGAGCCACTAGAACTTATACATACAGATGTCTGCGGACCGATGAATGTTAGACCTAGGAGCGGCTATGAGTATTATGTCACCTTTATAGATGACTACTCAAGATACAGTTATGTCTACCTGATGCAACGAAATTCGGAAACATTTGAAAAGTTTAAAGAATTCCAAGCTGAAGTTGAGAATCAATTAGGTAGGACTATCAAGTCACTATGATCAGATTGTAGAGGCGAGTACCTTGACCAAGAGTTTGAAGACTTCATGGTTGAGCATGGGATAGTTTCCCAACTCACAGCTCTTGGTACACCTCAGCAAATTGGTGTAGTGGAGAGGACAAATAGATCCCTGATGGAAATGGTGAGATCTATGATTAGTTTCTCATCATTACCAAATTCCTTCTGGGATATGCGTTACAAACAGCGGCATACATTTTGAATGTAGTGTCATCCAAATCTATTCCTAAGACTCCCCTAGAGTTGTGGAATGGTCGTAAAGCTAGTTTGCGACATTTTCGAGTATGGGGGTGTCCAGCACACATGTTGAAAAACAGAAGTGGAAAGCTAGACTCCAAGTCTTTGGTCTGCCAGTTTGTAGGATATTCCAAGGAGACCAGAGGTGGACACTTCTATAGTCCCGAAGATAACAAAGTATTTGTATCGACAAATGCAACGTTTTTTGAGGACAATTATATTAGTGACCATAAACCTCGTTCTAAGATTGTATTGAATGAGTTGGAGCCTGGTGAGACTAGTGCTTCATCAACAAGAGTTGTTGATCCACAAACATCTGAAAGTCAGATGGTTCCTGATCAGGATACACTATCACCTAGACGTAGTGGGAGGGTTGTAAGACAACCTAAACGCTATTTAGGTAAAGGTGAGGGACAAAGTAGTGTCTTTGCTGATAGTGTGGATGATCCATTAACATTTAAGAATGCAATGGAAGATCCTGATAAAGAGGAATGGATTAAAGCCATGAATCTCGAGATGGAGTCCATGTACTCTAACTCAGTCTGGGATCTTGTAGACTTACCGGATGGGGTAAAACCCATAGGATGTAAGTGGATCTACAAGAGAAAGAGAGGAGTAGACGGGAAGGTAGAGACCTTCAAAGCAAGGCTAGTGGCTAAGGGTTATACCCGGAAAGAGGGGGTTGATTATGAAGAGACCTTCTCGCCAGTATCCATGTTTAAGTCTATTAGGATTCTCTTATCCATTGCTGCCTATTTCGATTATGAAATTTGGCAAATGGACGTCAAGACTGCATTCTTGAATGGCAATCTTGACGAGAGCATCTATATGATGCAACCAGAGGGATTCGTGTCTCCAGATCAAGAGCAAAAGGTTTGCAAGTTGCAAAGGTCCATATATGGACTTAAGCAAGCATCTAGATCTTGGAACATCAGGTTTGATGATGTGATCAAAACCTATGGCTTTGGGCAGAACGTCGATGAGCCTTGTGTCTACAAGCGCGTCATTATCAAAAAGGTAGTTTTCTTAGTCCTATACGTGGACGACATCCTACTCATTGGGAATGATGTGGGAGTGTTATTTGATGTAAAGGGCTGGCTGGCTAGCCAATTCCAAATGAAAGATTTGGGAGAGGCAAGTTATGTTCTAGGGATCCAACTTATAAGGGATCGTAAGAACAAACTCATAGCACTGTCTCAGGCATCGTATATCGATAAGATTCTTAGTGCGTTTTTTGATGCAGAACTCCAAGAAAGGTAATTTACCTTCTAGGCATGGAGTTCACTTGTCTAAGAAACATTGTCCTAAGACACCTCAAGAAGTTGAGGATATGAGACAGTGTACCTTATGCATCAGCAGTAGGTAGTCTCATGTATGCTATGTTATGCACGAGACCGGACATCAGCTATGTAGTGGGAGTAGTCAGCAGGTACAAGTCCAACCCAGGATTGGATCATTGGATTGCTGTCAAGACAATTCTCAAGCATCTTTGGAGAACGAGAAACTAGATGCTAGTGTATTCCGGACATGATTTGATCCCATTAGGATACACAGATTCTGATTTTTAGTCAGACAAGGATTCTAGAAAATCCACATCTGGATCAGTTTTCACCCTAGGTGGTGGAGCCATTGTGTGGAGAAGTATAAAGTAATCTTGCATTGCTGACTCCACCATGGAAGCCAAATATGTAGCCGCTTGTGAAGCTGCTAAAAAGGCTGTTTGGCTCCGTAAATTCTTGAGTGATCTAGAAGTTGTTCCAGATCTGGATAAGCCCATCACACTTTATTATGATAATAGTGGTGTTGTGGCTAATTCCAAAAAACCAAGAAGCAACAAGAAAGAGAAGCATATAGAGAGAAAGTATCATCTAATTAGAGAGATAGTGCAGAGAGGAGATGTGATTGTTACCAAGATAGCCTCATAAGACAATCATGCTGATCCATTTACGAAGACCTTACCAGCTAAAGTGTTATCGGGTTGCCTAGATGGTCTAGGGTTACGAGACATGCCTCACATGCTTTAGTGCAAGTGGGAGATTGTTGGGGTTTCTGCCCTAAAGATGTAATTTGTAAATGGATTTATGAAATAAATAGAAAGAAAAGTTCAATTCATTCTTGTTCTGTTGTTTATTTTATAACTTGTGCATATATTAACATCCTGGATTGTCGGATGTAATCTCTAACTGTGTATATGAGTGTCATATACGGATGGATACAGTAAGAGACGTGCAATCTAAAGAGTCCATAGATAGCAAATAAAGCTGGGTACTTTATTTGTGGTTAAACTATAGCTGCGGTCCATTCCGTAATGTACAATGATTTTATCCTGAATCATTCATATGAGATATGGGAATGGAGGCACCTTGTATGATGTGATCATATAGGACTGGGCCATGATCTATATGAATCTCTCACCAAGATATGTTTACTAATGAGATTCATATATATCAACTAATGATGGCTATATGTGGGTGATCTTAATCCTGAGTGTCTTATCGACTCTTTCAGGTTAGATCGTGGTCTTTGATATACCATGGGTGAGATCGGATGCAGTTCGTATGTTGGGATTGCGGTTTGGCTTGTGGCTGGGAAGGTATGTACACAATAGTGGAATCCACTCCTTTTTATGAGAAGTATATGGTTGTTCCTTTAAGGGTTGATTCGAGGCTTGGACAATATGAGCGCTCTCCTAATTCCATGAGGAAATAGGATTTATTATCCATTAGAGAATCAACAGTACTTAAAGGATATATGTAATTAGAGGGGTATAACGGACATTATGACCCAACTGTAATTATGAACTACTGTAGAGGATCACAACATGTGTAATAGCTATATCGATGGACACCGAGTTGTATCGGTCTGTGTAAAAGCATCTACAGTTGAGAGAGTGCAGCTTCGGGTTTTTAGTGGAATAACACCGGAGTTAATAATCAAGGAATATTAATTAAAGAGTTTAATTAATGATTCCGAGGATTATTGGAGCTCAAAATACTGTGGGTCCATTAGGTCCCCTTGCTAGCCCGATCGATTTAGGTAACAAGGGTCACGGTTAATTAATTGGATTGTCTAATTAATTGTGTTACGAAGCTGACACGTATTTATTGGGGAATTAATTGAATAATGAGATTATTTGATTAATGAATAATGGTGATTAATTAAATTAAATAATAAGATTATTTAATCATGTTATTAATCACTAAATGGAGGATGTTTGTTGATATTTGTTTTTCAATTAAATAAGATAATATGATTATTTTATTTTATTAAATTATGTTTTGATTTTTGAATTTAAATAGTTTGAATTCAAATCATATTAAATAAAATAAATATTAATCAATATCTTTAAAGATTTTGATAGCTTAAAAGATTAGATTAATTTGTTTTTGATTAAATTGATTTTGAATTTTTTTTAAAAAAGCACAAGTATTGTGCGTGAGAAACAAAGAGAGAAAAAGGCAATTGATGTAGTGCTGCACTATTTGAAAAATAAAATAAAAGAACTAGAATTGTTCTGGTTAGTTTTTCTCTTTGGAAGAAATAGTTTCTTCATATTACATCCTCCTAAGTTCCTGAGTACGTGACGCGCCCACACGCAGTTACCGGTTCTGGGATATAGCAAGGAAGATCGGTGGTACAGATCAGGAGCATATCGTAAAGTGAAGGAGCCTCCAAACGTTGGTAAGGTTCTAATTATTTTTATATATTGATTATAATTTCCTGTGTTTACATATTGTATGTATTAGTTCCGGAAAAATAATTGCGATCCTAAGTTCACTGGTTACAGATTGTTTATGATCTGTATTAAAAATTTTAAAACCTATTTCCGCTGCGTTACCAGTAAACAGGGTTCCAACATCATCAACCTAGATGTATATTATTGATTACCCATTTGAGATTATATTGAAATTTACATTAATATGTCTGGGTCTCACTTGAGGGATGTACTCTTGTTTGACCCTTCCATTCAAATGAGCTTAAAAGAATCAAATAGATGTATACTCAATTCTCTACTCACATAATTTTTCAAACAACATGCAAAGAGAGGAATGTACAATCTAAGACAAATTATCCTTGAAATCAACTAAAACAATGAATGAAACATATTTGATAGATTAATGGAAAAGATAGAGTTCATTACAATACCCAAAGTCTACAAATGAATCACATAAACCCCTTAGTGGGGATTTAGCTACTCATGCTAAATACAAAAGAAAAGAGATGAGAGTGAGAATGGACCCACGAAGAGATTCTCCTTCCTTGAAGCTTCAATTCCAACCTCCTAGAGCATTTGTTGAGTAGAAAATCAAAGGATGATGTGTGGGTTTTGGATGTAAAGGGAGAGAAAATGATTCCTATATCTAGAGAGAGAAAATGGGATGTTAATTGGTGTGTGTGCATGTTTAGAGAGTGGAAGAGAGTTTTCTCTTTTTGGGAAAGGACATATTTATAAGGTTCCAAAATTAGGTCTGAAAATGTTGATGTGGTGACATCTGACAAGCGAAGTGCACAGGTAGGGTACCCGTATAGTGACCTGATGCTTCTGATTTGCTTCTCTGACTTCTGGCATTTTCGCAGGTAATGCGCCGGTAAAGACCCGTACAGTACCCGCGTTCTGGGTAAATCTTGGACTTCATCTTTCGGTGTGCGGTGACTACACGGGTAAGGACCCGCATACTGGGCAACCTTCAGTTCTCATCTTTCTTTACGCGGGTATGGTACCCGTGCAGTACCAGCGCAATTTGTCTATCATTTCTTTTTTTGTACCATTTGATCCCTGTTTCGTAATAAAGTCCCAATTTCCGTTTCCAACACCTGAATTGCACCGAATTCCTGTAATGACAATAAAAGGGCCCATAAGACACGAAAACATGCTCAAAAATAAGACAAATGACAAGGAATGAGGGCCAAAATATATAGCAATTTTGGCGTGATCAGTTCTCTATAATTCATATCCCGATGCTTGATTGAAAACATCCGCGCATGCACGTTAGTGTGCCTTTCTTTGCGATGAGGGAGTGTCCTAGTGTGGGGTCCATGTGCACGGGTCCCTACCCTCACACTAACTAGCAAAGTTCCCTGCTAGATTTTCATCTCTCAGTGCACGGGTAGTGCGCAGGTACCGGCGCAGTGGTCCTGATGGTCAGTTAGTTGTCTCCGATGTGCTGCTACTGTACGGGTCTCTACCCGTATAGTCTTCAAAGGGAGCCCTGTTAGGCAGGTAGTATGTGGGTCCCTTTCCCACTCAATTACCCGGGCACTACGTTTTTCTGGTACTTTAAATTACAACTTTCCAAAACGACATAGCTTGACTTTGACCTCATTATATATATATATATATATATATATATATTGTTTTCTCCCTTGCTCATTTTTGTGAGTCGAGTAAGCCATTTTTGAGAGACCAAGCTTCCCTTAAGAGAGAGAGAGAGACTCCCAAGAACTCACATTTACTCAACCAACCACACTTCCAAGAACATCTAGCACCAATCAAGCATCAAATCTTCATAGG
This sequence comes from Dipteronia sinensis, assembly GCA_033220585.1. Classification (NCBI taxonomy): domain Eukaryota; kingdom Viridiplantae; phylum Streptophyta; class Magnoliopsida; order Sapindales; family Sapindaceae; genus Dipteronia; species Dipteronia sinensis. Next base: position 17,021,650 of record CM065638.1, on the reverse strand, counting down.
TCTTTGTTGGTTTCATAACTACGTAACTTGAACATGCTCTAGAACTCTTTGCTTTATTTTTGTGTTCATATTTGCCTACGATTAGCATTTATTTAGCTGATTAAATGCATGACCCTTTGCTTAATATTGTTTTCAATATGTTTGAATCTTTATGTGTTGGTTGAGGTTAGCATTTCATTGATAGCTAGCATTTTGGACTATTTTGCCCTTTAGCTAAGTCTTTATGCCTTACATTTAGACATTGTTGATTAGGATTTATTGGTTGCATTTGATGATTACATTTATTGTCCTTGCCATATTTAATGACAACTCTTATTGATTGGTTTTTGTTTGATGACTAGATTTTAGATTTGTTTATCTTCAACTAGTTAAGTCTTTATGCTTTCATATAGACACATTGATATCTAGGATTGCATTTATTACCATCATTTAATCTCTAGATAAGCATTTAGTGTTGCCTAACATTAATTGCATTTAGAATATTTTTACATATTCACATAGGTTGTTTATCTCTTTTTTGAGAGTTAAGTCTTGTGACTATGGGTGTGTAGTGCATAAGCAAAGTGGTCAAGAATCACTACAAAAGGCTCGTTGGGTAGTAGTGGTGGGTTAGAGACCGAGAATGGAGTGATTAGAGGTCAACGTAGGCTGTAAACATCATTACATATAATGGATTTGAGGACAGTGTGTGGGTAAAAGGATAGCCCGTGAGTTTTGCCCAGTTGGAGGGTTTCTCACCTAAATCAATCGACGACTAATTTTTTTATTTTCAGCACTTTAAATTGTCGATTGATTGCTTGTTTTATTTGGGTAATTTTTAATATTGATTAATCAAGAAAAGTTGGTAATTAACTTGATTAAAACCTATTCACCCCCCTAGATTAGGTTGGATACACTTTATTTATTTTCCTGAACAAATATTCAGACCATTCTTTGCAATAATAACTGATTTATTATCAAAAGAAATAGAATATAATTGTTCTAACAACTTAGAAACAGAAATTAAATTCTGTGTAAATCCAGGAATGAAAAATACACTGTCCAACAATATAAAATTATTATTATTAAAACGCAATCTAATTATGCCCACTGCTCGTGCCGACACGACATCCCCCGAACCCACACGCATAGAGAAGGCTCCCTCCTCAAGCTATGTCCAAGAATCAATCCATTGCAAAGAAGATAAAACATGGTTAGTGACCCCTGAATCAACTATCCAGGGTGAAGAATCATCTTCAACTAAACACGACTCAAGAACAAGTAAATCATATTTACCTTTCGTTTTCTTCTTCTTGGCTACCTCCTCTAGATACGATGGACAGTTCCTCTTCCAATACCTGACCTTGTCGCAATGGAAACATTTTCCCTTGCCCTGGTCTATGGAGGCGCCCTTCTTTTTGCTCTAGGGGTCTTCCCAGCAGATCCCTTCCTCTTATTATTATTAGAGGAAGATGGTTCGGCAACATTTACCCCACCGGTCTTACTTTTGTTGTCCTTAGTCAAGGACTCAAAAGTAGTGAGCTCATTGAGCAACAAAGTGAGACTGAACTTTAGCTTGTTCATCTCATAGTTACTCTTGAACTGATCGAAACTCTTTGGAAGAGTCGTTCGTATGATGCTCACCTGACTGGGTTCATCAATGGCTCCGCCATTAATCTCTATTGTGTTGAAATAGGACATCATGTTTAGGACATGTTCCCGAACAGATGTGCCCTCTTTCATCCAAGCAAGCATTGCAGAACGAATAGCTTTGTGTTGCTTTTGCTCAGAGAGCTGCCCGAACATAGCCTGCAATGACTCTATTTTTTTGAATCCGGAAGTCATTACTTCGTGCTTTATGACAAGCACGTCTGTCATACTAGCTAATAGATATGTTCGGGCTTTCTCATCTGATGAGACCCATTTTTGATATGCCTCACGAACAGTTCGTGCTACATTTGCAGTAAGAGCTGGAGGACATTCCTCTGTAAGCACAAACTTCGGGTCCTTATTAACCAAAATTGCATTGATATTGTATTTCCATTTAGTGTAGTTATCACCAGTTAATTTATCATTTGCAAGTATTTGTAAGAGTGCAGATGACATGGCTGAGATAAACATAAAAAAAGAAATTCTTTTAGTCATACATTCATAACAAGTGCGAATGGTTTGGCATAAAATTTAACATGATTCATGAACCTGTTTAATGAACAAAAACAACCCAAAAAGAATTACTACGTCACGATAATCTAACATACCACAAGCAAGTGCCACCTTAGGGTCGGTCAAATTCTTGCATGTTAGATCGAGACACTCTCAATAAAATGATATTCTAGAATAACTCTTATTCTTATATCACTCAACCATTGTTTATTCAGTCAGGTTTTTAACTAACAAAGTTTAATAAAAACCTTGTCAGCTTAGCCCATCATCTCAGATCTGATGAGCTTTACTTGAGAATTGCCGCCTTAGGGTCAGTCAATCCAGAAATACCCGTAGAAATCCTATCCGTTAGAAAATCAACCTTGGTATTGATCTTTGTGGAAACCCTCCTTAGGGAGGACGAAAGCAAAGCCGTCACGAGACCCCACTCGGATCTCACGATGTTGAACTAATGATGGAGACTGTGGGATATAATGTCATATATCCCTCTCCCACTAACTATTTTATAACTAGGGTTTTCTATAGTTGTTAATGCACCTAGATTTTTACAATATTGAACGGCTAAGTTCAATCTAGTCGTCTAATGCATTAACCTTTCATAACAAGTGCGAATGGTTTGGCATAAAATTTAACATGATGCATGAACATGTTTAATGAACAAGAACAACCCAAAAAAAATTACTACGTCACGATAAACTAACATACCACAAGCAAGTGCAGCCTTAGGGTCGGTCAAATTCTTGCATGTTAGATCGAGACACTCTCAATGAAATGATATTCTAGAATAACTCTTATTCTTATATCCACTCAACCATTGTTTATTCAGTCAGGTTTTTAATTAACAAAGTTTAATAAAAACCTTGTGAGCTTAACCAATCATTTCAGATCTCATGAGCTTTACTCGAGAATTGCCACCTTAGGGTCGGTCAATCTTGAAATACCCTCAGAAATTCTATCCGTTAGGAAATCAACCTTGGTATTGATCTTTGTGGAAACCCTCCTTAGGGAGGACGAAAGCAAAGCCGTCACGAGACCCCACTCGGATCTCACGGTGTTGAACTAATGATGGAGACTATGAGATATAATGTCATATATCCTTCTCCCACTAACTATTTTATAACTAGGGTTTTCTATAGTTGTTAATGCACCTAGATTTTTACAATATTGAACGGCTAAGTTCAATCTAGTCGTCTAATGCATTAACCTTTCATAACAAGTGCGAATGGTTTGGCATAAAATTTAACATGATGCATGAACATGTTTAATGAACAAGAACAACCCAAAAAGAATTACTACGTCACGATAATCTAACATACCACAAGCAAGTGCAGCCTTAGGGTCGGTCAAATTCTTGCATAGTTAGATCGAGACACTCTCAATGAAATGATATTCTAGAATAACTCTTATTCTTATATCACTCAACCATTGTTTATTCAGTTAGGTTTTTAATTAACAAAGTTTAATAAAAACCTTGTGAGCTTTACCAATCATTTCAGATCTCATGAGCTTTACTCAAGAATTGCCGCCTTAGGGTCGGTCAATCCAGAAATACCCTCAGAAATCCTATCTGTTAGGAAATCAACCTTTGTATTGATCTTTGTGGAAACCCTCATTAGGGTGGACGAAAGCAAAGCCGTCACGAGACCCCACTCGGATCTCACGATGTTGAACTAATGACGGAGACTGTGGGATATAATGTCATATATCCCTCTCCCACTAACTATTTTATAACTAGGGTTTTCTATAGTTGTTAATGCACCTAGATTTTTACAATATTGAACGGCTAAGTTCAATCTAGTCGTCTAATGCATTAACTTTTATAACAAGTGCGAATGGTTTGGCATAAAATTTAACATGATGCATGAACATGTTTAATGAATAAGAACAACCCAAAAAGAATTACTACGTCACGATAAACTAACATACCACAAGCAAGTGCAGCCTTGGGGTCGGTCAAATTCTTGCATGTTAGATCGAGACACTCTCAATGAATGATATTCTAGAATAACTCTTATTCTTATATCACTCAACCATTGTTTATTCAGTCAGGTTTTTAATTAACAAAGTTTAATAAAAACCTTGTGAGCTTAACCAATCATTTCAGATCTCATGAGTTTTACTCGAGAATTGCCGCCTTAGGGTCGGTCAATCTTGAAATACCCTCAGAAATCCTATCCGTTAGGAAATCAACCTTGGTATTGATCTTTGTGGAAACCCTCCTTAGGGAGGACGAAAGCAAAGCCGTCACGAGACCCCACTCGGATCTCACGGTGTTGAACTAATGATGGAGACTGTGAGATATAATGTCATATATCCCTCTCCCACTAACTATTTTATAACTAGGGTTTTCTATAGTTGTTAATGCACCTAGATTTTTACAAGATTGAACGGCTAAGTTCAATCTAGTCGTCTAGTGCATTAACCTTTCTTTATTAGAATCTATTAGTAATAATTCTAATCTATGTAAACAATTTACTAATACTAGAATTATTAATGTGTATTTACCAAGTTTTAACAATTAAAACTAAACACATTATTAGGTCCAATTATAATTAGGGCTTAATCGAATTAAACCTAATATTTATAATGGACCCTACTAATCTACATAATTAAACATATTAATAGATTAGTAATTAATGAGAATTGCCAAGTTTTTACTCCTAAAAACTAATCCCATTAACTTATAGCCAATTATGTGAATTACCCATTTTAATCAAATTAAAATTAAACACATAATATAGAAGGCTATAATGCATGTATGCCATATCAACATATATATGTGTAGGCACACCTAATCTAAATGATATGCATATGCGTTACAATGCTTTAATTATCTCATAATAAAAGCATACATGAGTAGACCGAGTACAATGGGTTATTTAACTTTAAAAAAATATCTAATTACAAAAGTTATCCAAGGCATTCCTTGGTCTTCAAGTAATTCCTATATTCTTCAAGTCTTTGAGTTCTTTTTATTTTGGGCTTTTAACCAAGTCCAACTTGATAAATTTTTTTAATGTGATCCATCTCATGAATCAAACCTAAAGCCCAAGTGTTACCCTAAAACTTATTGGAGGCCCAAGGCAAATATATATGTTAACTGAAAAATCCACCCAGGAGGGGAAATTTTGGTTAACACCCTCACCCAGTACTGGTGGGCAGTAGCGAAGTAGGTACCTTCGGTACCGAGGTCCCTTTCTATAATCGAAGACAAGAAATAATATGATGGAAGAGATAAAAAGGATCTGGAGATATCGAAGAACACTATTTTATTGAGTAACACTGTAACAAAGTTACAATGCATACATTCTTTTCTCTTTTCTCACTCTTTTAAACAGAATGGTGGTGGAGAAAGCGTTTATGTCGATAAGTGGATATCTTCTTCCAATGATCGTCAATGGAATCTCACTGGCTTTCAGAGAATTTCAAAGCAAATTATACCGGAAGTTAATCTCTCTGTCTTTGGTGACAAAAAAACACTCCAAAAATCCCCTCTTCTTTACCCTTCAAAGCCGTATATACAGTTCTCCAAAGAATCCCCTCAAAATTTTGTTGTATTGATGAGGATTATTGAGAGTCCTATTTTAGGCATTGAAAGGCATTGTATGGGGTTAAAGGCACGAGATTTGATCCCGTTAATCACTGTTGAATTCAAATTCTGATTTGGTTAACCATTAGGTCCCATTAATGGTGCTTTATTTTTGCGATGGAGTCAACTTTCCTTCTTCGTGGAGCTTGGAGGGAAACTATGACTCTAAATTTTGGTGGAACGAGGTGCTGGTATACTAGTCTGATCCTACCGACATGGAGCTTGTTCTACTTCTTGCTAGAGTGGTGCTTGTGTCTTCACGATCATCTTCAGTATTGCTAGGCAGGTAAGGTACTTGCCTTGGAGGGGCTCCGAATTGACGTACTATTTACCAGGTGGAAGTTGAGGCAGTACCACGGTGGGTATCGAGGTACCGAGTACCTTGACTGATATCGAGGTACTTGCGGGGTGTTGGACGTGCGAGTTACCATTGTACTGGTCTTGAGTTGATATTAGGAACTTCAGTAGAGTGAGGTACATGCCTTCATTATCTCGCGGAGCTGATGTCCTATCTAGATAGATAGGTAGTCGAGGTCCGGACCTTATCAACTATCGGTTCCATCTAAGTAGTGGTACAGATCTCACTGGTTACCTGGAATATCAGGATGGTTCTTCCTAGGTAGATTCTTGTTGGAAAATTCTCCTTTGGTCCCTTGCCAAAAAACCATGTTAACAATATATATAGCCTAAAATCTTTTGCAAATCGAAAACCCTAATGTCACGAATTTCCAGTCCATAACGCTTTCGCGTATAGTTGTCATTCATGCACGTAGGCTGCCCGCACCAGTACCGATGTACAGTACCGCGCGAACAAAACCATATGAACAGTACCATGTGAACAGTGTCCGTCGCGCGTGTTTCCGATTTCGCTCTTTCGCATTCCGTCTTCTTCGTCCAATTTCTTCATACATATTTTACAATAAAATACATAGCATAAAAAATGCAACAAAGAAAATACATCAAAAAAAAAATTAAATTTCATCCCGGCATTAATATTACATAAATAAAATTACAACCTTTAATAAGAGCCCTAAAACCCATGTACCATAAAAATTTAAGATCAACAATGTTTAAATTAAACGATTTAATTATAAACATTCGTACAATCATAAAGATAGTGCCTACACATTCATACATGCTAGGAGCATCGAAATCGATTCTTCTGTTTCGAAAACCAGGCTCCGATACCAATTGTACGGAACCCGGATTACCGATCACACAGCAGAAGAACTTTTAAAAAAAAAATTATTTCAATGAAATATTGAAACTGCGACCAGTAAACCCTAGGATCTATTTTTCGGAATAGTAAAAACAAAAAGAATTGAAATCAAAACATAAAAGAGAAGAGAAGAAACAATATTCTACATACCTACATAGGAGGCTCATTCTCTTTAATATGATCTGCTACTGGTTTGAACCACTTGATCTTTTTGACTATCTCTCGGAATTGGTAATTGCGTATGGAAGCATCACGGTACTCAGGAACATCTGAAAAATACAGAGAGAAGAAGAAGAAAAAAACAATCTTTTTTTCTTTTTGGCCGAACCCAAGAACACTTCTAGGTTTTTTTTCTCTGTGAATGCTCAAAACTCTTTTGATCGTATGTTTTTAGTGTTGTGTTATAGTTTCCAAAAACATATATCATATATATATATATAACTAATTAATTAAATCTTTTAAGATATCTGATATCCTTACAGATATTAATTATATTTTTGATTTGAACTCAAACTTTTTAAATTCAAAATTAAATATTTAATTTAATAAAATAAAATAATCATTTTATCTTATTTTATTTAAAATCAAATATCAATTAACACCCTCCATTTAGTGATTAATAACATAAATAAATAATCTTATTATTTAATTTATTCAATCACCATTATTCGTTAATTAAATAATCTCATTATTCAATTAATTCCCGAATAAATAGGTGTCATTTTCGTAACACAATTAATTGGACAATCCAATTAATTAACTGTGACTCTTGTTACCTAACACTATCGGGCTAACAAGGGTACCTAATAGACCCACAGTATTTTGAGCTCCAATAATCCTTAGAAATAATTAATTAAACACTTTAATTAATATTTCATGATTACGACCTCACCCGTGGTATATCAAAGACCACGATCTAACCTGAAGGAGTCGATAAGACACTCAGGATTAAGATCACCCACATATAGCCATCATTAGTAAATATATATGAATCTCATCGTTAAACGGATTTTAGTCAGAGATTCATATAGATCATGGCCCAGTCCTATATAATCACATCATACAAGGTGCTTCCATTCTCATATCTCCATATGAATGATCCAGGATAGAATCACCGTACACTACGAAATGGACTATAGGTGTAGATTAACCACAAAAAAAGTACCCAGCTTTATTTGCTATAAACGGACTCTTTAGATTTCACATCTCTTACTGTATCCATCTGTATATGACATTCATAAACACAGTTCGAGATTACATCCGGTAATCTTGGATGTTAAATGCACAAGTTATACACAATATATGACATAAGAAGAATGAATTAAACTATTCTTTTACTTATGTTAACATTCCATTTACAAATTACAAGCTTTAGGGCATAAACCCCAACATTCGGATCTAGCCTCGGCGGTCCTGCTCAACAATGATATACAAACTTACCCAATTACTATATTACTTCTTTTGCGCATCTTAAATATACATTCGTATAGCAATTCATGAGCAGCCAAAAACTAGAGAAGCAGTTAGACGACCTCTACACAGTATCCAAGTGGCGTGGTAAAAACCTAAGGAGCTCTATCGGACACTTCAACAGAGAGAAAGTGCTAATCCCATATTGCAATCAAGCGACCGCAATCTTTACCTTCAGGAAAGGACTCGGGTTCGACCCCGGCCTCTCCATATAACTCACAAAATACTCGTGCAAAACAATGGAAGACGTGCTAGCGAAAGCATGGGCTCAAATCAAAGGGGAGGAGGATGAGGTTAACCATGTCGCTCATGCAAACAACTATGGCAGCAGGTAAAATTACCGTGTTGATTGAAGATTAAATGACAGACGAGTCGAACCCTACCCAACAGGTGATCGACGTAGAAATCAATCTTGTTTCAAAAGATCAGACGATAAGTAGTCATATTGACAAAATCAACCCAAGATAGGTCGATCGCACATACCCATCCCAGAATACAACCTTAGCATCGAACCTGTCGATCTCGTGGCAGTTATGAAGGATAGGGAAGCACGGTTAAATGGCCAAGGAAATTGAATGCTCATCAAGAACATCGAAACGCCAGGTTTCGTTGTGAGTTCCATGGAGATCATGACCATCAACAGAGGATTGTATAGCACTGAAGTTGGAGCTAGCAGAACTTCTAAAATAGGGACATCTGCTAGAATTCATGACCGACAAGGAAAAAGAGACCCTTGCTCGATGCGACAGGAAGCAACAAACCGGTCGAGATGGAAGCCCACCAAAACCTTATCGACAGGAAAGGGTTAATAATTTCATTACAGGTGGATCAGAAGTCAACGGAATGACCCATTCAGCAACAAGGAGACACACTCGACAAGTGTTGAACTTAGAAATCCAGTCTGATATAGAGCACAAATCATGATTTTACGAGACCATCACTTTCAAAGCATCCGACAAATCAAATTGTTTACTCCTCACCATGATGCTCTAGTTATTTCATTGCAAATAGCTAATTGTTTAACTAAAAGAATCTTAATCGATAATGGCAGTTCTTGCAATATTCTGTTTTATAACGCACTCAGGGAAATGCAGGTCGAATAATCCAAGATAAGCCGTTGATCGACAGTTTTGATTCCATTCAGTGGTGAACAAAAAAGCACTCTAGGCGAGATTGTGCTACCATTCTATGCCGACGGAGTGAACCTCTACATCAACTTAATGGTGCTTGACAACCCATCTTTGTTCAATTCTATTCTTGGGAGGCCATGGATACACAAAATGATAGCTCTGTCGACCTACTATCAGTTGATCAGGTTCCTTACCAAATAGGGATTCAAGAGATTAAAGGCGAACATATAGCAGCAAGAAAGTGTTACTAGAAAGCTATGAAGAAGAAGAAGAAAGGGTTGTTGTAGTAATTACAGGAAGCTCACATGAACCAACCTAATAAAAACCGATAATGGAAGAGCTCGACGAGGTGTCGATCAACCTAGAGCATCCAGAACACAAGGTGCTGATTAGTTTGAGGCTACCTGGAGAAATCTGAAGGCAACTGATCGACTTCTTAGAAGATCATCACAATAGTTTCTCCTCGTCGCACTTCAATATGGTAGGGATCGACCTAGTGTTAATTGTTTACCACTTGCAGGTAGACCCCGACCACCCGCTAATGAAGCAAAATGAAAGTAGAAAGTTCGCACCAGAGAGGAATAAGATAATCAATGAAGAAGTGCAAAAACTAATCGGCATCGAGTTGGTCAGAGAAGTAAAGTATCCAGATTGGCTAAAGAATGTCGTGGTCATAAAGAAGAAGAATGGAAAATGGCATGTCTCTATCGACTTCAAGGACCTCAACAAGCTCTGCCCAAAAGACCCATTTCCCCTTCCATACATCAACATGCTAACCAACGCCACAACAAAACACAAGATTCTCAGGTTCGTGGACGCCTTCTCCGGATGCAACCAGATCTTGATGCATTCGAACGACCAGGAAAATACCGTCTTCTTCACCGACCTTGGTATTTTCTGTTACAAAGTAATGTCATTTGGTTTGAAAAATACATGTGCAGCCTATCAATGACTGTTCAGCAAGATATTCACTGAAGTGCTCGGATCGATAGTCGAGATTTATATCGATGACATGCTAGTCAAGTCCCTCATCGCTCGACAACGTAAGACCAACTAAAGCAGTCATTAAACGTGATCAACAAATATGGTTTGAAACTAAATCCCACTAAATTCTCCTTTGGTGTGTCTTCTGGAAAATATTTAGGTTATCTGGTGACCCAAAGAGGTATCAAAGCAAATCCCAACCAAATCAGGTCAATCTGAGGGATAAAATCGCCAATATAAATCAAAGACGTCCAAAAACTCACAGGTTCAGTGGCAGCCTTGAACCGATTCATCTCCAAGTCGTCCGAACGATGCCAACCCTTATTCAACACATTCAGAAAAAACAAGGCATTCGAATGGAATGAACAGTTTGAGAAGGCACTACAAAACTTGAAGGAATACTTAGCCTCGCCCCCACTGCTGTCGAAGCCTAAAGACAAAGAAGTATTGTACTTGTATTTGGTAGTGTCTGACACAGCAGTGAGTGTTGTACTAGTTAGGAAAGACAAAGGCTCACAACATCCAATATATTATGTGAGTAAAGCTCTACTCGACACCGAAACCAAGTATAGTTTACTTGAAAAACTGGCTCGAGTACTTGTCATAGCCACAGGAAAGCTAAGGCTATAGTTCCAATGCCACCATATCAAGGTATTAACTTCCTTCCCACTTAAAAATATACTGTATAAGCCTGAAAATTTACAAGCTGAACAAGAATCAATGAATCTTATAGAGAGCTCTTCAAGCAGAACTTAAACCCTATCTGTAGACGGGTCTAGCAACATAAAAAGAAGCAGACTAGGACTCGGACTCAAATCTCCACAAAGAGAAAGTTTATAGCTGTCGATCTATTTCAAATTCAGCGCGACCAAAAAAGAAGCCAAATACGAGGCATTAATTGCTGGGCTCGACCTAGACAAAGCATGAGAATAAAAAATATATAGGTACAAAGTGACTCATAGCTGGTCGTCCAAAAAATGAACGGGACATTTGAGGCCAACGATAAAAGGATGACTGCATATTTGGCAAAGGCCAAGAAGCAGCAGTCGACCTTCAATAAATTTCTCTTTTGCAAGTACCAATGTCAGAAAACACTCAAGCAGATGCATTGTTAAGTCTAGGATCGACGATTCAGACCAATGGTCTAAGTCGATCCCTTTCGTATACCTACAGTGGCCCACAATACATGATAGGAAAAAGTAATGAATGTCGAGTATAGGCTAACATGGATGGACCCTCTTATAGATTACTTATAGGCTGACATGCTACCAGGTGATGGAAGCGAAGCAAGGAAAATTAAAGCCAAGGCAGCAAAATTCGGCATCCTCTATGGTAAGCTGTACAAAAAATCTTTTACGGGCCCCTACTTGAGATGTCTCAATCCTTGAGAAGCGTCCGACATCCTGAAAAGCCTCCACCAAGAAGAATGTGTTAATAGCCAAAATTGGCTAAGGACCAAAGGGAAATTTTCCACCTCCCAGACCTGGTTCCACACCCGAGAGTTTGACCAGGAGACCTCTCAATCCATAGCCGAACTACGATACCATCCCAGAAACAAGGGCTGGCTCCGGAAACATCCGGGATAGAGCCCGGACCCGAGAGCTTCCACCAGGAGACCTCTCTATCTAGAGCCGAACTGCGATACCATCCCAAGAATAAGGACGGGCTGAGGAAACATCCAGGATAGAGCCCGGAACGATCAGATCTAGCCCGCATCACCAAAACTGGAAGCTCCCCGAAGTCAAGGTCATCTCGCAAATGCTCTAGAGACTCGTCTGTACCTCGATTGACACAGAAGAATGTTCCTAAAAGGCCGCGAGATCAGTCGAAGCCACACCAGCTTCAAAAGGTCAGTCGAGGCCACACCTAGCTTCGAAAAGGTCAAGGGAAGCCAGATCTGGCTCCAATCTGGATGAAACTTCTCAGATATCAAGGTCGAAATACTAATCAACCTCCCTGGTTGATGCACCACACCATATCGTCATATCCAACGACCTCTATAAAGGATCATACTGAAAGGATACGAGGAATGCATTGAATCATATCTGGAAATGTTACCTACATGCAGAACAAGTAATAAAATCCAAAAAGGAAACAAACTGATCTCCACCACGATACTCTCAATTCGGACGTTAATCCAAAAGTCAATGACATTAAAGCAAGAAATCCCGCCCGATAAGGAGGAGACTGAGAAAATCAAGGGAGAATCAGTCTGTTGACCTACAAACTATGTACAAATAGAAAAGAAAAGAAATAAAAAAGGAGACTACTATTCGACAAGCATACGACAAATAATCAACCATTTTCTAGAGAGAGTTGAGAGCAAAGAGACAAGAATCTCTGTATCTGTACACCATGCATGTTCAATACAAACATCCTTGCTTACTTGTCATTTTATAAATTACTGTTACATATACAATAAATCTTGGCCACCACCTATGTGGTAGTGGTCTCGAGGGCGTTAACTAAGATTTCTCATCCCGAGCAAAATTTCTGTTAACACTTTCTGGCGCCGTCTGTGGGAAAGATCCTACACCCAATTAATCAATCGTTTGCATTTATATTTTCATTGTTTTATAGGAACTATGAGGCTCCGCTCCTCCCAAGGCCAACACAGAGTCCGGGAGCAATCTCCGGTGAGGCCAACCCGAAAAGCCCCAAGAAGGGGGAGAAAGTCTGGATATAGTAGTCAAGCTCCGATCCAGACAACCAATACGCGGGCTACTGGCCACCCCATAGTGAGCCAGGCAGCGCTCGACCAACAAGCGGCGGCCTTCGTAGAATCCGTCCGCATCCGCCTCCTCGCTAAAGGCATCACAATCCAGCCAACTAACCTGAATGATCATAGAGAGCGGAGCAGGTTCGGAGCTAGGCCACCTGCTTTCGATCACCTAGGACCTCCTCCTCTAGAGTCGGCTCGAGATAGATCAGAGCCCCAACGTTCGATCCGGGATAGGCTGGGACCCATGCCCCCAGCTCCGAAAAGACTTTCACAATATCAACCCTGGCTAGTTAAGTCTGCCGCGGATGCTTTTACCCAGAAGTCGCGAGGGCTATCTCATCCAACTACATCTAGGAGAACTACCCGGGCCCTAGAAGAGGAAAGTAGACAAACTCCCCGAGTGGATCATGTCCAGGAGGAGGACCGGATAGAAATTGCCAGTTCATCAGAAAGATTCGACAGTGAGGAATCTGAGGTTAACTCGAAGAGACCTTGGAACAAGCGATTGAGGGATCAGCTGGCAAAGCTACAAAAAGAGGTCCCGCAGATAAGGAAGGGAAAGAGTAAGGAGGACAAAAAGAATCCCCTGAGCGAGATGAACGCTCCCTTCACTAGGAGGATCCGGGAAGCAGAGCTCCCCCTAAAATTTAAAATGCCAGCAGATAAGTTCTCTGGAACAGAAGATCCTCTAAGCCACCTAGAGAGCTTCGTTCAACAGATGGAGGTCCAGAACACTACCAGAGCAGCTATGTACAGAATGTTCCCAACGACCTTGACCGACTACGTGAAAAAACCTGGTTCAGGAAACTACCCGTTGGAAGCGTGGATCCTTTCACAAAATTATCAACTGATTTTTGCTCACAGTTCCAAGGAGTTAAACCTCGCCCAAAAGATCCCATACACCTCCAATATGTGATCCAGGGACAGAGTGAAACTCTTCTATCGTACGTGGAGCGATTTCATAAGGAGGTCATACAAATGGGAGTTTTCACTGAAAAAGAAACCCTCGCCAACTTCAGGCGAAACCTCTGGGCAGGAAAGCTTTTCCGTTCTTTCACTAAGAGACCTCCCAAGACTTACCAGGAGGCCTATGACCGGGCTCTTGAGCAGGTCGAGATCGACGAACAACTCAAGGTTAAGATAGAACATGACGATATGAGAACGACAAAGCGTCTGAAGAAAGAAGCCCCCAAATTTGAGCCACTGCAGAAAGCTCAGAATAAACCTCCCAACAGGTCGGCCTATTGCCTCCCTGCCCCTCCGCATAGGCAAGAAAGATATCCAGCAAAATGAACCCCTGCCAGGGCTTCGCCGTCTCCCAGGACCGTGGCTCCCGTAATGCAAGGGGAAAAAGGGTATGACTACTACACCCTTTGAATGCTTCCAGGGAAACAGTCTACCTTGCCATACGAGATAAAGGGTTGCTCCAAAAGCCCACTCCCATGAAGGCCCCAGCTGACTGGAGAAACCGGTACAAATACTGTGACATTCACGAAGACGTGGGCCACAACACTTCGGAGTGCTATAACTTGCGCAACCAGATTGAGGCCCTGATAACGGGAGGATGCCTGATTGAGTTCTTACAACAGGTCAGAGATAATATCAAGACTGGAAGGGAGGTACAAGCTGAAATCCGTGAGGACTCAGAAAAGAGGAAAAGGGAGTAGGCTGACTTAACACAACAGATCCAGGTGATACACACTATCAGCGGAGGTCCTACATTGGCCGACGTTTCCAATAACTACCGAAAAAACCACGCAAGAAAGGTTCTCCGCCTCGGAGAGAGCCAAGGGATCTTCGAAGTTAGCCAGAGCCCTCCCAGTCAGCTCAGATCGTATTAACCGAAGCAGATGTCTTCAACACTGTGCAACCTCATGATGATCCTATCGTCATCACGATACAGATCACCAACTGTCTGGTCCATCGCGTGCTCGTGGATACAGGTAGCAGTGTAGATATCCTCTTCAAGGATACCCTGGAAAAATTGAACCTGAAGCAACATTGTTACAACAACTGTACCACTCCACTTTACGGTTTCAGTGGGGACTCGATCATACCAGTGGGGTCAATGATCCTCCCAGTAATCATCGGGGTCACCCCGCTCCAACAGAATGTAATGACTGACTTTGTTGTGGTGGACACCCCATCGGCCTACAACGCCATCCTAGGGAGACCTTTCCTGTCCCTCTTGAAGGGAGTCTTGTCCATATACCATAACGTCTTGAAATTCCTGGTTGGAACCAAAGTAGGAGAGGTACGCGGAGACCAGCAGGCAGCCAGGAAATGCTACGCAGTATCTGCCAATCCTACAGCCCTAGCGAAGCAGTGTGTATAGGTGACATTAATCCAGGAAGACATGGATACATCCTGGATAATCCAGGAGGAGAAAGAGCCCGCGGAACATCCTGGGCATCCAGAGGATGAACCTATCATGCCCTACGAGGAAGAACGGAGTAACGAATTTGCCAGAGGGCAGCCCGTGGACAAACTAGAAGAGATATCCGTCAGGAATGACGATCCCTCCAAGATCGTCAAGGTCGGAGCCACCCTTGATCCAGAAGTAAAAAGAGGACTAATTGATCTTCTCAGGGAATTCATCAACATCTTCGCCTGGAACCATGATGAAATGCCTGGAATCCCGGCATCGTTGGCCACCCACCAGCTAGCAGTAGATCCAACAGTCAAGCCCGTCAAGCAGAAGAGGCGTCACTTCAACGCTGATAGGAACGCGGGCAGTGCAGGAAGAGGTTGATAAATTGATCAAAGCAGGGTTCGTCAGAGAGGTACGTTACCCCAAATGGATCACCAACGTGGTCATGGTCATGAAGGCGAATGGGAAATGGCGTATGTGTGTCGACTACACCGACCTCAACCGGGCTTGTCCGAAAGACAGTTTTCCTTTACCAAAGATCGACCAGTTGGTTGACTCCACGTCCGGAAACAAACTTTTGAGTTTTATGGACGCATTCTCAAGATACAACCAAATTAAAATGCACCCAGCTGACCAAGATAAGACCAGTTTCATTACGGGGCAGGGCTTATACTGCTACAAGGTGATGCCGTTTGGTTTGAAGAATGCAGGGGCCACATACCGGTGGCTGGTTAACAAACTGTTCAAGCCCGAGATAGGAAGGACGATGGAAGTGTATATCGACGACATGATCATGAAATCCCCAACCACAAAGGGACATCAGGAAGACCTTCGCAAAACCTTCCTCATATTGAGGGAAAACAAGATGTGTTTGAACCCCTCCAAATGTGCTTTTGGGGTAACGGCAGGGAAGTTTCTGGGCTTCATGGTTCATGAGAGAGGTATAGAAGCCAACCCAGAAAAAATCAAAGCTATCTTGGACCTGGAATCCCCGACCTCGCTCAAGCAAGTACAGATTCTGACTGGACGGGTGGCGGCACTCAATAGGTTTATCTCTCGCTCCACTGATAAGTGTCTCCCTTTCTTCAAGGCCATCAAACAAGGGAAGAACATGAAATGGAACCAGGAAAGCGAGCAGGCGTTTCAAGCTTTGAAAGAGTACCTAACAAGCCCCCCTTTGTTAGTCAAGCCGGTTCTCGGAGATGAGTTGCAGATTTACCTGGCTGTATCAGAAACTGCAGTAAGCGGGGCTTTGGCCAAGGATTGTAGCGACGATTTTCAAAGACCCACATACTATGTGAGTCATGCCTTGACCAAATCAGAAAGGAACTACATTCTCTTGGAGAAGCTCGCTTATGCTCTGGTGATCTCAGCGAGGAAACTCAGTCCCTATTTTCAAGCTCACACAATAGCAGTGGTGACAGACCAACCCCTCCGCCAATTCTTGCAAAGACCAGATGTGTCAGGAAGGCTAGTTTTATGGGTACTACAGCTCACTCAGTTCGACCTAAAGTATAAGCCCCGGACTACGATTAAGGCACAGGCTTTGGCCGACTTCGTGGCAGAATTCTCAGCGATCCCAGATCCAGATGATCCCTCAGTATCAAACGAGGTCCCTAAGAAGGTATCCAAGGTCGAAAATTGGCCGGAAGGCTGCAAGCCATGGATCCTCTTTTCAGACGGAGCATCTGGACGAGCTGGGGGAGGAGCTGGCATAGTTTTGATAGATCCGAAGGGGACTGAATTCTGTCATAGTTTCAGATTCGAGTTTAAAGCTACCAACAACGAAGCGGAATATGAAGCCCTCCTAGCCGGGATGAAGGTAGCCATCGAACTAAAGGCCTACTACCTACAGATCAAGAGCGATTCGTTGCTTGTTGTAAACCAGGTGACTGGGGTCTACCAGGCAAAGGGAGATAATATGGTTGCCTACCTAAATCTAGCTCGGCTGCTGAAAAGCAAATTTAAGGGACTCAAGATCGATCAGGTGCCTCGACACCAAAACCATCGTGCAGATGCTCTGGCTAAAATAGCGGCGAACGGAGGCCAGTCCCTACCAAGGGGAATTCCCCTCCAAGTAATCACCCAGCCAAGCATAGCCACAAATGGAGAAATTTGTTCCCTGGATCGCCTACCTTGCTGGATGGACCCAATTGTCGCCTACCTCCTTGAAGGAGAGCTTCCTGAAGAGCCCGACCAAGCTCGAAGAATTAAGAGACTCTCAGTTCGATACTGTATAGTGGACGGATACCTCTACAGGAGGGACAGATCCCTCCCCTTACTTAGATGCTTGCGTCCCGATAATGCTAAGTGGGCATTGAGAGAGGTCCACTCTGGGGACTGTGGGAACCACATAGGTGAGGAAGCTCTAGCCTATCAGGTGCTTCGTATGGGGTACTATTGGCCGACCATCCATCAAGATGTAAAGAGTTTTGTGCAATCCTGCGAACCTTGTCAAAGAACCTCAAACTTGAACCACTAGCCACCCGAGCGACTATCGTCCCTCAGTTCACCTTATCCCTTTGCCATATGGGGAATCGACCTAATAAGGCCACTTCCTACCGCTCCTGGACAGATGAAACACGCTATCGTGGCTATCGACTACTTCACAAGATGGGTCGAGGCAGGACCTCTTTCTCGAATATCAGAAAAGAATACAACCAAGTTCATCAAGACTAACGTGGTATGCAGGTTTGGGACCCCTCTCATCATTATAGCTGACCTAGGAAAGTAATTCGACAACGCCCGATTCAAAGACTTCTGCAAGGGATTGGGGATCGACCTCAGGCTCGCTTCAGTGGCTCATCCCCAGACTAACGGGCTGGTAGAATCCATCAACAAGACAATCAAGAAACTTCTGAAAAAGAAGCTTCAGCAGAAGAAAGGTAAATGGGCTGAAGAGCTACCAGAAGTCCTCTGGGCATACCGGACTACAAAAAGAACAGCTACCGGAGAGACACCTTACTCTTTGGCTTTCGGGGTTGAAGCAGTCCTCCTCATCGAGCATAAATTAACCTCGTTCAGGGTTTAGCACTTTGAGCCCGAAAGTAATGAAGTCAAGCTCCGGGCTAGTCTAGACCTCTTAGAAGAAAAGCAAGACCGGGTAGCAGAGAAAGTAGCGATATACCAAAGCAAGATCGCTAGATACTTCAACCAAAAGGTTAGAGCCCAGAAATTCAAGGAAGGGGATCTAGTACTTAGGAAAGTGACACTGAACACTCGGAAAAGGTCGGATGGAGTCTTAAGTCCAAATTGGGAAGGTCCATATTTGATAAAGCTAGTCGTTTGCAATGGGGCTTATAAACTCGAAGACATGGATGGACGATCCATCAACCACACTTGGAATGCAGATCATTTGAAGAAATTCTACCCTTGAAAGGAGTTCTCAAGCGGACTACCCCCACTTAGTTTTCATTACAGATCCTAATAAAGATGTACTACATCTCAATCATCAATAAAGTCATTTTCCTTCTCTCTTCCATCTTTGTCTCCAACTATGTTCAACATTAGTGACTATACCCTTGTATGGGAATTCGACATAAACCTCTCGAGACCAGGAAATAGCTTGACAGCCCTCCTGATGCCTTGGTCGGGCTACCACCCTTAAGAAGGATCTGAGTGTAAGAGCATAGTTGCCCTCCAGATCTCGAGACCAGGAAATAGCTCGATAGCCCTCCTGATGCCTTGGTCGGGCTACCACCCCCAAGAAGGATCTGAGTGTAAGAGCATAGTTGCTCTCCAGATCTCGAGACCAGGAAATAGCTCGATAGCCCTCCTGATGCCTTGGTCGGGCTACCACCCCCAAGAATGATCTAAGTGTAAGAGCATAGTTGCCCTCCAGATCTCGAGACCAGGAAATAGCTCGATAGCCCTCCTGATGCCTTGGTCTGGCTACCACCCCCAAGAAGGATCTGAGTGTAAGAGCATAGTTGCCCTCCAGATCTCGAGACCAGGAAATAGCTCGATAGCCCTCCTGATGCCTTGGTAGGGCTACCATCCCCAAGAAGGATTTGAGTGTAAGAGCATAGTTACCCACCAGATCTCAAAGACTAGGAAAAAGCTAAGTAGCCCTCCTAAAGTCTTGGTTGGGTTATCACCCCTTTAAAAAAACATATATATATATATATACATATATATATATAGATAATGTTTGCTTTCATGTGCAGGATCAAAATCGTCATAATTCCCTACACGAATCTTAATTGTTGCTACAGATGCTACTCTGGATCCCATGCAAGACCAGAAACATAATAAAAATTCTCAAAAGAGTGCTTCGATTTATCATTAAGGACAAGGGGAGCCTATCCCCGGATAAGGCTACATCCAAATGAGGAGCCCAACCCCCGAACTCGGGCTACAAAAAGAAGAAGGAAAATGAAAAACCGATAATGGCAAAACAGGGTGCCCACCCCCTTTTCCGGGCAATCAAAAACAAGTCATCCGCTTCAAGCTTTAGGACTCTCATGGCTCCCCTCCGCTGGCCCTCCTCCTTCCTGCTGATCATCAGGATCAACCCCCTCTACAGGTAGCTGTCCATCTGGGTTATCCTCACCGACCGCTCCTCCATTTAGAGGCTCCATCGGATGATCAGCTGGATCTTCCTCTAAAACTTCATTAATTATGTTCATAACCTCATGAGGGATAGCCGCGTCAAGAAGGGCAGCTATGGACCCCATCTGGCTCCTGTCGACCTCCATCTCTGTTAAAGGGGATCCTCAGATGGGCTACTAACCTCTTCACCAGCTCTCGATTGGTCCTCCTCGGATCGAGAGGACATCACTTTGCTGGAAGACTCCCCAGGACCTGAGGTGATAAAGGAAGGAAGATGGAATAAGGGATCTGACTGAGCGGGCTGCTTCCCAGTTCCTGCTGGGCTAGAAAGGACCACATTGTCGCCTTCAGGGTGAGATAACTGGGCAGCTTTGAGCATTATTTCCTGTCTGTCCCAGCCCACAATTGACGATAAATCAAAGGGAGAAGGAAGAGCTTCCGCGGCCTGAAAGGAAGCATAAAAATACCCGTCACTGAAGGAGGTCTCCGCATCAGCTTGCAGTTGGGTCACCTAAGTAATCAGAGACTGGTTCTCGAGGTCTAGCTTCTTAGCCTCAGATCTCCAGGAATCCCGCTGCCTAGCCCGCTAGAGAGATTGAAGACGCTCCTGATCAAAAGATTGCTTCATCCTCTCATGATCGCAGCGAAGCTCAGCCATCTCGAGCTCGATTTTTCCCTGGCTGGAAGTCACCTCTTCCACTAAAGACCGAGCCTGCTTGAGCAGTCCCCCGATTTTCTCGGCTTCAGCCTCGGCTTTTGCTGCCCGATCACGGAGGAGGGATACCTGCTGGCCCATCGTGACATTAACCTTAAAGGCCTACAAAATACAAAACCTGAGTTCGAAACTGAATGAATTAACAAAAGTAGCGTGAAGGAAATACAATTACCTCAGCTAAAATAGCAGACCCCTTGGTTATAAGGACGTCCACAGGCATATAAGCCATCTTGGAGATCCCGCCACCCGGACAAGACGCTATGAACTGCTCTAGGACCTCATCCCGCCCTGTCGAGCTCGACTTGTTAGGATTATGCTCAATGGCAAGAGTGTAATATTGTAATTGACAATCTTCTCATATTAATAAAGTGAATTCTGATTCTTACAATTACTTATAGCATTTATTATTATAATTGTCAAGGTATATAATCATAAGGTCAAAAGACTATGAGACATGAAGAATTGTTCATACATCCAGATATGTATGAGGTAGACACAATTCCTTAGTTAGTCTTGAATAACGTTCACAACTTAAGTTAAAGGCTGAGCACCTCTATCTTGTTGTAGAATTCTTTTACTAGCTTTTGAGTGGGATCAAATGAATATGATGAGTCTAAAATCATCGAAAGGTTTTCGAGTAAAAGAATCTAGTGCACTAGGTGCATTGAACTGGATCACAATGAAATACTTTATCTAGAACCGTCACTAGATATAAGTCTTTTCATTAAAGAGGACAATCAGAGAGTCTATCTTAATTCTGAGATAAATGATGGACTTATGGTTACAAGTGTTATCATTAGAGCTATCAATGAGTACGATTATATAGCATAGTCTATCCTCGATAGTTTGGTGGTATACATTTGTTAATCGATAGAGGACTTCATTTATAGATATGGACATCATGGCTCCATTTATTAAATGAGAGTATAATATCATCATATGGATGTTTTGAGGTATTGGATATTAAATCTCAACGTTGAGTTTTCAATAATGATTATTGAAAACATGGCTTCTGGACAAGTCAAAGTATCCAAGTTCGAAATGTGGTCATATGAGGAAATATGGTAACTTGGAGAGCTATAGGCGGTCTATGAGCTCTTGGCGATTACTGATATTATTCACGAGGATACACAATCTCCTATAAGATTGTCTAGGGTATGAATGAGAAACATCTCCTTATTCTATCTGTATTTAAGAGTTCAATTTTAGCTCTTTAGTGGAATGAGTTAAAATTAATAGATTGGACCTAAGTGAATCATTTGTTGATTGTGATTAGGTTGTGTCTATTGAAGCTTAAATTTAGATAGCCCGCCAAGATCCCCAATCCACACGTATTTGCATGGATCACTTGATATATTCTACCGGGCCGATTTAAGGGTACATCTAGAATTGTTTTTAATATATCAAGAATATAATATGTCTATTATTTAATTAATGGGCTCCACTTTTATATTAATATATTAAAAGGAGACATGTGGGCTTGTTTCTTTTAGTAAGAATGGGTCTGGTTCACATGTGGGCTTTTATTTAAAGTCCAATGGATTAAATGAAATAAGAAAATAATATATGGCCCATTTATATAAGTGGGGCGGCAAGGTGTATATATTAACCTAATATATTATTTTGTTTCATTGTTTTAATTAAATAAGAATTATTTAATTTATTAATTAATTGTTTAATTAAGAAACAAATCTTTTTCTGATCAGGAAATATATTTCCTAAAGTTATACTATTGGTAGTTGTATATTAAAAGTAAAAGACTTGTTTGATAAGAAAATAAATAATTAATTTTATTTATTTAATCAAATAAGAAGTCTTTTTATTTAGTCAATAAAAGAATAAAAATATCTATGAGTTGGATTAGGTTTTGAAGTCTAAAAGTTGATGGAAATTAGGGTGCAACACAAACTCTTTTTGGTATGTGATTTGCGGCAACCCTAGTCCATTTAGAGGAAGATTTCAGCAATCCTAAATAGAAGAGGAAGCAAAATTTCGGCCACCTATATAATTCCACATATAGAATTCGGCCACTATAGTTGATTGAATGATTCAATTTTTCTTCTTCTTCTCAATTCATAGAAAAGGATAATTTTTATTCTACTAAACATAAAAGAGAGAAGAGATTATTCTTTGATAATACACTGATTGCTTGTTCATCAATAAGCTTGTGTGTACAACATCGTATTAGGTTCACGCGAGTTTCGATCATTAGATTGAGAACTCAAAAGTGACCGGAATAAATTTTGTCTTCTTTTGATTGTTTTGTGACTAACAAAAGAAAAAGAAAACTTTGTTCATCCATTCTCAGGTTTGCAATTCAAAGAAAAAGGGATACCACGCTCCTAGGTGATTCACGTACGTGTTCAGATTGGAAGATCTCGCGGTACTGTTCACGGGGGGGGGGGGGGGGGGGGTGTTACTGTTCACAATCAATGTTCACGCGGGTACTGTTCACAATCACTGTTCACGCGGTACTGTTCACGGGCATCGGAAAAGATTTTGCGGATTACCAATCGACGTAAGTCAATCGGATCACGCGTCAAGAGGTATTTAACTCTAACCGTATATATTTGAGTTTAATTAATTAAGAGGTTAAGGTTCAACTTTGAGAAAAATTTTAAAACCATACGAAATCTGTTTTTCGTTTCTTCCGCTGCGTTTTATATCGATTTTTCCCTACAATTGGTATCACAGTCTTGGTTGTACCTTTTAATTAATTAACGTATATATACGTGAATCTATTTCTTTTTTATTGTGATTATACATGTTTTAGAAAGAGATGGCACTTTAGGTATTCGCATATATAATTACATGTTGAATGAATGGATTTATATATGTTTTATAAAGTGAATTGTTATTGCTCGATTTTGGTCCTAGAATTTCAATGTAATTTTTGTTTCAGATTTGTAACAAGAAGGGTGGTCTAGTAACGCCATAATTCCTTCTTGGTAGTTGCTAGGGTTTTATTTTTTTTGTATGTAAAATAAGTGCAGTATTTTTTTTGTAATCAGATGCAGTATTTTTTTTGTAAATCTTACTGCAGTAAAAAAAATATTGCTGCAGTAATTTATTCGTAATATGATGTAATGTATTCGGGTATTGAAAATTCGAATACACGAAGAAAAACGAAGCAACCGGAACCAAGAACGAGCACCGTGCGCACCCTAGGACTGGATTGGGCTGCCCATGGAAAGCCCAATCCTTGGTGGGCTGCGCACGGCAGCCTTGTGTGGCCTTATGGGTTGCGCAAGGCAGCCCCTTTGTGGGGTTGTGGGCTGTGCATGTCCATGGGAGGAGGCCGAGGGATGAGCGTATGGTTGATGGCCACCTGAAGATCTTGTATTCCTAACAATTGTAATTTACTTGTTTTTCTAGGATGGGCCAAAATTGTTGCTATTTAATTTTTGCTTAAATATTACAATATTTGTTGTTGTATGATAACATGACATTTTAGAATAGGAGTGCCACTCATATATCTCTTTTGGTATGAACATGCATTGAATGATTTAGGTATCTAATTGGCATCTAGATAACTTGGTAAAAATCATTCTTTGGGATTTAATCACACGCCTTAAATAATTGAGTGGGAGAAGGTGTGCAAGAACGCCTATGGCCTCCAAGATTAGTTGAGTTTTATTATTTTTTGTAATCCCCCCAAGGGGCATCCATAAATGGAATTTAACAATATACTTCCTTACAAGGATAGACTAGACAATTGACTTAAACGAAATCTACTCCCCAAGGAGGGATTTTCGTGAGAGAAAATTGAGGGTCGATATCTTGGTAACACACTCAATGTAATTTTATTAATATCCTCCCAAGAGTTCTTGTTAATAAAAATTACAAGGCTAAAATTAAAAACGCTGGTTGTTATGTTAAAAATTAGGTGGGACCTAGTCTAACTAGTAAATAGTGCGAACTCCCAAAGGAGGCATAATATTTATGGGTGTTGGATCACCGTTGAATTTTTATGATTGAATTATTTATTTTAATTCAAGATAAAATTTTAAAAGTGCTATTATCATGATTATTTACGTATATATGTTTTTGTTTTAATCAGAAATCATGACCCCATCACTTATGAACATCCTGAAAGATAACACCTTAACTGGAGATAACTACGTAACATGGAAAAGGAAAATTGGGTTGTTGCTGCAAAGTGAAAAACATAAGTTTGTTCTGACCACTCCTAAACCACCCCTTCCTAATAATGAATCTAATGTGATGCAAAGAGATGAGTCTGAGCAGTGGAAGACTTCTGATGATATGGCAAAATGTTACATTATGGCCACTATCTCCGACATATTGCAACAGCAACATGAAGGAATGGAGTCCACTGCTGATATAATGATGTCTCTACAGGAAATGTTTGCTATGAGGTCTAGGACGACTAAGAGAGAGGCAATGACTGCTTTTATGAATCTTAGGATGAAACCTGGACAATCTGTGAAAGATCACGTGATGAAACTCATAGCACATCTCAATATTGCTGAACTAAATGGTGTTGAGATTGATGGTGAGACCAAAATTGATACGGTAGTTAACTCACTGTCAGATTCCTTTGATCAGTTCAAGTTGGACTACACCTTGAACAAAAAGGAATACACCTTGCAGGGCCTGATGCAAGATGTTCAAAGCGTTGAAAAGATCCTTGTGAAAAACAAAGGTCAAGAGATTCATTTGGTTGGTAAAGTTGCTACTGTTGAGACCCGTAAGAAGGTCAAGAAACAATAGAAGAAAAAGCAACTTGGGCCTACCAAGAAGGAAACCAAGAAAATAACCAAGATCAAAGGGAAATGCTTCCTTTGTGGTGAAAAGGGACATTGGAAAAGAGATTTCCCAAAGTCCCAGAAAAAGAAGGAAGAAGGTAATGTTAATTATCTAGAAACATGTTTTCTGGCAGATTCTACTGATTCTTGGATCATAGACTCTGGAGCCACTAATCATGTTTGTTATTCCTTGTAGGGGTTTCAGCAAAAGAGAAGGTTGAATGAAGATGAAGTCAATTTGCTCTTGGGCAACGGAACGTTAGTGTCTGCAAGTGCAGTGGGAGATATTAGAGTTATTTTAGATTCTAGTAGGCATTTAGATTTAATAGACATTTATTATGTATCTCAATTCACGAGGAATTTAATTTCAGTTTCTTGTTTAAATAAGTTTGGATATTCGGTTACTTTTAATAAAACTTTTATTATTAGTAAGAATGACAAAGTTGTTTGCAAAGGTACATTGGAAAACAGTTTATTCTTTTTGCATAGAAATATCTCTCACTCGTTAGACACAGAAATAACGGAACCTAATCATAAAAGAGTAAAATTATCAAAAGATGAAACCTATCTTTGGCATTTACGCCTAGGTCACATTAACCTTAATAGGATTAAAAGATTGGTATGTGACGGACCTTTAAGTGACTTAAAGGTTGATGATCTACCAACTTGTGAATCTTGTTTGGAAGGTAAAATGACCAAAAGGTCGTTCAATACCAAAGGTGCAAGAGCCACTGAATGTTTAGGACTAGTACACACTGATGTATGTGGTCCTTTGAGCATTCAAGCTAGAGGTGGATATGAGTACTTCATCACCTTCACAGATGATTACTCAAGATTTGGTTACGTGTATCTCATGAGACATAAGTCGGATGCATTTGATATGTTCAAAGCATTCAAAGCTGAAGTAGAAAATCAGCTTGAGAAACATATAAAAATCTTGAGATCTGATCGTGGTGGAGAATATCTATCTGGAGAGTTTCAGCAATATCTTATTGATAATGGGATAGTTTCTCAGCTTTCTACACCAGGTACACCTCAACAAAATGGGGTAGCAGAAAGGAGAAATAAGACTCTTTTAGAGATGGTTAGATCAATGTTGAGTTATTCAACACTTCCTAATTCTTTTTGGGGATACGCTCTACAAACAGCAATATTTATTCTAAACGATGTACCATCTAAATCTGTCCCTAAAACCCCCACATGAATTATGGACTAGGCGAAAGCCTAGTTTACAACACATGAGGATATTTAGTTGTCCTGCACATGTGTTGAAAGGAAAGACATAAAAGATGGAGTCCCGTTCGGAAACATGTATAATTGTGGGGTATCCAAAAGGAACTAAAGGATATTATTTCTATAGTCCTTCTGATCTAAAAGTATTTGTTTCAACAAATGCTTCATTTCTAGAAAAGGACTATATGAACAATTTTGTGCCCAAAAGTAGAATTGTCCTGAATGAGATATCAGGAGATACAATTCCACAAGAGGTTTCACAACCCAGCCCAATTGTAAGTTCCACTCCAACACAAGATCAACAACCTACCATTCATCGTCGTAGTGGGAGGGTTAGAACACAACCCGAAAGATATATCGGTCTAGGAGAATCTGTTGAGAATCTCTCGGACGACGATGATCCCTACACGTACAAGGATGCTATGGAGGATGTTGATTGTCGTCATTGGCAAAAGGCAATGCAATCCGAGATTGAATCGATGTTCAATAACAAAGTTTGGTCCCTTGTAGACTTGCCTAAAGGGATAAAACCCATTGGGTGCAAGTGGGTATATAAGAGGAAAAGAGGTATGGATGGTAAGGTGGAAACCTTTAAAGCTAGACTAGTAGCTAAAGGTTATACACAGAAAGAAGGTATCGATTACGAGGAAACCTTCTCACCTGTGGCCATGCTTAAATCCATTAGGATACTCTTATCCATTGCAGCATCTCTAGACCTAGAGATTTGGCAAATGGACGTCAAGACAGCTTTCCTTAATGGAAGTCTTGACGAGAGCATCTACATGATGCAACCAGAGGGATTCATTGAAAAAGGCCAAGAAGAAAGAGTATGTAAGTTGTAAAAGTCCATATATGGACTAAAGAAAGCATCCAGATCCTGGAACATAAGGTTCGATCAAGCTGTAAAGGGTTTTGGATTTATTCAAAACCCTGACGAACCTTGTGTATACAAGAGGATCAAAGGCGACAAGTTGGTTTTCCTCATTCTTTATGTTGATGATATACTACTCATTGGAAACGATATAGGTGTATTGACATCAGTGAAAGAATGGTTAGCAAAACAATTTGATATGAAGGACTTAGGAGAAGCAAGTTATATTCTTTGTATCCAAGTAATAAGGGATAGAAAGAATATAACGATTGCATTATCCCAAGCTTCATACATTGATAAAATCTTGTCTAGATTCACCATGCAAGATTCCAAGAAAGGTATGTTACCTTTTAGACATGGAATCAAAATTTCTAAGGGTCAAGCACCTAAGAATGTGAATGAAGAGCAATTCATGAGTAGAGTTCCATATGCCTCGGCAGTTGGAAGTCTCATGTATGCAATGCTCTGTACTAGACCAGATATTTGTTTTGCTGTTGGCATAGTTAGCAGGTTTCAATCAAAACCTGGTCCTGATCTTTGGACGGCAGTCAAGCATATTTTCAAGTATCTCAAGAGAACTAGAGATTATATGCTTATATACTCTGGAGGGGATTTAATTCCCGTTGGGTATACAGATTCTGATTTCCAGTCAGATTCTGACTCAAGAAAATCCACATCAGGATCTGTGTTTACCATTGGAGGAGGAGCAGTCATATGGAGGAGTATCAAGCAATCTTGTATTGCTGATTCCACCATGGAAGCTGAGTATGTTGCTGCATGCGAAGCTGCCAAAGAGGCTGTTTGTCTCCGCCAATTCTTGATTGACTTAGAAGTGGTTCCTAGTGCGAATAAGCAGATGACTATACACTGTGACAACAGTGGTGCAGTGGCTAATTTGAAAGAACCAAGAAGTCATAAGAGAGGTAAACACATTGAAAGGAAGTATCACCTTTTGAGGGAAATTGTTCATAGGGGAGACAAGACGATCACCAAAATCGCGTCAGCAGAAAATCTAGCGGATCCTTTCACAAAGGCTCTACCTTAGAAGAGCTTTGATGGACATCTAGAGAACATGGGAATGAGAGATATGACACACTTGCTATAGAGCAAGTGGGAGATTGTTAGGATTATGCTCAATGGCAAGAGTGTAATATTGTAATTGACAATCTTCTCATATTAATAAAGTGAATTCTGATTCTTACAATTACTTATAGCATTTATTATTATAATTGTCAAGGTAAATAATCATAAGGTCAAAAGACTATGAGACATGAAGAATTGTTCATACATCCGGATATGTATGAGGCAGACACAATTCTTTAGTTAGTCTTGAATAACGTTCACAACTTAAGTTAAAGGTTGGGCACCTCTATCTTGTTAAAGTTGTAGAATACTTTTACTAGCATTTGAGTGGGATCAAATGAATATGATGAGTCTAAAATCATCGAAAGGTTTTCGAGTAAAAGAATCTAGTGCACTAGGTGCATTGAACTGGATCACAATGAAATACTTTATCTAGAACCGTCACTAGATATAAGTCTTTTCATTAAAGAGGACAATCGGAGAGTCTATCTTAATCCTGAGACAAATGATGGACTTATGGTTACAAGTGTTATCATTAGAGCTATCAATGAGTACTATTATATAGCATAGTCTATCCTCGATAGTTTGGTGGTATACATTTGTTAATCGATAAAGGACTTCATTTATAGATATGGACATCATGGCTCCATTTATTAAATGAGAGTATAATATCATCATATGGATGTTTTGAGGTATTGGATATTAAATCTCAACGTTGAGTTTTCAATAATGATTATTGAAAACATGGCTTCTGGACAAGTCAAAGTATCCAAGTTCGAAATGTGGTCATATGAGGAAATATGGTAACTTGGAGAGCTATAGGCGGTCTATGAGCTCTTGGCGATTACTGATATTATTCACGAGGATACACAATCTCCTATAAGATTGTCTAGGGTATGAATGAGAAACATCTTCTTATTCTATCTTTATTTAAGAGTTCAATTTTAGCTCTTTAGTGGAATGAGTTAAAATTAATAGATTGGACCTAAGTGAATCATTTGTTGATTGTGATTAGGTTGTGTCTATTGAAGCTTAAATTTAGATAGCCCGCCAAGATCCCCAATCCACACGTATTTGCATGGATCACTTGATATATTCTACCGGGCCGATTTAAGGGTCCATCTAGAATTGTTTTTAATATATCAAGAATATAATATGTCTATTATTTAATTAATGGGCTGCACTATTATATTAATATATTAAAAGGAGACATGTGGGCTTGTTTCTTTTAGTAAGAATGGGTCTGGTTCACATATGGGCTTTTATTTAAAGTCCAATGGATTAAATGAAATAAGAAAATAATATATGGCCCATTTATATAAGTGGGGCGGCAAGGTGTATATATTAACCTAATATATTAATTTGTTTCATTGTTTTAATTAAATAAGAATTAGTTAATTTATTAATTAATTGTTTAATTAAGAAACAAATCTTTTTCTGATCAGGAAATATATTTCCTAAAGTTATACTATTGGTAGTTGTATATTAAAAGTAAAAGACTTGTTTGATAAGAAAATAAATAATTAATTTTATTTATTTAATCAAATAAGAAGTCTTTTTATTTAGTCAATAAAAGAATAAAAATATCTATGAGTTGGATTAGGTTTTGAAGTCTAAAGGTTGATGGAAATTAGGGTGCAACACAAACTCTTTTTGGTATGTGATTTGCGTCAACCCTAGTCCATTTAGAGGAAGATTTCGGCAATCCTAAATAGAAAAGGAAGCAAAATTTCGGCCACCTATATAATTCCACATATAGAATTCGGCCACTATAGTTGATTGAATGATTCAATTTTTCTTCTTCTTCTCAATTCATAGAAAAGGATAATTTTTATTCTACTAAACATAAAAGAGAGAAGAGATTATTCTTTGATAGTACACTGATTGCTTGTTCATCAATAAGCTTGTGTGTACAACATCGTATTAGGTTCACGCGAGTTTCGATCATTAGATTGAGAACTCAAAAGTGACCGGAATAATTTTGTCTTCTTTTGATTGTTTTGTGACTAACAAAAGAAAAAGAAAACTTTGTTCATCCATTCTCAGGTTTGCAATTCAAAGAAAAAGGGATACCACGCTTCTAGGTGATTCACGTACAGTGTTCGGATTGGAAGATCTCTCGGTACTGTTCACGGGGGGGGGGGGGGGGGGGGGGGGGTAGGGGTACTGTTCACGATCACTGTTCACGGGGGGATACTGTTCACAATCACTGTTCATGCGGGTACTGTTCACAATCACTGTTCACACAGGTACTGTTCACGGGCATCGGAAAAGATTTTGTGGATTACCAATCGACGTAAGTCAATCGGATCACGCGTCAAGAGGTTTTTAACTCTGACCGTATATATTTGAGTTTAATTAATTAAAAGGTTAAGGTTCAACTTTGAGAAAAATTTTAAAACCATACGAAATCTGTTTTTCGTTTCTTCCGCTGCTTTTTATATTGATTTTTCCCTACAGGACTGAGGCCGGGAGAGACTGGGAGGAACCTTCGCGACACCTTTCCAAGAAGCAACACCTTTCCCAGAAACCTCCGAGGCTTTGGTTGTTGGAAGCGCAGCGGAATCAGGTGTTTGAGTCGAAGGGGTAGCGACTTTAGCGGCCACGGCCGAAGGGACAGAAGCAGCCAGGCCAACCACCTGGGGAGCTTTACCCAAAGCCCGGAAAGCTCGCGAGGAAAGAGTGGCCATCTTAGACCCAGTCGGAGAGATAGATGAAGCCAGGACAGGTTCGACCCCAGAGGAGGGAAGAGAAGCTCCACCTTGAGGAGAGCGTGCGACGTGACAGGTCGCCGGCTCCAAGACAAAAACTGTAAAAAATAAATAAATAAATAAATAAAATGTTAGAATTAAGCCAAGTAAAAAGGAGAAGCAACTCAACTACACTTATGAGGAATATCGTCTGAAATCCGCAAATACTTGTTCACCTTACGAGGATCAAAAGCTTCAGCAGTAGGGAACTTCGGATTCAGATAATTCCGGGCTAGAATAGCCTTTAAGACGGCTTCGGACTCAGAAGGCAGGGAGTCCCAGTCCCAGGAGGGCTTGTCACTGAAAGCCGTAGGAACCTCGAATTCATGCCCTCTGATGAAAATCGAGCTCCCCCAGTCATCCCCCGCAAGGATCCATTCCTCTTTCCACGCGGGGTCCTTCTTCGAGGCACCAGGAACGATGAAGTTTAGCTTATTCTTAGCCTTGGCATAGAACTGGCCTCGAGAAGCCCCAGACAAGCTCCCAATCTGGAAGAGATAAGCCAGCTCCTCTGCACCTGGCTCCCTCGTCACTTTAGTCATCTGGCATTGTTCCCTCCATAATACAAGGAAACCAATCAGATGCCTCCAGAAGCCAGGCGTCAACTGGAGGGGAGCGAGCTGGATGGCGTTGAGAGCCCGCCGAAGGGTTGGATGGAGGGGAAGCCTGACCCCGTTCTCAAGAGCGGCCATATGAATCGGAAGCACACCTTTAGGGGGGTTGAAAAACTCGTAATTTTTGGGAGGCACCGAGATGGATACGCTGTCGGGGATGCCAAACTTCAACCTCAAGCGATCAATCGACACCGGGTCAACGGTGGAATCTAGGACAACCCGGAAATCGTATGGAGGGAGCCTCTCCCCAATGGGACCAAGAACCGAGACCCGACGCTCCCCCGCAGTGCCACCGTCCGCTTCTTTGTCGGAGTCATCATCGACGATATCTAAAGGTTGGTCGGGATGGTTGGAGAACCCAGTCCCGATAGATACATTCCTACTTGACCGCCGACGTTGTGAGGTTGGCGGGGAATCGTCGCCGTCAGAACTCCTCCTAGCCCGCTTCCTAGAGTAAGACTGATGACCTCCTCGCCGTCGAGTATGGAATCAGTTGAGTCACGACTGTTTTTCGACATTATAGAAGACGAAGAATGAAGAAAGAAGCAAGCTTGGAGGAAAAGCTATGGAAATATTTCTCAGCAAAAAGTTTTTAGCTCGAAGAGATGTGAGGAAGATGAGGAGGAAAACAGATATATATATATATATATATATATATAGGCAGGAGGGCAACAGCACGAGTTACCGGGATACTCATTTGATAACGGTAAAAAAATCGATTACAGTAACGTAACCGGATTGAACTCGAAAGCGGGCTAATCATCTCATGCCACATCACTTACGCAGTTAAGAGGAAGATCTCCCCAAGATGCTGGTAACGGTAAAAAAATCTCGGGGACTGCCGTAACTCAATCAGATTAAATCGAAGATAAATTAGTCGGTTCGCAACACGTCACTCAAATGAAGAAATTCCCCCAATATTTCGGTAACGGTAAAACGAGGAAGATTTCCAAATAAAGTGAAAATCTGACCCCAACCCCGAGCTGGACGTCTGGTGTTCAAGTCAGAGGGGACTTCTGTTAATAGCCAAAATTGGCTAAGGACC
Organism: Dipteronia sinensis; assembly: GCA_033220585.1. Taxonomy (NCBI): domain Eukaryota; kingdom Viridiplantae; phylum Streptophyta; class Magnoliopsida; order Sapindales; family Sapindaceae; genus Dipteronia; species Dipteronia sinensis. The sequence continues at coordinate 16,988,392 of CM065638.1, read as the reverse complement.
AAAGGGAAATTTTCCACCTCCCAGACCTAGTTCCATACCCGAGAGTTTCACCAGGAGACCTCTCAATCCATAGCCGAACTATGATACCATCCCAGAAACAAGGGCGGGCTCCGGAAACATCCGGGATAGTGCCCGGACCCAAGAGCTTCCACCAGGAGACCTCTCTATCCAGAGCCGAACTGTGATACCATCCCAGGAACAAGGACGGGCTCCAGAAACATCCGGGATAGAGCCCGGAACGATCAGATCTAGCCCGTATCACCAAAATTGGAAGCTCCCCGAAGTCGAGGTCATCTCGCAAATGCTCCAGAGACTCGTCTGTACCTCTATTGACACAGAAGAATGTCCCTAAAAGATCGCGAGGTCAGTCGAAGCCACACCTAGCTTCAAAAGGTCAGTCGAGGCCACACCTAGCTTCGAAAAGGTCAAGGGAAGCCAGATCTGGCTCCAAGCTGGATGAAACTTCTCAGATATCAAGGTCGAAATACTAATCAACCTCCCTGGTTGATGCACCACACCATATCGTCATATCCAACGACCTCTATAAAGGATCATACTGAAAGGATACGAGGAATGCATTGAATCATATCTGGAAACGTTACCTACATGCAGAACAAGTAATAAAATCCAAAAAGGAAACAAACTGATCTCCACCACGATACTCTCAATTCGGACGTTAATCCAAAAGTCAATGACATTAAAGCAAGAAATCCCGCCCGATAAGGAGGAGACTGAGATAATCAAGGGAGAATCAGTTTGTTGACCTACAAACTATGTACAAATAGAAAAGAAAAGAAATAAAAAAGGAGACTACTATTCAATAGGCATATGACAAATAATCAACCATTCTCTAGAGAGAGTTGAGAGCAAAGAGACAAGAATCTCTGTATCTGTACACCATGCACGTTCAATACAAACATCCTTGCTTACTTGTCATTTTATAAATTACTGTTACATATACAATAAATCTTGGCCACCACCTACGTGGTAGTGGTCTCGAGGGCGTTAACTGAGATTTCTCATCCCGAGCAAATTTCCGTTAACAGAATGCTATAAACATTCAGGCACAAGGAGTTTTTCGAATCGAACAATCACAACTAGATACTACTGGCCTACATTACGATCTGACTCACAAGATCATGTGTGAAGTTGCGACAAATGTCAAAGATTTGCACAAGTATCCCATCTCCCACCAGGTATGTTGAACTCTATTTCAGGCCCTTGTCCTTTTATGAAATGGAGAACGGATATTGTAGGAAACCTCCAGGCAGTCTCAGGCGGAGTGGTCTACATGTTTGTCCTAACGGACTACTTCACTAAATTGGTCGAAGCAGGAGCATTCCAACACGGGCATAACACAGAGGTATGAAATTTCGTATGGAAAAATATAATTTGCTGGTTTGGAGTACCCAAGGAGATAGTGATCGACAACGGCACACGATTAATTTCGTTCGACTTCCAAAACTTTTACAATAAATATTGAATAAAGTTAAGCTTCGCAACTCCTCGCTACCCTCAAGCTAACGGAAAAGTGGAGTTGACAAACAAAACGATCATCACTACCTTAAAAAAGCGCCTCGAAAGTGAGAAAAATGAATGGGCTGACCAACTTCTTGAAATACTCTGGTCGTACAGAACGACTACTCGTCGTTCGACAGGAGAAACACCTTTCTTTCTCGTCTAAGGATCCAAAGCAGAAATTCCCATTGAAACAAGACTTGCAACTGCTAGAAGCGAGAACCCATCTGAAGAGAAAAACAACCAAGAACAAGCATATGAACTAGATCACCTCAACGAATGTCGAGAGCGACAAGCTTACCAATAGCAGGTAGCTCGACCGTGCAGCAAAAATGTGAGAATCAAAACTTTCAAAATCAGAGATTTGGTTTTAAGGAGAGTCTTTCAAAATACCAAAGAAGATGAAGCGGGAAAACTGGGTCCGACATAGGAAGGACCCTACCAAATAACATATATCAAAGGGTGAGGATCATAGAAGTTGCGAGACCTCGACGGATGAGAATTCAAAAACAACTGGAACGCCCTACATTTAAAGCAATATCATTTAGAACTCATCTATTTGACCTTTTATTACGATATTGTCAAATTCATTTTTTATACATTTGATACTAACAAATCGACAAAACAATGATGCCGACTTAAGTGCAACAAAGTGCAAGCTTAGCTTGCAAAAAACAAATTGTTTAAACAAGAACTCTTAGTACTTACAATTAAGAGTTATCGACATCGACAAGCCCAAAAAATAAGATGTCTTGCAAGAATTTGGTGAATATCAACCTATGACAAAACTCAACACTACAAGATCAATTGAAAATCCAAGCCCTGCTCTCAAGGGTATCTGACGACAAACGACATCCTGCACTTAAGGAGTCATCTACAATTCCCAATGTCCATAATCGACATAGAACAACAAAAATTGGGGGAATACCACCGTGGACAAGCAACCCTGAAGATCAAGAATACGTAGATATGTAGTAAATCATTGTGATCAAAACAGTCAAGTCGACCTCGCATCTGTTGAAAGATTCTTCAAGTAATCATTGTATACTAGTTGATCAACCCCTACCATATTCAATAAAGATAAATGTCTTTTCATTCAAATCTATTTTGTTCAAAAATGAATACTCTACTTTATTTCAAGGTCTCCGTTGACCTCTATTTACATTAATTACAAGTACCAGGCCTTGTCAACCTTTACTTTATTTCAAGGTCTCCATCGACCTCTAATTACATCAATCACGAATAGCAGGTCTTGTTTACCTCTACTCTACGATGAAGTATCACATACAGATTAGCGTACAAGTTGGCATGCATAAGACAAAAAAAATAAAGGAGTATAATATAAACAATTACAAGAATCAATAGAAAAAGTTGATGGCAATTAAAGTGGTCGAGTCGACCTCCATTCATCAAAGCGAAAGTTAAAAAACCTTAGTACCTACGAATTAATTACATGCCAGTGAGAACAGGAAAATTATAAGCAACACTCCCGACCGACCCAAAAAATATGTACAAATAAAAAAAATGAATGATGATGAAACTTGAATAAAACTGATCAAAGCTGAGAAGGAAAATCCTTGACACGAGCACTTCCCTCGGCCTCGTTCTCGACGTCTTGGCCGTCCTTTGAAGCCACTTTTTTCTATCCCCCCATCGGCTTCTACATCTGCAAGCTCTGCTTTAGGAGAACCATCGACCTTGTCAGTCTCTACCTCCTTCCATTCATCGATCTCCTCTTTGGCTCTCCACGACGTATGCTCACCGGCCAGAAACTACTAGAAACATTTGACTCATGTAGCACACATGGCCTCGACCGCAATGGTTTTAAGTCGATGCTATAAACTAGCATGCTTCTCAACAAGGGCCCCATTTGCTCTCTCTAGTTCCTCACATTGTTGATCCCTTTCGGCAAGGGTCTCCATCAATTTCTTAAGCTCCTCTTCCAGGAGGATAGCTCTAACCGATTCCTTCGAGGACTTCTCCTCGACCTCTTTCTTAGCCTTGTCTAGCTTATCAAGATCTCTCTTGAGAGAGTCGTTGGTTTTCTACTGCTTCGAGCACCTTTTTCACATACAGCTACACCTATAGAGCCTACAAAACAAGAAGGATTTGTATTATGAACATTCGACCCAACTAATTTAAATATTTTTTAAAATTAGCTCACCTGGAAATAAGAGAGCAAACCATCATCGACTACATCCTCCGTCTTATTTTCCTTGAGGTATTCTTCATCTGCTGGGAATAGAAGAACGTATGACTTCTTCAAAAAGTTGTTCGGCTCTTTGAAAACTGACACTTCCTATGGGAAAACACCAAAGTCGAGTCAGGCTCCTTCGGTGCATCCTTAATGACTTTCCCTTTGGGATCGACTTCAGTTGTCCTCCTTTTCTTCACCTTACTTGGGGGGCTCGACTCTATGGAAGATTTAAAGGCCGAATCGTCGACCACCACGATCGACTTGTCCTTCAATGCTTGAACCGCTGCCTTATTCTTCACTAGCGCCTCTACTAGCTTTTTCTTCACGGCATCCCTCTGGATCTTCATTGCCTCGTCAAGATTAGACATACTGAACTTCAGGTTTGACATCAACTTGTCTATGAAAAAACATACGACATCAGATATAGGAGTTAAAAATGTCATTCCACATAGAATTTTAAATCCCCTCCTAACCTAAACGGGAGACACGAGATCCTTTACGAAAGGATATGGTGTCCGTGGCACGTTCATGTTAAATGGAGCCACAAAGTACTAGGTCAAAGATTACGTTCCAGCGATAACACCTTCCAACTCCTCTCCCCTGCAGATATCACCAACACGTTGTTAGTACGCTCGAGTTCATCTGGACACTCTATCTTACTCTCCTTGTTCACTAAATCTACAAGGACAAATAGGTTCATCAATGCTAAGAAACATTTAAGCTAAGAAAATGACGCTAGAAGTTAGCACTCACTAGTTTGACTCCACAAACAAGGATAACAATATTTCTCCTTTCCAAAAGAGCCATCTATTGAGGGCGACGTTGTAAAAAAGAAAATATCTTTCCACTTCCTATTATTGGTAGCGTTAACCGCATAAAAAGGGAGGAGGTCAAAGAAGGATTTTTTCTCCTACCAAAACTGTTCAAGGTAGGGAGCGCTATAGGAAGCATCACGCAATCCCATGAAAGGACCCTGATTAGCACACCCATAACAAGCCACGTGCAAACCAGAACCATGGTAGGGGTTACCTCGGTTAACTAGTACCAATAAATGTTGATATTGAAATTACACAAAGTGTGTCTAATACAACCTAGAGGGGGGGGGGGGGGGGGTCAATAGGTTTTAGTTGATTTATTACCAACTTTTCGACTTAATCAATTTTAATAGTCCTACCCCATATTAGCAATCAACCAATCCAACATAAACATGCGGAAAACAATAAAAACACAAGGGTTGATTTACGTGAGAAACCCTCCAACTGGGCAAAACTCATGGGCTATCCTTCTAGCCACATACGGTCCTCAAATCCACTATTTGAATGAAAGTTTACAACCTAGGTTGACCTCAAGGCACACCTACTTGGTCACTAACCCTTTCACTCTACCCAACGGGCCTTTAATAGTGATTCTAGACCACAAGCTTGTGCACTAATCCACTTAGTCACAAAAATTAACAATCAATGAAGAGATTAAGCAACCTATGTGAGTATAAATGAAAACTCTAATATGCAATTAATGCTAGGCTACTAAATGCTTATCTAAGGATTTAAAGATGTCAATGAGTGCAAATCCTAGATATCAATATCTAAATGCAAATGCATGAAGGTTTAGCTAGAAGGGTAAAACCGTCCTAAATGCTAGCTATCAATGAACAAAGCACTCAACCAACAAACAACAACTCAAACAAGTTATAATTGCCATTAAACATAAAGATATGCAATAAATTCATATAAAAGAGCTAACCCTAGGCAAACAAGAACATAAATAAATACAAAGAGATTTAGGGCATGTTCAAGTTACCTAGTCAATGAAAGCAAGAAGAATCCATGATGAGATGATGCTTGTAAGATGTTAGATGCACATGGATTTGTGTTTGGTTGAGTAAAGATGAGTTCTTGGGAGTTTCTCTCTCTAAAGGAAGCTTAGCCTCTCAAAAATGGCTTCTTGAACTCACCAAAACGAGCAAGGAAGAAGAGAGAATATATATATGGAAGCCCTAGTCAAAACTGCATCGTTTTGAACTTAGGGAACAAAATCCCGTCAATACCGCTTGATGGACCACGTCACATGAAAGTGTCTAGACCACGGTACACATAGCAGTGCATCGTCTGGACAACAACGTGGTGTAGGGAGCTGTTTATGCAGGTGCACAGGCCACGGTATAGGCAACAGTGGCCTACTGGAAAACACCGCGACTTGGACTGCTATGCGTGCAAGTGCACAAGAAGCGGTACAAGAAGCGGTACAAGAAGCATGACCGTACTAAGGTATACCACTATGTATGCCGTGGTGCAAGCATGTCTTGCCAAGCTGTCTAGGACGTGCTAAGAGAAGAAATTCTCTTTTCGGGGCAAACTCAACACACTAAGTGATGTGCAAAAAGTGCAAGTGTGGAGTGTGATAAGTGGCATACAATGCACCATTCAATTACATGAAAATAAGAACAGAATGCATGCAAGTGAGTGTGTGCAACTAGATCTCTTCAAAGAGAGTTAAACAAGTGAGATACCTTTGAAGTGCTCTTGAGAAAGATGATGCCCTTGAAGCTTGATCACACCCATTGAGGTCTAATTTAACCTTACAAAATTAATCCCCAATGTGGTTTGTCAACGAAATAAGCCAATCAAATATGAGGAACTTACAGATATCATGGTCGAGAGAGCCCCGATGTCATGACACACCGGTTTTCTAATACCTAAGAGCAAAGGTACCACGGTTCATGGTACCCGATACCCTAGTACCAATGTTCATGTCCTGTACCGGTCCACCAAGCACTTCCCGTCCACCTAGCTTAGAGGACGTCATCGAGGAATGGAAGATCATGTCCTGAGAAAAGGAACATGTAAAAGCATAGCATCTAAAGTAAAAAAGGAGAGAAAGTTGACATTTTCCCGCCTTTCATAACGCCATTAATGGAGACAGTCAACCCCATCAATTCTACTGAAATGGAAGCAATTTACCTAATTCTGGGGACAATTCCCGTGCTTAAACACAGCCACCATCAACACCAAATTAGTATTCCCTTAGATTACTAAACGATTAACCTACTTAACGGAATGGACAACGGGATTGGAACCTGTCAAGAAAGAGTATAAATGTTGCAAAGATCTCTTTTTGAAAGGGAAGAAGAAGAAATCTACTTGTCTACTAAAAAAATACAGACACCATCACCTATTAAGCCAAGTTCTACTTTTCAACGAGCATGAGTTCGCCATTGCCTACAGTGTCAAAAATACCTTGCCTGAATTCACTCTACACCACCATTGGATCATCTAGTTGTGTATCATTTCTTGTTTATTAATAAAATAGTCCCCCATTGTCTATCACATGTTGTAACATATAGATATCCATGTTTCTTATCTCTATTACACATTTTCAACTTTACCTTCTGTTAATAGCCTTTTCTGGCAGGGGTCCAAAAAAGAATTTTCCACCAAGTTATTACCTAGTATGAACCATTTCCAGCTCCCAGTTACCCAACAGCATCGATACCACGACTTTGGAAGAATCGATACCTAGTAGGGCCAGAACTGCAACTGCTTTGTCCACTTATCTACCTCGATGAAGAACTAGAATTACGAGCCCAGAAGAGCAGGTACCACGTTGTGTTTCTTATTCCTGATGCCAAGTAAAACTGGTACCGTGATACCACGTATCGATTACCTCGCATGTACCCAGTACCTCTAGCCTGACACCTAGGTATCACGACGTATACCCAGTACCCAAGTACCTCAACATCAGCCCAGAATCTGACCAAGATAGGCTTCCTACCCGCCCAGCGAGAAGAATGTCTCCATGAAGATACCAGCATGCTAGAACAAGAACCACGCCAGCGAGAGAAGACAGGCACATCAGTGTACCGCACCATCGAGATGTAAAGTAGAATAAGTGCCACGCCAGCAAGGTACAAAGAAAGCCCCATGCCTGCATGAGCAGACCAGTGAACCAGTGTATCTCGCCATCGTGATATAGAATCAATACTTTTCTCCAAGCAAGATAGAAGAGGAAAGTTGACTTCTTCACCATTTAAAGCGCCATAAATGAGATAGAACAGTCAACTTAATCTGAGTTTAAATGCTACAGTAATTGGAGGGATCAAATCATGTGCCTTTAGCATCACTCATCGTCTTTTAACGCCTAAAAAAGGACCCTAAATAATCTTCATTAATATAACCAGATTCTCAGGAACATTGGGTGTCTATAAATACGGCCATGAAGGACGAAGAGGGTGGGATTTTTGATCTTTTTCCAAAAACTTTCTTTTGAGTTTTCTGAAGTCAGTAAGAGGTTCAGAACCACCACTGGGAGGATTTTAGCCACTTATCGACACACACAATTTTGCCATCCCCATTCTATGTAGAGAGAAAGAAAAGATAGTGACAGTTTTGTATTGTTAGCAAGCCTTATTCTGTTTGTATAGCAATCTTGTGATTAATAAAACAGTGCCACCTTTATTATCTCCATATATACCATCCCTTCATAAGATTTCCCTTACTTGAGGTTTCTTAGAGCATTTCTCTTGTTTGAAGATCGATTTCCTATTGCCTTGTAAGGGGAATCGAAGTACCGAAGGTACCTACCCCGTTGCCACCTACAGGTAGTGTTTGATGGTGTTAACTAGAATTCTACTCCCTGAGTGAATTTTTCTGTTAACACCTGGTATTCACCCGGTACCATGTGGTACCCCTCAAATGGTGATCTATCAGGTTGCAGTTTAAAATGTTAGTCAAAAATATTCCTTTACGATTTCTCGGTTAACACCTTTTGGCGCCATCTGTGGGAAGTTTCCACTTTATTTTTCTCAAAGGAGATTGCTCAACTCTACCCTTAAAGCATGAAGATGAGGCTTCAATCCTCTCAAGGGTAGCCCAACCCATCGGGGCTCCAATCGATTGCTTCTACCCAAAGAGTTCAAAAGCACAGAAGGGGACTTAGGCACCACAACCCAGCATTGGTCCCGCTATTGAATGCGCGCTCCATGCCCTAGTCCCCAAATGTCCCGAAAATAAATAAAGGTATCCTAGAACAGTAGGTCGCAGCTTATGTGGAAAGCATCCCACCTTCGGATGATCACCAAGGGAATTGTCCCTCTTTTCAAAGTACCCTGGACCACGAGAGAAACTAAACTGGGTAACAGGGTACCTGTCTTTGATAGGCTCGGGCAACAACCTCAAGTTTGAGATCGCCCTATTGATTTCTGACCTCAATGGGGGAAATCCATGATTGATATCCCTCTCAGGGAAAATCAGCCTACGGCCAGACAAGTAGCAGAGGAGAGACCCCCACGGTCTGACACAGGTGGTAGTACCGGGTCAAGAAGGAGCTTCTGAGGAAACCATCCTTGAGGAGAGGTACATAGGGAGCAACCACCGCATCAGAAACATCAGACAATGAAGGCTTAGAAGCCCAGTCCAAGAACGGTGGACCCAAGCATCTCCAGGATCAGATGGCCAAGATAGCCAAGGAGATTAAAGAGTTGAGGAAAGGGAATCATCAGGGAACGCAAAAGGATCCCCTGGGAGAAATGAATGCACTGCTCTCAAAAAGGATCAAGGAAGCAGAGTTGCCACCTAAGTTTAGACTGTCAAGTGAGAAATATTCTTGATCAGAAGATCCCCTTAGCCACATAGAGAACTTTGTACACCAGATGAAGGTCCAGAACGCTACCCAATCAGCGACGTGTAGGATGTTCCCCTCAACTATGACAGATTGTGCTAAGACTTGGTTAAGAAAACTACCCTCGAGTAGTGTAGATTCCTTTACACAACTCACCAAGGATTTTGGTGCTCAGTTCTAGCGGATCAAACCCCTATCCTAAAGACCCCATCCTACTCCAGTACGTGGTCTAAGAGCGGGGAGAGTGGTTGAAATCCTTCGTGGAAAAATTCTACAAACAAGTGATCTAGATGGGACTGTTCACAAAGAAAGAGACCTTAGCTAATTTCTGAAGAAACCTGTGGGCCGGTAGGTTGTTTTGATCATTTGCAAAGCACCCCCCTAAGACGTACCAGGAGGCCTACACCAAGGCCTTGGAATATGTGGAGATAGAGGAACAGGTCAGAATCAAGATCTAACATGATGAAGTGAGATCTGCTAAGTGTTCGAAGAAGGAAGTCCCAAAATCGGGGCCAGTTCAGAAGATTCAGAATCGACCCCCTAATTCATCTACTTACCGGTCACCTTCTTTTCCCCCACAGCGGGAGCGGTACTAGGTGAGAAGAAGCCATCCTAGAGCAATACCACTGCTAAGGGAAGTAGCGTGAGTAGTCAAGGGGGAAGAAGAATACAACCATCATACCCCTCTCATTGCCTATCGGGAAACCATATACCTCGCCATCCGTGATAAGGGGTTGCTCATAATGCCCGGTTCTATAAAGCTCCCGGTAGACAAAAGGACCGCTACAAGTACTATGACTTCCATGAGGATGTGGGGCATAACACGTCAGAATGTTACAGCCTCCACAACAAGATTGAAGGATTGGTAAGGGGTGGTTTTTTAACCAAATTTTTATAGTAGGTGCGGGACAGCATTAGGATAGGGAAAGATGTGCAATAGGAGATTCAAGAAACAGAAGAAAGAAGAAAGGATAAAGGAAAGGATCTAATGCAGCAGATCCAAATCATCCATACCATCAGCGAAGGTCCCACATTAGTGGGAACCTCTAATAATTCAAGAAAGAATCATGCCATAAAGATACCTCGACTCGCTACAGGTCATGATGTTCTCAAAGTCGCCAAAGGATCACCGGAACCCTCTCGTTCGAGCCAATCATATTCACGGAGGAGGATGTTTATAACACGATGCAACCACATGATGACCCCATGGTTATCAAGGTACAAATAGCCAACTGTCAGGTTCATCGAGTTCTGATCGATACTGGCAGTAATGTCGATATCCTTTTTAAGGGAGCGCTCGAGAAGTTCAACTTAAAAAACCCATGTTACAATAGTTGTACCACGCTTCTGTACAGGTTTACTGAAGACTCGGGAATGCTCACCGGATCGATGATTATTGGGGAAGCTCCTCTCCAACATAACATAATGACAGACTTTGGTAGTCGATACCCCATCCGCATATAACGTCATCTTAAGAATGCCTTTCCTATCAGGAATTAGAGGAGTGATGTCCATCTATCACAACCTTCTAAAGTTCCCTGTAGGAAGCTGGGAAGGAGAAGTTTGAGGGGTTCAGCAAGGAGAGCGTAAGTGCTACGCAGTATCCTCCAGTCCCATGGCATTGGCCAAGTAGTACGCGCATGAGACTGTTGTGCCAAGCAGAGAGATACCGGGGGAAGGCAGCGATAATCTGGGGAAGTAAGATTACCAGGTATGATTAAAGAGGAAGACGAACCAGGGGAAGAAGAGAATCGAGAATGGACCGGTGGTTACCTAGAGGAGGAACTCAATGAGGTACCTATTAGGGAAGATGATCCCTCAAAAGTGGAGAAAATATGGGCAGCACTATAAAGGGAAGTCAATGAGAGCTTGATAAAAGGCTTTAGAGAATACATTATCATATTTGCTTGGAGTCATAACAAGATACCTGGGATTCCCCTTACTTTAGCTACCCATAGGTTTGCAATGGATGCAACTTTCAAGCTAGTCAAGCAAAAGCGAAGACACTTCAACCCCGAACGGAATGTTGCAGGTATAGGAAGAGGTAGACAAGCTTCTAAAAGCCAAGTTCATCAGGGAATCCCGATACATGGAATGGATAGCCAATATGGTCATGGTGACAAAAGCAAATGGGAAATGGCACATGTGTGTGAACTACACAAATCTTAATCGGGCCTGTCCGAAAGATAGCTTTCCCATGCCCAAGATAGATAAGTTGGTTTGACTCTAAAGCTGGGAACAAGCTCTTAAGTTTTATGGACACCTTTTCAGGGTACAACCAGATCATGATGCACTCCGCTGATCAGGACAAGAGCAGTTTCATTACTGGACAAGGCCTCTACTTGTACGAGGTAATGCCATTTGGTCTCTAAAATACAGGTGCCACCTATCAGCGATTGGTGAATAAGTTATTTAAAGAGCAGATAGGAAGAACCATGGAAGTGTATATAGACGACATGATCACCAAGTCTCAAGTAGCGGGCCAACACCATGATCACCTACGCTAGACATTTCAGATGGTAAGGGAAATCTAGATGCGGTTGAACCCTGCTAAATGCGCCTTCAGAGTAGCAGCGGGAAAATTCCTTGGGTTCATGGTGAATGAAAAAGGGATTGAAGCAAACCCCGAGAAGATCAAGGCAATTCTAGACCTTGAATCTCCTACCACTCTCAAGCAGGTACATGGGCCAACTGGTAAGGTAGTAGCACTGAACCGCTTCATATCTCGGTCAAAAGATAAGTGTACTCCTTTCTTCAAAATTATCAAGCAGGGAAATAAAATTGTTAACGGAAAAATCCACTCAAGGAGTGACATTTCACTTAACATCCTCAACTCGCTACCGTGGAGGTCGCAGCGGGGGGTAGGTACTTCGTACCATGATTCTGGTAAGGTGAAAGCAAGATAGGTGCCATGGTAGGAGAACAATCATCCCACCCATCTGGTGTAGTAGGTTGGTACCTGGTCTTTGTATCTGATACTGGTACCTGGTCACCTCTCTAGGTGCCCTCCATAATTCCCAGACCTAGATAACGTGCAAGGAGGGGTACATGAGAGCTAGGACCAGCGGGGTCGGTGCCTAGCTCACATACATGCATAATAAGAAGATATATGGGAGAATGACAGTTCATTTGGTAGAGGTGGACTGACCTAGGGGGAAAATGCATCACGATTGATCACATGCTAAAAAACCCCCAGGCAGTATCCATAGGAAGGAGAAAGACCCTTCTTTATATTTATATATCTCGAGAGGTGCTCCGGAGAGCTTACATTAGTACAAACTGAGACCTGGTAGGTCACAGTTGAAGGGGTACCATTTGGTACCGATACATTCATGGTAAAAATTGACATACATTGTAATCGATACAATGGTGGCGTAGAGGGAATTCAGGTAGGGTCCCTTTTACATTCCAGGCGATGGTGAACTCGTGCTATGAGAGATGAGTAAGTGTTTTTTCTGTACCATGATGGTGAAAACTCTCTGTAGGTGATGGTGACTGTATTTTTAGAAGAGGGGATGAAATTCGTTTTCTGTTGATACACGATGGTGTCTCTTGAGATTTCTGGATCAAATCAGGCATCCATTTTTCGGGTTGGAGATTGGAGAAAAATGTTCGAACCGTTGGAAAGATGTCGGAACCCCCTTCTTAGAGAGTGCTTTGTTATATTTATATCCTCTCTTTCTTGTAACCCACTCCATTCATTCAGTTAATTCCTTTCGAAATCATAGGAACATTGATTTCGCATTAATGGAGTTGAATATTCTCTCATTAATGGCGTTGTGATTGGCCATTAAAGAGTTCACTAATCTTCTCATTAATGGGGCTGATTATCTCCATTAAAGGGTTGACTACCTTCATTAATGATATTATGGATGGCTATTAAAGAGTTGACTGATCATTAATGGCATTGTGAATGGCCATTAAAGAGTTGACTGATCATTAATGGCATTGTGGTTGGCCATTAAAGAGTTGACTGATCATTAATGGCGTTATGAATGGTCGGAGAGTTCAACTGTCTTTTCTGTCTTGCTAGAGTTGAAAGTTGACTCTGTATCTTAGTGGGGTGGTACATTGAGGTACCGGTATGCTCTTGCTAGCGTGGCACTTGTTCTAGTATGTTGGTATCTTCCTAGTACCATTCTTCTTGCTTGACGGGCAAAGTACAGATTCCTGTGTGATCCTGGATTGGTATCGCGGTACTTGGGTACCAGGTAGATGTCGTGGTACCTAGGTACTGGTGTATGTCGCGATACCGAGGTACCAGGTAGGAGGTATCGCGGTGCTGGCCCTGGGTGGTAACTGGTAGAATGTGAGATATGGTACTAACCTCTTTCCGGTTCATGATGTCGGGTATCCCCGGTATATGGGTACTAGTCCCGATCTAGGTTCTATCAGGCTCTAGGCCAATGAAAAATTCTTCTTTGGACCCCTGCCAAAAAAGGCTGTTAACAAAAATGAAGAGGGATCAGGAAAGTGAGCATGCCTTCTAGTCTTTGAAAGGCTATGTAGCTAGCCTACCTCCACTAGTAAAACCTACACCGAGGGAGGAATTGCAACTATACTTGGTTATATCAGAGATCGCTACTAGCGGGGCCTTGGTAAATGAGTGTAAGGGTAGGGTTCAGAGGCTAATCTACTATATGAGTCGTGCCTTGACCAGGTCCGAGAAGAACTACACCCTCATCGAAAAGCTCACCTATGCACTTGTAACCAATACCAGAAAGTTCCAGCCTTATTTCCAGGGCCACACGATCGTGGTGGTCACTGATTAACCCTTGAGATAGTTTCTTCAAAGCTGGATGTATCGGGCATACTGGTCTTGTGAGCTTTGGAGCTCAACCAATATGACATCAAGTATAAGGCAATGACCACCATTAAAGCCCAGGCCTTGGCCGATTTCATGGCTGAGCTCAGCATGACATCTGATCTAGATGCCACCGCCGACTTGGACCTGGCTCTTTGTCTAAAAAAGGAATCTCCAGAATGGCCTATCGATTGTAAAATCTGGATACTCTATACAGATAGAGCATCTAACCAGGCAGGCAGTGGGGCAGGGATTGTCCTAACCGATCTTGAAGGAATCGAGTGTTGCCACTGCTTCAGATTTGAATTTAATGCTACCAATAACGAAGCCGAGTATGAGGCTTTGTTAGCAGGAATGAAGGTGGCAGAAGAGCTTGGTGCTGATTTCCTCCTCGTTAGGAGTGATTCGTTTTTGGTGGTCAACTAGGTAACCAGGCAATACTATGCAAATGGTGAGAACATGTAAGCATACCTCGGAAAGGTCCATGAAGCTATGACAAAGTTTAAATGAGTGAAAATAGAACAGGTTCCCAAAGAGCAAAATCACCAGGCTGATGTCCTGACCAAAATTGCCGCAACCGGAGAACAAGCATTACTAAAGGGGGTACCACTCTAACTAATTCCCCAGTCTAGCATAACCAGAGGTGAAGAAGTGAACCAGGTAGATCGAATCCCTACTAAATGGATCCTATCATTGATTATCTCAAAAATGAAAGGCTCCCAGAAGATCTAGATCTGGCACGTAAGCTCAAAAGGGCCGCTACCCGATACTACCTGGTCGATGGATACCTTATCACGGGGGAAAAATCTCTTCCACTACTGAGATCCCTACAACCTGATGATGCAAGATGAGTACTCGAGGGACTACGGGAACCACGTAGGAGGTGAAATCCTTGCATACCAGGTGCTCAGTATTGGTTATTGTTAATTGAAAATTCACTATGGGTAAAAATTTCGATTAACACCCTCAACCCGCTACCCCGGAGGTCGCAGCGGGGGTAGGTACTTTGTACTATGGTTCTGACAAGGTAATGGCGAGATAGGTGAGGTACCTCGGTTCTTGTACTGGTTGAATAGCAAAAGCTTCGAGGATAAGGAGAAGAGATGGTGCTTGAGGTCCCCTTGTAGGTATGAGAGGCTTGTCCTAGACCTGCTCCCTAGTCCATAATAACTGATCCATGATGCCTGGTTTTGGTACCCGGTCGCAATACCTGGTCTCGGTATCCGGACGTGGTACCGGTCCCGATACCTGGTCTCTTCTCTACATCTCCTCAGTAGTTTTCTGACCTAAATAGCAAGGTAGGATCGGTACTCCTCGATGATGTAGATGTGGTCGAGAAGGATGGGACCCTCGGTAGCGATCCTTCACCTATGGGTCCTTCTGGTACCTGTCCCGGTTCTTCTAGCTAGTCCAGATGGTTTTCTACCTCCTTTATAAGTGACTTGACATGCAGATAGGTGGATCATAGAGAGCTAGGACCAGTGGGGTCGAATCTAGCTTCTATACATGTATAATAAAAGAGATAGAGAAAAATATGACAATCTTTTGATAGAATTGGACTGACCTAATGGGGAAAAGCTTCACGAATGATCATATGCTGAAAAACCCTAGGCAGTATCCATAGGAATGAGAAAGAACCTTCTTTATATATATCACGAGATGTGCTCCGGAGAGCTTACATTAGTACAAACTGAGACCTGGTAGGTCACATGTAGAGGGGTACCACTTGGTACCAGTACATTCCTAGTGAAAAAGACATGTTAAGTAGTCGATACAATGGTAGGAGATGGCGAACTTTTTTTCTGGTGGGAAAGTGGGTGAAATCTATCATCTCTCTAGTTGACTTTTGGATTCGATCACATACTGTAGATTGGAAAGAGCTTCCAGATAGCTTGGAGATATGGAGTTCCAAGATGTTCGAGAGACCCCCTTGTTGGAGAGTGCTTTGTCATATTTATATCTTCTCTTTCTTGTCGCCCACTCCATTGATTCAGTTAATTAGCAATCAAAGGAACATTGATTTAGCATTGATAGAGTTAAATATTCTCTCATTAATGGCGTTGCGAATGGCCATTAAAGAGTTAACTGATCTCCTCAATACTGAGGCTGATTATCTCTATTAATAAGGTTGACTATCTCCATTAATGGCGTTGTGAATGACCATTAAAGAGTTGACAGATCTTCTCATTAATGGGGCTGATTATCTCCGTTAATAAGGTTGACTATCTTTATTAATGGCGTTGTGAATGACCATTAAAGAGTTGACTGATCTTCTCATTAATGGGGCTGATTATCTCCATTAATAGGGTTGACTATCTCCATTAATAACCGTAGAGGTCAACTTTCTCTTCTTCAAATTGAAGGATACTGCATGCTTCGTTCATCAAGCGTGGTCTGGTTCTAGGTTGACTCTCTAGTGTATCGGTTGTGTCGATGTGTGGGAACCTTCCTACCGCCGTTTCCCTTACTAGGTAGATGGCTGATACTTGATGGACCCGTCGTGGTCTGGTTCTAGGTTGACTCTCTAGTGTATCGCTTGCGTCGATGTGTGGGAACCTTCCTACTGCCCTTTCCTGTGGTAGGTAGATGGCTGATACTTGATGGACCCGTCCAGGACAGGTATCGCGATACCAGGGTACCAGGTAAATGTCGCGGTACCTCGGTACCAAGTGGGAGGTACTGCGGTGTTAGCTCTGCTTGATACCTAGTAAAACGTGCAATATGGTAATGACTTCTTCCTGTTTCATGGTATAGAGTATCCCCGATATCAAGGTACCAGTCTCGATCTAGGTTTTACCAGGCTCTAGGCAGATGGCAAATTCTTCTTTGGACCCCTGCCAAAAAAGGCTGTTAACAGTTACTTTTGGCTACCTTACACCGGGATGCAAAGCAGTTTTCATGGTCCTATAAATCATGCCAAAAGACAATGAACGTCAGCCACTTACCCCCGGAATGGCTCTCCTCCATTAGTTCACCTTACTCGTTCGCCATCTAGGGAGTAGACCTCATTGGACCGCTCACGACCACGCATGGTCAAGGTAAGCATGCAATAGTGGCCATTGGTTACTTTACCCAGTGGGTAGAGGTAGAGTCTCTCTCCCAGATAACTGAGGCAAATACCACGAGCTTCATGAAAAAGAATGTTGTCTGCCGGTTTGGAACTCCCTTGGCCATAATCACTAATTTGGGAAAGCAGTTTGACAATGCCGGGTTCAGAGTTTTTGTTAAAACTTGGGTATTGAGCTTTGATTTGCATCAGTAGCGCATAAAGAAGATGCTCCAACAAAAGAAGGGAAAATGGGCGGAAGAGCTCCCTGATATGTTATGGGTACAGACCCACTAAGAGGACCACTACTGGGGAAATCTCTTACTCACTGGCTTTCGGAGTAGAAGCAATTCTACCAATTAAACACAAGCTGGCATCCTTCAGAGTTCACCACTTTGAACCAGAAGGCAACGTGGTCAAGCTAAGAGCCAGCCTGGACCTCCTGTAATAGAGGCAAGGTAGAGTTATAGAGCAGGTGGCAGTCTGCCAAAACAAGATTACCTGGTACTTTAATAAAGGGTCAGAACCCGAAGCTTTAAAGAAAGGGACTTAGTCATTAGGAAGGTTACCCAGAATACCCGGTAGAGGTATGATGAGGTACTAGCTCTGAATTAGAAAGGACCCTACCTGATAAATATGATAATCTGCAATATGGCTTACAAGTTGGAGGACACGGAAGGTCGCTCCATTAAACATACCTGGAACGCAGATCATCTCAAAAGGTTCTACCCGTGAAGCCTGCAGAAGCGGGTTAAACATTATCATGTATCGCCTTGAATTATGTCACCTTGACTTATATCGCCTTGGGTTTGTATGCCTTGGTTTATATTGCCTTGAGTTTATATCGCCTTGAGTTTGCTTTGTATCGCATGTAAGGACCTCTATTTATGATTGGCTTATTTCATGACAAACCACATTGGGATTATTTATAATGGGTAGCTTAGTTCTTATTGTGATTCTTCATCAACAAGCTTCCAAGATCCCAAAGAGCTTCAAGAGAGATAGTTCACTTGTTCTTGACTCTTGAGGAGACTAGGCACACACACACACACACACATATCATATATTTGTGTCTCTGCATTGTTGTGCAAAAATATTTGTAGCACACACCCTTTCACAATATATATGTCCATGCATTAGAAATCATGTTCTAGGAAAGAGATTTAAGGAATAGCATATTTCGAATGTGATTGTGCATTTTAATATTTGTGTTTGTTTTGGTATCGTTGGTAAAATCTAATTGTATCTTTAAAAGAATTATATTTTTGAGATTTTTCATTTTTTACGAGTCCAACCGTGTGTGGATTTGTCCCTAGGTGAGTTCCGAGCAATTCGGAGACTTGTCTTTGTGTTCAGATGACTTTCGAGACAATTGGGGACATTCCGTGTTTTTGTCGAAAATCGAAATCGAATTAAAAATTCCGAGTGGAAAGTTATATAATTTTCTGTATTTATGATTGAGTATGGGTTTATATTCCGAAGACGGAATCAAATTCCGAGTTCCAAGGTCAAAACTGGACCGAAGAACGCTCAGATCGGAAGTTAGCTTGGCATGGCCTGAAAGCCACACCAAAAGAGGGTTTGCCGTGGAGGCGTGAGACCAACACGCCACCGCATCCTCTCTGTTCACGTGAAAGCCCGTGCAGCAAACACTAGTCATTTGATTTTTGAAGTTGTTAAGGCTTTTTATTGAGTTCTTTGCATCAACGTGCAACCTTTTGTGTTGTTATTCTTTTGCTGCACCCGTGGATTTGATATGCTCTATTATTGGACTGCTTGATTTCTTCTCATATGAACTCACCTCACCAGATAACTCTCGTTCACTTTTTCTCGCTGCCCACGTGAAATCTTTATTTCAAGACTAATGGGTTTTTACTGTGTGCATTGCATTTACAGTAGTCTTAGTGTGCCATTCTCTTTCTATTGCATGTGTTGACTTGGCGTGACTTTCTGTTACGCGTGTGATTGTCTTCTCGTGTGAGCTCACCTCATTGGATAAATCTCTTTACTTTTTCTCTTGCATCCCAACGGTGTTGTTTCTAATTTACCTTATATATTTTTGTTCTCTTCTTTCACTTGGTTTTTTTTTTCAATGAGTCAAAAACTCCGTTTTTAAGTGAACCCAAGTGACTCTTAGAGAGAGAGAGAGATCCAAGACTCTATTTTTACCAAATCAAACCCAAAACCTATACATCTATGACATCTATTGCATTAATCACACATGGGTCTTCATCAATCTTGACTTGGTAAGCAAGAACAAGTATCTCATCTTCATTTATTGTTCTTTAAGTACAAGATTTCATGTTTAATGCATAGGATATTTAGAAATCATTTTTGAATGCTGTTAACGGAAAAATTCACTCGGGGTGAAAATCTCAGTTAACACCCTCACCCACTCCCGGTAGCAGCAGCGGGGTAGGTACCTTCGGTACCGGGGTCTCTTTTTTAGTATGATCGAGATCGACAGACCACAGAATGGATAAAGAACACAAATGGATCGGGAGATGTAAAATGAATACTGTTTTATTCAGTCAATTACTACGATAGGTTTACCATATGAATACATACATATCTCTCTCTCTCTTCACTCTTTTACACAGGATGGAGATGGAGGAAATGTTCTTGTCGATAAGTGGATATTTTTCCTCCAGTGATTGTCAACAGACTCTCACTGGCTTCCGAGAATCTCCCGGGATCTCTCTCTCGTTCTGGTGATCAAGAATACTCGAAGAAGTCTCTCTCTCTTTACCCTTCAATGCTGTCTATATAGCACTCTCCAGAATCTCCCCTAAAATCCGGTTCCCTTAATGAAGATTACAGAGAGTCCTATTTTAAGCGTTGAAAGGCGTTTGCGTGGAGCTGAAGGTGAGGGATTAGATCCCGTTAATCAATGGTGAATTCAAATTTCTGATTCGGTCGACCATTGGGTCATTAATGGCGCTTTATTTTGGCGATGGAGTCAACTTTCCTTCTTCGTGGAGCTTGATGGCGATGAAGTCGACTTTCCTTCTTCGTGGAGCTTGGAGGGAAATTTTGACTTTGAGTCCTGACGGAGGGTATTACTGGTACCTCATTTTGATCAGCTTGTTCTGCCTCATGCTGGAATGGTGCTTATGTCTTCGTGTACCCTATCGTATTGCCTGGGGGGGTAGGATAATTGCCTTGAAGGAGCTCTGGATAAGCATACTAAGTACCAGGCGGGAATCAGGGTGGCACCAAGGCAGACATCGAGGTGGTACCGAGGTAGGTATCGAGGTACCTGGTACCTTGGTACCTTGGTACCTTGATCAACGTCGAGATGCTTGCGGGGTTCTAGGCGTGCAAGCTATCATCGTACTGGTCTTGAACTTGTATCAGGAGTTTCAGTAGGGCGAGATACAAGCTTTCGGAGATGGTATCCTATCTAGATAGATGGATAGTCGAGGTTCCAGCCTCGTCGGATATCGACTCCATCTAAGTGAAGGTACCGATCTCGCAGGTCTCTTGGAGTATCTGGATGAATCTTCCTGGATAGATCTCTGTTTGGAAAATTCTCCTTTGGTCCCTTGCCAGAAAAACCTATTAACAGAAGTCCCCCTTGACTTGAACACCGGTATCAGGTTGGGGTTGGAGTCAGGATAGATAGCGCTTGGAGAATTTTTTGTAACGTCTCATAGGAGGGAATCTTCTCTTTGCATGCTGATTTAAATTCCACGTGGCTGATCAGGGTAATCCGAATTCAAAAAGGAAAATATTTTGGGGGTGCACGTTTCTCGAAACCGATCCCTCCACATCGCCGATTTTACCTCGACATTAATTACCTTTTCTGCCCGTTACAAGTAATCATCCCTATATAAACTCTGATGCCTTCGCAAGTGATTCGTATCAAGCAAACTTTCCTGATTAAGATTTTCCAGCAAGAAGAAAACCTAGCCTCAACCTTTAACTTCCCCATTTTCTCTAGGAATCACTCTCTGAACTGTCATTATATCTTCACCTTGTGGCAATAACATTGAACAACTCTTCGACGGCGACGCGGTGGCCGGCGGGAGCCTTGCCCCCAGGAAAAGGCCTCGCGATAGCAGTGACAGCGGGGACGTTCCCTTTACGCCACCGTTCCAATCGGAACATCGCAATCGGGACAGGCTTCTCGAACTATCCTGAGACTCCGGTTGATGTCGACCAGGAGTCGAGTGAAGAAGTAGGAGCCGTCGGGATTGGTGGGAGCCTGGCCGGTAAGTTACTGATACCGCTGGAAGGGTACTTGCCCTCCCCTACAAATACAGGTGCATCCCTGATTCGTCCAGTACCTCGGACACCGTGGCGCGCTTGCGGAGGGATTTCAAAATCCCTAAAGATATCACGATCGCTATACCTTCAAAAGGCTATGATGTGTATACCCCCGATCGTAGCGAGCTTCCAATTCATGCGGTGACTTTCGACAGTGGAGTTAGGTTTTCCCTTCACCCCACCTTGCGTAGGGTGCTATACGCATTGCAGCTTGCCCCTCTCCAGCTAACACCTAGGGTTTTGGAGACACCTGGTGGGGTTCCTAGTTTTATGGAGGGAGCAGTGTGCGAGAGACCATATTGATCGGGAACCGGGAGCTGACGAGCTCGGATATGTCTTTCAAATTGCTGCAAATGCTCCGGGTCCGAAGGGTCAGTTCTATGCTCGGGCCAAGAACAACCTGAAATTTGTGGTACCATGAGCCATGAAGAAGGATAACTCCTGGAGGGAGGAATGGTTCGTTGTCAAGGGCGGATGGGGTAGCTCGGTTTACATCGAAGGAACCAAATTCGAGGTTCCTACCTGTTTTAGCGGGAGACCCTCACTGGATAAGGGTAAGCTCTCTACTGAGTCAGAGAAGATCTTGAAGGCCATCATGGCCAGGAATTATGTCAATCTGCAGTATCCTGTCTTGGATGCCTTTGATACAGGGAGGGTGGAGTACTCCCTCCGTATTTCCGATGCACATCCTGGTAAACGTCTTTTTGATTTCCCTTTCGTTGTATTATTTCGTTAAATTTGTTGATATTAACTTGTGTTGTTGTGGTAGTTTCAGTAGTATCTTCATCATTTCCTAAGGTGGAGACCAATCAAGCCGGCGGTACTGTTGATTCTCCTCAAACTTCCCTTGTCAGGCTTCCAGCTAGTTCTCACCTAGGTACAGGGATTAGCGTACCTGTTGGTTCTGGTAGGACCCTGATCGAGGTACCAGGATCGCCAACTCCCCCTCTTCCTACCTCGGCTAGGTCGCTGGAGGCTTTTAAAGCCAGAGTGGGGAGGTACCGAGGTGCCTCCAGCAGGATGCAAGATGTTTCGCCTCTCAGACCAGTCAATGTTGCAGCTGCCATTGATGCTGGTGCCTCCGTTCCTTCTGCTTCTCCCGTTATGGCAACCGATCAGCTTAAACCGGTCGAGAAAAGTTCTGACTCTGCTATGAAGAAGCGGGTGGTGCATCGAGATAAAACGCAGTCGAGGTCGAATGACAGTAGCCAGGATGAAGTTCTGGCCCACTTCGTGGCTTTCTGCCCAGGTGGGGGTCTAAATGTCATGACCGCCATGCCGACTGAGCTTCTAATTAGAAGAGGATCTGCCCTTCTGGCTGAGGTAAGCTGTCTTACTTTAATTCTCTATCCGGGTAAAAGGTTCAGAATATTCTGACAAGCGCATTATTTTTTTGTCACGCTTTTAAGTTCAATGTAGCCACGAGCCAACAGGTCGGCCTACTTTTAGAGCAAGTCAGGGGTGCTACAGCGAAGCTGGAGAGGTCTAAAGAGGAGCTTGCTAAGGCTGCTCAGGGAATGGAAGTTCTGAACCAGTCACTAGCAAATACCTAAAAGGAAGCTGACGAGGCCAAGGTTGACAGAGAGAGGATGCAGCATGCTCTGGATATGGAGAAGCTCAGGTCCCTCCATCGCAAGGAGGAGAGAGATATTACGAAGGAGAGAATAGTGGAGATGGAGAAAGAAGTCCAGTCCCTTCGGGGTAGCGTGGCAAATCTAGATGCCCAGGTAGATACCGCCTTCAGGGACGGTTACTTTTTTGCTGGCTACCAGGTGGCTCTAGCTCTCCCTCCTCCATTTGATCTAGGTGACATCGCTAGATGGAACCGGGAATAGATCATGGCAAAGGCTGCTGAACTAGCTAGGGATGCGCTTTTGGATGTGGCTGGACCCTCCCAGGTTACTAGAACCAGTGGAGTGGTTGGAGGGGGAGACCTGAGTTCTATCTGTCTTCTTCCAACAAGTAATGTTGGGGCAACTCCCAGCTTGAAGGATCCTGATGCTGATGTGGCTCAGGCTGGAGGAAAGGTTCCTGCCTCTTCTGATCCTCCGGCAGAAACTGTCAAGGAGGTAGGAGATCGGTCTGCTACTGATGATGGAGAAGCTGTCCTACCTATCTCATCATCTGACCCTGCCCAAGAAAAGGAAGGTCAGGCCGTTTTGATCGAGGAAGTTGGAGGGGAGCTTCAAGGAGATCCATCTCCAATGGAAATTCTGGTTGCTGTAGGTGCACAGGAAGCAGGCGGGGCTCCATCCAGTATTGAAGAAGGAGAAACCATAACTGGTGGAGCTGGCGAGGAGACGGCCACTCACGAGTAGGAGGATGCTTGATCCAGCTTGATCCCTTATTCAATAGCATCTAGATAATGTTATCTTCTTGTAGCCCGTGACCGGGGGATGGGCTTCCCGGTTTTAGTAATGAGAACTTCTTTGTTTTTCTTAACTTCATGCATGTGTAGTTTATCACATCCCATGTTGAAATGCTTGTTCCGGGATGATTCTTAGTACCCAGGTGGGAATTTGGTGATCCGGGAGTTAATACCGCAAATGGTCCGGGAAAGGTACCAAGACCTCAACCGGTTATAGATCGGGGCACTTCATTTTTTGTGGGTTTCCATGTAGGCATTATTGGTTCGAATTTTGTATTCAACTGCCCTTCCAGATGTCGATCCAGGATAGGTTCGATTATCCCAATCATCAAGCCTCAGGGGGAAAGCACACTTCGCGAGGCTTCCATTTCTTGTGTATCGAATGTTGTGCACATAAATGACTTTATCCTCTCATTCTCGATATTCGATCTTTCCCTCTATAAATACCCCTTATATGTTAGGTGGGTCTTCAAACAATCCCTTTTTCATTTGTAGTAGGCAATCTCCCATAGGTTGACCGATGATCGTCGTATCAAATAACATTGTGGGAGGAAGAGGAGATGTCAGCTCTGTGACTGGCAGGAAGCTTGGTATTGTGGAAGGAGCTGTGCTCGGTGGATTTAATGACCAGAGGAACAGGAAAAATAGAGATTCCCAGGATTAAGATGAATGGTGGGCTCTGATGTTGCGGCCTTGCCAATGGTGTAGGCATTACCCAGTCGAGCCGCGGCTTCATGCCCTGTTGCATCTTGGACGTGGGGGAAATCCTTATTGCCTTCTTATTTTTACCGATCCCAACATGACCTTTGCTCCTATCTCCAGGGTTCGTGACAAGATTGTCAACATAGATTCTAATTGAGATCAATGTTGCTAGGTAGGCAGATCTAGTAGGTAGGTGAGAAGTTAGAGAGGGAACTGGCTGTTTTAGACCTCCAGTTTATTTTCTTGTCACTTTCTTTCTTGTATCTTGTATGTAGCTTAAAATAAGGGCAGGGTTCCCTAATTTGATCAATGAAAAGAAAAACTCATTTCCATATATATTTGTCGATTTAATTTAGTCACACGCTTCCGATTGTAGCATAAACCGGGCAAGAGTCCCCAACACAAACTTGACTTAATCAAAACTTGGTAACTCATAAAACCTAATGAGAATAAGGTAGAGGAATAGCAGTTGATCGATACCATGGTACCTCGCACTCTAGTTCTGAGAGTCTCGGCAGTATGGCGAGTAGTCTGGCGAAACTAGAAACCTTGTTGAATGATTGAGTACCTAGCTTTCCTATTTCATGGAACTTAAGTCTCCAAGTAAGTATTCTGGCGAAACTGGGTACCACGCTCCTCTGTTTGTAGGAGCTTTGGTGCCTTGGCGAATCAAAAATTTGGTGAATCTCGGTACCTCACCTTCCTGTTTTAGGAATCTTGGTACTCTGGCAAAAACGGTGGCGAAAAAGGTACCTCGCATTCCTGTTTGTAGGAATCGTGGTACTCCGGCAAAAACAATGGCAGACAAGGTACCTCGCATTCCCGTTTGTAGGAATCATGGTACTTTGGCGAAGACAATGGCCGAAAAGGTACCTCGCATTCCCGTTTGTAGGAATCGTGGTACTTTGGCGAAGACAATAGCGGAAAAGGTACCTCGCAATCCCGTTTGTAGGAATCGTGGTACGTTGGTGAAAACAATGGCGGATACACACTGGCAGCAAGATCCAAGTAGGCAACTGAAGCCACTTCATCACCCAGTCTTTCTTAGCGGAGGGTGGTACTCGGCTAAGGCCTTGATTGGCTGTCAACTATGCTCTTACTGTCCGGATTCTTCCTTGCGGGGGCTGGCACCCAGCCAAGGCAGCAGGAAAGCCATATGGTCATTTCTGGTCTTGTGGCGATCATATCCGGGTACCTCACATTTTTGTTTATAGGAATCGTGGTATCTTGGCAAAAACAATGGCGAATAAACACTGGCAGCAAGATCCAGGTAGGCAACTAAGGCCACTTTAGCACCTGGTCTTTCTCGGCGGGGGATGGTACCCGGCCAAGGCCTTGATCTTGCTGGCAATTATGCTCTTACTGTCCAGATCCTTCCTGGCGAGGGTTGGCACCAAGCCGAAGGCAGCAGGAAGGCCATATGGTCTTTTCTAGTCTTGTGGCGATCATATCCGGATACCTCGTATTCCTGTTTATAGGAATCGTGGTATCCTGGCAAAAACAATGGCGAATAAACACTGGCAGCAAGATCCAGGTAGGCAACTAAGGCCACTTTAGCACCTGGTCTTTCTCGGCGGGGGGTGGTACCAGGCGAAGGCCTTGATCTAGCTGGCAACTATGCTCTTACTATCCAGATCCTTCTTAGCTGGGGGGTGGCAAGGTCTGATCCATCGGGCAACTATGCTCTTACGTACTGGATCCTTCCTAGCGGGGGGTGGTACCCGGCCAGGGCAGCAGGAAGGCCATATGGTCCTTTCTGGTCTTGAGGCGATCCTCCTAGATGGACTAATCCGATTTAGGGCATCAGGAGTGCTATGTAAGTCTCCCGTATTTATGGCGATCCTCCTGAAGGGATCTACCCGGTCCAGGGCATCATGAGTGCAATGTAGCTCTCCTGGTCTTAGAACAACAATCATGAGGGATTCAATTGGAGACATAAAGCATGCAGATGTAGACAAATGTAGGCAGGAATGAATGGAGAAAGAAACCTTCTTTATTGATGATCAAAGACAAAGGAATACAAGCACTCACGACTACCTACATCTTCTAACAGTTGTGTAGGAGTGATCCTGGCCGATTTACATTGCAGAGCTTATGGGTAGAACCTCTTGAGGTGATCAGCATTCCAAACGTAGTCTACTGGATGTCCGTCCATATCATTCAACTTGTAGGCTCCACCCTGGATTACCATTTTGATTATGTAAGGGCCTTCCCAGTTAGGTGACAGTACTCCGTCTGACCTCTTCCGGGTATTCTGGGCAACCTTTCTGAGCACTAGATCCCCTTCTTTGAAGCTTCGACTTCTCACTTTCTTGTTAAAGTAACGAGCAATCTGGTTCTGGTAAACTGCTACTCTTTCGGTTATCCTGTCCTGCTTCTCCTCTAGGAGGTCCAGGCTGGCCCTCAGCTTGTCCTCATTTCCATCAGGGTCAAAATGTTTCACCTGGAAGGAGACGAGCTTCTGCTCTATATGAAGGACGGCTTCTACCCCGAAAGCTAGCGAGTAGGGGGTTTCTTTGGTAGCGGTCCTCTTGGTGGTGCGATATGCCCAGTAGTACGTCCGGGAGTTCATCAGCCCATCTTCCTTTCTTCTGCTGAAGTTTTTTCTTGAGGAGCCTCTTGATAGTTTTGTTTGTGGCCTCCACCAGGCCATTAGTCTGGGGGTACGCCATATACGCGAAGCGGAGTTCAATCCATAAAATTCCATAGAATTCCCAGAATCTGGCGTTGTCGAACTGCTTACCCAGATCCGTGATGATGACCATCGGAGTCCCGAATCGGCAAACCACATTTTTCTTGATGAACTCTGTTGTATTTGCTTCAGTAATTCTGGAGAGGGGTTCTGCTTCCACCCACCTGGTGAATTAATCAATAGCCACAATTGCATGCTTCTGCTGACCAGGCGCGGTTGGGAGAGGTCCAATTAGGTCCACTCCCTAAAATGCAAACGGATACGGTGAGCAGATGGTTGATAATCGTTCTGGAGGTAAGTGATACAGGTTGGCCATTTTCTGACACGGTTCACAAGACTGTACGAACTGTCTTGCGTCATGGTGCAAGGTCGGCCAGAAATATCCCATGCGTAGCACCAGGTAAGCCAATGCTTCTCCTCCGATATGATTTCCACAGTCTCCAGAGTGCACCTTCCCTCAATGCCCAATTCGCATCCTCAGGATGTAGGCATCTGAGCAAGGGGAGTGATCTACCTCTGCGGTAAAGGTGCCCCTCTATCAAGCAGTATCGAACCGAGGTTCTTTTGATCTTGCGAGCTTGATCAGGGTTTTCGGGGAGCTTTTCTGATTGAAGGTATTCCACGATAGGATCCATCCAGCATGGAAATCGCTCCAAGGGGTTTACTTCCTTGCCTTCAGAGATGCTTGATACAGTAATTACCTGGAGTGGAACTCCTTTTGGGAGCGCTTGTCCTCCATTGGCAGCTATCTTGGCTAGGACGTCAGCTCGATGATTTTACTGCCTAGATATCTGCTCGATCCTGAAACCCTTGAAGCAAGGCAACAGTTCTTGCACTTTTTCGAGGTAGGCTACCATGTTATTCCCCTTGGCTTGACATAAACCAGTTATTTGGTTGACTACCAGCTGCGAATCACATTTGGCAAGAAGGTAATCAGCTCCCAGCTCTACTGCTACTCTCATCCCTGCTAACAAGGCCTCATACTCAGCCTCGTTATTAGTGGTGTTAAACCCGAATCTGAAACAATGGCAGCATTCGATTTTCTCTAGGTCAGTTAGAATAACTCCACCCCCGCTTCCTGCCTAATTCGATGCTCGATTGGTATACAGGATCCAGATGTTTCGATAGGTAGGCCAATCTGCAGGCTCTTGTTCCTCCAGAGGAGCTCGAATCAGGCTCGGGGTAGCACCTTGATCGGGGATTGCACTGAATTCTACCATGAAATCTGCCAAAGCCTGGGCCTTGATGGTAGTCCTGGCTTTCTATTTGATGTCGAACTGGGTAAGCTCAAGGGCCCACAACTCAAGTCTTCCCGATACGTCCGGCCTTTGAAGAAACTGTCGCAAAGGTTGATCAGTGACTACCACGATGGTATGAGCAAGGAAATAAGGGCGGAGCTTTCTGGCTGCTACTACCAGTGCAAATGTGAGCTTCTCTAGAAGAACGTAGTTCTTTTCTGATTTGGTTAGGGCGCGGCTCACAAAATAGACAGGGCGCTGGGCACCATCTCTGCACTCTTTTACCAATGCTCCGCTGGCGGCGGTTTCAGACACTGCTAGGTATAACTGTAGTTCTTCTCCTGGTACCTGGCTAGCTAGCAGGGGCTGGCTAGCGAGGTACTCCTTTAATGACTGGAAAGCTTGCTCACTGCTTTGGTCCCATTTCATATTCTTCCCCTGTTTAATTGCTTTGAAGAACGGGATGCACTTGTCAATGGATCGCGATATGAAACGGTTCAGGGTTGCAATTCACCCAGCTAAACCTTGTACTTGTCTGAGTGAGGTGGGAGATTCAAGATCCAGGATGGCTTTGATCTTTTTAGGATTAGCTTCTGAAAATATACAAAGTGTGTCTAATACAACCTAGAGGGGGGGTGAATAGGTTTTAGTTGATTTATTGCCAACTTTTCGACTAAATCAATTTTAATAATCCTACTCCATATTAGCAATCAATCAATCCAATATAAATATGCGGAAAACAATAAAAACACAAGGATTGATTTACGTGAGAAACCCTCCAACTGGACAAAACTCACGGGCTATCCTTTTAGCCACATACGGTCCTCAAATCCACTATTTGAACGAAAGTTTACAACCTAGGTTGACCTCAAGTCACACCTACTCGGTCACTAACCCTTTCACTCTACCCAACGGGCCTTTAATAGTGATTCTTGACCACAAGCTTGTGCACTAACCCACTTAGTCACAAAGCTTAATAATCAATGAAAAGGTTAAACAACCTATGTGAATATGTAAAAGATATTCAAACATGCAATTAATGCTAGGCAACAATAAATGCTTATATAAGGATTTAAAGATGTCAATGAATGCAAATCCTAGATATCAATATCTAAATGCAAATGCATGAAGATTTAGCTAGAAGGGTAAAATCGTCCTAAATGCTAGCTATTAATGAACATACAACCTCAACCAACAAACAACAACTCAAACATGTTATAAATGCCAATGAACATAAAGATATGCAATAAAATCACATAAAAGAGCTAACCCTAGGCAAACAAGAACATAAATAAATACAATGAGATTTAGGGCATGTTCAAGTTACCTAGTCAATGAAAGCAAGAAGAATCCATGATGAGATGATGCTTGAAGATGTTAGATGCACATGGATTTGTGTTTGGTTGAGTAAAGATGAGTTCTTGGAGCTCTC
Source organism: Dipteronia sinensis (assembly GCA_033220585.1). Classification (NCBI taxonomy): domain Eukaryota; kingdom Viridiplantae; phylum Streptophyta; class Magnoliopsida; order Sapindales; family Sapindaceae; genus Dipteronia; species Dipteronia sinensis. The sequence goes on along the minus strand of CM065638.1, from coordinate 16,958,510 downwards.
TCTCTCTTGGATTTACTTTCTCTCACTTAGAGATATATTTTCAGAGCTCTAGGTCTAAATGAAGGAGAACAAGATGTATTTATAGAGACCAAAAAACGAGCTAGTGTGAAATACCCGAAATGCCCAGTTCGGGTAAAAAGGCGACATGCAAGGCGACATGAGCAAGTCGCCTTGGAAGTCGCCTAACACACTGTGAGAAAACACGTTGCCTGAGGCGACATGTGAGGCGACATCCCCAAGTCGCCTATGAAGTCGCCTTACACACTGTGGAAAAAATAAGATGTCAGAGGCGACATGTAAGGCAACATCCCCAAGTCGCCTATGAAGTCGCCTTACACACTGTGGAAAAAATAAGATGTTAGAGGCGACATGTAAGGCGACATCCCCAAGTCGCCTATGAAGTCGCCTTACACACTGGAGAAAAAAGAACATGACTAAGGCGACATTGGAGGCGACATGCACAAGTGGCCTTGCAAGTCGCCTAACCTACTGTGCAGTCCATCAACTCCAAAATGCAAGAAGTGTGTGTATGCAACCATACATGCATGTCAATACAAATGCATAGAATGTGAGTGTGTGCAACTAAAACCTCTTCAAAGAGAATTAAGCAAGTGATATACCTTTGAAGAGCTCTTGAGAGAGATGATGTCCTTGAAGCTTGATTACACCAAATGAAGCCTAATATACCCTTACAAAAATTAATCTCCAATGTGGTTTGTCAACGAAATAAGCCAATCAAAATATGATGAACTTACAATTTCCCCCTTTGGCTATTTCGTGACAAAAACCACCTCTCACAAATCATCCTCACAAAAGAATAAAAACTAGAGGTCAACAAAAGATATTCTACATTACAAAAAGATACTTAGATACTAGGTCTTCAAAACTTCAAGCTCTTGTAGAATAGCCACCTTCCCTACAAAACAATGAGACAACACTTTCCAAGACAAGTGTATGTGAGGTGATCAAAAGAGACAATAAATAAAAGCACTTTGCATAATAAAAGAAAACTGCAACATGCAACATGCAACATGCTCCCCCTATATAGGTTACTCCCCCTTAATGGGACAATCCTCCCAAAGATGCAACCCCATTAAATAAACCACATTACTCCCTCTTTTTGTCATGAGATAGACAAAGGAGTATTTCCCCACCGGGTCACTTTAGCAAAGAGAGCTATTGGCAAGATAAGTGTATAATCATATACAACAACGTTATGCAACTTAATTAATTGAGAGAGAATCATTGAGGGTTTATTGTTTAGAGGAAAATATGTGACTTAGTTGCTTTGGATGTAAGACATGTAACATCATAGTTCAAGCAAATGGTATTTGGCAAGGAGAACATCAAAAAAAGGTTCCAAAAGAATTCAAACCAATTAGCACCCTTTTGCCATAATGAAACATGATATAGATTTGAAAAGAAATTTCAACGCACACAAAACAATATCAATTCTTAAAAGCAAATCAAGACATTGGATCAAGAGATCCTTTTAGATTTTTCTGGATAATTATCCGTATGATAGTAGTCTTGATTAACAATTAAGAAGAGAGAGAAGACTAATTTGGATATAAAATCCTTATTGATTACATGGATACAAGATCCTTATTGATTAGTCTTCTCCTTTGCATTCACACACATTTGCATTAATGCAATCAGGACATATTTCATGCATATCATTATGAGCATGTCATAATCAAGTCACATGTCATGGAGATAAATTACAGGTCATTCAAATGTACTTCCCAATCAATTCTCCTAATCCAAAAATGCATGTTTGAACATAAAGGTGACATGGATTACAAACCAAGCAAGGCACACTTATTTAATAAAAAGCCATATAAGAATATATATATAAGCACAACCAAGAATACTCAAGCAATTAATAAAGAAGCATAAAGTTGATCAAGTTTTTGCTTATTCCAACATGCAAGGTTGCTCTCTTTGCTTGAGTTCCCCATAAAGGGTCAATCACCAAAACACATCAAGGCATATGACAAATCCCAATAGACCTACTAAGTGACTTGAACCTAGTTGAGTCTAAGGGCTTTGTAAATAAATCCGCTAGTTGTTCATTTGTGCCCACATGCTCAAGTGCAATGCATTTGTTTTCAACTAGTTCTCTAATGAAATGATGCCTAATGTCTATATGCTTTGTCCTAGAGTGCTGAACAGGATTCTTTGAAATGTTAATTGCACTCATGTTATCATAATAGAGGGTTAGAATACCTTAATCAAAGCTATAATCCACAAGCATTTGTTTCATCCAAAGGAGCTGTGTGCAAGCACTCCCGGTGGCTATGTATTCCGCTTCAGCTGTGGATAGAGAGATGGAATTTTGCTTCTTGCAAAACCATGAGACCAAGTTGTTGCCTAGGAAGAAGCAACCACCCGATGTACTCTTCCTATCATCACAATTTCCTGCCCAATCTGCATCACTAAAGCCAACTAAGCTAGCATTAGTGTCAAAAGAGTACCATATCCCATAGTTGGATGTCCCATTCACATATTGAATGATTCTCTTCACGGAGGAGAGATGGGATTCCTTGGGATCCGCTTGGTACCTAGCACACACACCCACACTAAAGGCTATATCGGGCCTACTTGCGGTCAAGTAAAGCAAGCTACCAATCATGCCACGATAAAGACTTTGTTCCACACTCTTGCCACTAGTATCCTTGCTTAGTTTCAAGGTGGTACTCATGGGTGTGTCACAATGTTTGGCATTCTCAAGGCCAAACTTCTTCACTAGGTTCTTAGCATACTTAGCTTGGGATATGAAAATCCCATCATGCAATTGCTTGATTTGCAAACCTAGGAAGTAATTGAGCTCCCCAACAAGACTCATCTCAAACTCATGAGACATGACATCAACAAATTTTTGAACTTTGGATTTGTTGGTGGAGCCAAAAACAATATCATCAACATAAATTTGAGCTATGAAAAGCTCATCTTTGTTCCTCTTGATGAATAAAGTTTTGTCAACACTACCCCTAGTGTAGTCATTGTCAACAAGAAATTGAGTGAGGCGCTCATACCAAGCCCTAGGTGCTTGTTTCAACCCATATAAAGCCTTCTTGAGGCTATAGACATGATTGGGGTGGTGTGGATCCACAAACCTCTTGGGTTGCTCAACAAACACTTCCTCATGCAAGAAACCATTGAGGAAGGCACTCTTAACATCCATTTGATGCAATTTGAACTTGTACACACATGATATGGACAAAAGAAGCCTTATGGACTCAAGACGGGCAACCGAAGCAAAAGTCTCCTCAAAGTCAATACCCTCAATTTGAGAGTATCCTTGTGCTACAAGTCTAGCCTTGTTGCGCACAATGTTGCCATTTTCATCCGACTTGTTCCTATATACCCATTTGGTGCCTATGACATTAGTATCCTTGGGTCTAGGGACAAGAGTCCAAACCTCATTTCTTTCAAATTGGTTTAGCTCTTCTTGCATGGCAAGAACCCAAAACTCATCATTCAAGGCTTCATCAACCTTTTTGGGTTCAATTTGAGAGGTGTAACAAGTATAGCTAATTTGATTAGCTATTTGACGTCTAGTCCTAACACCCTCATTCATATCTCCAAGAATGTCATTCTTACTGTGGAGATGTCTAACCCACGGAGCGGGTTCTTTAGAGTCCAAAGATGGATCTCTATCAAGAGGTTGGATGACCTCTTCATCAAGACTTGACTTCACATCAATTGAAGTCTCACCATTCTTCTCCAAGAAAGGATCATCAAGCACAGTGACCTCCTCATCATGGTCTCTAGTCTTAGGCCTACAATCATCTATGACGACATTAGATGATTCCATGACACTCCGAGTTTTTAAATTGAAAACTCTATAGGCCTTACTATTAAGGGCATAGCCAATAAAAATCCCCTCATCACTCTTGGCATCAAACTTGCCAAGTTGATCTCCGTCATTTAGAATGTAGCATTTGCTCCCAAATGAGTGGAAGTAGCTAACATTTGGCTTCCTACCCTTCCATAATTAATAGGAGGTTTGCCTAGTACCGGGCCTTAGGAAGACTCTATTTCCTATGTAGCAAGCCGTATTGACGGCCTCGGCCTAAAGGTTCCTAGGGACATTGTTGCTAAGCAACATCACACGGCCCATCTCTTGAAGGACCATATTCTTCCTCTCAACAACCCCATTTTGTTGAGGAGTTCTAGGAGCCGAAAACTCATGGGAAATGCCTAAGCTATTGCAATAGCTTTCAAAACAAGCATTTTCAAGTTCCCTCCCATGGTCACTCCTAATTCTTTTAATGATTTTAATGTGTGAGTTCTTTTCATTTTGAATTTTAGTGCAAAGCATTTTAAAATTTTCAAATGTCTCAGATTTTTCTCTAAGAAAATATGTCCATGTAAATCTAGAAAAATCATCAACACACACAAAAATGTATCTCTTGCCACTGAGACTCTCAGTTTGTATGGGACCCATAAGGTCCATATGTAGAAGCTCTAATGGCTCCTTGGTGGCGAGATACTTGCCTTTCTTGTGCATACTTTTGGTTTGTTTCCCTTGTTGACAAGGTCCATAAACGCCATCGACTTTCTTCCCAAGCTTAGGAAGGCCACGCACAACCTTGAACTTATCTAAGATCCTCAAATCTCGATAGTTCATGTGGCCAAGTCTTTGATGCCATAACTCAATTTCCTCACATTTGGACATATTGCAAGAGATAGCACTAGCTTCAAGACAATAGCAATTGTCACTAGATCTCTTTCCTTTTAGCAAGGTTTGTCCATTTGGCATTAAAATAGAGCAATCATTTTTGTTAAACAAGACAGAGAGTCCATCATCATTAAGATGAGAAATGCTTATAAGATTGGCTTGCAAGCCATCAACAAGTAAAGCATTGGACAAGGAGGGTAAATCGGGAATGGAAATGGTTCCTTTCCCTATGACTTTCTTTCTAGATCCATCACCAAAGGTGACAAATCCTCCATCCTCCAAGACAAGGGATTTAAAGAAGCTCTTGTTCCCCGTCATATGCCTAGAACACCAACTATCCAAATACTAAGTGTTAGAGGCATTTGCCTTCAAGGCAATTTGAGCCACATAGCAAGAATAGTTATCCCTTCTAATCCACCTAGGTGTAATGTTCTCATTCCTAGTGGTATTAGTCACATTGGCTCTAGATTTTCTAGGATCATGCAAATTAGCTCTAGCTCTATTTCTTTCAATCATGCTCTTGATTCTACACATTTCAATGTATTTGAAGCAATTAGGTCTAATGTGACCATCAACACCACAAAAGTGACAAGTGGGAATAAAATAAGAAGACATACCATGCCCTTGTGAGTACAAAGGGGCTTTTCCACGCATTTGAGCTTGTCTTTGGTGTTGGATTGGTTCTCTTCTTCTTTGTTGTTGAGTTGGAATGAATTGCTTCCTTGATTGACCTTGCATGAATTGCTTCTTGGCTTGATGGTATTTGGGTTGAGGGAAACTTGCTTGATGCACCCTTGTTGATTGAGCTTGAGCTTGTTTCCCTTGTGCTACCTTGACTTGAGGATCTTTAGAGCACTCTCCTAGTTCGATCTTCTTCCTAGGATGTTGTGGGGGTAGAGGCTCTTTGTTATCCAAACTCTTGACAAACACAATCTTGCTTGAGGATGAGGTCTCCTTGTCATCTTCATAGCCAAGACCTTTCTTATCACTTGGCCTCTTGCCAACTCCCAACATGTGGTCAAGTTTATTCGTGCTTGAAGTCATCTTAGCAATGATCTCTCTAGCTTCTTCAAGCTCCTTTTCCATCAATTCCTCATTCCTTTTGGCTATCTTCACTTCTTTATTTAAGTGAGCAGCTTCGGTGGATAGCTTGAGATTCTCTCCTTTTAGCCTTTGAATCTCTTTCTTCATCTTCAATCTTGAGCTTTGAAAATGCTCAATGAAGCCTTCAAGATCCATTCCTCCTACATCCATATTTGTTGAATGGGATGAAGAGTCACCATCGCTAAAGTCATCTTCACTTTGTTTCTCTACCTCTTCATCATCTATTGCTTCCTTACTCTTGAGAGAAAATGCGAAGGCAATAAAGTTTGCCACATGATCCTCATCATCTGAGGATTCTTCTTCTTCTTCCAAGTCATCACCATCACTCCACGTGGCGGCCATGGCCTTTCCTTTCTTCTTGTTTTTCAAATTTCCACAATCCGTGGAGATGTGTCCGAAACCTCCACATTCGAAGCATTGAATCCCTTTTCTTGTGGACTTGTCTTCACTTGACTCAAACTTCTTGAAAGGAGTCTTCTTCTTTATTTCCTTTCCTTTGGATCCAAATCCCCTCTTCTCAAAATTGATGAACTTCTTGAATCTTTTCACCATGAGGGCCATTTCTTCATCTGAGTCTTCTTCCTCCTTCTCAACCTTAGAAGTCTTCAGAGCAATACTCTTTTGCTTCTTTTGAGGTGTAGGTGTGGGAGTCCATCTAGACTCATATGCTAGAAGCCTTCCAATAACTTCACTTGGCTTCATATTCTTGTAGTCACTATTCTCCTCAAGAGCCGTCACTTTTGACTCAAATCTTGCTGGAAGCGACCTCATAATTTTTTGCTTGATCCTCATATCCGAATAGGGATCACCAAGTTGATGGCTCTGATTGACTATGTCCATCAACTTCACTTGAAAGTCGTTGAAGCACTCATCCTCCTCCATCCTAATTTGCTCAAATTGTGTTTGGAGGACTTGAAGCTTGGAGTCCTTGACCACCTCGGTTCCCTCATGGGCCGTCTCTAGAATCTCCCATGCCTCTTTTGCAATTCTCGTAGTTTGGATCAATTTGTACTGATTGTCATCCATTGCACAAAGAATAGCATGCATAGCCTTGTTGTTCCACTTGGATGCTTCAAACTCTTGAGTTGACCATTCCGACTTTGGCTTGGGAACCACACTTTCGTCTTCAAGAGTCTTTTCCGGAAGAGTGTAGCCATCTTCAATTGCCATCCATGCTCGGTCATTTATTTGGCAAATGTAAGACTCCATCTTGCCTTTCCAAGAGGTATAGTTTACTCCGGTGAGCAAATGGGGTCTTGTGCTAGAGGCTCCCTCATTACCACTTCCGTTCCCACTCATAGTGTTTGGGTATGAATGAGATGAATGTTTATGATGCAACAAACACAAACAAAATGCAAGACACACAAAGAGTAAGGATCACCTAAGTGTATCTAGGAACCCGCTCTGATACCAATTGAAAATACACAAAGTGTGTCTAATACAACCTAGAGGGGGGGGGGGGGGGTGAATAGGTTTTAGTTGATTTATTGCCAACTTTTTGACTAAATCAATTTTAATAATCCTACTCCATATTAGCAATCAATCAATCCAATATAAATATGCGGAAAACAATAAAAACACAAGGATTGATTTACGTGAGAAACCCTCAAACTGGACAAAACTCACGGGCTATCCTTTTAGCCACATACGGTCCTCAAATCCACTATTTGAATGAAAGTTTACAACCTAGGTTGACCTCAAGTCACACCTACTCGGTCACTAACCCTTTCACTCTACCCAACGGGCCTTTAATAGTGATTCTTGACCACAAGCTTGTGCACTAACCCACTTAGTCACAAAGCTTAACAATCAATGAAAAGGTTAAACAACCTATGTGAATATGTAAAAGATATTCAAACATGCAATTAATGCTAGGCAACAATAAATGCTTATCTAAGGATTTAAAGATGTCAATGAATGCAAATCCTAGATATCAATATCTAAATGCAAATGCATGAAGATTTAGCTAGAAGGGTAAAATCGTCCTAAATGCTAGCTTATTAATGAACATACAACCTCAACCAACAAACAACAACTCAAACATGTTATAAATGCCAATGAACATAAAGATATGCAATAAAATCACATAAAAGAGCTAACCCTAGGCAAACAAGAACATAAATAAATACAGTGAGATTTAGGGCATGTTCAAGTTACCTAGTCAATGAAAGCAAGAAGAATCCATGATGAGATGATGCTTGAAGATGTTATATGCACATGGATTTGTGTTTGGTTGAGTAAAGATGAGTTCTTGGAGCTCTCTCTCTCTCTTGGATTTACTTTCTCTCACTTGGAGATATATTTTCAGAGCTCTAGGTCTAAATGAAGGAGAACAAGATGTATTTATAGAGACCAAAAAACGAGCTAGTGTGAAATACCTGAAATGCCCAGTTCAGGTAAAAAGGTGACATGCAAGGCGACATGAGCAAGTCGCCTTGGAAGTCGCCTAACACACTGTGAGAAAACACGTTGCCTGAGGCGACATGTGAGGCGTCATCGCCAAGTCGCCTATGAAGTCGCCTTACACACTGTGGAAAAAATAAGATGTCAGAGGCGACATGTAAGGTGACATCCCCAAGTTGCCTATGAAGTCGCCTTACACACTGGAGAAAAAAGAACATGACTAAGGCGACATTGGAGGCGACATGCACAAGTGGCCTTACAAGTCGCCTAACCTACTGTGCAGTCCATCAACTCCAAAATGCAAGAAGTGTGTGTGTGCAACCATACATGCATGTCAATACAAATGCATAGAATGTGAGTGTGTGCAACTAAAATCTCTTCAAAGAGAATTAAGCAAGTGATATACCTTTGAAGAGCTCTTGAGAGAGATGATGTCCTTGAAGCTTGATTACACCAAATGAAGCCTAATATACCCTTACAAAAATTAATCTCCAATGTGGTTTGTCAACGAAATAAGCCAATCAAAATATGATGAACTTACAGCTTCAATCCCTCTTTCATGGACCGTGAATCTGAGAAATTTCCCGGCTGTAACCCCGAAGGCGCATTTTACCAGATTTAGACGCATCTGATTTTCCCTAACTATCTAGAAAGTCTGGCGGATGTGGTCTTGGTGATGTTCAGCTATCCGAGACTTCATGATCATATCATCGATATATACTTCCATCGACTTTCCTATCAGTCCCTGAATAAGCGGTTGACCAGGCGCTGGTAGGTAGCCCCAGAGTTCTTGAGCTCGAAGGGCATAACCCTGTAACAGTACAGGCCTTGCCCGGTTATGAAACTTGTTTTATCCTGGTCAGCTGGGTGCATCAGGATCTGGTTGTATCCTGAGAAGGCGTCTATAAAGCTTAGGAGCTTGTTGTCCGCGGTTGAATCTACCAGTTGGTCGATTTTCGGTAGTTGAAAGCTATCCTTTTGGCAGGCGCGGTTGAGATCTGTGTAGTCAACGCACATGCGCCACTTTCCGTTTGCTTTGGTTACCATGACTACGTTAGCAATCCATTTGGGGTATCGAGACTCCCTGATGAACTCTGCATTTAGTAGTTTGTGTACCTCCTCTTGCACCGCAACATTTCTTGCTTGGTTGAAATGCCTTCTTTTCTGCTTGACTGGCTTGAAGGTGGGATCCACTGCTAACCTGTGTGTTGCTAAGGTAGCGGGTACTCCCGGTATCTCCTCATGACTCTATGCAAAGATATCATTATATTCTCGCAGGAGATTTATCAGAGCCTCATTTACCTCCGCCTTCATTGTTGAACCTATCCTGACAACCTTGGAGGATCAGCCTCCCTGATAGGTACCTCTTCTAACTCTTCTGCAGGATGGCTACTAGCCCATCCTTTTTCTTCTTCTCCCCCAATGTCTATGTCGGGGAGCTCTAGCGTAGATCCCATTTCATCTGAATCCATTTCACCTTCGAAATCTCCCTCCGAGAACTGGTGATCTTGATTGATGGTTACCTCCACGCATTGCTTAGCCAGGGCTGCTGGATTGGTAGATACTGCATAACACTTGCGTGCAACCTGTTGATCTCCTCTCACTTCACCCACCTTGTCTTCTATTGGAAATTTCAGGACGTTATGGCATATCGACAAAACTACTTTGAGAGCAGACATGTAGGGTCTTCCTAGGATAGCATTGTAGGCAGACGGGGTGTCTACTACAACGAAATCCGTCATCAGATTCTACTAGAGTGGCAATGTCCCTACTATTACTGGTAGGATCATATACCCGGTGGGAATTAGTGAGTCTTCTGTGAACCCGTATAATGGGGTAGTACAGCTGTTGTAGCAAGGTCTCTTCAGGTTGAATTGCTCCAAAGCACTTTTGAAGAGGATGTCAACGCTGCTACCTGTGTCAATCAAGACACGATGGACCAAGTTGTTGGCTATCTGTACAATGATGACCATAGGGTCATCGTGGGGCTGCACGGTGTTATACACGTCCTATTCTGTGAAGACGATCTGTGAAGTAGGAGGAGACTGAGGTGGCCCCCAAGTAACTTTGAAGATACTCTGGCTTGCTTCCAATCTGGGAGCTTTCCTGGCATGGTTCTTTCGAGCATTGTTGGAAGTTCCTACCAAGGTGGGGCCTCCACTGATGGTATTGACAATGTGGATCTGCTCCATCAGATCCTTCCCTTTTGCTTTTCTTCCTTCTTCATATGCTTTGATATCGGCCTGCACCTTCTTTCCATTGCATATGTTATCGCGTACCTATTGGAGAAATTCCACCAAGCAACCTCCCTTAACCAAGGCTTCAATCTGGTTCCGCTGACTATAGCACTCCGAGGTATTATGACCTACATCCTCATGGAAGTCACAATACTTGTAGCGGTTCCGCTGATCGGTTGGTACCTTCATTGGACCGGGCTTTCTGAGCAGTCCCTTATCGCGGATGGCGAGGTAGATAGTTTCACTAGATACGTTCAAGGGGGTGTAATGGGAGTATCCCCTTTCATCTCTATCGACCTGGGCTACCTCCTTAGGCGGCGGTATGGCTCTGGGCGTAGTCCGCCTGACAGGGTATCGGTTCCGCGGGGGCTGGTAGTGTGGTGACCGATATGTAGATTTGTTGGGAGGTCTGTTATGACTTTTCTAAACTGGTGCCGGCTTGAGCGCCTCCCTCTTCTGGCGCTTGGCAATTCTCATATCATCATGCTCCATTTTGACTCGGAGCTACTCATTTATTTCAACCTACTCTAGAGCTTTGTTGTAGGCTTCCTGGTAGGTCTCCAGGGGATGTTTGGCAAAGGATCTGAAAAGCCTACCGGCCCATATGTTCCTTCTGAAATTGGCTAAAGTCTGCTTCTCCGTAAAGACCCCCATCTGGATCACTTCCTTGTGGAACCTCTCTACGTAGGGTCTGAGAGTTTCACCCTACTCTTGGATCATATATTAGAGATGAATGGGATCCTTGGGGTGAGGTTTGATGCCATGAAACTGAGCACACAAGTTAGTGGTCAACCTGGTGCATGAATCAACGCTCTCCGCTGGTAGTTTCTTGAACCATGTCTTGGCACAGCCAGTCAGCGTGGTAGGGAACATTCTACACATGGTGGCCCGGGTAGCATTCTGGACCTCCATCTGGTGAACAAAACTCTCTAGATGGCTCAGGGGATCTTCGCTTCCAGAAAATTTATCGGTTGGCATCTTGAATTTGGGAGGTAGTTCTGCCTCCTTGATCCTCCTAGAGAAGAGAGCATTCATCTCTCCCAAAGGATCTTTCGGTTTTTCTTGTGTTTACCCTTCTTCAGCTCCTGGATCTCCTTTGCCATTCTGGCGACCTGGTCCAGGATACGTTTGTTGCCATCATTTCCTGATTCCACCTCTGAGTCTCGGTCGTCAGATCCCTCCGATGTCGTAGAGGTTTCATTCTGCTTCTCTCCATGTGGAGGGTCTTCTTTGACATCCCTGTTGCTACCTCCTTCCATTGAACGAGGGCGCCTCCTGGTCGCTTCCTGTCAAGGCTGTCTAAAAAAAGCTTATGGTTGGACCAGATGGTGACGCTCTCTAGGCGGGAGATCAATGGCGGATCTAGCGCGTCGGGGTTGGTAACCTGTATGATATCCAGGAACCAGGGGCGCTGGCCCGAGTCTATCATGGACTGATGGTATTGGAGGCAGAGGCCTGAGTCTATCATGGACGGGTACATGAGGCAGTGGTCCCAACCTGTCGAATAGAGGTATCCTGGTACCTTTCTGATTGGCATCACCCCTGGGATCTGGTACCGCAGGCTTACTGGTACTGCTTTCGGTGACCATTTAGAGGCGAATGCTCTCTATAAAGGCCGCGACCTGTTGGTCTAGGTTGGCAGGTCCAGCTGCTGAGGTAGTAGGTACCTGAGGGGTAGCCTCCACAGCAGCTGAGGCTTTGAGGTGGATTTGCGACCCTTTCCCCCTTTTTTCGGCTTCTGACCCTTTCCGATTGAAGCGTTTGACTGATGTCCTGACAGGTCAGGATGATCCTGAGAGGATCGGAGCTTCATTCTGATTATCTAGCCAGAAAATGAGGCACACATGCTTTCTTTTGAAGGTGTGGTGTTTCCCATAGACGGCGCCAAAAAATGTTAACGGAAAAATTCACTAGGGGTGAAAATCTCAGTTAACACCCTCACCCACTACCGGTAGTAGCAGCGGGGTAGGTACCTTCGGTACCGGGGTCTCTTTTTTAGTATGATCGAGATCTACTGACCACAGAATGGATAAAGAACACAAAGGGACTGGGAGATGTAAAATGAATACTGTTTTATTCAATCAATTACTACGATTGGGTTACCATATGAATACTTGCATATCTCTCTCTCTTTTCACTCTTTTACACAGGATGGAGATGGAGGAAATGTTCTTGTCGATAAGTGGATATTTTTCCTCCAGTGATTGTCAACGGACTCTCACTGGCTTTCGGGAATCTCCTGGGATCTCTCTCTAGTTCAGGTGATCAAGAATACTCGAAGAAGTCTCTCTCTCTTTATCCTTCAATGCCGTCTATATAGCACTCTCCATAATCTCCCCAAAATCCGGTTCCCTTAATGAAGATTATAGAGAGTCCTATTTTAAGCGTTAAAAGGCGTTTGCGTGGAGTTGAAGGCACGGGATTAGATCCCGTTAATTAATGGTGAATTCAAATTTCTGATTCGGTCGACCATTAGGTCATTAATGGCGCTTTATTTTGGCGATGGAGTCAACTTTCCTTCTTCATGGAGCTTGATGGCGATGGAGTCAACTTTCCTTTTTCGTGGAGCTTGATGGCGATGAAGTCGACTTTCCTTTTTCGTGGAGCTTGGAGGGAAATTCTGAATTTGAGTCTTGACGGAGGGTAGTACTGGTACCTCATTTTGATGAGCTTGTTCTGCCTCCTGCAGGAATGGTGCTTGTGTCTTTGTGTACCCTATCGTATTGCCTGGGGGGTAGGATACTTGTTTTGAAGGAGCTCTGGATAAGCATACTAAGTACCAGGCGGGAATCAGGGTGGCACCAAGGCAGACATCGAGGTGGAACCGAGGTAGGTATCGAGGTACCTGGTACCTTGGTACCTTGATCAACGTCGAGATGCTTGCGGGGTTCTGAGCGTGCAAGCTATCATCATACTGGTCTTGAACTGGTATTGGGAGTTTCAGTAGGGCAAGATACATGCCTTCGGAGATGGTATCCTATCTAGATAGATGGATAGTCGAGGTTCCAACCTCGTCGGATATCGACTCCATCTAGGTGAAGGTACCGATCTCGCAGGTCTCTTGGAGTATCTGGATGAATCTTCCTGGATAGATCTCTATTTGGAAAATTCTCCTTTGGTCCCTTGCTAAAAAAACCTGTTAACAAATGCATTATTGTATTGATTGATAACATGATTGGGTTTATTTTGTGATAGCTTAATTGATTAGGTCATTTTTACCTAAAAGTTAGGTCATAAATATTCATGTGTGATTTATTGATAACTAGGTTGAGAAATTGTGTTTTAATTAACTAGTTAATGTTCATGAATATTTGATTCGGTTTGTTTGTGATAGCTAGCATTTAGGACACTATTGCCTTCTAGCTAAGTCTTTATATTTTGCATTTAGACATTGTTGATTAGGACTTGTTGATTGCATTTGTTGTCCTTACCATGATTAATGATAACTTAGGTTGATTTGGCTTGTTTGATAATTAGGTTCTTAGATTTTGTTAATGGAAAAATCTGCTCAGGGAGCAAAATTTCAATTAACACCCTCGTCCTCTACCGGTAGGTGGTAGCGGGATAGGTAACTTCGGTACCGGGGTCCCTTCCTATGCTGAAGATTGATACGGACAAGTATGAAGGAACCAAAGAGATGTAAGTAAATACAGTTTTATTGAATAGAAACTTGTATAATGGTTACAACACTTATTCTCTACTCTCTCTCACATAAAATAGGGATGGAGAATGCCGTTTATGTCGATAAGTGGATATATCTTTCCAATGATCGTTAATGGGCTCTCACAGGCTTCAGAGAATTCAAAGGAAATTCTTCTGGGAATTAATCTCTCTGTCCTTTGTGATGGCAAAAAAATCCTCTCCTTTTTTACTCTTCAAAGCTGTATATATAGTACTCCAAAAAATCCCCTCAAAATCCAGTTGCAGTCATGAGGATTACTGAGAGTCCTATTTTAAGCGTTGAAAGGCATTGTGTGGGGCTAAAGGCGCGGAATTTGATCCCGTTAATCACTGTTGAATTCAAATTCTGATTTGGTTGACCATTTCATCTCATTAATGGTGCTTCATTTTGGCGATGGAGTCAACTTTCCTTCTTTGTGGAGCTTGGAGGGAAACTCTGATTCTGAACTTTGGCGGAACGAGATACTGGTATATCAGTCTGATCCTACTGTTATGGAGCTTGCTCTACTTCTTGCTGGAGTGGTGCTTATGTCTTCACGATCACCTTCATATTGTTTGGCAGGTAAAGTACCTGCCCTGGATGGGGTCCGAGTAGATATCGAGGTACTAGGTACCAGGTGGAAGTCGAGGTAGTATTAAGGCAGGTATCGCGGTACCGAGTACCTTAGTTGATGTCGAAGGACTTGCTAGGCGCTGGGCACGCAGGTTACCACTGTACTGGTCCTTGATAGGTATTAGGGGCTTCAATAAATGCGTGGTGCACGCCTTCGTTAGTTCACGGTACTGGTACTCTATCTAGGTAGATAGGTAATCGAGGTTCTGACTTTATCTAGTATCAGCTCCATCTAGGTAGTGGCATTGAACTAGCTGGTCACCCAGAAGCTGGGACTGGCTCCTATCAGGTCGATACTAGTTGGAAAATTCGCCTTTGATCCCTTGCCAAAAAACCTTGTTAACAAAAGTCCCCCTTGACTTGAACATCGGTACCAGGTCAGGATTGGAGTCAGGATGGATTGCACTTGGAGAATTTTTCGTAATCGTCTTGTAGAAGAGAATTTTCTCTTTACACGCTAATTAAAATGAGTCTTCCGCGTGGCTAATCAGGGTAAGCCGAATTTAAAAAAGAAATTTTTTTGGGGGCAAGCGTTTCTCGAAACCGTTCCCTCCACGTCGCCAATTATCCTGCAAAATTCATTACCTTCTCCGCCCGTTACAAGTAGCCATCTCTATATAAACCCTGCTTCTTTATAGTGTACTCACTTAAGCAAACTTTCCCGAACAAGAGTTTTAAGAAAAAAGAAAAAAGAAAAAACTCAGCTTTCTTCCTCTTCGTCAACCTTGGAATTTCCCCTTTTCCGAGAAATTAAACCTTGAATCGGCCAACATGTCTTCACCAGGTGGAGACAGTAATGAACAACTGTTTGACGGTGACGCGGCGACTAGTGGGAGTCTCGCCCCTAGAAAAAGGGCTCGCATTGACTGCGACAACGGGGATGGTGCCTCTATCTTCCAACGCCGTCGCTCTAACAGGACAACTGCCATCAGGACCGGTTTCTCGAACGATCCTACTACTCAAGTAGATGTCGACTGGGAGTCAAGCGAAGAGACAGGAGCCGCTGGGGTTGGTGGAGAGAGGGCTGGCGAGGTTAAGGACTCCATGGGGAAGATGCGTCCCCGATTCAACCAGTACCCTGGAAACCATCAAGCGCTTGCGGAGGGATTTCAAGGTCCCTAAAGATATCACGATCACTGTACCTTCTAAGGGGTATAATGTATATACCCCTAATCCTAGTGACTCCTAATTCATACGGCAGCTTTCGATAGTGGAGTCAGGATAACTCTCCACCCTACCTTGCGTAGGGCACTGTATGCTCTGCAGCTTACCCCTCTTCAGCTAACGCCAGGGTTCTGGAGGCACCTGGTGGGGTTCCTCGTGCTGTGGAGGGAGCAATGTCAGAAGGATAATATCGATCGGGAGACAGGACCAGATGAGATCGGATACGTGTTCCAAATTGTTGCCAACCCCTAGGTCCATAGGGGCAATTTTATGCCCGCTCTAAGAATAACCTACAGTTTGTGGTGCCAGGGGCCACGAAGAAAGATACCTCCTGGAAGGAGGAGTGGGTCATCATCGGAGGTGGGTGGGGTAATTCACTCCATATTGGATGGTCTAAGATCCTAGTTCCCACTGGTTTTAGTGGCAAGCCCGCGCTAGAGAAAAGCAAGCTCTCTGAAGAGTCGGAGAAAATCCTGAGGGCTATTATGGCCCGTAATTACATCAACATGAAATATCCCATCATGGAGGCCTTTGAGGCAAAGAGGGTAGATCGCTACCTTCGCATTTCCGGTGCTTCCCTAGGTAGAGGAATTTCTAACTTTGAGAAATTCTGTAAATACTAACTTTTTGCTATCTCGGCAGTTTCTGCAGTACTTCCATTGGTATCAAAGGTGGAACTCCACCCTGCTGGTGGGATAAATGATTCGGCTCTAACCTCCCCTACTCCTGTTGCTGCTGATCTTGCTGTAGGGTTTGGCATGTCTGCTAGATCTGGTAGGACCCCGGTCGAGGTATCTGGGTCACCAGCTCCCACTCCCCCTATCTCGGCTAGGTCGTTGGAGGCTTTTACAGCTAGAGTGGGGAGGTACCGAGGTGCTCCTAGTCTTGTGAGGGATGCGACATCCATCGAAACAGTTTCAGCTGCAGTTGCTATTAATGCTGATGTGTCAGCTCCCTCTGCCTCTCCCGCTGTGGCAACTGGTCGATCTAACCCGGCCTGAGAAAAAATCTGATCCTGCTATGGGTAGCCGGGTGGTACCTTGGGATAAGCAGTGATCGAGGTCGAAGGATAATAGCCAGGATGAAGTCTTGGCCCAATTTGTTGCTTCCTGCACATGCAGGAGCTTGGATGTCATGAAGGCCATGCCTACTGAGCTTCTAATCAGAAGGGGATCTGTTCTTCTGGCTGAGGTAAGACCTTCTTTTGCCCTCCATCTCGATTAAGTGTTGGAGATATCCTGACTAGTGCTTTGTTCTTGATAGGCTTTTAAGTTTAATATGGCACTGAGCCAGCAGGTCGGTTGATCGTGCCAAATATGTAGTTTATTTAGGCCCTCATATCCTTATCTTGTGTTCTGTTTTCGTGCGTTTTGGTATCTCTAATGGGTTGTTATATACGTAATTGTAGGAAATGGTGCAAAGATGGGTTTGGAAGCATGTTGCGGTGATTTCGGCAGAAAAGGGGCAAAAGGAAAGACAAAGGATCATAAGCAGCTCTATAGTGCGGGTCAAGTGTTGGTCAAGTGCGGGTCGTAACCGCACTCCAACCACACTTATGCTCATAGTCGGGACCTGATACAAGAGAAGAATTAAAGTGCAGGTCATCCAACTGCACTCCACCCGCACTGTTGCGAATCCAAAGAAGCTGATAGCACCTGACATTAGAGTGCGGGTACAGTGCCGGTCATCCAACCGCACTCCACCCGCACTATTACTTAAGACAGATGAGTGGATTTTACACCTGACAATAAAGTGCGAGTCCAGTGCGAATCAAGTGTGGGTCAAGTGCGGGTAATCTAACCGCACTCCACCCGCACTATTTCCCAGATCCGAGAACTGAAGATGAAGACAACGCATACAGTGCAGGTAAATCACCCGCACTTCATGCGCACCAGATTGATTTTTGAAGTTTAAGTGACCTATTTTTGTAAGTAGTATTAATAGAAAAGGATGGAAATGTTTTCCACAGCCTTTGACTCCGTTTTGCAGAGGTTTTACACACTTTAGACCTAGAATCTCTCTCTCTCTCTCACATACTTAAATTCACTACTCCACTTCAAGGAAGGTAGGAGATTGAAGCAACTTCAAGGAAGGAGATTTTCTCCAAGGGTTCATTCTATTTCCTTTCTCTTATTTTCCTAGTTGTAATGAGTAGCTAAATCCCCTCTAAGGGGTTGATGGAGTAGTTAGTTGGATATTGGGCTTGTACATAAACTTGATGTTATATTTATATTCATGTCTATCTTTCATTGATCTATTCTTTCTTTGAATGGTTGCCATTTGTTAGCGAAAAAATTCACTCTGGGTGAAAATCTCAGTTAACACCCTTACCCACTACCAGTAGCAGCAGCGGGGTAGGTACCTTCGGTACTGGGGTCCCTCTCTTAGTATGATCGAGGTCTACTGACCAGAGAATGGATAAAGGACACAAAGGGACCGAGAGATGTAAAAACAAGCACTGTTTTATTTAATCAACTACTACCATGGGTTTACAATATGAATACGTACATATCTCTCACTCTTTTTCGCTCTTTTACATAGGATGAAGATGGAGAAAACTTCTGTGTCGATAAGTGAATATTTTTCCTCCAGTGATTCTCAATGGACTCTCACTAGCTTCCGGGAATCTCCCGGGATCTCTCTCTCGTTCTGGTGATCAAGAATACTCCTATAAGTCCCTTCCTCGCTTTACCCTTCAATGCCATATATATAGTACTCCCCTAATCTCCTCAAAATCCGGTTGTTTTTAATGAAGATTATAGAGAGTCATATTTTAAGCGTTGAAAGGCATTTGCGTGGAGCTGAAGGCGTGGGATTAGATCCCGTTCATCAATGGCGAATTCAAATTATGATTCGATCGACCATAAGGTCACTAATGGCGCTTTATTTTGGCGATGGAGTCAACTTTCCTTCTTCATGGACCTTGGAGGGAGATTTCGGTCCGTGAGTTCTGATGAGGGGTAACGCTGACACCTTATTTTGATGAGCTTGTTCTGCTTCCTACTGGAATGGTGCTTGTGTCTTCATGTTCCTTATCGTATTGCCTGGGAGGTAAGGTACTTGCCTTGGAGGAGCTTCGGATGATCATACGGAGTATCAGGCGGGAGTCGAGGTAACACTAAGGTGGATATCGAGGTAGCACCGAGGTAGGTAAGGAGATACCTGGTACCTTGATCGACGTCGAGACGCTTGCGGGGCTGGACGTGCGAGTTATCATCGTGCTAATCTTGAGCTGGTATCAGGAGCTTCAGTAGGGCGGGGTACGTACTTTCGGGGATGATATCCCATCTAGATAGGTAGGTAGTCGAGGTCCCAACCTTGCCGGATATTGGCTCCATCTAGGTGATAGTACTGATCTTGCAGGTCTCTGGGAATATTTGGATGAATCTTCCAGGACATGTCTCTGTTGGAAAATTCTCCCTTGGTCTTTTACCAGAAAAATCTGTTAACACCATTGATTTCTTGTTTAGATACATCCTCTTAGCAAGGTCTCTTTGGATTATGTATGAGTATTGCATCTAGATATACATCCTATTTAGTTGTCTCTTGCTCTAATGAATGGACGGAACGTCAAGAATCCCGACTCTTGAACTGCGGTCTTAATCTAACCTCGATCGAGTTTCCGGCACTATACATCCTAGGTCGGAGCCCATGAGAGGATTAGAAGTCATCACTATACATCCTAGGTTGACTACATTTACAATCGGTTGAGTCAGTGATAGGTAGATGAGCTTCATTTTCAGAATCCGTAAACAACCAACACTATACATCCTAGGTTGGTGGTTTATGATGGATTAATCCCAAATAGGTGGTCCTCACTATATATCCTAGGTTGGCCACTCTCTAGGGATAAATAACTGACTCTATACATCCTAGGTCGGTTACCTTGGAATAGACGTGCCTATTGACAAGTTTGTTGCATTGCCCGGTATTTACTTTCGCATTCATTAACTCCTTAGTTTCCATCATCTATATATCCATCATCCCATTTCCCCTTCATCTAGTTTGCATAATTAATTTAGTGTTACTAATAGGATAATTCACCATCTACATCTTCTTCATTTTATGTTTCGTTTATTATATATATATATATACATTAACATTACTTTAGCAATAACTAATCTTAGCTAGCTCCGCTAACTGTGGATGATACCCCACTTGCCACCATACTTGTGTTTTCCAAACCAATTTAGGCTTAGTGAGGTTTTTACAATTATTGTTGACGGATTGATCTTTAAAATGACACACGAGAATCGTCCAGTCAAATGGCGCCGTTGCCGGGGAACGGCAACTTTAGTTTGATTAGTTTTTCATGAGTAATTGTTAGTCCTAGTAATATTTCTGATATACCATGATTGTTTCTCGTTACGTTGTGCTTTATTTGTTTTTGAAATTTCAGGATTCTAAGTATATGCACGGAAGAAGATCATTAAGAGAAACAGTATTGCCAGGTACCGACAATATAAATCAGTTGGGTAGAAGAGCCGGTCAGTTAGAGGAAAACATGGAAGCCGGTGTCCCTATGGATCAACCCGAGCAGAATAGGGAAGACAGAAATGATCCGAATCAGAATGAGCAGCAGGCTCGTGAGCATGAGGGCAGTGTACATGGACATGAGCAGCTAGGTCTCACCATGGGCGAGTACACACTCCCGTTTGTAGGTAATGCGCCCACTACCATAGTACTTGATGATGTGACAAGACAGTATGAGTTGAAGACTATGCATATTAGCCTTCTACCATCTTTTAGTGGGAGAGTTACCGAGGATTGCCTTTAATTTATGAAACAATATGGAGCCACCCTAGAAACCTTTCCAGTAATGGCCCGCCAAGCAGTGCTGACAAGAGAGCAGCTTCACCTCAGGTGTTTCCAGTACTATTTGAAGGATGCCGCCATGACATGGTACATGAATTTGAGGCCATGATCACTGGTAACATGGAGTCAGGTGTGCAAGGTCTTTTTTAACAAGTATTTTCGGTCACCAAAGGTGAAGGACCTAAGGTTGAAAATAGCATCCTTTGTTGAGGAGGACGGTGAACCCTTCCATGAGGCATGGGAGAGGTTTAACTTGTTGTTAGCACAAATGCCGCCGCATACATACCACCCAGAGTTGAAGGTGCATTCCTTCTATAGCGGACTTTCACCTATCACACAAATGCTAGTGGACAATGCGTGCGGAAGTACAATAGCAGATAAGAGAGCAGTTGAGGCATATGATATCTTGGAGAAGATTGCCCAGAACTCACAGCAGAGGACATCACATGTGAGAAGGGGCGGAAGGATAGAAGTGGGTCAGGATACCCAAGTTCAAATTTAGATGTCAAGAATAAACAAAGAGCTCCAATCGATCAAGGAGCTTATCACTGGAAAGACAGGGTCCTCTCAAGGAGTGAGTCAAGTAATGGGGGAGATAGAAGGAGGAGAAGGGCAGTTTGGTCAAGAAGAGCAAGCCCAGGCCCTTGGAGAATTCCAAAGGCCAATGAATGACCCCTATTCAAACACTTACAACCCAAGGTTGAGAAACCACCCAAACTTGTCTTGGTCCAACAACAACCACCTAGGGGCAACAAATTACCAAGGTGGCAACAACAACTATCAAGGTGGAAACAACAATCAGAGGTACCAAAATCGTGGGTACAATAGGTATAACCAAGGAGGGCCTAGCAACAATAACCAATGGGGAAGTGCTAGTAGTAACCCACCAACCAACTTTAATTCCCAAGCACCCGCTAGCCAACAAAAGGACAAATCCCTAGAGGAGATAGTGAGCACAGTGATCAAAATGGTTGGTATTAGGTCAGAAACCCTCAAGAATGCCTTGCATGCATTTGAGCAATGAATGACCGCTTACATGCAGTCCAATGATTAGAGGGCGAATAGTCATGGAGCGTCACTGAAAAAGATGGAAACTCAGTTGGCACAAATCTTTGATGCATTAGTCAAGAACAAGGGTAACGCATCAAGCACTGATGAGCACGTTAACGTGTTAGAGGTAGTTGAGTTGGGAGTTGAAGAGGGATTAGAAGAGGAACTTATCCCAAACCAACACCAGATTCTAGACAATTCCAGGGAAGAGACCGTGAAGAGTGTGGTGGAGGTCATAAATCATGAAGATGGGGGAAGTGGCATAGACTACCCCGTTAAGCTTTCAAACCCCAGAAGTTTTGTGATAGAGGTAGAGATTGAAAAGTTACCTAGGAAAGGAGTAGTGCTTGATATGAGGGCATCAATATGATGCCATTGGAAGTATACAAACAGTTGAAGATTCAGTCAATCAAGCCTACTTCTCAGACTCTCATCATGGCGGACAATTCTTCCATCACCCCAGTTGGTATAGTGGAGGAAGTCTATGTGAATGTGCACGGGTTGATGGTGCTGGTAGAATTTGTTGTGTTGAATTGCAAGAAAGGAGAATCCAGTGGTAGGGACTGGAAATTGCTTTTGGGGAAGTAATTCATGGCCACAGCGGGTATGGTTGTAGATATTCGTTCCAGGGACATTTTCTTCAGTTGTGGAGGCAAGAGTGTTAGCTTCAAGGTCAATTCCCCCGAAGCAAGCCAAGTAAATGATTGTTTGGTCTTGGAAGCACCCAATTCAAGAAAGAAAAGAAGCCGAGTGCTCACCCTTGTGCAAGCTTTTGAGGGTGTGAATGAGATGGAAATGGGAAACCAAGATTGCGTTAAGGAAAGACAAGAATGTGAACTTGAAGAGGATGAATCTAGTACTGCCACTTTTGAGGAGATAGGTGAGCTTGAGCAAGACAACACGAAGCTCAAACTAGAGGTATATTTGCTAATGGCCGAGAATGGAATGTTGAAGAAGAAATTGCATGACTTCTCCATATTGAACAACAGTCTAAGGAAGCAAGTGGTGGAACTTGCTATAAAGGAGGAGTTAGCCTCCAAGAACCTAGAAGAATTGGTAAGGCTCTCGGAGGAATTCAAGGAGGAGAATGGGAGAAGGTTAAGGAAAATGCTATTAGGTGTCGAGGAGTCTGCAAAAACCGTAAGAGAATTGCATGAGCAATTGAACAAAAAGGAGGATGAGTTAACGCCGGCCAGAGTCAAGGAGTGTGATTTGATTGTTCAGCTTGGTATGACAGAAAACGAGGTCAAATCCCTAAAAGGGGTCCACATCAACAACCGAGCAGGGAGTTTCCCTAACCGTTCTTTTACTTGTTCTTTTGTGCCAAAAGAGGGCATACTAAGGCTTATTGCTTTAGTTTTCAAAGGTTCAAAACAAGTCGAGTTTGGTCTAAGTTGAACCCAACAAAGGTCAAGCAAATTTGGGTTAGAAAGGACCTAGTTGGGCAAGTGAGGAAAGTGGGGAGAGATGCAGTAAGTAAGCCATTGGCACCGGTTTGGGTGGCCAAGTTGAATGTGCTCCCCATTCCGGTCAAACCTCCTTTGGTTGACCGGGTCCCACTTTGAGTGTATTGCACCCATTTTTAAATTTGTTTTAGTATTTTTGTGTTTCGGATTGGTAGTATTCGTCTTTGTAAATTTTTTGGAACATAGTGCTTGTTAAGGTATTGTGTGTGATTTTTGGTGCAGAAACAATTGCAGGGCAGAGTCAGGGAAACAGTGCGGTTATAGTGCGGGTCAATCACCCGCACTCTAACTGCACTTCGACAGCATCAGGTAATAGAGTACAGGTATAATGCGGGTCAATCACCCATACTCTACCCGCACTTTGGTCGCGTTGTATAAATATCACATGTCGTTTTTAGGGCTCCACCACTTTCAAAAAGAAAGAAAAAAAACTGAAACCTTCTGTTTTCCCTCGTTTCACCTAAAAGGTATTCGTGTATGCCACGTTTCCAATTTTCAGCAACCAAGGTATGATATCTTTCTCTAATTTCGTTACCTATCACTCTAATCTCAATTCTCAACCCTTTACCATCAATTTTTTCCCTCTTTTGCATGGATTTTATTGTTCAAAGATGGGCCACGATTTTGTGTCCTTTTTCCTTGTGATTTTGAACTTGTTATTGAATATCTAGGATGATTGAATGATGGGTTGTTGTCCAATTATGCATGTGAAGTGTTTGTTGTTTTGACTATCTATTGCAATTGGATGTTCCAATTCTGAATTTAGGGTTTATATGATTGAATGGAATTTCTATACTTGGGTTAGAGCCATATTGTTATAAGTTAGGTCTATGATTTGCTGTGGGTGTGAATTGCGTGTGTTGATTGTGATTCTGCATGCGCTGGTATCGGGGAACGAATTAAAGTGCGGGTACAGTGCGGGTCAGTCACCCTCACTTTATCATCCTGCCAGAATATTCGTTCTTTCAATTATTTCATCATAACCTCATGGTTCTTTGATATGAGTATTCCCTTAAAACTATTGTTTATTGTGCAGATGTCAGGAAGAACCAGGCAATCAACTAGGCAAGGCAGTCAAGGTTCCAAGCAAAGACTGAGGAGGGGACCTCCAGAGTTTGAGGACTGCTTGGAATATTTTAGGGAATGAGACGTCGTGGTTGAAAGAGGGATAGCAGTAGAAGAGCTAGAGGGCACCTCAATACCTCAAGTAGTCGGAGCGAGGGATGGGAAACTTTCGTTAGCACCCCTCCTATGTATTGCAGAAGCGTGGTAGAGAAATTCTTCACAGAAATGGTACCAGAGACTTTTCAGCGAACATCCTCCGTTTTGGTCCGAGGGGTAGAGGTCTGAATGACTATCACGGACATTAACAAATACTATCGAACAGAGCTCCCAGTTTATCCAGAGGCGGTCGGGAGACTACGACAGGGGGTGACTTGGAATGATTTCTTTGTGACACAGAATGTTGAGTTTGCCAACCAGTTGGTGATCCGTCCAATGGACTTCTGGGTGGCACCAGATCACCGCATGAAGCACACCAACTTGAAGAGTGAGTTGGGTTTTTGGCATGTGTTCATCTCTCATTCCCTGATTCCCAGGAAGCACAGGACTTCAGTCAATTTCAATGCAGTAATGATCCTCTATTGAATACTTCAGAATCAATTGGTCGACATTGGCTTTCTGGTCAAAAGAGAGATACTTGAACTGGGAGGTGTTAGAGTAGACAAGCAGCCACTCATCTTCCCTAGTCTAATCACCGCATTTTGCAGAGAGGCAGGGGTGGATTTTGGATCTGATCCCTTTGAATGTGGTTTGGGGCCTGTTGGGCGGTCCACATGGAATGACTTAGTGAGAGAGCGAGACCCCTCCTGTGTCAGAGTCAGAACAGGGAGAAAAAAATATGCTCGAGGGGGAAGCACAAGCAGACAGGCTGCGGACGTTCCGAAACAACCAGAGTTGGAACTGGTTTATATAGAATACGGTGATTACAGTCAGATGCCCTCACCCCAGCAGGCGGCTTCTAGAGAGATCCCTTAGCAGACCTTGCTTGCAGAATTAGAGAACCTTAAAACTAAGGTCGTTGAAAATAAGAAGCAGATTGTTGAGAGCAGAGCAGAAGCCAGTGAGTATTATGCTAACATTTGGGGCAATCTCACTGACATGAGGGAGGCACTCAGTCTCCCAGTTTATCCAAAGTAGAAGAAGAGGCCCGCTCCTTTCTCACCACCTTCAGGAGGCCCAGCCATTGACCTACATGGAGCCGAGCTCCGAGCTGCAATGGAGATATCCAGGAGGGAACATGAAGATAGGATCAGATCAGAACTTGACCCCAAGGGGAAAGGGATATTCAGTGAACCAGAGAAGGACCTTTCAGACGAGGATTATCCATCCGTTTCCTTTATGTTTATTGCTATTAGTCTAGGACTATTTAGTTTTGTTTCTTTTATTTGTATTTTACTTTGACGACATGGACTTATTTTGTTTTTTTCCTTTTCGCATTTGATTTTTGTTTGGTAGAGTTGTTGTGTGGTTTTAAGATAGGTTGTGCATCTTTTGGGAAGCACACGACAACATGCATGGACAACGAACTAGCTTCCTTCTAAAGAGAGTTTCTACCTTCGATTTTGTACTTCAGTGCATTAAGTTTTCGATGAATGCGATTTCGATTATGTTAATATGAATGAGAATGGTTGAGTGCATATTTATCATATACTTGTGTGAGTTTTGAGCTTATGTCTAGATCCGGTTTGGGGGTGTTGAACCCTCATTCCGCAAATTATTGTGATTATGCTTGTTATTGGTTGCGCTTTATGCATGTTCATAAATTTTTGAGTCGTCTATGGTGTTTCTCCTTCGTTAGAACCACCTCGTGGATTCCAACAATGGGGACATTGTTGAGTTTTGGTTGGGGGTGTGTTACGCCTTGTACAGTCGTCCTTGTAGTCTTATAGTGTCCAATTTTTCAATTTTGTCGCTTGTCCAATTTTCAAACTGTAAGCAGTATGGGTATGATGCCTCTAGTGTGTACTTTTGGCTAGTTCTTTGTATGTGCTTTGACCTTGTGACATAGTTTGGTGCTACTTGAGGGTTCGCTTGCACCGCCATGGGATCGTCCCACCCGTTGGTGTTAAGTATTGGGGACTCAATGTTCCCATGTCTAGTTCTAATAGTGGAGATGCCCGTGAGATCACAAACACAAGCGTTAAAGTGCGTATTTTGAGTGTATTATTGATTATTCTTAAACACGCCTCTCATCATCTATGTCATGTGCCATAGGACTTGCATATCATTTTGTGCAGTGCGTGATGGATGCTTTCATTCCCTTTTTAGACTGTTGTGGAAGTGATATTAGGGAATGTGTGTGTACGGAATTACCTTTACTAGCCTAAACACCACATACCATATTGTGTGCTCCAAAGCCAAGTTTGAGGCCAAACACTTACTCTTTTATTTGGTACCACATTCAACCATATACCTAATAGCCTAAACACATGTCTACCCTTGTACTAATCATGTTAGGATGTGAAATGGTGGTGATGAAAGGAGTAGGCTCTAAATGGTCAAAGAGCGGGTAAAATGAAATAATTGTTGAAAATATGCAAGGTAAGGGCTAAGAATTGTCCTTGTGTGCCTTAAGTGCCCAAGAAAGGGAAATTGTAACAACTCAAAATAGAGTACAACATTATGATTGTGAAATTGTAAAAAATTCAAAGGGAAATTGTACTTGTGTGCCATAATTGTGATTGTGTTATGCTAAATATGCTCAAACGGAGTTCAACATTAAAGGCACGAATGTGGGTTAAACGATTGCCTAGGGATTTGCTATGAGTGATAAAAGAACATGGTGTGGGTGTAGGGATATATTATAGCATGATTGGTGAGTCTGAACTCCAAATGTCCAAATTCTTTGTGTAACCTCATTAAACCCCATAGCCACACTATAACTGGTGGAAAAGCCCTATTTGATCCATATAAAGTCTAGTTTGGGAATGTCGGTTGAAGCACGATCTTTCACGTCCGTGGCATAGTGACTCTTTCCTAGGATAGTTCATTGCTTAAATTTTGTGCAGAATTTATCTTTGCATACTCGTTTGTGTGGAACTTAGGAATCTGTGAGGAAAGAAAAGAGAGAATCCATGCGAGCTTTAGAATTGAAGTGAATTATTCTCAAGGTATGGGAATAAGTTGTCCTTAATTCATGAATGCCTTCAGGTGTGGGATTCGTGTTTGTAGGAGCCTCCCTTGGGTGTCTCCAAATTGCTCTTGATCTTGTGCATATGTTTTTCTCATCTTTATCACACCTATATGTATCATATCACACATTGGACTTGCGGCATTGTTGAATCATAGTTTACGCGTCGGATTGTTTTAGATTATGTTTGATCAAGGACGAGCAAAGGTTTGGTTTGGGGGTGTTTGATCGTGCCAAATATGTAGTTTATTAAGGCCCTTATATCCTTATCTTGTGTTCTGTTTTCGTGCATTTTGGTATCTCTAATGGGTTGTTATGTGCGTAATTGTACGAAATGGTGCAAAGATGGGTTTGGAAGCATGTTGTGGTGATTCCGGCAGAAAATGGGCAAAAGGAAAGATAAAGGATCATAAGCTGCTCTACAGTGCGGGTCAAGTGCAGGTCAAGTGCGGGTCGCAACCGCACTCTAACCGTACTCATGCTCATAGCCGGGACC
The DNA here is from genome assembly GCA_033220585.1 of Dipteronia sinensis. Lineage (NCBI taxonomy): Eukaryota > Viridiplantae > Streptophyta > Magnoliopsida > Sapindales > Sapindaceae > Dipteronia > Dipteronia sinensis. Next base: position 16,930,602 of record CM065638.1, on the reverse strand, counting down.
TGATACAAGATAAGAATTAAAGTGCGGGTCTAGTACGGGTCATCCAACTGCACTCCACCCGCACTGTTGCCAATCCAGAGAAGCTGATTGCACCTGACATTAGAGTGCGGGTACGGTGCGGGTCATCCAACTGCACTCCACCCGGACTATTGCTTAGAACAGAGGAGTGGATTTTGCACCTGACAGTAAAGTGCGAGTCCAGTGCGAATCAAGTACGGGTCAAGTGCGAGTCAAGTGCGGGTAATCTAACCGTACTCCACTCGCACTATTTCTCAGATCCGAGAACTGAAGATGAAGACAACCCAAACAGTGCGGGTAAATCACCCGCACTCCACCTGCACTCCACGCGCGCCAAATTGATTTTTGAAGTTTAAGTGACCTAGTTTTGTAAGTTGTATAAATAGAAAAGGATGGAAATGTTTTCCACAGCCTTTGACTTCGTTTTTCAGAGGTTTTACACACTTTAGACCTAGAATCTCTCTCTCTCTCTCTCTCTCACATACTTACATTCTCTACTCAACTTCAAGGAAGGTAGGAGATTGAACCAACTTCAAGGAAGGAGATGTTCTCCAAGGGTTCATTCTATTTCCTTTCTCTTATTTTCCTAGTTGTAATGAGTAGCTAAATCCCCTCTAAGGGGTTGATGGAGTTGTTAGTTGGATATTGGGCTTGTACATAAACTTGATGTTATATTTATATTAATGCCTATCTTTCATTGATCCATTCTTGCTTTGAATGGTTGCCATTGATTACTTGTTTAGATACATCCTCTTAGCAAGGTCTCTTTGGATTATGTTTGAGTATTGTATCTAGATATACATCCTATTTAGTTGTCTCTTGCTCTAATGAATGGACTGAACGTCATGAATTCTGACTCGTAAACTGCGATCTTAATCAAACCTCGATCGAGTTTCCGGCACTATACATCCTAGGTCGGAGCCAGTGAGGGGGATTAGAAGTCATCACTATACATCCTAGGTTGACTACATTTACAATCGGTTGAGTCATTGATAGGTAGACGAGCTTCATTTTCAGAATCCATAAACAACCAACACTATACATCCTAGGTTGGTGGTTTACGATGGATTAATCCCAAATAAGTGGTCCTCACTATACATCCTAGGTTGGCCACTCTCTAGGGATAAATAACTGATTTTATACATCCTAGGTCGGTTACCTTGGAATAGACATGCCTAGTGACAAGTTTGTTGCATTGCCCAGTATTTACTTTCACATCCATTAACTCCTTAGTTTCCATCATCTATATATCCTTCATCCCATTTCCCCTTCATCTAGTTTGCATAATTAATTTAGTGTTACTAATAGGATAATTCACCATCTACATCTTCATCATTTTATGTTCCGTTTATTATATATATATATATATATACATTAACATTACTTTAGCAATCACTAATCTTAGCTAGCTCCGCTTCCTGTGGACGATACCCCACTTGCCACCATACTTGTGTTTTCCAAACCAATTAAGGCTTAGTGAGGTTTTTACAATTATTGTTGACAGATTGATCTTTAAAACGACACACGAGAATCGTCCAGTCAGTCGGTTCCCTCTTGGAGTAGGTTAAAGGTTCTAATACCGAGTTGGAGAGGTCCAATGAGGAGCTTGCTAAGGCTGCTAGGGGAGTGGAAGTTTTGAAACCAGTCCCTGAATAACTCCAAGAAGGAAGCAGACGAAGCAAAGGTTGATAGAGAGAGGATGTTGCATGCTTTGGATGCCGAAATACTCAGATCCCTTCGTCGCAAGAAGGAGAAGGAGATGGAGAAGGATATAGTAGTGAAGCTGGAGAAGGAGGTTCAATCCCTTCGCGACGGTGTGGCCAGCATGGAGGCTCAAGTAGACAATGCCTTTGGGGATGGCTACTTTTTCGCTGGCTACCATGTGGATTTAGCTTTCTCTCCTCCGTTTGACCTGAGTGTCATCACGGGGTGGAACCGGGAGGAGATTATGGCAAAGGCTGCTGAACATGCTGGGTCAACACCCTCTGATGTGGCTGGACCTTCCCAGGTTGCTGGAGCAAGTGGAGTGGCAGGAGGTGAAGTCCAGGGTTCTATCTCCTTTCCTCCACCAAGCAATGTTAGAGTAGATCCCAATCTGAAGTCCAGGGTTCTAGACCAATTCAGTTTGAACTCTTATCCAGTTAACTTTATTATTATTATTATTTTTTATTGTATAGCCCGCGATCGGGGAATGGGCTCCCCAGCTTGAGTAATGAGAACACTTTTTCTTTTTTCCTTAGCTTCATGCATGTGTAGTTTATTGAACTCTTGGTTGAACCTCGCCTTAATCGGAAGTAGAGTCCCTAATGTAATTTCGATACCATAAATTCCTGTCTTCGGATGAATCCCGGTGCCTAGGTGCAGACTTGGCGATCCATCCTTTATTTAATCTAGATAGGATGCAGCCATTGATATAATTGGTCTAGAAGTGGTATCACGGATCATGGTACCTGGAAATCTAGATTGCCGTGTTCCATGCTACCTTCGAGGTTATCCTGATCAAAAACCTCTTTTTTGGAATTCCCACGTAGGAATTTTTGGTTTGAGTTACGTATTCAATTGTTCTTCCATGTGTCAGTCTAGGATAAGTTCTGTTAACAGAAAAATCACTCAGGGAGCGAAATCTCAGTTGACACCCTCACCCACTACCGGTAGCTGGTAGCGGGATAGGTACCTTCTGTACCGCGATCCTTCCTCGTGATGTAAATAAGAAGCAATATAGGAAAGATCGAGGAGATATGAAATAACACTGTTTTATTCAAGAATATTACAACGAAGTTATACATTATACTCTCTTCGTTCATTTTTCACTCTCTTACACAGGGTAGTGGTGGAGAAAACGTATATGTCGACAAGTGGATATTTTCTCCCAATCAGCCTCCATGAACTCTCACGGGCCTCATAGAATTTCACAGGGGAATTCCACCGGAAAACAACTCTCTCTCTATCTTTGGCGATCTTAGTCTTCAGAAAAAGTCCCCTTCTTTCTACCTTTCAATGCCGTATATATAGCTCTTCAGAGAATACCCATGAAATCCAGTTCCTTTAATAAGGATTATCAAATGTCCTTTTTCAGGCGTTGAAAGGCATTTGCGTGGAGCTAAAAGCACGGGATTTGATCCCGTTAATTACTGTCGAATCCGAATTCTGATCAAGTCTCATTAATGGCGCTTTATTGCGGCGATGGAGTCAACTTTCCTTCTTTATGGAGCTTGGAGGGAAACTCTGATTCTGAATTCTTTGGTAGGACGAAGTGCTGGTATACCAGTAGGATCTTACCGGCATGGAGCTTGTTCTGTCTCTTGATGGAGTGGCGCTTGTGTCTTCGCAGTCATCTTCGTGTTGCTTGGCAAGCAAGGTACCTGCCTTGGAAGGGCTCCGAATATATACATTAAGGTACTAGGTACTAGGTGAAAGTCGAGGTAGTACCAAGGCGAACATCGGGGTACCGGGTACCGGGTACCTTGATTGATGTCAAGGCACTTGAGGGGTGCTAGGTGTGCGATCTACCATTGTACCAGTCTTGAGTTGATATCGGGAGCTTTAGTAGGGCGAGGTATGTACCTTCGTTAGCTCGCAGTACTAGTGCTCTTTCTGGATAGATAGGTAATCGAGGTCCTGGCCTTACCAAGTATGGGATCCATCTAGGTAGTGGTATTGACGTTGCTGGTCACCCGGAAGCTAGGACTGGCGTCCATCGGGTTGATACTAGTTGGAAAATTTTCCTTTGGTCCCTTGCCAAAAATCCCTGTTAACAGAAGCCCCCCTGACTTGAACACCGGTACCAGGTTGGGGTTGGAGTCAGGATAGATAATACTCGGAGAATTTTTCGTAACCGTCTCGTAGAAGGGAATCTTCCTTTTGCACGCTGATTTCACTGAGTCTTCCACGTGGCTGACCAGGGTAGGCCAAATTCAAAAAAGGAAAAACAAAATTTCTTAGGGGCGTAAGTTTCCTAAAACCGTTCCCTCCACGTCGCCGATTATCCTGCGACATTAATTACCTTCTCTGCCCGTTTCAAGCATCTAACTCTATATAAGTGAACCTTGCTCCTTCACCGTGACTTACTTCTTCTTTCATTAGCTTTCTCAATCTACACGAGTAGCAAGACAAGAAAAATCTCAGATTTTTTCCTCATCTTCAACCCCTTAATTTCTCTTCTTCCAGAAACTGAACCCTGAGCCTGTTGTCATGTCTTCACCTGGTGGCGATAGCATTGAGCAGCTGTTCGACGGCGACACGGCGGCTAGTGGGAGTCCTGCCCCTAGAAAAAGGGCAAGTGTCGATAGTGATGACGAGGACGACCTTCCCTTTCAGCACCGGCGTTCTAACCGGAATATTGCAATCGGGACGGGCTTTTCAAACAATCCCGATGCTCTGGTTGATATCGACCAGGAGTCGAGTGGAGAAACAGGAACCGCTGCCAGGTTAGGTAGGGACCGGGCCAACGAGGTCAAAGACAGTATAGGGAGGGTACTGGCGCTTTCGTATGAGTACAAATGCGTTCCTCATTCTACCAATACTTTGGATACTGTGAAGCGCGTGAGTAGGGATTTTAAGAACCCTAAGGATATTTTGATTACCATACCCCCGCCTAGGTACGATATGTATTCTCCTATTCCTGCGAGCTTCCGATTCATACTGCGGCCTTTGATAGTGGAGTTAGGCTACCTCTCCGTCCCACCTTGCGTAGGGTGTTGTACGCTTTGCAGCTTGCCCCTCTTCAGCTAACACCAGGGTTTTGGAGGCACCTGGTGGGGTTCCTGGTATTATGGAGGGAGCAGTGTGCGAAAGACAACATCGATCGGGAACCCGGACTTGACGAGCTCGGATATGTGTTTCAAATTATTGCCAACGCTCCAGGTTCGAAGGGACAGTTCTATGCTTGGGCAAAGAACAACCTAAAATTTATGGTACTAGGGGCCACGAAGAAGGATACCTCCTAGAGGGAGGAATGGGTCGTCATCAAGGGCGGATGGGGCAGCTCGGTTTACATCGGAGGAACTGAATTCAAGGTTCCTACCTGCTTTAGCGGGAAACCCCCCTTGGAGAAAGGTAAGCTCTCCACTGAGTCAGAGAAGATCTTGAAGGCCATCATGGTCAGCAATTATGTCAACCTGTAGTATCCTACCTCGGATGCCTTTGATGCAGGGAGGGTGGAATATTCCCTCCGTATTTCTGATGCACTTCCTGGTAAACATCTTTATGATTTTCCTTTCGCTGTATTGCTTTATTAGCTTTGTTGATATTAACTTGTGCTGTCTTGGTAGTTTCAGCAGTACCTCTACCAATCCCTGAGGTGTAACCTAACCAGGCTGAGGGCACTGTTGATTCTCCTCCAACTTTCCCTGTCAGGCTTCCAGCCAGTTCTGATTTTGATATGGGGGTTGGCATGTCTGCTGGTTTCGATATGACCCCGATCAAGGTATCTGGATCACCAGCTCTCCCTCTTCCTACCTCGGTTAGGTCGTTGGAGGCTTTTACAGCCAGAGTAGGGAGGTATCGAGGCGCTTCTGGTCGGGTGCAGGATACGTCACTCATCGGAGCAGTCAATGTTACCAGTGCTGCTGATGCTGGTGCCTCAGCTCCTTCTACTTCTCCTGTCGTGGCAACTAGTCAATCCAAACTGGTCAAAAAGGGTTCAGACAGTGCTATGGCGAGGCGGGTGGTACCTCGGGATAATGCACGATCGAGGTCGAAGGATAGCAGTCAGGATGAAGTCTTGGCTCGCTTTGTCGCTTCCTGCCCAGGTGGGAGTTTAGACGCCAAGGCCCCCATGCCCACTGAGCTTCTAATTTGGAGGGGATCTGCCCTTCTGGCTGAGGTAAGCTGCCTTACTTTAGTCTTCTATCCAGGTAAAAGGTTGGAAATATCCTGACAAGTGCTTTGTTTTGTCAGGCTTTTAAGTTCAATGTGGCCATGAGCCAACAGGTTGGCTCCCTTTTGGAGCAAGTTAGAGGTGCTATTGCCGAGCTGGGGAAATCCAAGGAGGAGCTCGCTAAGGCTGTTCGTGGAATTGAAACTCTGAACCATCGCTGGCAAATGCCCAAAAGGAAGCTAACGAGGCAAAGGTTGACAGGGAGAGGATGCAACATGCTTTGGATACTGAGAGGCTCAGGTCCCTTCGCCGCAAGGAGGAGAGGGATGTTGCTATGGGAAAGGTGGCGGAGCTTGAGAAAGATGTTCTATCCCTCTGTGGTAGCCTGGCCAATCAGGATGCTCAAGTGGACACTGCTTTTGGGGATGGTTATTTCTTCACCAGATATCAAGTGGCTTTAGCCTTCCCTCCTCCATTTGACCAGAGTGTTATTGAGGGGTAAAACCGGGAGGAGATCATGGCGAAGGCTGCTGAACTTTCTAGGGCAGCGCCCTCTGATGTGGCCAAACCTTCCTAGGTTACCGGAGCCAGTGAAGTGGTAGGAGGTGCAAACTAGAGCTCTATCTCCCTTCTTCCAGCAAGCAATGTTGGAGCAGCTCCCAGTTTAAAGGATCCTAAGGCTAGTGCGGCTCAGGCTGGAGGAGGGGTTCCTGCCTCTTCTGCTCCTCCATCAGAATTTGTCAAGGAGATAGGGGATCGGTCTACTACTGATGATAGAGAATTTACCCTGCCTATCTCATCTTCTGACCCTGTCCAGGTAGTGGAGGGTCAGACTGCTTCAACTAAGGAAGTCAGAGGGAATTCTGATCAAGTAGCAGCAGTAGGGGAGCTTCTGATTGCTGGGGGTACCCAGGAAGCAGGCGGGGTTCCATCTGGTGCAGTAGAGGAAGAAGCTCTAACAGGCGGAGATGGATAGAAGATGGACGATCAGGAGCAGGAGGATGCATGATCCACTTTGACCCCTTACCTAGTAGCATCTAGATAATTTTATCTTCTTGTAGCCCGTGATCGGGGGATGGGCTCCCCAGTTTTAGTAATGAGAACTTTTTTGTTTTCCTTGACTTCATGCGTGTGTAGTTTATTATACCCCAGCATAAACTTGACTTAATCAAAACTTGGTAACGAGTTAAACCTGATGAGAATAAAAAAGAGGAACAACAGTTGATTGGTACCATGGTACCTCGCACTCTAGTTTGAGAATCTTGGTTCCTTGATGATAATGTGCATACTGGTTCACAATCTCGCAATCTAGGTACCTTGCATTCCCATTCTAGGAACCTCGGTAATATAGCGAGTAATCTGGCGAAACTGGGTACCCTGCATTTATGCTTTGTAAGGATTTTAGTACCTTATCGAATAATCAGGTACCTAGCTTTCCTGTTTGAATGTAGTTAGGTCCTTAGGTGGATATTCTGATGAGTCTGGGCACCTCATGTTCCTGCTTGTAAGAATCTTGGTGCCTTGGCAAATAATCTGGTATCTAGTCTACCTGTTTCAAGGAACCTAGATCCCCAAGTGAGTATTTGATAGTGCCAAAATTGTTGTATATTTCGGCCCTCATTCCTATTCTTTTGTCTCATTCTTGAGTGTATTTTCTATATATTTTATGTATTTTATGTCTAATAGGCTCGTTGGTGCTAATTGCAGGCAATAGATGTAATTCTGGTGTTAAAAGCTAGTTGCAGTGGTTCCGGTAGAAAATGGGCAAAAGGAAAGACAAAGGATCATAACCAGCTCTAGAGTGCGGGTTAAGTGCGGGTCGACACCGCACTCCAACCGCACTCCTTCCCACTGCCGGGACCTGAATCATGAAGGAAAGATAAAGTGCGGGTTAAGTGCGGGTCATCCAACCGCACTTCACCCGCACTATTGCTCAAGACAGAGGAGCTGATTCGTACTTGACAGATAAAGTGCGGGTAAAGTGCGGGTAATCCAACCGCACTCCACCCGCACTGTTTCTCAAGACATATGAGCTGATTCGTACCTGACAGATAAAGTGCAGGTAAAATGCGGGTAATCCAACAACACTCCACCCGCACTGTTGCTCAAGACAGAGGAGTGGATTTACACCTGACACCAGAGTGCGAGTACAGTGCGAGTAAAGTGCGGGTAAAGTGTGGGTAATCCAACCGCACTCCACCCGTACTGTTGCCCAGATAAGAGAACTGAAGGTAAAGAAAACCTTTACAGTGCGGGTATAGTGCGGGTAATTCACCCGCACTCCACCCGCACTATGCGCGCGACAGTTTCTGGTTTCAAGCTTAAGTGACCTATTTTTCCACCCTGTATAAATAGAAAAGGATGGGAACGAACCAAAGGATCACCATATCTCCCAACACTTGTATTCTAAGCTAGTAACACATCTCCCTATCATCCAAACCATCTCTACTCAATCAAAGACAACTAAGAGACTTGGATTCAAGCTTTAAGGAAGGAGATCAATCTTCAAGGGTTCTCTCTACACTCTCTCTTAGTTTATTTGTTTGTAATAGAACATGAGTAGCTAAAATACCCCACTATGGGGTTGATGTTATTTTTTTGATGGATATTGGGCTTTGTAAATAAACTCTATGTGTTATATTTATTCTATCTCTATGTTTATTCCATTGCTTTAATTTATTTCCATTATTGGTTTGCTTGGATACACCCTCTTTGCATGATTGATTTGGATTACTTGAGTAGGCAATTAGGTTGTCTAATGCTCAATTGAATGGAAGGATTTCCGAAAATCCGGCTCTACAACCATGCCCTTAATCTAATCTTGAATTAGTGGCTTTCACTATACATCCTAGGTTAGCCACTTGTGAGAGAATTAGAAGCCTCCACTATACACCCTAGGTTGGCTATTTTAGTGATTCTACGAGAACTAACCTTCGAGTAGAATTCAGTTGATAACCTAAAGCCTCATCCAATCTCAAACGAGTGGCCTTCACTATACATCCTAGGTCGGCCACTTGTGAGGGAATTGGAAGCCATCACTATACATCCTAGGATGGCGACATTAGTAATAGGTTGAGCCATAGCTAGATTGATGAGCATTCATGGAACAGGTCCCAATTGAGTAACTAGCCACTGTTGGTTGCTTAGGAGGGATTAATCTCTAGTAGGAGGTCTTCGCTATACACCCTAGGTCGACCTCCTGCTATAGATATATACCAACACTATACACCCTAGGTTGGTTACATTTGTCAAAATGTGCTTAATTGAGAGTTTGTTGCAATTGCCCCAATATTAACTTACGAGTCCATCAACTTCGTAGTTCCATCATCATTCATTCATCACTTCGTTGTCATCCCATTTCATTTGCTTTCATAGTTTAGTTTATATAGTATCTTCATTCACCATCACTTTACTTTTATGCATACTAGTTATATTAATCCTAATCTTATCACCGCTACCCCGATCTCAATGGACGACACCCGTGCTTGCCTCTTTGCTTGTATTTATACTTGTGAACGCATCGCATAGGTTTTATAAATTGTTTTGGCGGACGGTTTTCTGACGGCAAAAAACCTTCCCATCAAATTGCGCCACTGCCGGGGATCGGTGTGCGTAGTAGTGATTAGATTAGTTTTAATACTATTAGTTTATTAGTTGTTTTTAGTTTTGTTAGTTTCTTTTTATTGCTCTGGTAGTTTTTGTTTTTGTTTGTTTCAGGACTCTATGGATTCCTTTTGGAAAAATTCAGGGTCAAGCTACGAGCCTAACGAGAATGCCTACATCTCGTCATTCCAGTCAAATTCCGTTGAAGATCAACTAAGAAATTTAATGAAGATTCATGTGCGGGAGACTGAGCAGATGATAGCTTCTCAACAAGAGACTCAAGCCTTCATAGAAGAGAAAACCACCTAAATGCGCGAATCCTCCCAGCAGTCCACCCCTGTAAATCATAGTTGTTTCCAAGTTAAAGCAACCAAACCGGTGGATTCCTCCAATATCTCAAAAGAAGACATGTATAAGCTCCGAATAGAATTTGAAGTGGAGCGAAGCAAGAGAATGGACAAGATGGACAGGATGATCAAGATAAACTAAGAGCTTATGAGCGTGAGCACAAAGCTAGTGTTGGAAAGGGGTGTGTTGAAGGAAGAGAATGAAGCACTTCAAGAGAGAGAAGCCTTGGGAATGGAAAAGGCGAGTAATCTCCAAGAGTTGAACAAGAAACTATTATTTGAAATGAAGATGCTCAGGGTTGAGAATGGTACTCTCAAGAAGACAAATGGCGAAGTCTCCAACAAGAACAAAGAATTGGAAGAACGAATTGAGAGATTTGAAGCCAAAAAGAGTACTGCATCAAAGGATTTGGAGAGCTTAGCGAGGCTATCAAAAGATTTTGAAGATGAGATAGCTCACAAGTCAATGAAGATGCAAATGGAGGTTGACCAAAGAGCCAATGCCTTAGAGGAAGCAAAGGTAGCACTAAGCAAAAAGGAGGAAGAGGTCAAGGTGTTACAAGTGAAACAAATCAAACGTCCTCAAGACCACGCATCAAAGGGGAGTTCCTCTAACTCTAATATCTTTTTCTATGCATGTTCTAGGATAGAGCATTTTAAGGCTAAAAATTACAAGCCAAATCAACATAGGAAAACTAGAGGTCCTAGGAATAGATGGAGTCAACCTAGGGTCAAGCAAATATGGGTAAGGAAAGACCAAGTGCACTTATATTGGAACATGAAAAAGGAAAAGATAATGAAGTCACCTAAATTTATTTGGGTAGTGAAAAATAGAGAATTTCCTAACTTGGTCAAACCACCCTTAGAGGACCCTAGCCTCTCCTATGAATGCATCCCGTTGAATAATTTTGATGCATGTAGTTAGTTTTATGTTTTTTGTTGTTTAAATTCAATAAATTGTGATGTTGGGATAGTTTGGTTAGGATGCTATATTTTGTGGATATTTGCACATTGAATTTATTGATTATATTTATGGATGAAAGAGTCGGAGGCTCTTGTGCAAGTATGAATGCATGTGCTTTATATTGTTTAATTCGGTTTAGGGGTTGTTCATGCCCCATTCCGTCAATTTTGATAAAATGCATGATGTTAAGCTTGACTTGAGCTTCAATGATATATTGCATGAATTGCCTTTATTTTGTGAGCCTTGATTGAGTCAATTTTATTTTGTTGGGGCATTGATTGTGGTTGATTAGTGCCTAGGTTTGTTTGAGTCATGTTAGGTGCATGCCGCTAGGCCGGATTCTCTTGTCTTCAACATTGAGGACAATGTTGGGTTTTGGTTTGGGGGTGTAGACGCCTTTTTGAGTCGTCTTTTGTGTCTTGAGTCATTTTTCGTCTTTTGTGTCTTGAGTCATTTTTGTGTCATATTTTCGAAAAAGTTGCTGCTTAGCTAGGATTTTGAGCTTATTTAGCTTGGTGAGATACCTGGAGCATAGTGTTTGTGGCGAATGTGTGAATGCTTTATGTGTTTATTCAATAACTCTTAGTCACTTTAAGGGTCTCACTTGCACTTCATGGGCTAGTCTCATCTTCTAGTGTCCAAGTTTAGGGAACTCGGTGCTGAAGCGCTTTGTTCTAATAGTGGAGATTTCCCTTGTGAGATCACAAACACAAGCCAAAAGCGTGTATATTTGAGGGAAAATGTTTTTCAAATCTGTAAACAATATTCAAACACTATGCATAGTCTCACCACATCAAAAATCATCATTTGTCATTGAACATGCATCATATATGTGGACTGCTTGACGGAAACTTTTATTCCCTTGGTAGATTGATCCTTTAAAGTGATATTAGGCAATGTGTGTTTTAGCCATTCAAAAAGAAAGCCTAAATACTTCCCATTCCCGTAATATGTGTGCTCCCAATCCAATTTTGAAGCCAAACACATATAGACTTTTCCATTCAACACCCACGTTATCCATAACCCAAGCAACCTAAACACTTAGCCAACCCTCTCTTAATTGATCTTGTTGAGGCTTAGGAATGTAAAGTTGTGCTTTAATTTGATAAATGGGGTGTGCCTAGGCAAGAGTAATGAGTTGTGAAAATGTGCATAGTAAAAAGGCATGAAAAGAAAAGAAGCAAAAAGTAACAAAAGAAAAATATGCTTCAAATGCCTTGTGTAAATTGTAAATGCTACTCAAACGGGTAACATGAGTAGTTAAAGATTGCATGTAGAGTCTAATTGTATGCCTGGACGCCATATTGTATTTGGAAGTGGAGTTGCACGAGAAATTAAATGCTTAAACGTAGAATGTATTGCCTTAACTTGGATGATTAGTGCTTGTGCCTAAATTCTCATTCTTCTAATCACCATTCACCGTGGCCACGTTACAACCAAATGGAAAGACCTAATTGATCTTAGGGGACGTCTAGATTGTGAATATTAGTTGATGAATGCTCTTTCCACGTTCATGACACGTGATTTTTTCATGAGACTCACTCAATGAAAACAACGTTTATTCTACACTAAATGTATGCAACTAAGTTGATTCAGTTACATAAATTCGTTGGCATACATGTTGCATGAGTGTGAACCTAGGTTTAGAGAGGAAAGATAAGAGAAAATCCATGTGAGAACTTAGTGTCGAAGCGAATTATGCTCGAGGTGTGAGAGTGAGTAGTTTCTGAGGCGCGGGCATTTTAAGTGTGGGATTCATGTTGTGCTAGTTTCCCTTGAGGTGCCTTCGAGTTGTTTAGAACATTTTGCATATGCTCATTCCTCACTCCCATATTGCTTTTGCGTATCTCTCTGCTATTTGGATTTGCAGCAAGTTTTTCTTTGTGTCTAGGAAGTTCTTAGTTTGAGTCGTTTTTAGTTTGTGTCTTATTTTGTTTTAGATTATGTTTGCTCGAGGACGAGCAAACGTTTGGTTTGGGGGTGTTTAATCGTGCCTAAATTGTTGTATATTTCGGCCCTCATTCCTATTCTTTTGTCTCGTTCTTGAGTGTATTTTCTATATATTTTATGCCTTTTATATCTAATAGGCTCGTTGGTACTAATTGCAGGCAATAGATGTAATTCTGGTGTTAGAAGCTAGTTGCAGTGGTTCCGGCAGAAAAGGGGCAAAAGGAAAGACAAAGGATCATAACCAGCTCTACAGTGCTGGTCAAGTATAGGTCGCAACCGCACTCCAACCGCACTCCTTCCCACAGCCGGGACCTGAATCATGAAGGAAAGATAAAGTGCGAGTTAAGTGTGGGTCATCCAACCGCACTTCACCCGCACTATTGCTCAAGACAGAGGAGCTGATTCGTACCTGACAGATAAAGTGCCGGTAAAGTGCGGGTAATCCAACCGCACTCCACCCGCACTGTTGCTCAAGACAGATGAGCTAATTCGTACCTGATAGATAAAGTACGGGTAAAGTGCGGGTAATCCAACCCCACTCCACCCGCACTGTTGCTCAAGACAGAGGAGCTGATTCGTACCTGACAGATAAAGTGCGGGTAAAGTGCGGGTAATCCAACCGCACTCCACCCGTACTGTTGCTCAAGACAGAGGAGTGGATTTACACCTGACACCAGAGTGCGAGTACAGTGCGAGTAAAGTGCGGGTAAAGTGCGGGTAATCCAACCGCACTCCACCCGCACTGTTGCCCAGATCAGAGAACTGAAGATGAAGAAAACCTTTACAGTGCGGGTAATTCACCCGCACTCCACCCGCACTATGCACGCGACAGTTTCTGGTTTCAAGCTTAAGTGACCTATTTTTCCACCCTCTATAAATAGAAAAGGATGGGAACGAACCAAAGGATCACCATATCTCCCAACACTTGTATTCTAAGCTAGTAACACATCTCCCTATCATCCAAACCATCTCTACTCAATCAAAGACAACTAAAAGACTTGGATTCAAGCTTCAAGGAAGGAGATCAATCTTCAAGGGTTCTCTCTACACTCTCTCTTAGTTTATTTGTTTGTAATAGAACATGAGTAGCTAAAATACCCCACTATGGGGTTGATGTTATTTGTTTGATGGATATTGGGCTTTGTAAATAAACTCTATGTGTTATATTTATTCTATCTCTATGTTTTATTCCATTGCTTTAATTGATTTCCATTATTGGTTTGCTTGGATACACCCCCTTTGCATGATTGATTTAAATTACTTGAGTAGGCAATTAGGTTGTCTAATACTCAATTGAATGGAAGGATTTCCGAAAATCCGGCTCTACAACCATGCCCTTAATCTAATCTTGAATTAGTGGCTTTCACTATACATCCTAGGTTAGCCACTTGTGAGATAATTAGAAGCCTCCACTATACACCCTAAGTTGGCTACTTTAGTGATTCTACGAGAACTAACATTCGAGTAGAATTCGGTTGATAACCTAAAGCCTCATCCAATCTTAAACAAGTGGCCTTCACTATACATCCTAGGTCGGCCACTTGTGAGGGAATTGGAAGCCATCACTATACATCCTAGGATGGCGACATTAGTAATAGGTTGAGCCATAGCTAGATAGATGTGCATTCATGGAACAGGTCCCAATTGAGTAACTAGCCACTGTTGGTTGCTTAGGAGGGATTAATCTCTAGTAGGAGGTCTTCGCTATACACCCTAGGTCGACCTCTTGCTATAGATATATACCAACACTATACACCCTAGGTTGGTTACATTTGTCAAAACGTGCTTAATTGAGAGTTTGTTGCAATTGCCTCAATATTCACTTACGAGTCCATCAACTCCGTAGTTCCATCATCATTCATTCATCACTCCGTTGTCATCCCATTTCATTTGCTTTCATAGTTTAGTTTATATAGTATCTTCATTCACCATCACTTTACTTTTATGCATACTAGTTATATTAATCCTAATCTTATCACCACTACCCCGATCTCAGTGGACGACACCCGTGCTTGCCGCTTTGCTTGTATTTATACTTGTGAACGCATCGCATATGTTTTATAAATTGTTTTGACTGATGGTTTTCTGACGGCAAAAAACCTTCCCATCAGTATTCAGGCGAAACTGGGCACCTCGCGTTTCCGTTTGAAGGAGCTTTGGTGCCTTGGCAAACAAATTTGGCCAATCTTGGTACCTCGCATTCCTGCTCTTTGAATCTTGGTATCGTGGCGAACATGATGGAGAATGTGTTGGCAACGAGATCCTGATAGGCGGCTATTGCCGTGTTAGCACCAGGTCTTTCTTAGCGGGGCGTAGTACCCGGCTAAGGCTCTTATCTGGCAGGCGATTACGCCCTTACTAACCAGACTCTTCCTGGCGGAGGGTGGCTCCCAGCCAAGGCAGCAGGAAGGCCATATGGTCTTTTCCGGTCTTGAGGCGATCATTGGCAAAAAAAAAGGAGATCATATCCAGATACCTCACATTCCTATTTGTAGGAATCTTGATATTTTGGAAAAAATGATGGTGAATATATACTGGTAGCAAGATCCAGGTAGGCAACTAAGGCCACTTTAGCACCTGATCCTTCTTAGCGGGGGGTGGTACCCGGCCAAGGCCTTGATCTGGCTGGCAACTATGCTCTTACTATCCACATCCTTCTTAGCGAGGAGTAGTGCCCGGCCAAGGTTTGATCCGTCGGGCAACTATGCTCTTACATATCAGATCTTTCCTAGCGGGGGGTGGTGCTCGGCCAGGGCAACAGGAATGCCATGTGGCCTTTCTTGGTCTTGGGGAGATCTTTCTTGATGGATTAATCAGATCCAAGGCATCATGAGTGCTGTGTAGCTCTCCAGGATTTACGGCGATCCTCCTGGAGGGATCTATCCAATCCAGGGCATCAGGAGTGCTATGTGGCTCTCCTGGATTTATGGCGATCCTCCTAGAGGGATCTATCTAGTCCAGGGCATCAGGAGTGCTGTATGGCTCTCCCGGATTTATAGCGATCCTCTTGGAGGGATCTATCCGGTCCTGGGCATCAGGAGTGCTATGTGGCTCTCCCGGATTTATGGCGATCCTCTTGGAGGGATCTATCCGGTCCAGGGCATCAAGAGTGCTATGTGGCTCTCTTGGATTTATGGCGATCATTCTGGAGGGATCTATCCGGTCCAGGGCATCATGAGTGCTATGTGGTTCTCCTGGTCTTAAGGCGACAATCATGGCGGATTCGATTGGTGACATAAAGCAGATAGATGTTGACATTGCGATCATCCTGGAGGGATCTATTCGGTCCAGGGCATCAGGAGTGCTATGTGGTTCTCCCGGTCTTAAGGCGACAATCATGGCGGATTCGATTGGCGACATAAAGCAAATAGATGTATACAAATATAGGCAAAAATAGATGGAGAAAGAAACCTTCTTTATTGATGACGAAAGAAAAAGGAATACAATTACTCACGATTACTAACATCTTCTAACATTCGTATCGGGGTACTCCCAGCCGATTTCCGTTGCATGACTTATGGGAAGAACCTCTTGAGGTGATCAGCATTCCAAGTGTGGTCTACTGGATGTCCATTCATGTCGTCTAGCTTGTATGCCCCACCATGGATCACCATTCTGATTAGGTAGGGACTTTCCCAATTGGGTGATAGTACTCCGTCTGACCTCTTCCAGGTATTCTGAGTAACCTTCCTAAGAACCAAGTCCCCTTCTTTGAAGCTCCGGGCTTTTACTCTCTTATTGAAGTAACGAGCAATCCAGCTCTGGTAAACTGCTATCCTTTCTGTAACCCTATCTTGTTTTTCCTCTAGGAGGTCCAGGTTGCCTCTCAGCTTGTCTTCATTTTCATTGGGGTTGAAATGTTGAACCCGGAAAGAAGTGAGCTTATGTTCAATAGGAAGGACAGCTTCTACCCCAAAAGATAGCGAGTAGGGGGTTTCTCCAGTAGAAGTTCTCTTGGTGGTTAGATAAGCCCATAGCACGTCCGGGAGTTCATCAGACCATCTCTCTTTCTTCTGTTGAAGTTTCTTCTTCAGGAGCTTCTTGGTAAAAAAACATTTGGCCACTACTAGGCCATTAGTCTGAGGGTGTTCTACAGATGCGAAGCGAAGTTCAATCCCCAGACTCTCACAGAATTCCCGGAACCTGGCGTTGTCAAACTGCTTTCCCAGGTCGGTGATGATGACCATCGGGGTGCCGAACTGGCATACCACATTCTTCTTGATGAATTCTGTTGTATTTGCTTCAGTAATTCTAGAGAGGGGTTCTGCTTCCACCCATCTGATGAAGTAATCAATAGCCATGATCGCATGCTTCTGCTGACCTGACGCTGTTGGTAGAGGCCCAATTAGGTCTATTCCCCAGAAAGCAAACGGATACGACGAGCTGTTGGTAGATAATCGTTCTGGAGGTAGATGATGCAGGTTGGCCATTTTCTAACACGGTTCACAGGACTGTACGAACTACCTCGCATTGTGGTGCAAGGTTGGCCAAAAATATCCTATGCGTAGCACCTGGTAAGCCAGTGCTTCTCCCCCAGCATGATTTCCACAGTCTCCTGAATGCACTTCTCTCAGTGCCCAGTCCGCATCATCGGGATGTAGGCACCTAAGCAAGGGGAGTGATCTACCTCTACGGTAAAGGTGCCCCTCTATCAAGCAGTATCGGACCGAGATTCTCTTGATCTTGTGAGCTTGATCAGGGGTTTCAGTGAGCTTTCCTGACTGAAGATAATCCACGATGGGATCCATCCAGCATGGGAGTCGTTCCACGGGGTTGACTTCCCTGCCTTCAGCTATGCTCGATGTAGTGATTATCTGGAGTGGTACTCTTTTCGGCAAAGCTTGTCCTCCACAGGCAGCTATCTTGGCTAGGAAGTCAGCTCGATGATTTTGCTGTGTAGGTACCTGCTCGATCCTGAAACCTTTGAAACGGGGCAACAGTTCCTGGACTTTCTCGAGATAGGTTGCCATGTTATCCTCTCTAGCCTGGTATAGACTGGTTATTTGATTAACTACCAGTTGCGAGTCGCATTTGGCAAGGAGGTAACTAGCCTCTAGCTTAGCCAATGTTCTCATTCCTGCTAACAAGGCTTCATATTTAGCTTCGTTGTTGGTGGTGTTGAATTCGAATCTGAAACAGTGACAGCACTCTACCTTTTCGAGGTCAGTTAGAATGATGCCACCCCCTCTTCCTGCTTGATTGGATGCCCCATCGGTATATAAGATCCAGACTAGATTGGTGGGCCAATCTATAGGCTCTTGCTCTTTCTAGAGAGCTTGACTCAGGGCCGGGATAACATTCTTGATCGAAAATTACAATGAATTCTACCACAAAATCTACCAAAACTTGGGCTTTGATAGTTGTCCTGGCTTTGTACTTGATGTCAAACTGGGTGAGCTCAATGGCCCACAGCATAAGTCTCCCCAATACGTCTGGCCTTTAGAGAAATTGACGCTGAGGTTGATCAGTGACTACCATGATTGTATGGGCAAGGAAATAAGGGTGGAGCTTCCTGGAAGCAACCACCAAAGTGGAAGCGAGCTTCTCCAGAAGGATGTAGTTCTTTTCTGATTTGATTAGAGCACTGGACCCCATCAGGGCATTCCTTTACCAATGCTACACTGACCGCTATTTCAGATATTGCCAAGTATAATTGCAGTTCTTCTCCTGGTACCGGGCTAGCTAGCAGGGGTGGGCTAGCAAGGTACTTCTTCAGCGATTGGAAAGCTAGCTCGCTGTCCTGGTCCCACTTCATGTTCTTTCATTGTTTGATTGCCTTGAAGAACGGGATACACTTGTCGGTGGATCGTGATATGAAACGGTTTAGGGCTGCAATTCATCCGGTCAAACCTTGCATTTGTCTAAGTGAGGTGGGGGATTCGAGATCTAGGATGGCTTTGATCTTCTCGGGATTAGCTTCGATCCCCCTCTCATGTGTAGGGAAAAATCAATATAAAACGCAGCGGAAGAAACGAAAATAGATTTCGTATGGTTTTAAAATTTTTCTCAAAGTTGAACCTTAACCTTTTAATTAATTAAACTCAAATATATACGGTTAGAGTTAAATACCTCTTAACGCGTGATCCGATTGACTTACGTCGATTGGTAATCCGTAAAATCTTTTCCGATGCCCGTGAACAGTACTCGCGTGAATAGTGATCGTGAACAGTACCCCCGCGTGAACAGTGATCGTGACCACCAATACCCCGGAACATACCCCCCCCCCCCCCCCCCCCCCCCCCCCCCCCCCGTGAACAGTGATCGTGAACAGTACCGCAAGATCTTCCAATCCGAACACGTACGTGAATCACCTAGGAGCGTGGTCTCCCTTTTTCTTTGAATTGCAAACCTGAGAATGGATGAACAAAGTTTTCTTTTTCTTTTCTTAGTCACAAAACAATTAAAAGAAGACAAAAATTATTCCGGTCATTTTTGAGTTCTCAATCTAATGATCGAAACTCGCGTGAACCTAATTCGATGTTGTACACACAAGCTTATTGATGAACAAGCAATCAGTGTACTATCAAAGAATAATCTCTTCTCTCTTTTATGTTTTTTTTAGAATAAAAATTATCCTTTTCTATGAATTGAGAAGAAGAAGAAAAATTGAATCATTCAATCAACTATTGTGGCCGAATTCTATATGTGGTATTATATAGGTGGCCGAAATTTTGCTTCCTCTTCTCTTTAGGATTGCCGAAATCTTCCTCTAAATGGACTAGGGTTGCCGCAAATCACATACCAAAAAGAGTTTGTGTTGCACCCTAATTTCCATCAACCTTTAGACTTCAAAACCTAATCCAACTCATAGATATTTTTATTCTTTTATTGACTAAATAAAAAGACTTCTTATTTGATAAAATAAATAAAATTATTTATTTATTTTCTTATCAAACAAGTCTTTTACTTTTAATATACTACTACCAATAGTATAACTTTAGGAAATATATTTCCTGATCAGAAAAAGATTTGTTTCTTAATTAAACAATTAATTAATAAATTAACTAATTCTTATTTAATTAAAACAATGAAACAAAATAATATATTAGGTTAATATATACACCTTGCCGCCCCACTTATATAAATGGCCATATATTATGTTTTTTATTTCATTTAAATAAAAGCCCACATGTGAACCAGACTCATTCTTACTAAAAGAAACAAGCCCACATGTCTCCTTTTAATATATTAATATAATAGTGCAGCCCATTAATTAAATAATAGACATATTATATTCTTGATATATTAAAAACCATTCTAGATGGACCCTTAAATCGGCCCGGTAGAATATATCAAGTGATCCAGGCAAATACGTGTGGATTGGGGATCTTGGCGGGCTATCTAAATTTAAGCTTCAATAGACACAACCTAATCACAATCAACAAATGATTCACTTAGGTCCAATCTTTTAATTTTAACTCATTCCACTAAAGAGCTAAAATTGAACTCTTAAATAAAGATAGAATAAGGAGATGTTTCTCATTCATACCCTAGACAATCTTATAGGAGATAGTGTATCCTAGTGAATAATATCAGTAATCGCCAAGAGCTCATAGACCGCCTATAGCTCTCCAAGTTACCATATTTCCTCATATGACCACATTTCGAACTTGGATACTTTGACTTGTCCAGAAGCCATGTTTTCAATAATCATTATTGAAAACTCAACGTTGAGATTTAATATCCAATACCTCAAAACATCCATATGATGATATTATACTCTCATTTAATAAATGGAGCCACGATGTCCATATCTATAAATGAAGTCCTCTATCGATTAACAAATGTATACCACCAAACTATCGAGGATAGACTATGCTATATAATCGTACTCATTGATAGCTATAATGATAACACTTGCAACCATAAGTCCATCATTTATCTCAGGATTAAGATAGACTCTCCGATTGTCCTCTTTAATGAAAAGACTTATATCTAGTGACGGTTCTAGATAAAGTATTTTATTGTGATACAGTTCAATGCACCTAGTGCACTAGATTCTTTTACTCGAAAACCTTTCGATGATTTTAGACTCATCATATTCATTTGATCCCACTCAAATGCTAGTAAAAAAATTCTACAACTTTAACAAGATAGAGGTGCCCAACCTTTAACTTAAGTTGTGAACGTTATTCAAGACTAACTAAAGAATTGTGTCTATCTCATACATATCCGGATGTATGAACAATTCTTCATGTCTCATAGTCTTTTGACCTTATGATTATTTACCTTGACAATTATAATAATAAATGCTATAAGTAATTGTAAGAATCAGAATTCACTTTATTAATATGAGAAGATTATCAATTACAATATTACACTCTTGCCATTGAGCATAATCCTAACAATCTCCTACTTGCTCTATAGCAAGTGTGTCATATCTCTCATTCCCATGTTCTCTAGATGTCCATCAAAGCTCTTCTGAGGTAGAGCCTTTGTGAAAGGATCCGCTAGATTTTCTACTGACGCGATTTTGGTGATCGTCACGTCTCCCCTATGAACAATTTCCCTCAAAAGGTGATACTTCCTTTCAATGTGTTTACCTCTCATATGACTTCTTGGTTCTTTCGAATTAGCCACTGCACCACTGTTGTCACAGTGCATAGTCATCTGCTTATTCGCACTAGGAACCACTTCTAAGTCAATCAAGAATTGGCGGAGCCAAACAGCCTCTTTGGCAGCTTCGCATGCAGCAACATACTCAGCTTCCATGGTGGAATCAGCAATACAAGATTGCTTGATACTCCTCCATATGACTGCTCCTCCTCCAATGGTAAACAGAGATCCTGATGTGGATTTTATGGAGTCAGAATTCGACTGGAAATCAGAATCTGTATAACTAACGGGAATTAAATCCCCTCCAAAGTATACAAGCATATAATCTCTAGTTCTCTTGAGATACTTGAAAATATGCTTGACTGCCGTCCAATGATCAGGACCACAATTGAAACCTGCTAACTATGCCAACAGTAAAACAAATATCTGGTCTAGTACAGAGCATTGCATACATGAGACTTCCAACTGCCGAGGCATATGGAACTCTACTCATGAATTGCTCTTCATTCACAGTCTTAGGTGCTTGACCCTTAGAAAGTTTGATTCCATGTCTAAAAGGTAACATACCTTTCTTGGAATCTTGCATGGTGAATCTAGACAAGATTTTATCAATGTATGAAGATTGGGATAATGCAATCGTTCTATTCTTTCTATCCCTTATTACTTGGATACCAAGAATATAACTTGCTTCTCCTAAGTCCTTCATATCAAATTGTTTTGCTAACCATTCTTTCACTGATGTCAATACACCTACATCGTTTCTAATGAGTAGTATATCATCTACATAAAGAATGAGGAAAACCAACTTGTCGCCTTTGATCCTCTTGTATACACAAGGTTCGTCAGGGTTTTGAATAAATCCAAAACCCTTTACAGCTTGATCGAACCTTATGTTCCAGGATCTGGATGCTTGCTTTAGTCCATATATGGACTTTTGCAACTTGCATACTCTTTCTTCTTGGCCTTTTTCAATGAATCCCTCTGGTTGCATCATGTAGATGCTCTCGTCAAGACTTCCATTAAGGAAAGCTGTCTTGACGTCCATTTGCCAAATCTCTAGGTCTAGAGATGCTGCAATGGATAAGAGTATCCTAATGGATTTAAGCATGGCCACATGTGAGAAGGTTTCCTTGTAATCGATACCTTCTTTCTGTGTATAACCTTTAGCTACAAGTCTAGCTTTAAAGGTTTCCACCTTACCATCCATACCTCTTTTCCTCTTGTATACCCACTTGCACCCAATGGGTTTTATCCCTTTAGGCAAGTCTACAAGGGACCAGACTTTGTTATTGAACATCGATTCAATCTCGGATTGCATTACCTTTTGCCAATGATGACAATCAACATCCTCCATAGCTTCCTTGTACGTGTAGGGATCATCGTCGTCCGGGAGATTCTCAACAGATTCTCCTAGACCGATGTATCTTTCGGGTTGTGTTCTAACCCTCCCACTACGACGAGGAATGGTAGGTTGTTGATCTTGTGTTTGAGTGGAACTTACAATTGGGATGGGTTATGAAACCTCTTGTGGAATTGTATCTCCTGACATCTCATTCAGGACAATTCTACTTTTGGGCACAAAATTATTCATATAGTCCTTTTCTAGAAATGAAGCATTTGTTGAAACAAATACTTTTAGATCAAAAGGACTATAGAAATAATATCCTTTAGTTCCTTTTGGATACCCCACAAATATACATGTTTCCGAACAGGACTCCATCTTTTCTGTCTTTCCTTTCAACACATGTGCAGGACAACCAAATATCCTCATGTGTTGTAAACTAGGCTTTCGCCCAGTCCACAATTCATGTGGGGTTTTAGGGACAGATTTAGATGGTACATCGTTTAGAATATATATTGCTGTTTGTAGAGCATATCCCCAAAAAGAAATAGGAAGTGTTGAATAACTCAACATTGATCTAACCATCTCTAAAAGGGTCCTATTTCTCCTTTTGCTACCCCATTGTTTTGAGGTGTACCTGGTGCAGAAAACTGAGAAACTATCCCATTATCAATAAGATATTGCTGAAACTCTCCAGATAGATATTCTCCACCACGATCAGATCTCAAGATTTTTATATGTTTCTCAAGCTGATTTTCTAATTCAGCTTTGAATGCTTTGAACATATCAAATGCATCCGACTTATGTCTCATGAGATACACATAACTAAATCTTGAGTAATCATATGTGAAGGTGATGAAGTACTCATAAACACCTCTAGCTTGAATGCTCATAGGACCACATACATCAGTGTGTACTAGTCCTAAACATTCAGTGGCTCTTGCACCTTTGGTATTGAACGGCCTTTTGGTCATTTTACCTTCCAAACAAGATTCACAAGTTGGTAGATCATCAACCTTTAAGTCACTTAAAGGTCCGTCACATACCAATCTTTTAATCCTATTAAGGTTAATGTGACCTAGGCGTAAATGCCAAATATAGGTTTCATCTTTTGATAATTTTACTCTTTTATGATTAGGTTCCATTATTTCTGTGTCTAACGAGTGAGAGATATTTCTATGCAAAAAGAATAAACTATTTTCCAATGTACCTTTGCAAACAACTTTGTCATTCTTACTAATAATAAAAGTTTTATTAAAAGTAACCGAATATCCAAACTTATTTAAACAAGAAACTGAAATTAAATTCCTCTTGAATTGATGTACATAGTAAACGTCTATTAAATCTAAATGCCTACTAGAATCTAAAATAACTCTAATATCTCCCACTGCACTTGCAGACACTAACGTTCCGTTGCCCAAGCGTAAATTGACTTCATCTTCATTCAACCTTCTCTTTTCTTGAAACCCCTGCAAGGAATAACAAACATGATTAGTGGCTCCAGAGTCTATGATCCAAGAATCAGTAGAATCTGCCAGAAAACATGTTTCTAGATAATTAACATTACCTTCTTCCTTCTTTTTCTGGGACTTTGGGCAATCTCTTTTCCAATGTCCCTTTTCACCACAAAGGAAGCATTTCCCTTTGATCTTGGTTACTTTCTTGGTAGGCCCAAGTTGCTTTTTCTTCTGTTGTTTCTTGACCTTCTTACGGGTCTTAACAGTAGCAACTTTACCAACCAAATGAATCTCTTGACCTTTGTTTTTCACAAGGATCTTTTCAGCGCTTTGAACATCTTGCATCAGGCCCTGCAAGGTGTATTCCTTTTTGTTCAAGGTGTAGTCCAACTTGAACTGATCAAAGGAATGTCGAATCTAAAGGATCTACTGCGGGATAGATACCTTTGGCGGCTGAGTTAACTACCATATCAATTTTGGTCTCACCATCAATCTTAGCACCATTTAGTTCAGCAATATGGAGATGTGCTATGACTTTCATCATGTGATCTTTCACAGATTGTCCAGGTTTCATCCTAAGATTCATAAAAGCAGTCACTGCCTCTCTCTTAGTCGTCCTAGACCTCATAGCAAACATTTCCTCTAGAGACATCATTATATCAGCAGCGGACTCCATTCCTTCATGTTGCTGTTGCAACACGTCGGAGATAGTGGCTATAATATAACATTTTGCCATATCATCAGAAGTCTTCCACTGCTCATACTCATCTCTTTGCATCACATTAGATTCATTATTAGGAAGGGGTGGTTTAGGAGTGGTCAGAACAAACTTATGTTTTTCACTTTGCAGCAACAACCCAATTTTCCTTTTCCATGTTACGTAGTTATCTCCAGTTAAGGTGTTATCTTTCAGGATGTTCATAAGTGATGGGGTCATGATTTCTGATTAAAACAAAAACATATATAAGTAAATAATCATGATAATAGCACTTTTAAAAATTTATCTTGAATTAAAATAAATAATTCAATCATAAAAA
The DNA here is from genome assembly GCA_033220585.1 of Dipteronia sinensis. Taxonomy (NCBI): domain Eukaryota; kingdom Viridiplantae; phylum Streptophyta; class Magnoliopsida; order Sapindales; family Sapindaceae; genus Dipteronia; species Dipteronia sinensis. Next base: position 16,905,510 of record CM065638.1, on the reverse strand, counting down.
TTCAACGGTGATCCAACACCCATAAATATTACGCCTCCTTTGGGAGTTCGCACTATTTACTAGTTAGACTAGGTCCCACCTAATTGTTAACATAACAACCAGCGTTTTTAATTTTAGCCTTGTAATTTTTATTAACAAGAACTCTTGGGAGGATATTAATAAAATTACATTGAGTGTGTTACCAAGATATCGACCCTCAATTTTCTCTCACGAAAATCTCTCCTTGGGGAGTAGATTTCGTTTAAGTCAATTGTCTAGTCTATCCTTGTAAGGAAGTATATTGTTAAATTCCATTTATGGACGCCCCTTGGGGGGATTACCAAAAATAATAAAACTCAACTAATCTTGGAGGCCATAGGCGTTCTTGCACACCTTCTCGCACTCAATTATTTAAGGCGTGTGATTAAATCCCAAACAATGATTTTTACCAAGTTATCTAGATGCCAATTAGATACCTAAATCATTCAATGCATGTTCATACCAAAAGAGATATATGAGTGGCACTCCTATTCTAAAATGTCATGTTATCATACAACAACAAATATTGTAGTATTTAAGCAAAAATTAAATAGCAACAATTTTGGCCCATCCTAGAAAAGCAAGTAAATTACAATTGTTAGGAATACAGGATCTTCAGGTGGCCATCAACCATACGCTCATCCCTCGGCCTCCTCCCATGGACGTGCACAGCCCACAACCCCACAAAGGGGCTGCCTTGTGCAGCCCATAAGGCCACACAAGGCTGCCGTGCGCAGCCCACCAAGGATTGGGCTTGCCATGCGCAGCCCAATCCAGTCCTAGGGTGCGCACGGTGCTCGTTCTCGGTTACGGTTGCTTCATTTTGCTTCGTGTCTTCAAATTTTCAATACCCGAATACATTATATCATATTACGAATAAATTACTGCAGCAAATATTTTTTTTTATTTTACGGCAGTAAGATTTACAAAAAAAATACTGCACCTGATTACAAAAAAAAAATACTGCACTTATTTTACATACAAAAAAAATAAAACCCTAGCAACTACCAAGAAGGAATTATGGCGATGATAGACCACCCTTCTTGTTACAAATCCGAAACAAAAATTACATTGAAATTCTAGGACCAAAATCGAGCAATAACAATTCACTTTATAAAACATATATAAATCCATACATTCAACATGTAATTATATATGCGAATACCTAGAGTGCCATCTCTTTCTAAAACATGTATAATCACAATAAAAAAAGAAATAGATTCAAATATATATATATATGTTAATTAAGGAAAAGGTACAACCAAGGCTCTGATACCAATTTTAGGGAAAAATCAATATAAAACGCAGCGGAAGAAACGAAAATAGATTTCGTATCGTTTTAAAATATTTCTCAAAGTTGAACCTTAACCTTTTAATTAATTAAACTCAAATATATACGGTTAGAGTTAAATACCTCTTGACGCGTGATCCGATTGACTTACGTCGATTGGTAATCCGCAAAATCTTTTCCGATGCCCGTGAACAGTACCCGTGTGAACAGTGATTGTGAACAGTACCGCGTGAACAGTGATCGTGAACAGTACCCCGTGAACAGTGATCGTGACAAAATACCGCGAGATCTTCCAATCCAAACACGTACGTGAATCACCTAGGAGCGTGGTCTCCCTTTTTCTTTGAATTACAAACCTGAGAATGGATGAACAAAGTTTTCTTTTTCTTTTTCTTTTGTAAGTCACAAAACAATCAAAAGAAGACAAAAATTATTCCGGTCACTTTTGAGTTCTCAATCTAATGATCGAAACTCGCGTGAACCTAATTCGATGTTGTACACACAAGCTTATTGATGAACAAGCAATCAGTGTACTATCAAAGAATAATCTCTTCTCTCTTTTATGTTTTTTTTAGAATAAAAATTATTCTTTTCTATGAATTGAGAAGAGGAAGAAAAATTGAATCATTCAATCAACTATTGTGGCCGAATTCTATATGTGGTATTATATAGGTGGCCGAAATTTTGCTTCCTCTTCTCTTTAGGATTGTCGAAATCTTCCTCTAAATGGACTAGGGTTGCCGCAAATCACATACCAAAAAGAGTTTGTGTTGCACCCTAATTTCCATCAACCTTTAGACTTCAAAACCTAATCCAACTCATAGATATTTTTATTCTTTTATTGACTAAATAAAAAGACTTCTTATTTGATAAAATAAATAAAATTAATTATTTATTTTCTTATCAAACAAGTCTTTTACTTTTAATATACTACTACCAATAGTATAACTTTAGGAAATATATTTCCTGATCAGAAAAAGATTTGTTTCTTAATTAAACAATTAATTAATAAATTAACTAATTCTTATTTAATTAAAACAATGAAACAAAATAATATATTAGGTTAATATATACACCTTGCCGCCCCACTTATATAAATGGGCCATATATTATTTTCTTATTTGATTTAATCCATTGGACTTTAAATAAAAGCCAACATGTGAACCAGACCCATTCTTACTAAAAGAATCAAGCCCACATGTCTCCTTTTAATATATTAATATAATAGTGCAGCCCATTAATTAAATAATAGACATATTATATTCTTGATATATTAAAAACAATTCTAGATGGACCCTAAAATCGGCCCGGTAGAATATATCAAATGATCCATGCAAATACGTGTGGATTGGGGATCTTGGCAGGCTATCTAAATTTAAACTTCAATAGACACAACCTAATCACAATCAACAAATGATTCACTTAGGTCCAATCTATTAATTTTAACTCATTCCACTAAAGAGCTAAAATTGAACTCTTAAATAAAGATAGAATAAGGAGATGTTTCTCATTCATACCCTAGACAATCTTATAGGAGATGGTGTATCCTCGTGAATAATATCAGTGATAGCCAAGAGCTCATAGACCGCCTATAGCTCTCCAAGTTTCCATATTTCCTCATATGACCACATTTTGAACTTGGATACTTTGACTTGTCTAGAAGCCATGTTTTCAATAATCATTATTGAAAACTCAACATTGAGATTTAATATCCAATACCTCAAAACATCCATATGATGATATTATACTCTCATTTAATAAATGGAGCCACGATGTCCATATCTATAAATGAAGTCCTCTATCGATTAACAAATGTATACCACCAAACTATAGAGGATAGACTATGCTATATAATCGTACTCATTGATAGCTCTAATGATAACACTTGCAACCATAAGTACATCATTTATCTCAGGATTAAGATAGACTCTCCGATTGTCCTCTTTAATGAAAAGACTTATATCTAGTGACGGTTCTAGATAAAGTATTTCATTGTGATCCAGTTCAATGCACCTAGTGCACTAGATTCTTTTACTCGAAAACCTTTCGATGATTTTAGACTCATCATATTCATTTGATCCCACTCAAATGCTAGTAAAAGAATTCTACAACCTTAACAAGATAGAGGTGCCCAACCTTTAACTTAAGTTGTGAACGTTATTCAAGACTAACTAAAGAATTGTGTCTACCTTATACATATCCGGATGTACGAACAATTCTTCATGTCTCATAGTCTTTTGACCTTATGATTATTTACCTTGACAATTATAATAATAAATGCTATAAGTAATTGTAAGAATCAGAATTCACTTTATTAATATGAGAAGATTGTCAATTACAATATTACACTCTTGCCATTGAGCATAATCCTAACATCATGGACCATGAATCTGAGAAATTTCTCAGCTGCAACAGTGAAGGCGCACTTATCAGGATTCAATCACATCTGATTCTTTTTTATTATCTGGAACGTCTGACGGAGATGGTCATGGTGATGATCAGCTACCTGAGACTTCATGATCATATCATCGATGTATACTTCCATCGTCTTCCCTATCAGTCTCTTGAACAATCGGTTGACCAGACGATGGTAGGTAGCCCCAGCGTTTTTGAGCCCGAAGGGCATGACCCTATAACAGTACAGGCCTTGACCGGTTATGAAACTGGTTTTATCCTGGTCAGTCGGGTGCATCATTATCTGGTTATATCCTGAGAAGGCATCCATAAAACTCTAGAGCTTGTTACCCGCGGTTGAATCTACCAGTTGGTCGATTTTCGGTAACGGGAAGCTATCTTTCGGGCAGGCACGGTTGAGGTCTGTATAATCAACACACATGCGCTACTTCCAGTTCACCATGGTCACCACAACTACGTTGGCGATCCATTCAGGGTACCGAGACTCCCTGATGAATTCTGCATTTAGCAGTTTGTTCACATCTTCTTGTACTGCAGCATTTCTTGCCTGGTTAAAATGCCTTCTCTTTTGCTTAACAGGCTTGAAGGTGGGATCTACCGCTAACCTGTGAGTTGCTAAAGCAACAGGTATCCCTAGCATCTTCTCATGGCTCAATGCAAAGATGTCATTATATTCTCGTAAGAGCTTTATCATACCCTCCTTCACTTTCGCCTCCAATGTTGAACCTATCCTGACTACCTTGGAAAGATCGGCCTCCCTGATAGGTATCTCTTCTAAATCCTCTGTGGGATGGCCACTGGCCTATCCCTTCTGTTCCTCCTCCCTGATCTCTATATCGGGGAGGTCTGACGTTGATCTCCCCTTGACTGAGTTAATTTCATCTTCAAAACCTTCCTCCAAAGACTGGTGATCTTGATTAGTGGTTGTTTGCACACACTACTGGGTTGGTTGATACTGCATAACACTTACGAGCAGCCTTCTGATCCCCCCGTATTTCACCCACTTTGTCTCCCACTGGGAATTTCGGGACGTTATGGTATATTGACAGGACCCCTTTAAGGGCAGACAAGTAGGGCCTTCCCATTATAGCATTGTAGGCGGACAGGGTGTCTACCACAACGAAGTCTGTCATTAGGTTCTACTGGAGTGGCGCTGGTCCCACTATTACTGGTAGGATCATAGACCCGGTGGGAATTAACGAGTCCCCCGTGAACCCGTACAATAGGGTGGTACAGCTTTTGTAACAAGGTCTCTTTAGATTGAATTGCTCCAAAGCACTCTTGAAGAGAATATCAACGCTGCTACCTATGTCAATCAACACACGGTGGACCAAGTTATTGGCTATTTGAACAGTGATGATCATAGGATCATCATGAGGCTGGACGGTGTTAAATACGTCCTCTTCTGTGAAGACTGATCTGTGCAACAGGTGGTGACCGAGGTCATCCTCTGGTAACCTTGAGAACATTCTGGCATGCTTCTACTCTAGGAATTTTTCTGGCATGGTTCTTTCGAGCATTGTTGGAGGTTCCTGCCAAGGTGGGACCTCCACTGATGGTATTGACAATGTGAATCTGCTCCATCAGATCCTTCCCTTTTGCTTTCCTTCCTTCTTCATATGGTTTAATATCAGCCTACACCTCCTTTCCAGTGCATATGTTGTCACGTACCTGTTGGAGGAATTCCTCCAGGCAACCTCCCCTAACCAAGGCTTCAATCAGGTTCCGTAGACTATAGCATTTTGAGGTATTATGACCTACATCCTCGTGGAAGTCACAATACTTGTAGCGGTTCCGTTGATCGACTGGTGCCTTTATTGGACCCGGCTTCCTGAGTAGTCCTTTGTCACGGATGGCGAGGTAAATAGTCTCGCGAGATGCGTTCAAGGGGGTGTAATGGGAGTACCCCCTTTCCTCTCTATCTATCTGCACTACCTCCTTGGATGGGGGAGTAGCTCTGGGCAAAGTCCGCCTAGCTGGGTACCGGTCCTGTGGAGGTTGATAGGGTAGCGACCGATATGTAGATTTGTAGGGAGGCTTGTTCTGATTTTTCTGAACGAGTGCAGGCTTGGGCGCCTCCTTCTTTTGGCACTTAGCAGTTCTCATATCATCATGCTCCATCTTAACTCAGAGCTGTTCATCTATCTCGACCTGCTCTAGAGCTCGATTGTAGGCCTCCTGGTAGGTCTCCGGGGGATGCTTTGCGAAAGATCTGAACAGTTTGCCTGCTCAAAGATTCCTTTTCAAATTGGCCAAGGTTTCCTTTTCCGTGAAGACTCCCATCTGGATCACTTCTTTATGGAATCTCTCCACGTAGGATCTGAACGATTCCCCCCGATCCTGGATCACGTATTGAAGGTAAATAGGATCTTTGGGGTGAGGTTCTATGCCCTAAAACTGAGCACAGAAATCAGTCGTTAATTTTATGAACTAATCAACGCTTCCCGCTGGTAGCTTCCTGAACCATGTCTTGGCCTAGTCCGTCAGTATGGTTGGAAACATTCTGCACATAGTGGCCCTAGTAGCATTCTGAACCTCTATCTGGTGAACAAAGCTTTCTAGGTGGCTCAGGGGGTCCTCAGTCCTAGAATATTTGTTTGTTGGCATCTTGAATTTTGGAGGTAATTCTGCCTCATTGATCCTCCTAGAGAAGGGAGCATTCATCTCTCCCAAGGGGTCTTTTCAGTTTTCCCGGTGCTTGCCCTTCTTCACCTCCTGGATTTCTTTTGCCATTCTGGGGACCTGGTCCTAGAGACCTTTTTCACCATCGTTCCCAGATTCCACCTCAGAATCTTTATCGTCAGGCCCTTCCGATGTCGTAGAAACTTCATCCTGATTCTCTCCCTAGGGAGGATCTTCTCCAGGGCCCTTGTTGCTACCTCTCACCACTGAATGACGGCGTTCCCTGGTCATTTCCTGATGAGGCTGTCTAGAATAGGCCACTGGTTGAGCTAGGTGGTGGTACTCTCTGGGCGGGAGGTCGATGGTGGATCTTGCAAGCCTGGCTTGGTAACCTGTAGGAAATCCTGGAACCTGGGGCATGGGCCCAAGTCTGTCATGGACCGATGGTGCTGGGGGCATGGGCCTGAGTCTATCAAGGACTGGTATAGGAGGTGGTGGTCCTAACCTGTCGAAGGGAGGTATCCTGGTACCTTGCCGATTGGCATCTCCCCTAGGATCCGGTACCGTAGGCTGACTGGTACTGCCTTCGGTGACCATTGAGAGGTGAATGCTCTCTATAAAGGCCGTGACCTATTGGTCTAGATTGGCAGGTCCAGCTGCTGGGGTAGCAGGTACCTAGGGGGTAATCCGTGCGGTAGCTGACGGCTTCGAGGCGGGTTTGCGACCCTTTCCTCCATTCTTCTGCTTCTGACCCTTTTAGGTTGAAGCGTTTGATTGATGTCCTGACGGGCCAGGATGATCTTGAGAGAATCAAAGCTTCATTTTGATGATAAGACAAGAAAACGAGGCACACATTTTGATGAGGGTGTGGTGATTTCCCACAGACGGTGCCAAAAAGTGTAAACAGAAAAATCACTCAGGGAGCAAAATCTCAGTTGACAGCCTCACCCACTACCGGTAGCCATTAGCAGGATAGGTACCTTCGGTACCGCGATCCTTCCTCGTTATGTAAATAAGAAGCAATATAGGAAAGATCGAGGAGATATGAAATAACACTGTTTTATTCAAGAATATTACAACGAAGTTATACAGTATACTCTCTTCTCTCATTTTTCACTCTCTTACACAGGGTAGTGGTGGAGAAAACGTATATGTCGACAAGTGGATATTTTCTCCCAATGAGCGTTAATGGACTCTCACGGGCCTCGAAGAATTTCACAGGGGAACTCCACCAAAAAACAACTCTCTCTCTATCTTTGGCGATCTTAGTCTTCAGAAAAAACCCCTCTTCTGTCTACCTTTCAATGCTGTATATATAGCTCTTCAAAGAATCCCCATGAAATCCGGTTCCTTTAATGAGGATTTTTGAATGTCCTTTTTTCAAGCGTTGAAAGGCATTTGCGTGGAGCTAAAGGCGAGGGATTTGATCTCGTTAATTATTGTCGAATCCGAATTCTAATCAAGTCTCATTAATGGCGCTTTATTTCGACGATGAAGTCAACTTTCCTTCTTCATGGAGCTTGGAGGGAAACTCTTATTCTGAATTCTTTGGTAGGACGAAGTGCTGGTATAACACTAGGATCTTACCGGCATGGAGCTTGTTCGGTCTCTTGATAGAGTGGCGCTTGTGTCTTCGCGGTCATCTTTGTGTTGCTTTACAGGCAAGGTACTTGCCTTGGAAGGGCTCCGGATATATACATAGAGGTACTATGTAGCAGGTGGAAGTCGAGGTAGTACCACGGCGGACATCGGGGTACCGGGTACCTTGATTGATGTCGAGGCACTTGAAAAGTGCTAGGTGTATGATCTACCATTGTACTGGTCTTGAGTTGATATCGGGAGCTTCAGTAGGGCGAGGTATGTACCTTCGTTAGCTCGCGGTACTAGTGCTCTCTCTGGATAGATAGGTAATCGAGCTCATGGCCTTACCAAGTATCGGATCCATCTAGGTAGTGGTATTGACCTTGCTGGTCACCCGGAAGCTAGGAATGGCGTCCAATGGGTTGATACTAGTTGGAAAATTCTCCTTTGGTCCCTTGCCAAAAATCCCTGTTAACAAGTTCGATTGCCTCAAATATCAAATTTTCGGGGGGCACGCTTTACGAAGCTATCCTTTCCCATACACCGAATGTTGTGTCCCATTAATGACCTTATCCTCTCGATCCCGATACCCGATCTCTCCTTCTATAAATACCTCTATCTGCTTGACAGTTCTTCATACTACCTCTTTACTCTTTTAGTGGAGCAACAAATCCCAGCAGATCGATCAATGATCGTCGTGTTAGTTAACACTGTTGGAGGAAGAGGAGATGTAAGTTCTGTGACTGGCAGGATGCTTGGTATTATGGATAGAATAGTACGAGATGGACTTGATTACCAGGGAATCATAACTGGTTGTGATTTCTTGGATCAAGTAGAACAGTGGATCACGGCGCTGCACCCTTGCCAATGGTGTAGACATCACCTAGGTAGGCCGCAGCTTCGTATCCAGTTGCATCTTGAATATGGAGGGTTTCAAGGTTATCCTCCTATGTTTGATGACTCCAACACGGCCTCTGTTCCTACCTTCGGGGGTCGCGATAGTAACGATGACATCTGTCTTGGTAGAGATCAGTGTCGCTATGAGGGCAGGTCAAGAAAGTAAGCAGGAAGCCGAAAAGGAAACTGGCATGTCTGAGCCTCCAATTTACTTCCTATTATTTTTCTTTCTTGTATCTTTTATGTAGCCTGAAGTAAGGTTTAGGCTCCCTAATTTGATCAATGAAGAAACCTCCCTTTCTTTTTATTCTTACTGATTGAATTTAGTTGCACGCTTCTAATAGAGATGCAAATTTGAGTAAAAGTCCCCAGCATAAATGTGACTTAACCAATATCTGGTAACAAAAAAACCTGACGGTATACCGTGGCTCATAGCCAGTTCAATGATCTCTTGATTAACCCTATCTGGGAAAAACCTGGGTACCGGGCATTCTTGTTTTGAGAATCCTGGTTCGCTGTTGGTCATGCTCGTGACTCATGGTATCTAGCCTTCCTGTTCCGGGAAATCTAGGTACCTGGTTGACAACGCTGGTGAGTAAACTTGACAAATTCAGGTACCTCGTATTCCTGTTCGAGGAATCTTGGTTCCTTGATGACAGTGAATGTACTGGTGAACAATCTTACAATCTAGGTACCTTGCATTCCTATTCTGGGAATCTTGGTACCATGGCGAATAATCTAGAAAATATAGGTACCTTGCATTCCTGTTTACAGGGATCTCGGTACCTCGGCGAATAATCTTGTACCTAGCCTTACTATTTCAAGGACTGTTTCAAGGAAACTAGGTCTATAGGTGAATATTCTGGCGAATCTGGGCACCTCGCATTCTTGTTTGTAGGAATCTTGGTTCCTTGGCGAACAAATTTGGCAAATCCAGGTACCTTGCATTCTTGTTCTTAGGAATCTTGGTACCGTGGCGAACAAATCTGGCGAATTTGGGTACCTCGCATTCCTGTTCTTAGAAATCTTGGTACCACGGCGAACATGATGGAGAACGTGTTGGCAAGAAGATCCTGGTAAGCGACTAAGGCAACTTTAACACCAGGTCTTTCTCAGCGGGAGGTCGTACCAGGCCAAGGCCTAAAATCTAGCAGGCAACTATGCTCTTACATACCGAATCCTTCCTAGCAGTGGGTGGCACCCGGCCAAGGCAGCAGGAAAGCCATATGGTCCTTTCTGATCTTGAGGAGATCATTAGCGGAGATAAGGCGATCATACTGGCAACAAGATCCTGGTAGGCAACTAAGGCCACTTTAGCACCAAGTCTTTCTTAGCGGGGGGTGGTACCCGGCCAAGGCCTTGATCTGGCAGGCAACTATGCACTTATTATCCAGACCCTTCTCAGCAGGGGGTGGTGCCCGGCCGAGGTTTGATCTGTCGGGCAACTATGCTCTTACATACCAAATCCTTCCTAGCGAGGGGTAGTGCCCGGCCAGGGCATTAGAAACGCCATATGGCTTATCCTGGTCTCGAGGAGATCCTCCTAGAGAGATTAATCCGGTCCAGGGCATTAGGAGCGCTGTGTAGCTCTCTTGGTTTCACTGCGATCCTCCTGGATGGATTTATCCGGTCCAGGGCATCAGGAGTGCTATGTAGTTCTTCTAGTTTTAAGGCGATGTTAAGGCAATGATCATGATGGATTCAATTGGTGACATAAAGTAGATAGATGTAGATAAACGTAGACCAAGGTAGATGGAGAAAGAAACCTTCTTTATGGATGAAAAAAAAGAATACAAGCACTCACGATTACTCTCATCTTATAATATTCGTTTCTGGCGATCCTGACTGATTTCTACTGCTTGGCTTATGGGTAGAATCTCTTGAGGTGATCAGCATTCCAAGTGTGGTCTACAGAATGTCCATTCATATCGTCCAACTTGTAGGCCCCACCCTGGATCACTACTCCAATTAGGTAAGGACCTTCCCAATTAGGTGACAGTACCCCGTCCGACCTCTTCTGGGTATTCTGAGTAACCTTCCTGAGAACCAAGTCCCCTTCCTTAAAGCTTCGGTTCCTGACTTTCCTGTTGAAATAGCGGGCAATTCAGCTTTGGTAGAGTGCTACCTTTTCCGCAACCCTGTCCTGTTTCTCTTCAAGGAGGTCTATGTTAGCTATTAATTTATCCTCGTTTCCTATTGGGTCAAAGTGTTGAACCCGGAAGGAAGTGAGCTTATGTTCGATAGGAAAGACAGCTTCTACCCCGAAAGCTAGTGAGTAGGGGGTCTCTTCAGTAGCGGTCCTTTTGGTGGTACGGTAAGCCCAAAGCACCCTTGAGAGCCCATCTGCCCATCTACCCTTCTTTTGCTGGAGATTCTTTTTCAAGAGCCTCTTGATAGTTTTGTTTGTGGCTTTTACCAGGCCGTTAGTCCGAGGGTGAGCTACTGATGCAAAGCGAAGCTCAATCTCCAATTTCTCTTAGAATTCCTAGAACCTGATATTATCAAATTGCTTACCCATATCTGTGATGATGACGATCGAGGTCCCAAACCGGGAAACTACATTTTTCTTGACGAATTTTATTATATTTACTTCAGTAATTCTGGAGAGGTGTTCAGCTTCCACCCACCCGGTGAAATAATCAATAGCCACGATCGCATGCTTCTGCTAACCTGGCACGGTTGAGAGAGGTCCAATCAGATCTACTCCCCAGAAGGCAAATGGATAAGGAGAGTTGATAGAAGATAGTCGTTCTGGAGGTAAATGGTGTAGGTTGGCCGTTTTCTGACATGGTTCACAAGACTGCACGAACTGCCTCGCATCACAGTGCAAGGTTAGCCAGAAATATCCCATGCGCAATACTGGTAAGCTAGCGCTTCTCCCATGGTATGATTTCTACAGTCCCCTGAATGCACTTCTCTTAGTGCCCAGTTCACATCATTGGGATGTAGGCATCTAAGCAAGGGGAGTGACCTTCCTCTGTGGTAAAGGTGTCCCTCTACCAAGCAGTACCGGACCAAGGTTCTCTTGACCTTGCCAGCTTGATCAGGGTTTTTAGGAAGCCTTCCTGATTGAAGATAGTCCACGATGGGATCCATCCAGCATGGAAGTCGTTCCACGGGGTTGACTTCCTTGACTTCAGCTATGCTTGATGTAGTGATTATCTGAAGGGGTACTCCTTTTGGAAATGCTTGTCCTCCACTTGCAGCTATCTTGACTAGGACGTTAGCTTGATGATTATGCTGCCTAGGTATCTGCTCGATCCTGAAACCTTTGAAATGGGGCAACAGCTCCTGGACCTTTTCAAGGTAGGTTGCCATGTTATCCCCCTTAGCCTGGTATAGACATGTTATCTAGTTAACTACCAGTTGCGAGTAGTATTTGGCAAGGAGGTAACCAACTCCTAGCTCTACTGTTGTTCTCATTCCTGCTAACAAGGCTTCATATTCAGCTTCGTTGTTGGTGGTGCTAAACTTGAATCTAAAACAGTGATAGCACTCGATTTTTTTCTAGGTTAGTTAGAATGATCCCACCTCTGCTTCCTGCTTGATTGGATGCCCCATCGGTATATAAGATCCAGACTTCTCGATTGATAGGCCAATCTGTAGGCTCTTGCTCCTTCTGAGGAGATTGATCCAAGCTCGGGGTTGCACCATGATTAGGGATTGCACTGAGTTCTACCACGAAATCCACCAAAGCCTGGGCCTTGATGGTAGTTTTGGCTTTATATTTGATGTCGAACTGGGTGAGCTTGAGGGCCCACAACACAAGCCTTCACGATACGTCCGACCTTTGGAGAAATTGACGTAGAGGTTGATCAGTGACTACTGCGATTGTGTGAGCAAGGAAATAAGGGCAGAGCTTCTTGGCAGCAACTACCAATGCAAAGGCGAGTTTCTCCGGGAGATTGTAATTCTTTTCTAACTTGGTTAGAGCGCGGCTCACATAGCAAACATGATGGCTTTGAACTTCTCCAGGTTTGCTTCGATTCCCTTTTCATGGACCATAAACCCAAGGAATTTCTAGGCTGTAACCCCGAAGGCACACTTGGCAGGGTTTAAACGCATCTGATTTTTTCTGACAATCTGAAAAGTTTGACTGAGATGATCTTGCTGCTGCTCAGCTACCTGGGACTTAATGATCATGTCATTAATGTATACCTCCATTGACTTCCCTATTTACTCTCTGAACAAATGATTGACTAGGCATTGGTAGGTAGCCCCTGCATTTTTGAGCCCGAAGGGCATAACCTTGTAACAGTATAAGCTTTGTCCAGTTATGAAGCTTGTTTTATTCTGATCAGTAGGGTGCATCATAATCTGGTTGTACCCCGAGAAGGCATCCATAAAGATTAGGAGTTTGTTACTTGTGGTCGGATCAACCAGCTGATCGATTTTTGGTAACGGGAAACTATCCTTCGGATAGGCGCGGTTGAGATCAGTGTAGTTAACGCACATGCATCACTTCCCGTTTGCTTTGGTCACCATGACTACATTGGCAGTTCACTCGGGGTACCGAGACTCCCTGATGAATTTTGCCTTTAATAGTTTGTTTACCTCCCCTTGTACCTCGACCTTTCTCTCTTGGTTGAAATGCCTTTTCTTATGTTTGACTGGCTTGAAGGTGGGATCTACCACCAACCTGTGAGCTGCTAAGGTAACCGGTATCCCTGGCATCTCCTCATGACTCCATGCAAAGATGTCATTATACTCTTGTAAGAGCCTTACCGGATCTTCCTTCACTCCCGCCTCTAATGTTGAACCTATCATGACTGTCTTGGAAGGGTCATCCTTCCTAATAGATATTTCCTCCAACTCGTCTTCAGAATGACTGTTTGCCTATTCTTTGTCTTCTTCTTCCCTGGCCTCTATACCTGTGGACTCTACCTCAGGCTCCTTTTCTACTGAATTCGTTTCGCCTTCAAAATCTTCCTCTGAGAACTGTTGGTCTTGATTAATGGTTATCTGTACACATTGCTTAGCCATCGTTGTTGGGTTGGTAGACACTGCATAGCACTTACGTGCAGCCTACTGGTCCCCTCGCACTTCGCCCACCTTGTCTCTACTAGGAATTTCAGGACATTATGGTATATCGATAGGTCCCCCTTAAGGGCAGACAGGTAAGGTCTTCCCAAGATGGCGTTGTAGGTGGACGGGGTGTCTACCACAACGAAGTCTGTCATCAGGTTTTACTGGAGCGGCACTGTCCCTACTATGACTGGTAGGATTTTAGATCCGGTGGGAATCAGCGAGTCTCCTCTGAACCCGTATAATGGGGTAGTGCAGCTGTTGTAACAAGGTCTCTTTAAGTTGAATTGCTCTAAAGCACTCTTGAAGAGAATATCAACGCTGCTACATGTGTCAATCAAGATGCGATGGACTAAATTGTTAGTTATTTGCACAGTGATGACCATGGGATTGTTATGGGGTTGCACGGTGTTGTACACGTCCTCTTTTGTGAAGATAATCTGTACAGCAGGAGGAGACCAGGGTGATCCCCTGGTAACCTTAAAGACATTTTACCCCGCTTCCACCCTGGGCACTTTCCTAGCATGGTTCTTTCGAGAATTGTTGAAGGTTCATGCTAGGGTGGGACCCCTACTGATTATCTTGACTATGTGGATCTGCTCCATCAGATCCTTCCCTTTTGCTTTCTTTCCTTCTTCAAACGCTTTAATGTCTGCTTGCACCTTCTTCCCGATGCGAATGTTATGGCGTACTTGTTTGAGGAATTCCTCCAAGAAACCTCCCCTCACCATGACTTCATTGTTGTTCCGCAGACTATAGCATTCTAAGGTATTATGACCTACATCATCGTGAAGTCACAATACTTGTAGCGGTTCCGTTGATCGACTGGTGCCTTTATTGGACCTGGCTTCCTAAGCAGTCCTTTGTCACGGATGGCGAGGTAAATAGTCTCACGGGATGCATTCAGGGGGGGTGTAGTGGGAGTACCCATTTCCTCTCTATCTACCCGCGCTACCTCTTTGGGTGAAGGTGTAGCTCTGGGTGGAGTCCGCCTAACTGGGTATCGGTTCCGTGGAGGCTTGTAGGGTGGTGACCGATACGTAGACTTACTGGGAGGTTTGTTCTGATTTTTCTGAACTGGTGCAGGCTTGGGCACCTCCTTCTTTTGGCACTTGACAGTTCTCATATCATCGTGCTCCATCTTAACTCGGAGCTGTTCATCTATTTCCACCTGCTCTAGAGCTCTATCGTAGGCCTTCAGGTAGGTCTCCGGGGATGCTTGGCAAAGGATCTGAATAGCCTGCCTGCCCATAGATTTCTTCTAAAATTTGCCAAGGTCTCCTTCTCCGTGAAGACCCCCATCTAAATTACTTCTTTGTGGAATCTCTCCACGTAGGCTCTGAGTGATTCACCCGGCTCCTGGATCATGTATTGGAGGTGAATGGGATCCTTAGAGCCAGGTTTGATGCCTTGAAACTGAGCACAAAAGTCAGTAGTCAACTTGGAGAATGAGTCAACGCTCTCTGCTGGTAGTTTCCTGAACCATGTCTTGGCATAGTCCGTTAGCATGGTAGGGAACATTCTGCATATGGCGGCCCTGGTAGCATTCTGGACCTCCATCTGGTGAACAAAACTTTCTAGATGGCTCCGAGGATCCTCGGTCCTAGAATATTTTTCGGTTGGCATCTTGAACTTGGGAGGTAGTTCTGCCTCTTTTATCCACCTAGAGAAAGGAGCATTCATCTCTCCCAATAGGTCTTTCTGGTTTTTCTGGTGCTTGCCCTTTTTCAACTCCTAGATATCTTTCGCCATTCTGGCAACCTGGTCCCGGAGACGTTTGTTGCCATCATTCCCATATTCAACTTTAGAATCCCTGTCGTCAAACCCTTTCGATGTCGCAGAAGCTTCATCTTGGTTCTCTCCCTGGGGAGGGTCTTCTCCGGTGCCCTTGTTGCTACCTCCTGCCATTGAACGAGGGCGCCTCCAGGTCGCTTCCTGTTGGGGATGTCTAGAAAAAGCTTCTGGTTGGACCAGGTGGTTGCGCTCTCTCGGCGTGAGAGCGATGGCGGATCTAACGCGCCAGGGTTGATAACCTGCAGGTTGCCCTGGAACCGAAGGCATGATCCCGAGTCTATCATGGACCGATGGTACGGGGGGCATGAGCCCAAGTCTGTCATGGACCGGTACGGGAGGTGGTGGTCCCAACCTTCGAAGGGAGGTACCCTGGTACCTTGACGATTGGCATCTCCCCTAGGATCTGGTACTGCGGGCTGACTGGAACTACCTTCAGTGACCATTCGGAGGCGAATGCTTTCTATGAAGGCCGCAACTTGTTGGTTTAAATTGGTAGGTCCAGCTGCCAGGGTAAAAGGTTTCCTGGGTGTAACGTGCGCTGTAGCTGATGGCTTTGAGGCGGGTTTGTGACCCTTTCCCCCTTTTCTTTGGCTTCTGACCCTTTCGGGTTGAAGCGTTTGACTACTGTCCCGACAGGTCGGGATGATTCTGAGAGGATCGGAGCTTTATTATGATAAGATAGTAAGAAAACGAGACACACTGGCTTTCTTTTGAGGGTGTAGTATTTCCCACAGACGGCGCCAAAAAGTGTTAACTGAAAAATCTTCTCGGGTAGCAAAATTTCAATTAACACCCTCGTCCCCTACCGGTAGGTGGTAGCGGGATAGGTACCTTGGGTACCGGGGTCCCTTCCTATGCTGAAGATCGATACGGACAAGTATGAAGGAACCAAGGAGATGTAAGTAAATACAGTTTTATTGAACAGAAACTTGTATAATGGTTACAATACTCATTCTCTACTCTCTCTCACACAAAATTGGGATGGAGAATGCCGTTTATGTCGATAAGTGGATATATCTTTCCAATGATCATCAATGGACTCTCACTGGCATCAGAGAATTCAAAAGAAATTCTTTTGGGAATTAATCTCTCTGTCCTTTGTGATGGCGAAACAAATCCTCTCCTTCTTTACTCTTCAAAGCTATATATATAGTACTCTAAAAAATCCCCTCAAAATCCGGTTGCATTCATGAGGATTGTTGAGAGTCCTATTTTAAGCGTTGAAAGGCATTGTGTGGGGCTGAAGGCGCGGGATTTGATCCTGTTAATCACTGTCGAATTCAAATTCTGATTTGGTTGACCATTTGGTCTCATTAATGGCTCTTCATTTTGGCGATGGAGTCAACTTTCCTTCTTCGTGGAGCTTGGAGGGAAACTCTGATTCTGAACTTTGGCGGAATGAGATATCAGTCTGATCCTACTGTTATGGAGCTTGCTCTACTTCTTGCTAGAGTGGTGCTTATGTCTTCACGATCACCTTCATATTGTTTGGCAGGTAACGTACCTGCCCTGGATGGGCTCCGAAATGATATCGAGGTACTAGGTACCAGGTGGAAGTCGAGGTAGTATTAAGGCGGGTATCGCGATACCGGGTACCTTAGTTGATGTCGAAGGACTTGCTGGGCGCTGGGCACGCAGGTTACCACTGTACTTGTCCTTGGTCGGTATTAGGGGCTTCAATAAATGTGTGGTGCACCCCTTCGTTAGTTCGCGGTACTGGTAGTCTATCTAGGTAGATATGTAATCGAGGTAGATAGGTAATCGAGGTCCTTACTTTATCCAGTATCAACCCCATCTAGGTAGTGGCACTGAACTAGCTGGTCACCCAGAAGCAGGGACTGGCTTCTATCAGGTCGATACTAGTTGGAAAATTCTCCTTTGATCCCTTGCCAAAATACCTTGTTAACAGATTTGCATCTCAACATCTAATTAAGTATTTAGTGTCTTGTCTTGCACTCTATTACATTCAGAATATTCATATATTCACTTAGAATTTTTTTTATCTCTTCTATGAGTTAAGTCTTGTGACTACTAGGGGTAGTGCACATGCAAGTGAAGTCTTGCAACCAAGGTGTGGTTGGCAAGCAAAGTGATCAAGAATTCACTATAAAGGCCCGTTGGGGAGTAGTGGTGGGTTAGTAACCGAGAACGGTGTGACTAGAGGTCAACCTAGGTTGTAAACATCATTACAATAGTGGATTTAAGGATCGGAGTGGCTAAGTGGTTAGCCCGTGGTTTTTTCCTTTTTTAAGGATTTCCATATAAAAATCAAGTGTCATTTAATTTCCGCACTTTACTTGATTTTTATTATTGGTTGAATTGGGTTTTGCTTGTGTTAACAGTCATTTTTGACAGGGGTCCAAAGAAGAATTTTCCATCCGGCAGGTACCTGGTAGGACCTAGATCGGGACCGATACCTAGATACCGGGGATACTGTACACCATGAACCAGAAAGAAGTCAGTACCACGTCTCACAGTCTACCAGGTACCAAGCAAGGCTATACCATGATACCTCCTACCTAGTTCCTAGGTACCACGATACCTCCTACCTGGTACCTAGGTACCGCGACATCTACCTGGTACCCAAGTACCGTGATATAAGTGCAGGATCTAACCAGAATGTATATCGTACCCGCCAAGTAAGAAGAATGGAACCAGGAAGAGGCACCAGCATGCTAGAACAAGGGCCACGCCAGTAAGTACTCTGGTACACCAACATACCATACCACCGGGATATAGAGTCAGAATTCTCCTTCAAGAAACGTAAAAGAGAAAGTTGACCTCTCTAGTAATTAATGGAGATAATCAACACCATTGATGAGGGAATCAGTCAACTCCATTAATGGCCATTCAAAGCCTCATTAATGAGAAGACCAGTAAACTCTTTAATGGCCATTCACAACGCCATTAATGAGGGAGTCAACTTCATTAATGAAGATAATCAGACTTCATTAATGAGAAGATATTCAACTCATTAATATCGATAAACCAATGGAGTGGGCAACAAGGATGAACAGACATAAATATAACAAGCCACTCTCCAAGAAAAGGGTCGATTCCCCAATATTTCTCCAGTCGGACATTTCTCCAACGATGGGTTCGAACAATAGACACAGTCCAACAGTCCAATAGTCCTCTAGTATCTCCATGTCTTCGATCCCAGATTTCGCCTACTTCTCCACTAGGAATATGAGTTTGCCATCGCCTGGAGTGTAAAAGGGACCCTGCCCGAATTCCCTCTACACCATCATTGTATCGACTGCAATGTATGTCATTTTTTGCCATGAATGTACCGGTACCAAAAGGTACCCCTCTAACTGTGACCTACCAGGACTCATCTTGTATTAATGTAAGCTCTCCGGAGCACCTCTTGAGATATATATATAAATATAACGAAGGATCTTTCTCCCTTCCAATGGATACTGCCTGGGGGTTTTTCAGCATGTGATCGATCGTGATGCTTTTTCCCCCTAGATCAGTCCACCACTACTAAAAGGGTTGTCATTCTCCCATATATCTCCTTTTATGAATGCATGTATGCGTGCTAGGCATCAACCATGCTGGTCCTAGCTCTCA
Source organism: Dipteronia sinensis (assembly GCA_033220585.1). Lineage (NCBI taxonomy): Eukaryota > Viridiplantae > Streptophyta > Magnoliopsida > Sapindales > Sapindaceae > Dipteronia > Dipteronia sinensis. The sequence continues at coordinate 16,886,291 of CM065638.1, read as the reverse complement.
TGTACCTCTCCTGGCTCATTATCTAGCTCGGAGGAATATTAAAGACACCCAGAGAGGTAACTAGGTACCAGGATCAGAAACCAAGACCGGGTACCAGCCTATTGCACCAGATGGGAGGGATGATTGTTCTCCTACCACGGCATCTATCTCACTTTCACCTTACTAGAACCACGGTACGAAGTACCTACCCACCGGCTGCGACCTCCGGGGTAGCGGGTCGAGGGTGTTAATTGAAATTTAGCTCCTTAGGTTGATTTTTTTCGTTAACAGCTTGTTAATATTTACTAATCGAAAAAGTTGGTAATAATCAATCAACAACCCATTCACCCCCCCCCCCCCTATAGGTTGTTTAGACACAAGCTTGAGTTGTATTTTCATCGCCTAAACATGAACAATAAAGAAGTTTTTCTCCTACAAGTTCCTCTTTGGTATTACTTTCGCCTATGATCGTCTTAAGACCGGTAGAGCCACATTGCACTCCTGATGCCCTGGACGGCATCCAATATCTCCAGGAAGGGTCTGGTGCACAAATGGCCTTAGTTGCCTACCAGGTCAAGGATCCGGATTCGTGGCACTGGTTGCCCGCCTCATTCTCAAGACCAGAAGAGCCTATACGGTACTCCTAAAGCCTTGGACGAAACCCAATCATCTCTAAGAAGGACCTGGTGCTAAAGTGGTCTTAGTTGCCTACTAGGATTCCTCGCTTGAAAACCAGGACTCCTGGTATAGGATATTCGATACCCCTGGTTCATCTCCAAGAAGGACCTGGTGCTAAAGTGGCCTTAGTTGCCTACCAGGATTTTTTGCTTGAAGACCAGGACTTCTAGAGTAGGAATACTCGGTACCCTGGTTTATCTCCAAGAAGGACCTGGTGCTAAAATGGCCTTAGTTGTTGTTAACGGGGATTTTTGGCAAGGGACCAAAGGAGAATTTTCCAACTAGTATCAACCCGATAGACGCCAGTCCTAGCTTCCGGGTGACCAGCAAGGTCAATGCCACTACCTAGATGGATCCGATACTTGGTAAGGCCAAGACCTCGGTTACCTATCTATTTAGATAGAGCACTAGTACCGCGAGCCAACGAAGGTACATACCTCGCCCTACTGAAGCCCCGATATCAACTCAAGACCGGTATACTAGTAGATCGCACACCTAGCACCCCTCAAGTGCCTCGACATCAATCAAGGTACCCGGTACCCCGATACCCCGATGCCCGTCTTGGTACTACCTCGACTTCCACCTGGTACCTAGTACCTCGATGTATATATTCAGAGCCCCCCCTGCCCCAAGACAAGTACCTAGTCTACCAAGCAGTACGAAGATGATCGCGAAGATACAAGCACCAGTACGAAGATGATCGCGAAGATACAAGCGCCACTCCATCAAGAGACAGAACAAGCTCCATGTCGGTAAGATCCTACTGGTGTACCAGCACTTTGTCCTACCAAAGAATTCAGAACCAGAGTTTCCCTCTAAGCACCATGAAGAAGGAAAGTTGACTCCATCATTGAAATAAAGCGCCATTATTGAGTCTTGATTAAAATTCGAATTCGACAGTAATTAATGGGATCAAATCCCGCGCCTTTAGCTCCACGCAATGCCTTTCAACGCCTAAAAAAGGACACACGATAATCCTCATTAAAGGAACCGGATTTCATGGGATTCTTTGAAGAACTATATATACGGCGTTGAAGGGTAGACAATGAGGCTTTTTTCTAAAGACTAAGATCGCCAAAGACAGAGAGAAAGTTGTTTTCCAGTGGAATTCCCTTGTGAAATTCTCCGAAGCCTGTGAGAGTCCGTTGACGCTCATTGGGAGAAAATATCCACTTGTCGACATATATGTTTTCTCCACCGTCACCCTGTGTAAGAGAGTGAGAAATGAGAGAAGAGTGTAATATTGTAATTGACAATCTTTTCATATAAATAAAGTGATTTCTGATTCTGCAAAATCTTATAGCATTTATAATTATAATTGTCAAGGTAAATAATCATAAGGTCAAAAGACTATAAGATATGAAGAATGGTTTGTACATCCGGATATGTATGAGGTAGACACAATTCTTTAGTTAGTCTTGAATAACGTTCACAACTTAAGTTAAAGGTTGGGCACCACTATCTTGATAAATTTGTAGAATTCTTTTACTAGCATTTAGAGTGGGATCAAATGAGTTATGATGAGTCTAAAATCATCGAAAGGTTTTCGAGTAAAAGAATCTAGTGCACTGGGTGCATTGAACAGGATCACAATGAAATACTTTATCTAGAACCGTCACTAGATATAAGTCTTTTCATTATTAGGACAATCGGAGAGTCGATCTTAATCCTGAGATAAATGATGGACTTATGGTTGCAAATGTTATCATTTGAGCTATCAATGAGTACGATTATATAGCATAGTCTATCCTCGATAGTTTGGTGGTATTCATTTGTTAATCGATAGAGGACTTCATTTATAGATATGGACATCGTGGCTCCATTTATTAAATGAGAGTATAATATCATCATATGGATGTTTTGAGGTATTGGATATTAAATCTCAACGTTGAGTTTTCAATAATGATTATTGAAGACATGGCTTCTGGACAAGTCAAAATGTCCAAGTTCAAAATGTGGTCATATGAGGAAATATGGTAACTTGGAGAGCTATAGGCGGTCTATGAGCTCTTGGCGATTACTGATATTATTCACGAGGATACACCATCTCCTATAAGATTGTCTAGGGTATGAATGAGAAACATCTCCTTATTCTATCTTTATTTAAGAGTTCAATTTTAGCTCTTTAGTGGAATGACTTAAAATTAATAGATCGGACCTAAGTGAATCATTTGTTGATTGTGATTAGGTTATGTCTATTGAAGCTTAAATTTAGATAGCCCGCCAAGATCCACAATCCACACGTACTTGCATGGATCACTTGATATATTCTACCGGACCAATTTATAGGTCCATCTAGAATTGCATTTAATATATTAAGAATATAATATGTCTATTATTTATTTAATGGGCTGCACTATTATATTAATATATTAAAAGGAGACATGTAGGCTTGTTTCTTTTAGTAAGAATAAATCTGGTTCACATGTGGGCTTTTATTTAAAGTCTAATGGATTAAATAAAATAAGAAAAATAATATTGGGCCCATATATATATGGTGTGGGCAGCAAGGCTAAATAAAATAGCCCAAGATATTATTTTATTTTATTGTTTTGATTAAATGGGAATTAATTAATTATTTAATTAATTAATAGTTTAAATCAAAATCTTTTCATGATCAGTAAATTAAATACTATGTGTTGGATTAGGGTTGGAATTCTTTTAAGTGATAGGAGTCTTAATGTGGTAAGGATTAAGTCCACATACACTCCTTATTATACAAAGAATTCGGCCACCACTAGTCCTACAAGGGTTAGGATTCTTGAATTGATAGGAATTAGGGAAAAGGACAATTCCTTTTCAAGTAAGGAAATTAACCAACCCTAGATTTTCTATTCAATGAATTCGGCCAACCCTACTTGGTGAAGGAGAAAATTCGGCCAACCTATAAATATAAGGTTATGAATTTTCGGCTACAAAGAAGCAAAATAGAGAGAGATTTTTGTTTGTTTTGAAAATAAAAAAATTACTACTCTATACACATAGATTTTTGGCCAAGAGAGAAAAAGAAAATAAGTTCTCATTCGATAGTGCACTTACAAGCCTTTAACATCAAAAGGTTTTGTGCACACTTTCGATTTAGGGTTATGCGAGTTTCAATCATATTGATTGTGAATTCAAAAGTGACCAGAACTATTTTTTTAGGCTCTTGGTGTTTTACTATTGAAGATCAAGATCAGAAATTCCATACATCCATTCTAAGGTAAGCAATTCAAAGAAAAAGGGAGACCACGCTCCTAGGTGATTCACGTACTTGAAAGGGTTGCAGATCTTGCGATTACCATCGACGTAAGTCAATCGGATCATGCGACAAGAGGTATATAACTCTAACCGTATATTTGAGTTTAATTAATTAAAGGGTTAAGGTTCAAATTTTTAGAAAAATTTAAACTATACGAAAATTATTTTTTCGCCTTCCGCTGCGGTTTTAAGCAATTTTTCCCTACACTCTGACCCTTCAATATGAAGTGAGCTATCCCAATCGCCTCCTACGATGATCCACTCGCTGCGCCAAGGACCACCTTTCTTCTTGACTCCAGGAACCACAAATTTTAGGGGATTGTTGGTCCTCAAATAAAACTGGCCTTTAGGACACCATTGTCGACGCCTAGAACACATACTGGAGTTCATCGAAGCCCAGATCCTTAGTGACTTGGTCGATCTCTCACTGCTCTCTCTAGAGCACTAGGAATTCTACTAGGTTCATCCAAAAACCATGGTGTCAATTGAAGCGGTGCAAGTTGAAGGGCATAAAGCACCCTGCGAAGGGTAGAATAGAGCGGTAGCCGGACCCCACACTCGAAGGCAGCCACCTGGATTGGAACCTGGTCTTGGAGAGGGGAGTAGACATCATACCTCTGGTATGGAAGGGTGAAGGAGATGCCTAAAAGGATCTTGTAGTCCCTCCTCAAGCACTCAATGGTATCAATGGTGTAGGTGGAATCGGGGACACACCGGAAGTTGATGGGGAGAGTGAGGGTCCCCACAATAACTCCCGCAACATCTCTGGAGGAAGAGGCTCCTCTTCCTACCTTTCCGACCATATCTTCATCAAGGAAATAGACTGGAGAATTGGGGTTGTTGTTAAAATCCACTCCATTGACCGTATTCGTGTTGGAGCGGCGGTGTTGGAGCGGAGCAGAGCTATCGGCGCCATCATTACTGTCTCGACCTCTCTTTCTTCTGTTAGTCAAACATGAACTATTAGAAGAGTCACCGCCATCACCGTATTCGAAAATCTTCTCAAGGCTATCAAACGAAATTGTTGAAACTTGAAAAGAAGAAGAAGAAAAGAAAGGTACGGTAAAAAAAATTTATCTTCAGAAGGGAAACAATGTGAATGAGGAATGAGAAAGAGTGAGGTATTTATAGAGATGGGAGATGGTTACCATGACAAAAAAGGAAAGGTATTTTAGTGGAGCAAAACAATCTCAAATGTAGGAACGAAAGTTTTGAGAAACGTGCACTGTCAAAGCCTCTAATTTAAAACAACAGACCTCCCCTTGCTTGACACGCGGATGACTAATCATGGCTTATTAATTGTGAGGAACCAAGCGTACTGGGATAGGTTTTCATCATTGCCCATGAAAGGACCCGGATTAGCACGCCCACAGCCAATCACGTGTAAACCAGAACAAGGATTAGGGTTACCCCAGTTCCTTGGTACCAAGAAACGTTGGTATCATGGTCTAGAGAGCCTGGATGTAATGACACACCGGTTCCCTAATTCCTAAGAGCACCGGTACCCCAGTACCACGGTTCCTGTCCTAGACCAGTCCCCCAAGCACTTCCCGTCCACCTAGCATAAAGGGCGTCATCGAGGGAGGTAAGATCATATCCTGAGAAAAGGAACATGTAAAAGCATAGCACCTCCAGCAGAAAATGAGAGAAAGTTGACATTTTTCCGCTATTCACAACGCCATTAATAAAGATAGTCAACCCAATCAATCCTACCAAAATGGAAGCAATTTACCTAATTCTGGGGACAATTCCCACCCTTAAACATTGCCACCATCAACGTGAAATTAATATTCCCTTAAATTACTAAACGATTGACCTAATAAACGGAACGGACAACGGCATAGGAATATGTCAAGAAAGAGTATAAATGTTGCAGAGATCTCTCCTTGAAAGGGGAGAAGAAGAAATCTACTTGTCAACTAAAAAAAATACAGACACCATCACCTATTGAGCCAAGCTCTACTTGTCAACTAGCATGAGTTCTCCATCGCCTACAGTGTAAAAAATACCTTGCCCAAATTCCCTCTACACCACCATTGTATCATCTAGTTGTGTATCATTCCTTGTTTATTAATAAAGGAGTCATCCATTGTCTAACACATGCTATATCATATAGATATCCTTGTTTCTTATCTCTATTACACATTTTCATCGTTACCTGGCATTCATCGGTACCAAGAGGTACCCTTCCAGCCGTGACCTACCAGGTCGCAGTTTAAAGTTTTCATCAGAAATCTCCCTTTACGATTTCTCGGTTAACAGGTAGTAAGATTTGAGATAAGGTGTTTCATGTCTGGCTTCAGATAGAGTGTGAATCGATCTTTCTCGTTAGTATGTTTCTTCAGGAATAGTTATGCAGAAGTGAGCCTAACCCAAATTTTAATTCCCTCTTCTCAGGAAAAAAGGTTAGACTCAAAGGAATTCTCTAGCTATTGGGCATCAGCTGACTAGGGGCAATGTCGTAAAACACTAAAAGCCTGCGAGCTAATGATGGAACAGGGAATTGAAACCCTAGTCAAAGTAAATACTCGTAGAAGCACTTCAACCTAAGAATACCTTAGTCTGCTCGCTCACGCTTCTTCGTAGCACGTAGTTGACGGACTCAGGAATACCATACATTATCCTCAGTCGGTCCACGTCGTCTGTAATATGTTCCCAGATTTTCACTATCTAGAATGCCTAGCGGTCTACCCGAGAATGATGGCCCAACGACCTCTACATGCTCTGAAAAGTCATTGGAGTTTACGATGGCTTGTACAGCTCCAATCTCTAATAATCCTAATATATCCGAGTGTACGACATCTAATGGGTCAGCTATGGTGACTCGTCGTTCGAAATCTCTGGTGTAAGACCTAACACCCTCTATGACATCGTCTCCTGAATTGCTAGAGGTCCAGGTGAAATCTGGGTCTGAGTTCATTCTCTCACTCGACATAATGCTTCCAAAAGCTGAAAAATGCAGAGATGCAAAAATCAAGCAAAGAACTAGAAGCCCCAAATCAAATCCTAAGGCTTTGTACAAGTTGAGGTCAATCCAATAAAAACCTTAGAAAATTTGAATTAAATATAAATCGAATCTAAAATCTTATGGCGACAAGACAAGGTCTCAAACCTACTAAATCTTACAAAGCATCGTCTAAATGGATCTAACCAAGAAAATTAAATCAATTTTCAGGATTGAACAAAAGCAATAAAGAACATAAGCAATTTTCTGGGCAAATTCTTAACCGTAGGCAAATCCCTAAAGACTACTCTGCTAAATACCTACAAATGAATGAAAGTAAGTCTCACAAAGAACAAAATGAGTGTTAATAGCCAAAATTGGCTAAGGACCTAAGGGAAATTTTCCACCCTCCAGACCTGGCTCCATGCCCGAGATTTTCAACCAGGAGACCATGTTACCCAAAGTCGAGCTACAATACCGCCCCGCAGGAATAAGGACAGGCTCCAGAAACATCCGGAATAGAGCCCGGAATGGTCAGATCAAGCCAGTGTCACCGAACCTGAAAACAGGAAATCCCCCCGAAGTCAAGGTTACCTCATAATTTCTTTAGAAGCTCGGCTATACCTCGCTGATACAGGGGGGTGTCCATAGAGAGCCGCACCTAGCTTCGAAAGGTGAAGGGAGGCCAGACCTAGCTCCTAGCTGGACGAAACTTCTCAATATTGGGGCCAGAACACTGATCGACCTCACTAAACTGATGTACCACACCGTGATACATTCAACGACCCCTATGGAATCATGCTAGACTCGAAGATACACAGGATCACATCTAAAGACGTTACATATATACAGAACAAGTAATAGAGTCTAAGTAGGAAACAAATTGATTTCCACCAAGATATCCTCAACTGAGCAATTAACTCAAAGTCAATGACATTTAAAGGTAAAAATCCCGTCCGATAAGGATGGAGGAGAAAATCAAGGGGGAATCAATGAGATTAAACCTATGAAGACATTGTATAAAGGAGGGACTTCCTCCTTCTGAAAAGAGGAGACTACTATTCGACTGGCACATAACAAGTACCCAACTATCCCCTAGAGAAAAGTGAGAGCAATTTGAAAGAGAGAGAGAGATGTATACCATATGTTATCAATAAAGGAAGACTTTTATTTCTTTCGAGTAGCTAACAATATCATTGTCTCCTTGTCATTTCATTAGGAACTGTCATATACATATACATTCTACCTTGGTTATCACCTACGTGGTAATGATCTTGAGGGTGCTAACTGAGATTTATTGCCCCGAGCAAAATTTCTGTTAACAATGAGAATAAAAATGAATGAACAAAATAATAATAAAAATAAATGAATGAACACAAGCAACAAAGAACAAAATGAATGAATGAATGAGAACAAAAGATTTGAACTGGATTCGCTGATCGATTGCTGGAAAAAGCAGACTGGTTTTGGTGAAGATTTGTCGAGAATACATTTGTTTCGAGACTAAGGAAGTGAATGATAGGTAATGGTGAAGTGGAAGAGTTTGGTTAACAAACTTATGCTTTAACCACAGTTTCAACATGTCGTAACCTCTACGATTACCAGTTAACCAAGGTAACTGTCAGGTTAATTTGAAATTCAACTTATTAAAGAGTGTACTGAAAACAAGGATCCACATTAGCCCTAGAGAACTGAACCAGCTCAGTCCCATCAGTTGACCTTTCCATTTGCCAAAGCATGTGAAGCACTCGACACATTATCGTTGCAAACGCTAAAGCTCAATGTAGAGATCTAACACAAGACTAGTTATATTCGACCAAGCATAAATCTGTGCCGGACAGAATTTATGAGTCAGTGCTCGACTCGACAGAATCACACTCTCTAACTTAGGAATTCTTTCCATAGAGAGTGGGGGATAAAATGTGGTAGACAAAAATGGCTCTTGGGCTCAACTCCAAAGCTCACAGAGAATATGGCAAGTGATACGGATCATGCCCATGTGCTACGGGTTGACCCAAAGCCAAACTAACCTGATTTCACTCTTAACAAACACCTGACCAAGTCAAGCCAGTTATCTAATAGAGTTAACTGTCAGTTGGAACGATAGACCTGATCTGGTTGTTAGCATATCCCAAAAAATTTAGCCTTGATCTCTCATATTGGAGATCCCACGAATGGTGAAACTATCTAGGTAAAAGCCTATAAATACTAGAACCCTCTCACTAGAAAGGGATTCTAATTTATCTTGACAAAAGGAAGCTGTTAACGGAAAAATTCACACGGAATAAAAACATCAGTTAACACCCTCGCCCACTACCGGTAGCAGTAGCGGTAGGTACCTTCGGTACCAGGGTCCCTTTCTATAATCAGGAGCAAGAAATCAAGTGATGGAAAAAGAAAACTAGGGACCGGGAAATGTAAAAGAACACTGTTTTATTTAATAAATCACTATAAGAGGATTACAATAAGTATACACACAATCTTCTCTCTATTTTCACTCTTTTACATAGGATGGAGATGGAGATAGCGTTTGTGTCGATAAGTAGATATTTTCCTCCAGTGATTGTCAATGGACTCTCACTGGCTTCAGGGAATTTTTTGAAATAATTCTCCCGGAGTCTCCCTTGTTATAGTGATCAAGAATCCTTCTAGCCTCCTCTCATTTGTCTTTCAATACCGTATATGTAGTATTCTCTCCAAATCCTCTTGAAATACGGTCGTCATAATGATGATCGTTGAGAATCCTATTTTAGGCGTTGAAAGACATTTGAGTGGAGTTGAAGGCGTGGGATTTGATCCCGTTAATCAATGGCAAATTAAAATTCTGATTCGGTTGACCATAGGGTCATTAATGGCGCTTTATTTTGGCGACGGAGTCAACTTTCCTTCTTCGTTGGAGCTTGGTCGCGATGGAGTATAACGTTGGTACCTCATTTTAATGAGCTTATTCTGCGTCCTACTAGAAGGGTGCTTGTGTCTTCATGCTTCCTATCGTATTACCTGGAAGGTAGGATACTTTCCTTGGAAGAGCTCTGGATAGGCACACTAAGTACCAAGTGGGAGTCGGGGTGACACCAAGATAAATATCAGAATAGTACCAAAGTGGTAACGAGGTAGGTATCGAGGTACCAAGCACCTTGATTGATGTCGAGATCCTTACGGGATGCAAGTTATCATCGTACTGGTCTCGAGCTGGTATTAGGAGCTTTAGTAGGGTGAGGTACAAGCTTTTGGAGCCAACGTCCTATCTAGATCGAGATGGTATTAGGAGCTTTAGTAGGGCGAGGTACAAGCTTTCGGAGCCGATGTCCTATCTAGATAGACGTATAGTCGAGGTTCCAACCTCGTTGGATATCGATCCCATCTAGATGGTGGTAGCGATCTCGCTCGCTTCCTGGAGTATCTGGATGAGTCTTCCCGGGTAGGTCCCTGTTGGAAAATTCACCCTTGGTCCCTTGCCAGAAAAATCTGTTAACAGAAGTCCCCCCTGACATGAACACTGGTATCATATTAGGGTTGGAGTCAGGATATATAGCACTTGGAGAATTTTTCGCAACGTCTCATAGGAGAAAATCTTCTCTTTACACGCTGATTCAAATGAAAATTCCACATGGCTGGCCAGGGTAGGTTGAATTCAAAAAAAAAAGGAAATTTTTTGGAGGCGCACGTTTCTCGAAACCGTTCCCTCCACGTCACCAATTTTAGCGCGACAACGATTACCTTTTTCTGCCCATTACAAGTAGCCATCTCTATATAAACTCTTGTGATTCACATTAGGTTCATTCAAGCAAAAACTTCCTGATTAAGAGTTTCCAGCAAAAAGAAACCCTAGCTTCAATCTTCAACTTCCCCCTTCTTTCTTAAGAAATCAGATTTCGAGGCTGTCATCATGTCTTCACCTGATGGTGATAATATCGAGCGATTGTTTGATGGTGACACGGTGGCTAACGGGAGCCTCGCCTCTAGAAAAAGGGCACATGATAGAAGCGACAGCGGGGACGATGTTCCCATTCAGCGTCGTCGTTCCAACCGAAATATTGCAATCGGGGCTGGCTTCTCGAAGAATCTCGATGCTCCGGTTGATGTCGACCAGGAGTCGAGTGGGGAAACAGGAACCGCTGCTGAGGTAAGTAGAGACCGAGCCAACGAGGTCACAGACAGTATAGGGAGGGTACTGGCCCTTCCATATGAGTATAGATGTGTCCCTTCTTCTACCAGTACTCTGGAAACCATCAAACGTTTATGGAGAGATTTTAAGATCCCTAAAAAGATCACTATCTCCACCCCCCCCCCCCCCGTCCACGGGAGTATGACATGTATTTTCCTTCTGCTGGCAAGGTCCCGATTCATACGGCAGCCTTCGATTATGGAGTTAGGCTACCATTCCATCCTACCTTACGTAGGGCGCTACATGCCTTACAGTTAGCTCCCCTCCAGCTGACACCAGGATTTTGGAGGCCTTTGGTGGGGTTCCTCATGTTGTGGAGGGAGCAATTCTAGAAGGATAACATCGATCGAGAACCAGGTCCAGATGAGATAGGATATGTGTTTCAGATTGCTGCTAATGCCCCGGGTCCAAAGGGGCAATTCTATGCTCGCCCCAAAAACAACTTACAATTTGTGGTACCGGGGGCCACGAAAAAAGATACTTCCTGGAAGGAGGAATGGATCATCTTCGAAGGTGAATGGGGAAGTTCAGTTCATATCGGAGGGTCTAAGTTCCGAGTTCCCACTATTTTTAGTGGCAAGCCAGCGTTAGAGAAGAGTAGGCTATCTGGAGAATCAAAGAAAATTTTACGGGCTATCATGGCCCGTCATTATATTAACACGAAGTTTCCCATCACAGAGGCCTTCGAGGCAAAGAGGGTAGATCACTACCTTCGAATTTCCGGAGCTTCTCAAGGTAGTAAACTTTTCTGACTTTGCTCCTATTATATTGCTTTATTGATTCTGTGAATATTGACTCTGGCTATCCTTGTAGTTTCAGCAGTATCTCCATCGGTTCCTGAGGTGGAGCCCCACCAAACCGGCGGTACTGTTGATTCTCCTCCAACTTCCCCTGTCAGGCTTCGAGCCAGTTCTGATCTTGATGCAGGGGTTGGTGTGTCTGCTGGCTCTGATAGGACCCCGGTCGGGGTATCTAGACCGTCGGCTCCCCCTCTTCCTACCTCGGCTAGGTCGCTGGAGGCTTTTACAGCCAGAGTGAGGAGGTATCGAGATGCTTCCAGTCGAGTGCAAGATGCTTCGCCTTTCAGACCAGTCAATGTTGCAGCTGCCATTGATGCTGGTGCCTCAGCACATTCTGCTTCTCCCGTCGTGGCAACTGGTCAATCTAAACTGGTCGAGAAGAGTTCTGACCCTGCTATGGCGAGGCGGGTGGTATATCGAGATAAGGCACGGTCGAGGTCGAAGGACAGCAGTTAGGACGAATTTCTGGCCCACTTCGCTGCCTCTTGCCCAGGTGGGGCTTTAGACGTCATGGCCGCCATGCCCACTGAGCTTCTAATTAGGAGGGGATCTGCCCTTCTGGCTGAGGTAAACTGTCTCACTTTAGTCTTCCATCCAGGTGAAAGGTTAAAAATATCCTAACAAGTGCTTTATTTTTGTCAGGCTTTTAAGTTCAATGTGGCCATGAGCCAACAGGTAGGCTCCCTCTTAGAGCAAGTTAGAGGTACTACCGCTGAGCTGGAGAAGTCTAAAGAGGAGCTCCCTAAGGCTGCTCATGGAATGGAAACTCTGAACCAGTCGTTGGCAAATGCCCAAAAAGAAGCTGACGAGGCAAAGGTTGACAGGGAGAGGATGCAACATGCTTTGGATATTGAGAGGCTCAGGTCCCTTCGCTACAAGGAGGAGAGGGATGTTGCTATGGGAAAGGTGGCAGAGCTGGAGAAAGATGTTCTATCCCTCCGGGGTAGCGTGACCAATCTGGATGCTCAAGTAGACACCGCCTTTTGGGACGGTTACTTTTTTGCTGGCTACCAGGTTGCTCCAGCTCTCCCTCCTACGTTTGATCTGGGTACCATCGCTGGATGGAACCGGTAGAAGATCATGGTGAAAGCTGCTGAACTCTCGGGAGTAACACCTTCTGACGTGGCCGAAACTTCCCAGGTTGCTGGAGCAAGTGGAGTGGCAAGAGGTGAAGGCCAGAGTTCTGTCTCCCTTCCTCCCCCTAGCCAGGTTGCAGGAGATCCCAGTTTGATGGCCCCTACAGTTGGAGCGGCTCAAACTGAATGAGGGGTTTCCGCCTCTTCTTGTTCTCTATCAGAGCTTGCCGAGGCTGTAAAGGATCTGTCTGATGTTGATGGTGGAGAATCCGCCCTGCCTACCCCATCTTCTGATCCTGCCTAGGTAGTGGAAGGTCAGGTTGCTTCGATCAAGGAAGTAAGAGAAAATTCTGATCAGGTAGCCGCAGGGTAGCCTCTGGTTATGGGAGGTACCCAGGAGGCAGGCTGGGCTCCATCTAGTATTGAATAAGAAAAATCCATAACTGATGAAGCCGGTGAGGAGATGGCCAGTCATGAGCATGAGGATGCATGATCCAGCTTGATCCTTCATTCACTAGTACCCTTCCAGTCTTATTTTTATTTTATTCTTTTATTTTTTATTTTTTTTGTAGCCCATGATCAGGGAATGGGCTCCCCAGTTTTAGAAATGAGAACCTTTTGGTTTTTTCCTTAGCTTTATATATGTGTAGTTTAAACTCTTGATCGAACCTCGCCTTAATCTGAAATGAGATCCCCAAGGCGATTTCGATTTCATAGATGCTAGTCCTCGGATTAATCCTGATACCTAGGTATAGATTCGGCAATCCATCCTTCATTTGATCCTGATTTGATCAATGAAAGGAAAAATCCATTCTCATCCACATCTGCTAATTGAATTCTGTTGCACATTTTCTGATTGTAGCATCACTTCGAGCACCAGTCCCCAGCATAAACCTGACTTATTCAATACTTTGTAATGCAAGGAACCTGATAAAAAAAAGAAGTATATAGAGAAACTGCAGGTGATCGGTACCATGGTACCTCGTAGAAATTTATTAGAAAGTAATCTGGGTACTGGAGATCCTCATACTTTCTATTCCAGGAATCTTGGTTCCTTGATGATTGTGAGCATACCAGTGGACACTCTCGCACTCTAGGTACCTCGCATTCCCATTCTAGGATCCTCGGCAATATGGCTAGTAGTCTGGCGAAACTAGAATCCTTGTCGAATGATTGAGTACCTAGCTTTCCTGTTTTATGGAACCTAGGTCTCCAAGTGAGTATTCTGGAAAAACTAGGCACCTCGCACCTCCGTTTGTAGGAGCTTTGGTGCCTTGGCGAACAAATTTGACGAATCTTGGTACCCTGGCGAAAATAAGGGCGGGTATATACTGGTAGCAAGATTCAGGCAGGCGATTAAGGTCACTTTAGTACCTGGTCTTTCTTAGCGGGGGGTGGTACCCAGCCAAGGCAGCAGGAAGGCCGTACGATTTTTTCTGGTCCTGAGGCAATCATACTTGGGCACCTCACATTCCTGTTTGCAGGAAACTTGGTACTCTGGTGAAAACAATGGTGAAATAATACTAGCAGCAAGATCCAGGTAGGTGACTAAGGCCACTTTAGCACCTGGTCTCTCTTAGCGGGGGGTGGTACCCGGCTAAGGCCTTGATCTGGCTGGCAACTATGCTCTTACTATCCAAATCCTTCTTAGCGGGGGGTGGTGCCAGGCCAAGGTCTGATCCATCGGGCAACTATGCTCTTACGTAATGGATCCTTCATAGCGGGGAGTAGTGCCCCACCAGGGAAGTAGGAAGGCCGTACGGTCCTTTCTGGTCTCTGGGGGATCCTCCTAGATGGATTAATCCGATCTAGGGCATCAGGAGTGCTGCGTAGCTTTCCTAGATTCATGGCGAGCCTCTTGGAGGGATCTACCTGGTCCAAGGCATCAGGATTGCTATGTAGCTTTCCTGGATTCATGGCGAGCCTCCTAGAGGGATCTACCTGGTCCAGGGCATCAGGTTTGCTATGTAGCTTTCCTGGATTCATGGCGAGCCTCCTGGAAGGATCTACCCGGTCTGCATCAGGTTTGCTATATAGCTTTTCTGGATTCATGGCGAGCCTCCTTGAGGGATCTACCCGGTCCAGGGTATTATGAGTGCTATGTAGCTCTCCTGATCTTAAAGCAACAATCATGGTGGATTCAATTGGCGACATAAAGTAGATAGATGTAGACAATTGTAGGAAAGGACAGATGGAGAACAAATTCTTCTTTATTGATGACCAAAGAAAAATCAATACAAGTACTCATGATTATTAACATCTTCTAACATTCATTTCGGAATAATCCTGGCCGATTTCCATTGCACGACTTATGGGTAGAACCTCTTGAGATGATCAGCATTCCAAGTGTGGTCTAATGGATGTCCGTTTTGCTTTCAAAATCTTCTTTTGAGAACTGGTGATCTTGGTTGATGGTTATCTGCGCGCATTGCTTAGCCAACGCTGCTGGATTGGTAGACACTGCATAGCATTTACGAGCAGCCTGCTGATCCCCTAGTATTTTGCCCACTTTGTCTCCCACTGGGAATTTTAGGACATTATGGTATATTGACAGGACCTCTTTTGAGGGCAGACAAGTAGGGCCTTCCCAGTATAGTGTTGTAGGCGGACGGGGTATCTACCACAACGAAGTCTGTCTTTAGGTTTTGCTGGAGTGGCACTGTTCCCACTGCCACTGGTAGGATCATAGACCCAGTGGGAATCAACGAGTCCCTGTGAACCCATACAATGGGGTAGTGCAGCTGTTGTATCAAGGTCTCTTCAGATTGAATTGTTCCAAAGCACTTTTGAAGAGGATATCTACGCTGCTACCTGTGTCAACCAAGACACGATAGACCAAGTTGTTATCTATTTGCACAGTAATGACCATGGGGTCATTGTGAGGCTGGACGGTGTTGAACACGTCCTCTTCTGTGAAGACGATTTGTGCAGTAGGAGGAGACTGAGGTGACTCCCTAGTAACTTTGAAGACACTCTGGCCTGCTTCCATTCTGGGACCTTTCCCGGCGAGGTTCTTTCGAGCATTGTTGGAAGTTCTTGCTAGGGTAGGACCTCTACTGATAGTATTGACAATGTGGATCTGCTCTATCAGATCCTTCCCTTTTGCTTTCCTTCCTTCCTTCTTTATATGCTTTGACATCGGCATGCACCTTCTTTCCAATGCGTATGTTGTCGCGCACTTGTTGGAGGAATTCCTCCAAGCAGCCTCCCCTGACCAAGACTTCAATCTAGTTCCGCGGACTATAGCACTACGAGGTATTATGCCCTACATCCTCGTGGAAGTCACAATACTTGTAGCGGTTCCGCTGATTAGCTGGTACCTTTATTGGACCTGGCTTCTTGAGCGATCCCTTATCGCGGATGGCGAGGTAGATAGTCTCGCGAGATACATTCAAGGGGGTATAGTGTGAGTACCCTATTTCATCTCCATCGACCCGGGCTACTTCCTTGGGTGGAGGTGTGGCTCTGGGAGGAGTCCGCCTGACAAGGTACCGGTTCCGTGAAAGCTGGTAGTGCGGCGATCGATATGTAGATTTGTTGGGAGGTCTATTCTGACTTTACTGAACTGGTGCCGGCTTGAACGCCTCCCTCTTCTGGTGCTTGGCAATTCTCATATCATCCTTCTCCATTTTGATTCGGAGTTGTTCGTCTATTTCAACCTGCTCTAGAGCTCTGTTGTAGGCTTCCTGGTAAGTCTCTAGGGGATGCTTGGCGAAGGATCTGAATAGCCTACCTGCCCATAGGTTCCTTTTGAAATTGGCCAAGGTAACCTTTTCCACGAAGACCCCCATCTGGATCACTTTCTTGTGGAATCTCTCTACACAAGCTCTGAGCGTTTCACCCCGCTCCTGGATCACGTATTGGAGGTGAATGGGATCCTTGGGGCGAGGTTTGATGCCCTGAAACTGAGCACAGAAGTCAGTTATCAACCTGGTGAATGAATCAACGCTCCATGCTGATAGCTTCCTGAACCATGTTTTGGCATAGTCAGTCAGTGTGGTAGGGAACATTCTGCATATGGCGGCCCTGGTAGCATTCTGGACCTCCATCTGGTGAACAAAGCTTTCTAGATGGCTCAAGGGATCCTCTGTCCCAGAAAATTTGTCGGTTGGCATCTTGAATTTGGGAGGTAGTTCTGCCTCTTTGATCCTCCTAAAGAAGGGAGCATTCATCTCTCCCAAAGGATCTTTCCGATTTTCCCAGTGTTCACCCTTCTTCAGCTCCTGGATCTCCATTGCCATTCTGGCTACCTAGTCCCGGATACATTTGTTATCATCATTTTTTGATTCCACCCTAGAATCTCTGTCGTCAGACCTCTCCGATGTCGCGGAGGTTTCATCTTGCTTCTCTCCGTGGGGAGTGTCTTCTCCGTCGCCCATGTTGCTACCTCCTGCCACTGAACGAGGGCGCCTCATGGTCGCCTCATGGTCGCCTCCTGTTGAGGCTGTCTAGAGGAAGCTCCTAGTTGGACCAGATGGCGGCGCTCCCTAGGAGGGAGATCGATGGCGGATCTAGCGCGTCGGGGTATATAACCTGTAAGATTCCATAGAAACGGGGGCATGGGCCCAAGTCTGTCATTGACCGATGGTACTGGGGGCATGGGCCCGAGTCTATCATGGAAAGATACGGGAGGTGGTGGTCCCACCCTATCGAAAGAAGGTATCGTGGTACCTTGCCGATTGGTATCTCCCTTGGGATCTGGTACTGCAGGCTGACTAGATTTTCCTTCGGAGACCATTCAGAGGCGAATGCTCTCTATAAAGGCCACGACTTGTTGGTCTAGATTGTCAGGTCCAAATGCTAGGGTAGCAGGTACCTAGGGGGTAATCCGCGGGGTAGCTAACGGCTTCGAGGCGGGTTTGCGACCCTTTCCCCCCTTCTTGGGCTTCTGACCCTTTCGGGTTGAAGCGTTTGACAAATGTCCTGACGGGTCAGGATGATCCTGAGAAGATCAGAGCTTCATTCTGATAATCTAGCAAGAAAACGAGACAAACAAGCCTTCTTTTGAAGGTGTGGTGTTTCCCACAGACGGTGCCAAAAAGTGTTAATGGAAAAATTTACACGGGATGAAAATATCAGTTAACACCCTCGCCCACTACCGGTAGCAGTAACGGGGTAGGTACCGTCGGTACTGGGGTCCCTTTCTATAATTAGGAGCAAGAAATCAAGTGATGGAAAAAGAAAACTAGGGATCGAGAAATGTTAAAGAACACTGGTTTATTTTATAAATCACTATAAGAGGATTACAATCAGTATGCACACAATCTTCTCTATATTTTCACTCTTTTACACAGGATGGAGATGGAGATAGCGTTCGTGTCGATAAGTAGATATTTTCCTCCAGTGATTGTCAATGGACTCTCACTGGCTTCAGGGAATTTTTTGAAATAATTCTCCTGGAGTCTCCCTTGTTATGGTGATCAAGAATCCTTCCAGCCTCATCTCCTTTGTATTTCAATACAGTATATGTAGTATTCTCCCCAAATCCTCTTGAAATTCGGTCGTCAAATGAAGATCGTTGAGAATCCTATTTTAGGCGTTGAAAGGCGTTTGAGTGGAGCTGAAGGCCATGGGATTTGATCCCTTTAATCAATGGCGAATTAAAATTCTGATTCGGTTGACCATTGGGTCATTAATGGCGCTTTATTTTAGCGATGGAGTCAACTTTCCTTCTTCGTTGGAGCTTGGTGGCAATGGAGTATAACGCTGGTACCTCATTTTAATGAGCTTGTTCTGCGTCCTGCTCGAAGGGTGCTTGTGTCTTCATGCTTCCTATCGTATTGCCTGGAAGGTAGGATACTTGCCTTGGAAGAGCTCCGGATAAGCACACTAAGTACCAGGTGGGAGTCGGGGTGACACCAAGGCAAATATTGGGGTAGTACCAAGGTGGTATCGAGGTAGGTATCGAGGTACTAGGCACCTTGATTGATGTCGAGATCCTTACGGGATGCAAGTTATCATCGTATTAGTCTCGAGCTAGTATTAGGAGCTTTAGTACGGTGAGGTACAAGCTTTCGGAGCCGACGTCCTATCTAGATCGAGCTGGTATTAGGAGCTTTAGTAGGGCGAGGTACAAGCTTTCAGAGCCGATGTCCTATCTAGATAGACGTATAGTCGAGGTTCCAACCTCGTTGGATATCGGTCCCATCTAGTTGGTGGTACCGATCTCGCTGGCTTCCTGAAGTATCTGGATGAGTCTTCCTGGGTAGGTCCCTGTTGGAAAATTCTCCCTTGGTCCCTTGCTAGAAAAATCTATTAACATAAGCTATTTTCATGTTGAATCTCTGCCCAAATTAAAACTCTAATCACCAGAAATCCCTGGTTTTCCTGATTTCATCATGCACTTCATTCCTCGAATCCCCACTTTACAACGCTCAGCCCAAGCAACATAAGGCTAAAAACAGTACCCTACCTTTTCTCTTCTATTTTACTGTTTATTTTCATCCTTTTTGCAGGATGAAAAAGCGGTCGACAACTTTGGTTCGACAAGGATCAGACAGTAGCTAAGGCCTATCTCATATCCAACCCAAT
The DNA here is from genome assembly GCA_033220585.1 of Dipteronia sinensis. Classification (NCBI taxonomy): domain Eukaryota; kingdom Viridiplantae; phylum Streptophyta; class Magnoliopsida; order Sapindales; family Sapindaceae; genus Dipteronia; species Dipteronia sinensis. Next base: position 16,866,875 of record CM065638.1, on the reverse strand, counting down.
CCACATCAATTGTAGATCGACCATCTACAATCGTTACCAAAGTAATGTTAAGCATCTCAACTTATATCCTAATGAAATGATGTGTAATCGAATGCATATTATTCATGGTAAGTGAGATAATACATCATTAATATGAATCCATTTACCAATTAACACATTATTAGTTTCGATATAAGTTATGATATAGTTATTAACAGGTTTTTTTGGCAAGGGACCAGAGGAGAATTTTCCAAACAGAGACCTATCCAGGAAGATTCATCCAGATACTCCAAGAGACCTGCGAGATCGGTACCATCACCTAGATGGAGTCGATATCCGACGAGGTTGGAACCTCGACTATCCATCTATCTAGATAGGATAACAGCTCCGAAAGCATGTATCTCGCCCTACTGAGGCTCCTGATACCAGTTCAAGACCAGTACGACGATAGCCTGCACGCCCAGCACCCCGCAAGCATCTCGACGTTTATCAAGGTACCAGGAACCTCGATACCTACCTCGGTACAACCTCGATACCTACCTCGGTACAACCTCGATATCTACCTTGGTACCACCCCGACTCCCGCCAGGTACTTAGTATGCTTATCCAGAGCTTCTTCAAGGCAAGTATCCTACCCCCCCCCCCCCCCCCCCCCCAGGCAATACGATGGGGTACACGAAGACACCAGCACTATTCCAACAAGAGGCAGAACAAGCTCATCAAAATGAGAGCACTACCCTCCGTCAGAACTCAAAGTCAGAATTTCCCTCCAAGCTCCACGAAGAAGGAAAGTCGATTCCATCGCCATCAAGCTCCACTAAGAAGGAATGTTGACTCCATCGCCAAAATAAAGCGCCATTAATTACCCAATGGTCGACCGAATCAGAATTTGAATTCACCATTGATTAACGGGATCTAATCCCACGCCTTCAGCTCCACGTAAATGCCTTTCAACTCTTAAAATAGGACTCTCTATAATCTTCATTAAGACAACCGGATTTTGGGGAGATTCTGGAGAATACTATATAAACGGCATCGAAGGGTAAAAAAGGGGATTGATTTTTTAAGTATTCTTGATCACCAGAACCAGAGAGATCCTGGGAGATTCCTGGAAGCCAGTTATAGTCCATTGACAATTACTAAAGGAAAAATATCCACTTATCGACCCGAACATTTTCTCCATCTCCATCCTTTGTAAAAGAGTGAAAATAGAGAGGAATATGCATGTACACATATTGTAATCCTACCGTAGTGATTGATTGAATAAAACAGTGTTTATTTTACATCTCCCGGCCCCTTGTGTTCTTTCTCCATTCTTTGATCTATCGATCTCAATCATACAAAAAAAGAGGGACCCCAGTACCGAAGGTACCTACCCCGCTGCTGCTACCGGTAGTGGGTGAGGGTGTTAACTGAGATTTTCTCCCCGAGTGAATTTTTCCGTTAACAATAGCTTGAAGCTTGTTACATTCTCTAATTGGTATGAGGTAGTGATGTAATAACGTGCTGGCCCATTTAGGTTAAATGGGGATGTGAGAGTTTTGGGGAGAGGTATCCCCATCCCTATCCCCGTTTTCCCTGTTCTCAGTTTTATTTTTAAAAAAAAGGGTTGGCATTTCCCTCACAATCCCCCAATCTCCATACCTATTTTTTCCAATATATATATATATATATATATATATATATATCATCCCCAAATGGAGAAAATGACAGTGGATAGGGATGAATTTCATCACAAAATTGAAATGGGGATGCCCTCAACCCAATTTCTCAATTTCTCCCAAAACCTTTTTGTTAATAATTGGTATTCACCCCATTATTCCCATTTCCCAACTTTTCCAATTTAAACCCTTACTATAAATAATTCATTAATTATAAAACTTAAAACCTAAACCTAATCTAAAAATTAAAACCGAAAGTATTGGATTTTATTTTAATGTATTTGTTGGAATTTTTTTTGTTTGTTTGTCAAAAGTTACACGTAATGTTAACGGAAAAATTCACTCGGGATGAAAATCTCAGCTAACACTCTCGCCCACTACTGGTTGCAGTAGCGGGGTAGGTACCTTCTGTACCGGGGTCCCTTTCTATGATCAAGAGCAAGAGATCAAGTGATGGAGAAAGAACACAAGGGACCAGGAGATGTAAAAAAACATTGTTTTATTTAATAAATAACTATAACAGGATTACAATAAGTATACATACACTCTTCTCTCTATTTTCACTCTTTTACACAAGATGGAGATGGAGAAAGCGTTCGTGTCGATAAGTGGATATTTTCCTCCAGTGATTGTCAATGGACTCTCACTGGCTTCGAGGAATTTCAGAGATAATTCTCCTCGAGTTTCTCTCGTTATGGCGATCAAGAATCCTTGAAGCAATGCCCCCTCTCACTTTGTCTTTCAATACCGTATATGTAGTATTCTCCAAAATCCTCTCGAAATCCGGTTGTCATAATGAAGATCATTGAGAATCCTATTTTAGTCGTTGAAAGGCATTTGAGTGGAGCTGAAGATGCGGGATTTGATCCCGTTAATCAAGGGCGAATTCAAATTCTGATTCGGTTGACCATTGGGTCATTAATGGCGCTTTATTTTGGAGATGGAGTCAACTTTCCTTCTTCGTGGAGCTTGGTGGCGATGGAGTCAGCTTTCCTTCTTCGTGAAGGGAAATTCTGATTTTGAGTTCTGATGGAGTGTAACGCTGGTACCTCATTTTGATTAGCTTGTTCTACGTCCTGCTGGAAAGGTGCCAAGGTGGTATCGAGGTAGGTATCGAGGTACCAGGTGCCTTGATTGATGTCGAGATCCTTGCGGGATGCAAGTTATCATCGTATTAGTCTCGAGCTGGTATTAGAAGCTTTAGTACGGTGAGGTACAAGCTTTCGGAGCCGACGTCCTATCTAGATAGACGTATAGTCGAGGCTCCAACCTCGTTAGGTATCGGTCCTATCTAGGTGGTGGTACCAATCTCGCTGGCTTCCTGGAGTATCTGGATGAGTTTTCCTGGGTAGGTCCCTATTGGAAAATTCTCTCTTTGTCCATTGCCAGAAAAACCTGTTGACAGAAGTCCCTCCTGACTTGAACACTGGTATCAGGTTGGGGTTGGAGTCAGGATAGATAGCACTTGGAGAATTTTTTGCAACATCTCATAGGAGGGAATCTTCTCTTTGCACGCTGATTTAAATGAAAATTTCACGTGGCTGACCAGGGTAGGACGAATTCAAAAAAAGGAAATTTTTTTTAGGGGCGCACGTTTCTTGAAACCGTTCCCTCCACGTCGCCTATTTTAGCGCGACATTGATTTCCTTTGCTGCCCGTTACAAGTAGCCATCTCTATATAAACTCTAGTGCTTCACATTAGGTTCATTCAAGCATAAACTTCCTGATTAAGAGTTTCCAGCAAAAAGAAACCCTAGCTTCAATCTTCAACTTCCCTTTTTTTTCTTAAGAAATCAGATTTCGAGGTTGTTATCATGTCTTCACCTGATGGCGATAGTATTGAGCGATTGTTTGACGGTGACTCGGTGGCCAGCGGGAGCCTCGCCCCTAGAAAAAGGGACAGTGGGGACGACGTTTCCATTCAACGTCATCGTTCCAATCGGAACATTACAATCGGGATGGGCTTCGCCAACAATCCCGAGACTCCGGTTGATATCGACCAGGAGTCGAGTGAAGAAGTAGGTGCTATCGGGATTGGTGGGAACCGGGCTGGTGAAGTTACTGATACCGCGGGAAGGGTACTTGCCCTCCCTTACGAATATAGGTGCATCCCTGATTCATCCAGTACCTTGGACACTGTGGCGCCCTTGCAGAGGGATTTCAAAATCCCTAAGGATATCTCGATCGCTATACCTCCAAAAGGGTATGATGTATATACCCCCAATCCCGGCAAGCTCCAAATTCATACGGCAGCCTTTGACAGTGGGGTCAGGCTACCTCTCCATCCTACCTTACGTAGGGCACTGTATGCTCTGCAGCTTGCCCCTCTCCAGCTGACACCAGGGTTTTGGAGGCACCTGGTGGGTTTTCCGGTGTTGTGGAGAGAGCAATGCGATAGGGATAGAATCGACCGGGAGCTAGGACTGGACGAGCTCGGGTACGTGTTCCAGATTGCTGCCAACGCCCTAGGCCCGAAGGGGCAATTTTACGATCGTGCTAAAAACAATCAGTAGTTTGTGGTGCTAGGGGCCACGAAGAAAGACAATTCCTGGAAGGAGGAATGGGTCATCGTCGGAGGCGAATGGGGTAATTCAGTCCACATTGGAGGAACCGAGTTCAAGGTTCGTACTTGCTTTAATGGGAAGCCCGCTTTAGAGAAGAGCAGACTCTCTGCCGAGTCAGAGAGAATCTTGAAGGCCATTATGGCTCGCAAATACACCAATCTAAGGTATCCTGCTGCTGATGCCTTCCAAGCAGGAAGGGTGAAGTTCTACCTTCGTATCTCCAGCGCTCTTCCAGGTAATATGCTTTCTTGATTATGCTTCTGTTATCTGATTATATTGATCCTGTGGATATTGACTCTGGTTGTCTTGGTAGTTTCAGCAGTGTCCATTTCGGTTCCTAGAAGAGAGCTCAACCAGGCTGGTACTGATAACTCACTGCCAACTTCTCCCATCAGGCTCCCAGCCAGTTCTGATTTTGATGTAGGGGCGGGCGCATCTGCTGGATTGGGTAGGACCCTGGTCGAGACATCTGGATCACCAGATCCCCTTCCTCCTACCTCGGCTAGGTCGTTAGTGGCTTTTACAACTAGAGTGGGGAGGTACCGAGGTGCTTCCCGTCGGGTGCAGGATATGTCGCCCAACAAAATAATCGGAGCTGCGACTGTTACTGATGCTGGTGCTTCAGCTCCTCCGGCCTCGCCCGCTGTATTAACCGACCGTGATAACTTGGTCGAGAAGAGTTCTGGCCCTGCTGCGGCTAAGCGGGTAGTACCTCGGGATAAGTCACGATTGAGGTCCGGGGACAGCAACCGGGACGAAGTCTTGGCCCACTTCGTCGATTCCTGCCTAGGTGGGAGTCTGGACGTCATGACAGCCATGCCCACTGAGCTTTTGATTAGAAGGGGATATGCCCTTCTGGCTGAGGTAAGCTGTTTCACTTTAATATTCTATCCAGGTATTTGGTTGGAAATATCTTGACAAGTGTTTTATTCTTGGCAGGCCTTCAAGTTCAATGTGACCATGAGCCAACAGGTCGGCTCCCCCTTGGAGCAAGTTAGAGGTGCTACCACCGAGCTGGAGAAAACCGATGAGGAACTCGATAAGGCTTCCAGAGGCATGGTAGCTTTGAACGAGTCTCTGAACAGCTCGAGGAAAGAAGCAGATGAAGCAAAAGCCTATCGGGAGCGGATACAATTTGACTATGACATAGAGAGGCTCGGATCCATCCATCGCAGGGAGGAGAGGGAGATTGCAAAGGAAAGAATAATGGAGCTAGAGAAAGAGGTTTAGTCCCTTCGCGATCATGCGGCCGATTTGGAAGCTCAAGTGGACACTGCCTTTAGAGACGGCTACTTCTTCGCAGGCTACCAAGTGGCGTTAGCTTTCCCTCCTCCGTTTGACTTAGGAGTTATTGCGGGGTAGAACCGGGAGGAAATCATGGCGAAAGCTGCTGAACTTTCTGGAGCAGCACCTTCTGATGTGGCCGGAACTTCTCAGGTTACTGGAGCCAGTGGAATGGAAAAAGGTGAAGACTAGAGTTCTGTCTCCCTTCCTCCCCCTAGCCAGGTTGCAGGAGATCCCAGTTTGATGGCCCATGTAGTTGGAGCGGCTCATACTGAAGGAGGGGTTTCCGCCCCTCCTGTTTCTCTATCAGAACTCGCCGAGGCTATAAGGGATATGTCTGCTATTGATGGTGGAGAATCTCCCCTGCCTACCCCATCTTCTGATCCTGCCCAAGTAGTGGAGGGTCAGGCTGCTTCGATCAAGGAAGTTGAAGAAAATTCTGATCAGGTAGCCGCAGGGGAGCCTCCGGTTGCGGGAGGTACCTAGGAGGCAAGTGGGGCTCCATCCAGTATTGAAGAAGAAAAATCCATAACTGGTGATGCCGGTGAGGAGACGGCCACTCAGGAGCAAGAGGATGCATGATCCAGCTTGATCCCTCATTCAGTAGTACCTTTCCAGTCTTATTTTTATTATTATTTTTATTTTTTTTACAGCCCGTGATCGGGGAATGGGCTCCCCAGTTTTAGAGATGAGAACCTTCTGGTTTTTTCCTCAGCTTCATATATGTGTAGTTTAAACTCTTGATCGAACCTCGCCTTAATCTGAAATGAGATCCCCAATGCGATTGCGATTTCGATTTCAGAGATGCTCGTCCTCGGATGAATCCTGACACCTAGGTATAGATTCAGTGATACATCCTCTATTTGATCCTGATTTGATCAATGAAAGGAAAAATCCATTCTCATTCACATCTGCTGACTGAATTCTGTTGCACATTTTCTGGTTGTCCCCAATCCCCAGCATAAACCTGACTTAATCAATACTTGGTAATGCAAGGAACCTGATAAAAAAGAAGTATATAGAGAAACTGCGGGTGACTGGTGTTAGGATTATGCTCAATAGCAAGAGTGTAATATTGTAATTGACAATCTTTTCATATTAATAAAGTGATTTCTGATTCTGCAAAATCTTATAGCATTTATAATTATAATTGTCAAGGTAAATAATCATAAGGTCAAAAGACTATAAGATATGAAGAATTGTTTGTACATCCGGATATGTATGAGGTAGACACAATTCTTTAGTTAGTCTTGAATAACGTTCACAACTTAAGTTAAAGGTTGGGCACCTCTATCTTGATAAAGTTGTAGAATTCTTTTACTAGCATTTGAGTGGGATCAAATGAGTTATGATGAGTCTAAAATCATCGAAAGGTTTTCGAGTAAAAGAATCTAGTGCACTGGGTGAATTGAACTGGATCACAATGAAATACTTTATCTAGAACCGTCACTAGATATAAGTCTTTTCATTATCAGGACAATCGGAGAGTCTATCTAAATCCTAAGATAAATGATGGACTTATGGTTGCAAGTGTTATCATTTGAGCTATCAATGAGTACGATTATATAGCATAGTCTATCCTCGATAGTTTGGTGGTATTCATTTGTTAATTGATAGAGGACTTCATTGATAGATATGGCATCGTGGCTCCATTTATTAAATGAGAGTATAGTATCATCATATGGATGTTTTGAGGTATTAGATATTAAATCTCAACGTTGAGTTTTCAATAATGATTATTGAAGACATGGCTTCTGGACAAGTCAAAATATCCAAGTTCAAAATGTGGTCATATGAGGAAATACGGTAACTTGGAGAGCTATAGGCGGTCTATGAGCTCTTGACGATTACTGATATTATTCACGAGGATACACCATCTCCTATAAGATTGTATAGGGTATGAATGAGAAACATCTCCTTATTCTATCTTTATTTAAGAGTTCAATTTTAGCTCTTTATTGGAATGAGTTAAAATTAATAGATCGGACCTAAGTGAATCATTTGTTGATTGTGATTAGGTTATGTCTATTGAAGCTTAAATTTAGATAGCCCGCCAAGATCCACAATCCACACGTACTTGCATGGATCACTTGATATATTCTACCAGACCAATTTATGGGTCCATCTATAATTGCATTTAATATATTATGAATATAATATGTCTATTATTTATTTGATGGGATGCACTATTATATTAGTATATTAAAAGGAGACATGTAGGCTTGTTTCTTTTAGTAAGAATAAGTCTGGTTCACATGTGGGCTTTTATTTAAGGTCTAATGGATTAAATAAAATAAGAAAAATAATATTGGGCCCATATATATATGGTGTGGGCGGCAAGGCTAAATAAAATAGCCCAAGATATTATTTTATTTTATTGTTTTGATTAAATGGGAATTAATTAATTATTTAATTAATTAATAGTTTAAATCAAAATCTTTTCCTGATCAGTAAATTAAATACTATGTGTTGGATTAGGGTTGGAATTCTTTTAAGTGATAGGAGTTCTAATGTGGTAAGGATTAAGTCCACATACGCTCCTTATTATACAAAGAATTCGGCCACTACTAGTCCTACAAGGGTTAGGATTCTTGAATTGATAGGAATTAGGGAAAAGGATAATTCCTTTTCAAGTAAGGAAATTAACCAACCCTAGATTTTCTATTCAATGAATTCGGCCAACCCTACTTGGTGAAGGAGAAAATTCGGCCAGCCTATAAATATAAGGTTATGAATTTTCGGCCACCAAGGAAGAAAAATAGAGAGAGTTTTTTGTTTGTTTTGAAAATAAAATATCCTACTCTAAACACATAGATTTTCGGCCAAGAGAAAAAGAAAATAAGTTCTCATTCGATAGTGCACTTACAAGCCTTTAACATCAAAAGGTTTTGTGCACACTTTCGATTTAGGGTTACGCGAGTTTCAATTATATTGATTGTGAATTCAAAAGTGACCGGAACTATTTTTTTAGGCTCTTGGTGTTTTACTATTAAAGATCAAGATCAGAAATTCCATACATCCATTCTAAGGTAAGAAATTCAAAGAAAAAGGGAGACCACGCTCCTAGGTGATTCACGTACGTGCTAGGATTGAAGATCTTGCAGATTACCATCGACGTAAGTCAATCGGATCACGCGACAAGAGGTATTTAACTCTAACCATATATTTGAGTTTAATTAATTAAAAGGTTAAGGTTCAAATCTTTAGAAAAATTTTAAACTATACGAAAATTATTTTTTCGCCTTCCGCTGCGGTTTTAATCAATTTTTCCCTAAAATTGGTATCAGAGCCTTGGTTGTACCCTTAATTAATTAACGTATATATACGTGAATCTATTTCTTTTTATTGTGATTATGCATGTTTTAGAAAGAGATGGCACTCTAGGTATTCGCATATATAATTACATATGGAAAGTATGGATTTATATATGTTGTTATTAAGTTAATTTTTATTGCTCGATTTTGGTCCTAGAATTTCAATGTATTTTTTGTTTCGAAATTGTAACAAGAAGGGTGGTCTATTATCGCCATAATTCTTTCTTGGTAGTTGCTAAGTTCTTATTAATTTTACTGTAAAAATACTGCAGTTTTTTATTGTATTAAAATTTAGTGCAGTTTTTTATTGTACTAAAAAATAAGTGCAGTTTTTTTATTTGTAAAAAATACTGCAGTAGTTTAAATAAAAAAAAATATTTCTGCAGTATTTTATTGTATAAAATAAGTTGTAATATATTCAAGATTCGAAGACTCGAAGATTTGAAGAAATTGGAGCATCCGGAACCGAGCTTGGCACCCGCGCGCACCGAGACAACAAGCTGCGCATGCAACCAAGCGTGCAGCTGCGCTTGTTGCGGTGCAGCAGCGCGCGCGACCCATGCATGGGCTGGCCATGCGGCAGCTCATGCCCTTGCATGGGCTAGGCGTGCGCATGGGCTGCTTGGTGATCTTCGGGCGCGCGAGTTACGTGCGCGAGATGGTCGCTTGAAGTCTTGTTCGCCAAGAAAGGAGTTTTTTGTATTCCGTACAATTGTAATTTACATGCTTTTCTAGGATGGACCAAAATTGTGGCTATTTATTTTTATGTATAAATATTACAATATTTGTTATTGTATGATAACATGTCATATAGAATAGGAGTGCCACTCATATATCTCTTTTGGTATGAACATGCATTGAATGATTTAGGTATCTAATTGGCATCTAGATAACTTGGTAAAATCATTCTTTGGAATTTAATCACACGCCTTAAATAATTGAGTGGGAGAAGGTGTGTTAGAACACCTATGGCCTCCAAGGTTAGTTAAGCTTTATTATTTATTGGTAATCCCCCCGAGGGGCGTCCATAAATGGAATTTAGCAAAATACTTCCTTACAAGGATAGACTAGACAATTGACTCAAACGAGATCTACTCCCAGAGGAGGGATTTTCGTGAGAGAAAATTGAGGGTCGATATCTTGGTAACACACTCAATGTAATTTTATTAATATCCTCCCGAGAGTTCTTGCTAATAAAATTGCAAGGCTAAAATTGAAAACGCTGGTTGTTATGTTAACAATTAGGTGGGACCTAGTCCAACTAGTAAATAGTACGAACTCTCGAAGGAGGCGTAACATTTATAGGTGTTGGATCACCGTTGAATTTTTCACGATTGAGTTATTTAATTAATTCAAGATAAATATTCGAAAGTGCTTTATCATGATTATTTACTTATATATGCTTTTTGTTTTATTCAGAAATCATGACCCCATCACTTATGAACATCCTGAAAGATAACACTTTAACTGGAGATAATTATGTCACATGGAAAAGGAAAATTGGGTTGTTGTTGCAAAGTGAAAAACATAAGTTTGTTCTAACTACTCCTAAACCACCTGCTCCTAATAATGAATCAAGTATTTTGCAAAGAGATGAGTATGAGCAGTGGAAGACCTCAGATGATATGGCCAAATGTTACATTATGGCTACTATCTTCGACGTGTTACAACAGCAGCATGAAGGAATGGGGTCTGCTACTGATATTATGATGTCTCTGGAAGAGATGTTTGCTATGAGGTCTAGGACGACTAAGAGAGAGGCAGTGACTGCTTTTATGAATCTTAGGATGAAACCTGGACAGGCTGTGAAAGATCACATGATGAAAGTCATAGCACATCTAAATATTGCAGAATTAAAGGGCGCTGAGATAGATGGTGAGACCAAAATTGACATGGTTGTCAACTCACTATCAGATTCCTTTGATCAGTTCAAGTTGGACTACACCTTGAACAAAAAGGAATACACCTTGCAGGGCCTGATGCAAGATGTTCAAAGCGTTGAAAAGATCCTTGTGAAAAGCAAAGGTCAAGAGATTCATATGGTTGGTAAAGTTGCTACTGTTAAGACCCGTCAGAAGGTCAAGAAACAACAGAAGAAAAAGAAACTTGGGCCTACCAAGAAAGAGACCAAGAAAGTAACCAAGATCAAAGGAAAATGCTTCCTTTGTGGTGAAAAGGGACATTGGAAAAGAAATTGCCCAAAGTCCCAGAACAAGAAGGAAGAAGGTAATATTAATTATCTTGAAACATGTTTTCTGGCAGATTCTACAAATTCTTGGATCATAGACTCTAGAGCCACTAATCATGTTTGTTATTCCTTATAGGGGTTCCAAGAAAGGAGAAGGTTGAATAAGAACGAAATCAATTTGCGCTTGGGCAACGGATCGTTAGTGTCTGCAAGTGCAGTGGGAGATATTAGAGTTATAATAGATTCTAGTAGGCATTTAGATTTAATAGACGTTTATTATGTACCTCAATTCAAGAGGAATTTAATTTCAGTTTCTTGTTTAAATAAATTTGGGTATTAGGTTACTTTTAATAAAGCTTTTATTATTAGTAAGAATGACAAAACTGTTTGCAAAGGTACATTGGAAAACGGTCTATTCTTTTTGCATAGAAATATCTCTCACTCGTTAGACACAGAAATAACGGAACCTAATCATAAAAGAGTAAAATTATCAAAAGATGAAACCTACCTTGGCATTTACGCCTAGGTCACATTCACCTTAATAGGATTAAAAGATTGGTATGTGACGGACCTTTAAGTGACTTAAATGTTGATGATCTACCAACTTGTGATTCTTGTTTGGAAGGTAAAATGACCAAAAGGCCATTCAATACCAAAGGTGCAAGAGCCACTGAATGTTTAGGACTAATACACACTGATGTACGTGGTCCTATGAGCATTCAAGCTAAAGGTGGATATGAGTACTTCATCACCTTCACAGATGATTACTCAAGATTTGGTTATGTGTATCTCATGAGACATAAATCGGATGCTTTTGACATGTTCAAAGCATTCAAAGCTGAAGTAGAAAATCAGCTTGAGAAACGCATAAAAATCTTGAGATCTGATCGTGGTGGAGAATATCTATCTGGTGAGTTTCAGCAATATCTTATTGATAATGGGATAGTTTCTCAATTTTTTGCACCAGGTACACCTCAACAAAATGGGGTAGCAGAAAGGAGAAATAGAACTCTTTTGAACATGGTTAGGTCTATGTTGAGTTATTCAACACTTCCTATTTCTTTTTGGGGATATGCTCTACAAACTTCAATATATATTCTAAACGTGGTACCATCGAAGTCGGTTCCTGGAACACCATATGAGTTGTGGACTGGGCGAAAGCCTAGTTTACAACACATAAGGATATTTGGTTGTCCTGCACATGTGTTAAAAGGAAAGACAGAAAAGATGGAGTCATGTTCGGAAACATGCATATTTGTGGGGTATCCAAAAGGAACTAAAGGATATTATTTCTATAGTCCTTCAGATCTAAAAGTGTTTGTTTCAACAAATGCTACATTTCTGGAAAAGGACTATATGAATGATTTTGTTCCCAAAAGTAGAATTGTCCTAAATGATATGTCAGGAGATACAATTCCACAAGAGGTTTCACAACCTAACCCAATTGTAATTACCACTCCAACACAAAATCAACAACCTACCATTCCTCGTCGTAGTGGGAGGGTTAGAACCCAACCTGAAAGATACATCGGTCTAGGAGAATCTGTTGAGAATCTCCCTGACGACGATGATCCCTACACGTACAATAAAGCAATGGAGGATGTTGATTGTCACCATTGGCAAAAGGCAATGCAATCTGAGATTGAATCCATGTTCGATAACAAAGTCTTGTCTCTTGTAGACTTGCCTAAAGGGATAAAACCCATTGGGTGCAAGTGGGTATACAAGAGGAAAAGAGGTATGGATGGAAATGTGGAAACTTTTAAAGCTAGATTAGTAGCTAAAGGTTACACACAGAAAGAAGGTATCGATTACGAGGAAACCTTCTCTCATGTGGCCATACTTAAATCCATTAGGATACTCTTATCCATTAGGATACTCTTATCCATTGCAGCATCTTTAGATTTAGAGATTTGGCAAATGGACGTCAAGACAGCTTTCCTTAATGGAAGTCTTGACGAAAGCATCTATATGATGCAACCAGAAGGATTCATTGAAAAGTGCCAAATGGAAAAGGTATGCAAGTTGCAGAAATCAATTTATGGATTAAAGCAAGCATCCAGATCCTGGAACATAAGGTTCGACCAAGCTGTAAAAGGTTTTGGATTTTTACAGAACCTTGAAGAACCTTGTGTATACAAAAGGATCAAAGGTGACAAGTTGGTTTTCCTTATTCTTTACATAGATGATATATTACTCATTGGAAACGATGTGGGAGTATTGACATCAGTAAAAGAATGGTTAGCAAAACAATTTGATATGAAGGACTTAGGAGAAGCAAGTTTTATTCTAGGTATCCAAGTAATAAGGGATAGAAAGAATAAAACGATTACACTATCCCAAGCTTCATACATAGACAAAATCTTGTCTAGGTTTTCCATGCAAGATTCCAAGAAAGGTATGTTACCTTTTAGGCATGGAATCAAACTTTCTAAGGAACAAGTTCCTAAGAATGAGCATGAAGAGCAATTCATGAGTAGAATTCCATATGCCTCGGCAGTTGGAAGTCTCATGTATGCAATGCTCTGTACTAGACCAGATATTTGTTTTGCTGTTGGCATAGTTAGCAGGTTTCAATCGAAACCTGGTCCTGATCACTGGACGGCAGTCAAGCATATTTTCAAGTATCTTAGGAGAACGAAACATAATATGCTTGTATACTCTGGAGGGGATTTAATCCCCGTTGGGTATACAGATTCTGATTTCCAATCGAATTCTGACTCTAGAAAATCCACATCAGGATCTGTGTTTACTCTTGGAAGAGGAGCAGTCATTTGGAGGAGTATCAATCAATCTTGTATTGCTGACTCTACCATGGAAGCAGAGTATGTAGCTGCATGCGAAGCTGCCAAGGAGGCTGTTTGGCTTCGCCAATTCTTGATTGACTTAGAAGTAGTTCCTAGTGCGAATAAGCAGATCACTATCTACTGTGACAACAGTGGAGCAATGACTAATTCGAAAGAACCAAGAAGTCATAAGAGAGGAAAACAAATTGAAAGAAAGTATCATCCTTTAAGGGAGATTGTTCATAGGGGAGACGTGACGATTACCAAAATCGCGTCGGCAGAAAATCTAGCACATCCCTTCACAAAGGCTCTACCTCAGAAGAGTTTAGATGGGCACCTAGAGAAGATGGGAATGAGAGATATGACACATTTGCAATAGCGCAAGTGGGAGATTGTTAGGATTATGCTCAATAGCAATAGTGTAATATTGTAATTGACAATCTTTCATATAAATAAAGTGATTTCTGATTGTGCAAAATCTTATAGCATTTATAATTATAATTGTCAAGGTAAATAATCATAAGGTCAAAAGACTATGAGATATGAAGAATTTTTTGTACATCCGGATATGTATGAGGTAGACACAATTCTTTAGTTAGTCTTGAATAACGTTCACAACTTAAGTTAAAGGTTGGGCACCTCTATCTTGATAAAGTTGTAGAATTCTTTTACTAGCATTTGAGTGGGATCAAATGAGTTATGATGAGTCTAAAATCATCGAAAGGTTTTCGAGTAAAAGAATCTAGTGCACTGGGTGAATTGAACTGGATCACAATGAAATACTTTATCTAGAACCGTCACTAGATATAAGTCTTTTCATTATCAGGACAATCAGAGAGTCTATCTAAATCCTGAGATAAATGATGGACTTATGGTTGCAAGTGTTATCATTTGAGCTATCAATGAGTACGATTATATAGCATAGTCTATCCTCGATAGTTTGGTGGTATTCATTTGTTAATCGATAGAGGACTTCATTTATAGATATGGACATCGTGGCTCCATTTATTAAATGAGAGTATAGTATCATCATATGGATGTTTTGAGGTATTGGATATTAAATCTCAACGTTGAGTTTTCAATAATGATTATTGAAGACATGGCTTCTGGACAAGTCAAAATATCCAAGTTCAAAATGTGGTCATATGAGGAAATACGGTAACTTGGAGAGCTATAGGTGGTCTATGAGCTCTTGGCGATTACTGATATTATTCACGAGGATACACCATCTCCTATAAGATTGTCTAGGGTATGAATGAGAAACATCTCCTTATTCTATCTTTATTTAAGAGTTCAATTTTAGCTCTTTAGTGGAATGAGTTAAAATTAATAGATCGGACCTAAGTGAATCATTTGTTGATTGTGATTAGGTTATGTCTATTGAAGCTTAAATTTAGATAGCCCGCCAAGATCCACAATCCACACGTACTTGCATGGATCACTTGATATATTCTACCGGACCAATTTATGGTCCATCTAGAATTGCATTTAATATATTAAGAATATAATATGTCTATTATTTATTTAATGGGATGCACTATTATATTAATATATTAAAAGGAGACATGTAGGCTTGTTTCTTTTAGTAAGAATAAGTCTGGTTCACATGTGGGCTTTTATTTAAAGTCTAATGGATTAAATAAAATAAGAAAAATAATATTGGGCCCATATATATATGGTGTGGGCGGCAAGGCTAAATAAAATAGCCCAAGATATTATTTTATTTTATTGTTTTGATTAAATGGGAATTAATTAATTATTTAATTAATTAATAGATTAAATCAAAATCTTTTCCTAATCAGTAAATTAAATACTATGTGTTGGATTAGGGTTGGAATTCTTTTAAGTGATAGGAGTTCTAATGTGGTAAGGATTAAGTCCACATACACTCCTTATTATACAAAGAATTCGGCCACCACTAGTCCTACAAGGGTTAGGATTCTTGAATTGACAGGAATTAGGGAAAAGGATAATTCCTTTTCAAGTAAGGAAATTAACCAACCCTAGATTTCCTATTCAATGAATTCGGCCAACCCTACTTGGTGAAGGAGAAAATTCGGCCAACCTATAAATATAAGGTTATGAATTTTCGGCCACCAAGGAAGAAAAATAGAGAGAGTTTTTTGTTTGTTTTGAAAATAAAAAATCCTACTCTATACACATAGATTTTCGCCCAAGAGAGAAAAAGAAAATAAGTTCTCATTCCGTAATGCACTTACAAGACTTTAACATCAAAAGGTTTTGTGCACACTTTCGATTTAGGGTTACGCGAGTTTCAATCCTATTGATTGTGAATTCAAAAGTGACCGGAACTATTTTTTTAGGCTCTTGGTGTTTTACTATTTAAGATCAAGATCTGAAATTCCATACATCCTTTCTAAGGTAAGCAATTCAAAGAAAAAGGGAGACCACGCTCCTAGGTGATTCACGTACGTGCTAGGATTGAAGATCTTGCGGATTACCATCGACGTAAGTCAATCGGATCACGCGACAAGAGGTATTTAACTCTAACCGTATATTTGAGTTTAATTAATGAAAGGGTTAAGGTTCAAATCTTTAGAAAAATTTTAAACTATACGAAAATTATATTTTCGCCTTCCGCTGCGGTTTTAATCAATTTTTCCCTACAATTGGTACCATGGTACCTCGTCAAAGAACCTTGGGGCCCTTTGATAGCCTCGCAGAAATTTAGTAGAAAGTAATCTGGGTACTGGAGATCCTCATACTTTCTGTTCTAGGAATCTTGGTTCCTTGATGATGGTAAGCATACCGGTGGACACTCTCGCACTCTAGGTACCTCGTATTCCTATTCTAGGATCCTTGGTAATATGGCTAGTAGTCTGATGAAACTAGAAACCTTGTCGAATGATTGAGTACCTAGCTTTCGTGTTTCATTGAACCTAGGTCTCCAGGTGAGTATTCTGGCGAAACTGGGCACCTCACACCTCCGTTTGTAGGAGCTTTGGTTCCTTGGCGAACAAATTTGGTGAATCTCGGTACCTCGCCTTCCTGCCGTAGAAATCTTGGTACTCTAGCGAAAACAATAACGAAATAATACTGACAGCAAGATCCAGGTAGGAAACTAATGCTACTTTAGCACATGGTCTTTCTTAGCGGGGGGTGGTACCCAGCCAAGGCCTTAATTTGGCTGGCAACTATGCTCTTACTATCCAGATTCTTCTCGGGTGGGGGTGACACCCTACCAAGGCAGCAGGAAGGCCATACAGTCCTTTCTGGTCTTGAGGTGATCATATTTTGGTACCTCGCATTCCTGTTTGCAGGAATCTTGGTACTCTGGCAAAAACAATGGCGAAATAATACTGGCAACAAGATCCAGGTAGGCAACTAAGGCCACTTTAGCACCTGGTCTTTCTTAACGGGGGGTGGTACCCGGCTAAGGCTTTGATCTGGCTGTAAACTATTTTCTTACTATCCAGATCCTTCTCAACGGGGGTTGGAGCCCGACCAAGGTCTGATCTATCGGGCAACTATGCTCTTACGTACTAGATCCTTCCTAGCGGGGGTGGTGCCCGGCCAGGGCAACAGGAGTACCATATGGCTTTTTCTGGTCTTGCGGAGATCCTCCTAGATGGATTTATCCGATCTAGGACATCGGGAGTGCTATGTAGCTTTCCTGGATTCATGGCGAGCCTCTTGGAGGAATCTATCTGCTCAAGGGCATCAGGAGTGCTATGTAGCTCTCCTGGATTCATGGCGAGCCTCCTGGAGGGATCTACTCGGTCTAGGGCATCAGGATTGCTATGTAGCTTTCCTGGATTTATGGCGAGCCTCCTGGAGGAATCTATCCTGTCTAGGGTATTAGGAGTGCTATGTAGCTCTCCTGGATTCGTGGCGAGCCTCTTTGAGGGATCTACTAGGTCCAGGGCATCATGATTGTTGTGTAGCTTTCCTGGATTCATGGCGAGCCTCCTGAGGGATCTACCCGGTCCAGGGCATCAAGATTGTTGTGTAGCTTTCTTGGATTCATAGCGAGCCTCATGGAGGGATCTACTCTGTCCAGGGCATCAGGATTTCGTTGTAGCTTTCCTGGATTCATGGCGAGCCTCCTGAGGGATCTACCCAGTCCAAGGCATCAGGATTGCTGTTCAGCTTTCCTAGATTCATGGAGAGCCTCCTGGAGGAATCTATCTGGTCTAGGGTATCAGAAGTGCTATATAGCTCTCCTGGATTCATGGCGAGCCTCCTGAAGGGATCTACCCGGTCCAGGACATCAGGATTTCTGTGTAGCTTTCCTGGATTCATAGCGAGCCTCCTGGAGGGATCTACCTGGTCCAGGGCATCAGGATTGCTATGTAGCTTTCCTGGATTCATGGCGAGCCTCCTAGAGGGATCTACCCGGTCCAGGGCATCAGGATTACTGTGTAGCTTTCCTGGATTCATGACGAGCCTCCTGGAGGGATCTATCTGGTCTAGGGCATCAGGATTGCTATGTAGCTTTCCTGGATTCATGGCGAGCCTCCTAGAGGGATCTACCAGGTCCAGGGCATCAGGATTGATGTGTAGCTTTCCTTGATTCATGGTGAGCCTCCTAGAGGGATATACCCGGTCCAGGGCATCAGGATTACTGTGTAGTTTTCCTAGATTCATGGCGAGCCTCGTGAGGGATCTACGCAGTCCAGGGTATCAAGATTGCTGTGTAGCTTTCCTGGATTCATGGCGAGCCTCCTGGAGGGATCTAACCAGTCCAGGGCATCAAGATTGCTGTGTAGCTTTCCTGGATTCATGGCAAGCCTCCTAGAGGAATCTATCTGGTCCAGGGTATCAGGACTGCTATATAGCTCTCTTGGATTCATGGCGAGCCTCCTAGATGGATCTACCCGGTCCAGGACATCAGGATTACTGTGTAGCTTTCCTGGATTCATGGCGAGCCTCCAGGAGGAATCTATCCGGTCCTGGGCATCATGAGTGCTATATAGCTCTCCTGATCTTAAAGTGACAATCATGGCGGATTCAATTGGCGACATAAAACAGATAGATGTAGACAAATGTAGGCAAGGATAGATGCAGAACGAAATATTCTTTATTGATGACCAAAGAAAAATGAATACAA
This sequence comes from Dipteronia sinensis, assembly GCA_033220585.1. Classification (NCBI taxonomy): domain Eukaryota; kingdom Viridiplantae; phylum Streptophyta; class Magnoliopsida; order Sapindales; family Sapindaceae; genus Dipteronia; species Dipteronia sinensis. The sequence goes on along the minus strand of CM065638.1, from coordinate 16,848,028 downwards.
GTACTCATGATTATTAACATCTTCTGACAGTCGTTTTGGAGTAATTCTGGCCGATTTCCATTGCATGACTTATGGGTAGAACCTCTTGAGATGATCAGCATTCCAAGTGTGGTCTACTGGATGTCCGTCCATGTCATCCAACTTGTAGGCCCCACCCTGGATCACCATTTTGATTAGGTAAAAAGCTTCCAAGTTAGGTGACAGTACTCATTTCGACCTCTTCCGGGTACTCTGGGTAACCTTTCTGAGCACCAGATCCCCTTCTTTGAAACTTTAGATTCTCACTTTCTTATTGAAGTAACGAGCAATCCGGTTCTGGTAGACTACTACTCTTTCTGCTATCTTGTCTTGCTTCTCCTCTAGGAGGTCCAGGCTGGCCCTCAGCTTGTCTTCATTTCTATCGGGGTCAAAATGCTGTACCCGGAAAGAGACGAGCTTATGTTCTATAGGAAGGACAGCTTCTACCCCAAAAGCTAGTGAGTAGAGGGTTTCTCCGGTAGCGATCCTTTTGGTGGTGCGGTAAGCCCATAGCACGTCCGGGAGTTCATCAGCCCATCTTCCTTTCTTCTGCTGAAGATTTTTCTTCAGGAGCCTCTTGATAGTTTTATTTGTGGCCTCTACCAGGCCATTAGTCTGGGGGTGTGCTACGGATGTGAAGTGAAGTTCAATCCCCATACTCCCACAGAATTCCCAGAATCTGGCCTTATCGAACTGCTTACCCAGATCTATGATGATTACCATCGGAGTCCCAAACAGGCAAACCACATTTTTCTTGATTAACTCTGTTGTATTTGCTTCAGTAATTCTGGAGAGGGGTTCTGCTTCCACCCACCTGGTGAAGTAGTCAATAGCCACGATTGCATGCTTCTGTTGACCTGGCGCAGTTGGGAGAGGTCCAATTAGATCTACTCCGTAGAATGCAAATGGATACGGCGAGCTGATGGTTGATAACCATTCTGGAGGTAGGTGATACAGGTTGGCTATTTTCTGGCATGGTTCACAGGACTGTACGAACTGCCTTGCATCATGGTGCAAGGTTGGCCAGAAATATCCCATGCGTAGCACCTGGTAAGCCAATGCTTCTCCTCCGATGTGATTTCCACAGTCTCCCGAGTGCATTTCCCTCAATGCCCAATTTGCATCATCAGGATGTAGGCACCTAAGCAAGGGGAGTGACCTACCTCTGCGGTAAAGGTGCCCCTCTACCAAGCAGTATCGGACTGAGGTTCTCTTGATCTTGTGAGCTTGATCGGGGTTCTCAGGGAGCTTTTCTGACTGAAGGTAATCCGTGATAGGATCCATCCAACATGGAAGCCGTTACACGGGGTTGACTTCCTTGCCTTCAGAGATGCTTGACGCAGTGATTATCTGGAGCAGAACTCCGTTCGGTAGCGCTTGTCCTCTATGTGCAGCTATCTTGGCTAGGACGTCAGCTCAATGATTCTGCTGCCTAGGTATCTGCTTGATCCTGAAACCCTTGAAGCCGGGTAACAAGTCCTGCACTTTTTTGAGGTAGGCTGCCAGGTAATCAGCTCCTAGCTCTGCTGCTGTTCTCATTCCTGCTAACAAGGCCTCATACTCAGCCTCGTTATTGGTGGTGTTAAACCCGAATCTGAAACAGTGGCAGCATTTGAATTTCTCTAGGTCAGTTAGGAAGATCCCACCCCATCTTCCTGCCTGATTCGATGCTCCATCAGTATACAAGATCTAGATGTTTCGATCGGTAGGCCAATTTGCAGGCTCTCGTTCCTTCGGAGGAGCTTGATTCAGGCTCGGGGTAGCATCTTGATCGAGAATCGCACTGAATTCTTCCATGAAATCTGCCAAAGCCTTGGCCTTGATGGTAGTCATGGCTTTGTATTTGATGTCGAACTAGGTAAGCTCAAGGGCCCACAGCACGAGTATTCCCAATACATCCGGCCTTTGAAGAAATTGTCGCAGAGGTTGATTAGTGACTACCAGGATTGTGTGAGCAAGGAAATAAGGGCGGAGATTCCTGGCTGCTACCACCAATGCAAAAGGGAGCTTCTCCAGTAGAATGTAGTTCTTTTCTGATTTGGTTAGAGCGCGGCTCACATAGTAGACAGGGCGCTGGGCTCCATCTCCGCACTCTTTCATTAATGCTCCGCTGACGGCGGTTTCAGACACTGCCAGGTATAACTGTAATTCTTCTCCTGGTACCGACTAGCTAGTAGGGGTGGGCTAGCGAGGTACCTCTTTAATGAGTGGAAAGTTAGCTCACTGTCTTGATCCCATTTCATGTTCTTGCCTTGTTTGATTGCCTTGAAGAACGGGGTACACTTGTCAGTGGACCATGATATGAAACGGTTCAGGGCTGTGATTCGCCCAGTCAAACCTTGCACTTGTCTGACTAAGGTAGGAGATTCAAGATCTATGATGGCTTTGATCTTTTCTGGATTAGCTTTGATCCCTCTCTCGTGGACCATGAATCCGAGAAATTTCCCGGCTGTAACTCCGAAGGCACATTTAGCAGGATTCAAGCACATCTAATTCTCTCTGACAATCTGGAAAGTCTGGAGGAGGTGGTCTTGGTGATGTTCAGCTACGTGAGACTTCGTGATCATATCGTCAATGTATACCTCCATTGACTTCCCTATCCGTCCCCTGAATAAGCGGTTGACCAGGCACTGGTAGGTAGCCACAGCGTTTTTGAGTCCGAAGGGCATGACTCTGTAGCAGTACAGGCCTTGCCCAGTTATGAAACTGGTTTTATCCTGGTCCGCTGGGTGCATCATGATCTGGTTGTATCCTGAGAAGGCGTCCATAAAGCTTAGGAGTTTGCTGCCCGCGGTTGAATCTACCAGTTGGTCAATTTTTGGTAGCGGGAAGCTATCTTTTGGGCAGGCGCGGTTGAGATCTGTGTAGTCAACGCATATGCGCCACTTCCTGTTTGCTTTGATCACCATGACTACGTTGGCAATCCATTCGAGGTACAGAGACTCCCTGATGAATTCTGCCTTTAATAGTTTGTTTACCTCATCTTACACCGCAGCATTTCTCGCTTGGTTGAAATGCCTTCTCTTCTGCTTGACAGGCTTGAAGGTGGGATCCACCGCTAACCTGTGTGTTGCTAAGGCAGCGGGTATCTCTAGCATCTCCTCATGACTCCATGTAAAGGTGTCATTAAATTCTCGTTGGATCTTTATCAGAGCCTCATTTACCTATGTCTTCAATGTTGAACCTATACAGACAACCTTGGAAGGATCGCCCTCCCAGCTAGGTACCTCTTCTAACTCTTCTGCAGGATGGCCACTGGCCCATCCCTTCTTTTCTTCTCCCCTGATTTCTACGTCGGGGAGTTTCGGCGTGGATTCCATTTCAACAGATTCCGTTTCGCCTTCAAAATCTTCTTCTGAGAACGGATGAGCTGGGTTGATGGTTACCTGCGCGCATTTCTTAGCCAGCACTGCTGGATTGGTAGATGATGTTGAAAATCGTGTTATTAAAAACTATACTCGCAAGTGCACGAATCGTGAAGATAAGCACAACGGCAAGTAAGGTTCGTTCCCACGAGGAAAAGATATTTATTAATTAAAACTAATTCTAATTAAAGTTAAATTAAAGTAACCAAAGATTTGTTGATGATTTAATTAAACTAAAACTAAATTAAATTAAGCTAAGAAAACAATTAAAGAAAATATGGTTGTGATCAAGAGATAGAAAACACTAGGTCATCAATGATCCCTAATTATGAACACTCGATATATGGAATTAATTTGTAAACAAGATTCAATCAATTATAGGGTTCATTCTTTGTCTTTAATGTGACTATTACCGTATGGTCATGGGATGAGTCACGTGTTCCCAATTATTATTCACCATTGGTCTATGGTGTAAACAACGATTAGAAACCCTTTAAGTGCAAGAAATAAGAACCAAATTCTATACTTTGCTTGGCCTATGCTAAAGATAAAATTCATTCATTCAAAAGAGCATTAATCAAGGTTAGGTTTTGTCTATACTCTAAGCCTAGTCTTAACCCTAAAATCATGCCAAATAGTTATTCACCCTTGGTCTATGGTGTGAATAAATATTAAAACTAATGAGGATCAAGCAATTAAGAACAATGAATAAATCAAGAATTTTAATTGATGAAATAATAATTAATCCATATATGAGCATTCACAAAAGGTTCACATTGATTCCCTAGTTATGAGATTAGTAATACATATTGAAAATAAAAAGAGAAGAGAAAGAAAAGATAAAACTCATTAAGATCTTCCATGATGAATTCTCCTTCGTCTTCTAATCTTCAATGTGTAAAGATGGATGAGTGTGTGGTGATGGAGTGATGGGGGACGGCCCCCTTGGTGCCTTGGGACCTCCCTTAGCTTCTCTCTCGAAGTTAGGGTTCACAGGGGGTTTAAATAGGCTTTAGATGATAAGCCAATTCCTTAAACAACAAGGAAATTGGTTTCCCTTTGGAACTCTACCTTTTTTGAATTTAATTCTTTCCTAATCCACTCAAATTGATTACTTATTGAAGGATGATAAGGATTAGGTGTCAACTTGCTTTCCAAGACTACACTCATGTCCAAGAAGGTAATATTTCCCGTTCCGACAACTTGCAAAATAAATCTCGTCACTATTTGCGGAATTATGACTGATCTGACTATCGGATACTAAAATGTACATAACTTCTTCTAGGAATATTAGAATTGCGATCCATTAAGTGCGCCAGAAACTAGACTTCTGGGGTTTTCCATCCATAGGTAGTAGGACACACAATTCAAACTAAGGAGAGAGATATGGGGCCCGCAATCTGGGTGATCTGCACTGGCCGAAATTCAGCTTTTTGCTCCTTTTCTTCAAAATAACTTCTAACACCTCTTCCATGGAATGTGACCTATAAATGCTCAAAAAACACATAAAATACCTAATTTCACCCAAGAAAAAAACACAAATAATAGGAAATGGGGACTTAAAATATGTATAGAAATAGACAGATCAGTAGACACTGCGTAACATTTGCATGCAACCTGTTGATCTCCTCGCACTTCGCCCACCTTGTCTCCTACTGGGAATTTCAGGACGTTATGGTATATTGACAAGACTCCTTTGAGAGCAGATAGGTAGGGTATTCCGAGGATGGCATTGTAGGCGGACGGGGTGTCTACCACATCAAAATCTGTCATCAGGTTCTATTGGAGTGGGGTTGTCCCTACTATTACTGGTAGGATCATAGACCCAGTGGGAATCAATGAGTCTCCTGTGAACCCGTATAATGGGGTAGTGCAGCTTGAATTACTCCAATGCACTTTTGAAGAGGATATCAAGGCTGCTACCTATGTCAGTCAAGACACGATGGACCAAGTTGTTAGCTATTTGCACAGTGATGACCATTGGGTCATCGTGGGGCTGCACAGTGTTATACACATCCTCTTCCGTGAAGACGATTTGTGTAGTAGGAAGAGATTGGGGTGACCCCCTAGTAACCTTAAAGACATTCTGGCATGCTTCCATTCTAGGAATTTTCCTGGCGTGGTTCTTTCGAGCATTGTTGGAAGTTCCTGCTAGGGTGGGACCTGCACTGATGGTATTGACAATGTAGATCTACTCCATTAGATCCTTCTCTTTTGCTATCCTTCCTTCTTCATATGCTTTGATATCGGCCTGCACCTCCTTTCCAGTGCGTATATTGTCACGCACTTGTTGGAGGAATTCCTCCAAGCAGCCTCCCCTGACCAAGGCTTCAATCTGGTTCCGCAGACTATAGCCCTCGGAGGTATTATGACATACATCCTCATGGAAGTCACAATACTTGTAGCGGTTCCGCTGATCAGCTGGTACCTTTATTGGACCTGGCTTCCTGAGCAATCCCTTGTCGTGGATGGTGAGGTAGATAGTCTCGCGAGATGCATTCAAGGGGGTATAGTGGGAGTACCCTCTTTCATCTCTATCGACCCGGGCTACTTCCTTGGGTGGAGGTGTGGCTCTGGGCGGAGTCCACCCTACAGGGTACCGGTTCCGTGGGGGCTGGTAGTGCGGTGACTGATACGTAGATTTGTTGGGATGTCTGTTCTGACTTTTTTGAACGGGTGCCGGCTTGGGCGCCTCCTTCTTCTGGCACTTGGCAGTTCTCATATCATCATGCTCCATTTTGACTCGGAGCTATTCGTCTATTTCAACCTGCTATAGAGCTCTGTTGTAGGCTTCCTGGTAAGTCTCCGGGGGATGCTTGGCGAAGGATCTGAACAGCCTGCCTGCCCATAGGTTCCTTTTAAAATTGGCCAAGGTCTCCTTTTCCACGAAGACCCCCATCTAGATCACTTCCTTGTGGAATCTCACTACACAAGCTCTGAGCGTTTCACCCCGCTCTTGGATCACGTATTAGAGGTGAATGGGATCCCTAGGGCGAGGTTTGATGCCCTGAAACTGAGCACAGAAGTCAGTAGTCAACCTGGTAAATGAATCAATGTTCCATGCTGGTAGCTTCCTGAACCATGTTTTGGCATAGTCAGTCAGCGTGGTAGGGAACATTCTGCACATGGCGGCCCTGGTAGCATTCTGGACCTCTATCTAGTGAACAAAGCTTTCTAGATGGCTCAAGGGATCCTCGGTCCCAGAAAATTTGTCGGTTGGCTTCTTGAATTTGGGAGGTAGTTCTGCCTCCTTGATCCTCCTAGAGAAGGGAGCATTCATCTCTCCCAAAGGATCTTTTCAGTTTTCCCGGTGTTTACCCTTCTTCAGCTCATGGATCTCATTTGCCATTCTGGCTACCTGGTCCCGGATACGTTTGTTATCATCATTTTTTGATTCCACCTCAGAATCTATTTCGTCAGACCTCTTCGATGTAGCAGAAGTTTCATCCTGCTTCTCTCTATGGGGAGGGTCTTCTCCAACGCTCCTGTTGATACCTCCTGCCACTAAACGAGGGCGCCTCCTAGTCGCCTCCTGTTGAGGCTGTCTAGAGGAAGCTCCTAGTTGGACCAGATGGCGGCTCTCCCTAGGCGGGAGATCGATGGAGGATTTAGCGCGTCGGGGTTGATAACCTGTAGAAAAACCTGGAACTGGGGGTAAGGGCCTGAGTCTATCATTGACAGGTACGAGAGGTGGTGGTCCCAACCTGTCGAAGGGAGGTACCCTGGTACCCTTCCGATTGGCGTCACCCCTGGGATCTGGTACGGCGGGTTGACTGGTACTACCTTCAGTGATTATTTGGAGGCGAATGCTCTCTATGAAGGCTGCGACCTGCTGATCTAGATTGGTAGGTCCAGTTGCCGGGGTGGTAGGTACCTGGGGGTAGCCCGCGCGGTAGCTGACAGCTTTGAGGCAGGTTTGCCACCCTTTCCTCCCTTCATCGGCTTCTGACCCTTTCAAGTTGAAGCGTTTGACTGATGTCCTGACAGGTCTGGATGATCCTGAGAGGATCGGAGCTTCATTTCGATGGTAAGACAAGAAAACGAGGCACACTGGCTTTGTTTTGAGGGTGTGGTGTTTCCCACAAACGGCGCCAAAAAGTGTTAACGGAAAAATACACTCGGGATGAAAATCTCAGTTAACACCCTCGCACACTACCGGTTGCAGTAGCGGGGTGGGTACCTTTGGTACCGGGGTTCCTTTCTGTGATCAAGAGCAAGAGATCAAGTGATGGAGAAAGAACACAAGGGACCGGGAGATGTAAAAAAACACTGTTTTATTTAATAAATAACTATAACAGGATTACAATAAGTATACATACACTCTTCTCTCTATTTTCACTCTTTTACAAAGGATGGAGATGGAGAAAGAGTTCGTGTCGATAAGTGGATATTTTGCTCCAGTGATTGTCAATGGACTCTCACTAGCTTCGGGGAATTTCAGAGATAATTCTCCTGGAGTTTCTCTCGTTATGGGGATCAAGAATCCTTGAAGCAATGCCCCCTCTCACTTTGTCTTTCAATACCGTATATGTAGTATTCTCCAAAATCCTCTCAAAATCGGGTTGTCATAATGAAGATCATTGAGAATCCTATTTTAGGCGTTGAAAGGCATTTGAGTGGAGCTGAAGACGCGGGATTTGATCCCGTTAATCAATGGCGAATTCAAATACTGATTCGGTTGACCATTGGGTCATTAATGGCGCTTTATTTTGGCGATGGAGTTAACTTTCCTTCTTTGTGGAGCTTGGTGGAGATGGAGTCAGCTTTCCTTCTTCGTGAAGGAAAATTCTTATTTTGAGTTCCGATGGAGTGTAACACCGGTACCTCATTTTGATGAGCTTGTTCTGCGTCCTGCTAGAAAGGTGTTTGTGTCTTCCTGCTCCCTATTGTATTACCTAGAAGGTAGGGTACTTGCCTTGGAGGAGCTCCAGATAGGCATACTAAGTACCAGGTGGGAGTCGGGGTGACACCAAGGCAAATATCGAGGTAGTACCAAGGTAGGTATCGAGGTCGGTATGTAGGTATCGAGGTACCAGGCGCCTTGATTGATGTCGAGATCCTTGCGAGATGCAAGTTTTCATCGTACTGGTCTCGAGCTGGTATCAGGAGCTTCAGTAGGGCGAGGTACAAGCTTTTAAAGCCGGTGTCCTATCTAGATAGACGTATAGTCGAGGCTCCAACCTCGTTAGGTATCGGTCCCATCTAAGTGGTGGTACCGATCTCGCTGGCTTCCTGGAGTATCTGGATGAGTTTTCCTGGGTAGGTCCCTGTTGGAAAATTCTCCCTTGGTCCCTTGCCAGAAAAACCTGTTAACAAGTAATTTTTAGTCAAATATGGTCAAACAGTGGAATCGAGGAAAAAATTATGATTGAAAAAATAGAAAAATGAGGGAAATAGGGAAATGGGAAAGAGGATACCTGCCCTTAAACTCCCTCATTCCTATTTTCCCAAATGTAAAAATACATTATTACAAAGAATACGAAGGCGTAAAATATTGAGGTTGTCAAGTTTTAGACACTCACAATAAGGATTCAGCAGTGATCTCAATAAGTTTTATGCTTCAAAGTGAAAAGATTTTGTGTTGGATCTACGGGCGAAACCAGAAATATTTTTTTGGGTGGGCTGTGGACAATTTCATATAGATAAAAAATTATACTATATGTTAACGGAAAAATCACCCATGGAGCGAAATCTCACTTAACACCCTCGACCCGCTACCCCAGAGGTCGCAACGGGTGGGTAGGTACTTTGTACCGTGATTCTGGTAAGGTGAAATGGTAAGGTGCTGCACTAGGTAGGAGAAATATCATCCCGCCCATCTGGTGTAATATTCTGGTACCCAGACTTGGTATCTGGTCCTGGTACCTGGTCACCTCTCTAGGTGCCCTCCATAACTCCCCGACCTAGATGACGTGCAAGGAGGGGTACTAGAGAGCTAGAACCAGCGGGGTCGGTGCCTAGCTCACATACATCCGTAATAAAGGAAATAGATGGGAGATATGACAATTCTTTTAGCAGTGGTGGCTGACCTAGGGGGAAAAAGTATCACAATTGATCACATGCTGAAAAACCCCAAGGCAGTATCCGTAAGAAGGAGAAAAAACCCTTATCTATATTTATATATCTCGAGAGGTGCTCCGGAAAGCTTACATTAGTACAGTCCGGGACCTGGTAGGTCACAATTAAAGGGGTACCACTAGGTACCGATACAGTCATGGAGAAAATTGACATGTACAGTAGTCGATACAATGGTAGAAAGTGTCGAACTGTATTTCTGGTGGAGAAATGGGCGAAATCTGGGATCGAAGACATCTTGTAAACATGGAGATGTTGGAGGGCTGTTGGAGAATGTTGGAGAGAATATCAGGGATTCGAAATGTTGGGGACTCGACCTTTTTCTTGGAGAGTGACTTGTTATATTTATGTCTGTTCATCCTTGTTGCCCACTCCATTGGTTTATCGACATTAATGAGTTGAATATCTTCTCATTAATGGAGTTGAATATCTTCTCATTGACGGAGTTGAATATCTTCTCATTGATGGAGTTGAATATCTTCTCTTTAATGGGGTTGATTATCTCTTTTAATAGAGTTGATTGCTTCATTCATTAATGGCGTAGTGAATGGCCATTAATGGAGTTGACTGATTCCCTCATTAATGGAGTTGTGAATGGCCATTAATGGAGTTGACTGATTTCCTCATTAATGGTGTTGATTATCTCCATTAATTACCAGAGATGTCAACTTTCTCTTTTACGTTGCTTGAAGGAGAATTCTGACTCTGTAACCCGGTGGTATGGTACACTGGTGTACCGGAGTGCTCGCTGACGTGGCACTTGTTCTAGCATGCCGGTACCTCTTCCTAGTTCAATTTTTCTTACTTGGCGGGTAAGATATACATTCTGGTTAGATCTTGGACTGATATCGCGGTACTTGGGTAACGGGTAGATGTCGCGGTACCTAGGTACCAGGTAGGAGGTATCGTGGTACCTAGGAGCCAGGTAGGAGGTATCGTGGTATAGCCTTACTTGGTACCTGGTAGACTGTGAGACGTGGTACTGACTTCTTTCCGGTTCATGGTGTACAGCATCCCCGGTATCTAGGTACCGGTCCCGATCTAGGTCCTACCAGGTACCTGCCGGATGGAAAATACTTCTTTGGACCCCTGCCAAAAATGATTGTTAACACTATATATTAAAATATATCATTTTGATGATAAATTTCGACGGTACGGGATAATTTTTACTAATTAAAATAAAAAAGTATACCTAGTTAGAGGACATAATAAGTCTTACCCATAATTACATATTCTAACCAAGAAAAAACACAAGAGAATAAAAAGGAAATACGTATGGAATGTAAATACAATAAGATCCTACTTAAATTTTGACTTCTAAGGCTTCAAAGAAGCAAAATCATCTATTACCGAATCCGAATCAATTGTAAAAACAAGTTCTCTTTCAATATAAACGTCCATACAATTCTAAGAAACTCATCATCCATCTTGTTGAGCAAAGACGTTTTGACAAGTTTCATAGCTGAAAATAAAACATAATTTTATAATTAATTTTACAATATGAACTTTAAAATAAAAATAAAAATAAAACTTACAGTTTTCTCATACCAACTTCTGTATACCTTCACAAATCCAAAAGCTATGAAAACTCATAAAATTGAAATTCTTAGAGACTTGGAGATTAATCTATATAGTAAATCTACTGCTTTTGGTTTATTGTTAAGGGGTTAAAATTTCCTAATTTTATTTTTGAGTCGGTAAAAGGTTAAAATTTCTCAATTTGATCTTTCACTTGGTTAAGGAAATACAATGGGTTTTAATGAGTTTGATCCTTGTTTTTAAGTTATTAGACTGTAATTATGATAAAGAAAAATATGATAAGTTAAGTCAGAATCGGAATTGGACTGGGATATACATAGAGTTAAATGGGGTGTATTTAGAACTATTGAAAAACTTAGTTTTTTTTCTCTCAAAAAGCTATATTGCCCACCCTAGCCAGGCCTATTTCCACCTCTAGTTGGATTTTGTAAATTTCGAGGTTGTCAACCTCCTGTGAGAACTTCTAAGAAGTTTGGTATTAATTTCGGTTCAATGTGATGTGCAGAAAGAAGAAAGAGAGAGAAAGTAAAAAAGAAAGATGGAAGGAAAGAGATGGGAAAATAAGTTCTAGGGATGGCAGGTTCGGGGCGTGGTGGCCCTCCCCGCACCCTCCACATTTATTTTTTGAAATCTCATCCACTCATAAAACCCCTCAATAGATGGAGCAGGGCAGGGAGGGGTAGGGTATGCTTTCCCCATCCCAATCCCCATCCCCAACCCCACCCGATTTACCCCATTTAACCTATTTGTCTAAATTATTTATTAAAATCTTGTCAAAATAAATATTTATCAAAATAATCAATATATATTCCAATAAATATGATATAATATATAAAGTAATTCCAAAAAACTATTCAAAATCATCTAATAAAACAAATAAATTCAATCATTTTAAAATATAAATAATGAACTAAATAATAAAATAAATAAATATTAAATATTAAGAGGGGTGGGGCAGGTGGGGATTATAAAACTCATCCCCACCCCATACGCATTGTGGGTTTTATTATCTATCCTCATCCTCGCACTATCCCTACCAAATTAAAACCAATCCCAAACAATAAGCACAGGTTCTCGTGGGGCCCGTCCCCGCAAGTTATTTTGCCATTCCTGAAAATAACTCTAGGGAAAATTTTTGGACCTTTTTTGTTATTCTTTAAAAAGTCTTTGTGAAAGTTGGTTAAAAATAGTTATTTTTTTATAACTTTTTTATCATGAAGTATTTTTTTGTTGTAAACATTATTCATTTTAAAAGTTTGTTAAAATATTCGGTTAGTTTTGACTATTAACTATTCTTTTTCCCATGATACATGTTAAGAAGTTTTATGTGATACATGTAAGTTCCTCATATTTTGATTGGCTTATTTCGTTGACAAACCATATTGGGGATTAATTTTGTAAGGGTAAATTAGGCCTCATCGGGTGTGATCAAGCTTCAAGGACATCAGCTCTCTCAAGAGCACTTCAAAGGTATATCACTTGCTTAATTCTCTTTGAAGAGGTTTTAGTTGCACACACTCACATTCTATGCATTTGTATTGACATGCATGTATGGTTGCACACACACATACACTTCTTGCTTGCCCATTTTCATTGCATCCTGGTTGGATAGGCATAAGATAGAAAATCCTACAAAAAGCATGATGACCGCTGTGATAACCGTTGTGAATTATCACAGCGGTAGACACTGCGGTCCTTCATCAGTAAGGCATCATTGTCTCACCGCTCCTTTTGCGTTGTGAATTACTCACAGCGGTGAGTCTTCCAGTTGATCACCGCTGTGTGATCGATGTGATACCACTATGATAATTCACAGCGGTGGGCAACATAGGGTGTCACCGCTGTGTGACCGCTGTGACTACTCATAGCGGTACTCACAGCGGTCGAGCCCTATTTTGCCCAAAACGATGCCGTTTTGCTTTGACCTGCTATATATACTTTGTTATCTCTCCCATTTCGTGCTTGTGAGTTCAAGAAGCCATTTTTGTGTGTTAAAGCTTTCTTCAAGAGAGAGAAACTCCTAAGAACTCATCTTTACAAAACCAAACACAAATCCATGTGCATCTAACATCTTACAAGTATCATCTCATCATGGATTCTTCTTGCTTTCATTGACTAGGTAACTTAAACATGCCCTATATCTCTTTGTATTTATTTATGTTCTTGTTTGCCTAGGGTTAGCTCTTTTATGTGAAATTATTGCATATCTTTATGTTTAATGGCATTTATAACATGCTTGAGTTGTTGTGTGTTGGTTGAGAGCTTTGTTCATTGATAGCTAGCATTTAGGACGATTTTACCCTTCTAGCTAAATCTTCATGCATTTGCATTTAGATATTGATATCTAGGATTTGCACTCATTGACATCTTTACATCCTTAGATAAGCATTTAGTGTTGCCTAGCATTAATTGCATGTTAGAATATTTTTACATATTCACATAGGTTGTTTAACCTCTTCATTGATTGTTAAGCTTTGTGACTAAGTGGATTAGTGCACAAGCTTGTGGTCTAGAATCACTATTAAAGGCCCGTTGGGTAGAGTGAAAGGGTTAGTGACCAAGTAGGTGACTTGAGGTCAACCTAGGTTGTAAACTTTCATTCAAATAGTGGATTTGAGGACCGTATGTTGCTAGAAGGATAGCCCGTGAGTTTTGCCCTGTTAGAGGGTTTCTCACGTAAATCAATCCTTGTGTCTTTATTGTTTTCCGCATGTTTATTTTGGATTGGTTGATTGCTAATATGGGGTAGGACTATTAAAATTGATTAAGTCAAAAAGTTGGTAATAAATCAACTAAAACCTATTCACCCCCCCCCCTCTAGGTTATATTAGACGCACTTTGTGTATTTTCAATTGGTATCAGAGCGAGTTCCTTAATACACTTAGGTGATCCTTGGTTTTTTTGTGTCTTGCATTTTTGTTTGTGTTTGTTGCATCATTAACATTCATCTCATTCATACCCGAACACTATGAGTGGGAGCGGAAGTGGTAATGAGGGAGCCTCTAGCACAAGACCCCCTTTGCTCACAGGAGTAAACTATGCCTCTTGGAAAGGCAAGATGGAATCTTTCATTTGCCAAATAAATGACCGAGCATGGATGGCAATTGATGATGGCTACACTCCTCCGGAAAAGACTCTTGCAGACGAAAGTGTAGTTCCAAAGCCAAAGTCGGAATGGTCAACTCAAGAGTTTGAAGCATCCAAGTGGAACAACAAGGCTATGCATGCCATTCTTTGTGCAATGGATGACAATAAGTACAAATTGATCCAAACAACAAGAATTGTAAAAGAAGCATGGGAGATTCTAGAGACGGCCCATGAGGGAACCGAGGTGGTCAAGGACTCCAAGCTTCAAGTCCTCCAAACATAATTCGAGCAAATTATAATAGAAGAGGATAAATGCTTCAACGACTTTCAAGTGAAGTTGATGAACATAGTCAATCAAAGCCATCAAATTGGTGACCCCTATTCGGATAGGAGAATCAATCAAAAAATTATGAGGTCGCTTCCAGCAAGATTTGAGTCAAAAGTGACGGCTCTTGAGGAGAACAGTGATTACAAGAACATGAAGCCAAGTGAAGTTTTTGGAAGACTTCTAACATATGAGTCTAGGTGGACTCCTACACCTACACCTCCAAAGAAGCAAAAGAGTATTGCTCTGAAAACTTCCAAAGTAGAGAAAGAGGAAGATGACTCAGATGAGGAGATGGCCCTCATGGTGAAGAGATTCAAGAAGTTCATCAATTTTGAGAAGAAGGGATTTGGATCCAAAGGAAAGGAAATGAAGAAGAAGACTCCTTTCAAGAAGTTTAAGTCAAGTGAAGACAAGCCTACAAGAAGAGGGATTCAATGCTTCGATTGTGGAGGTTCAGACACATCTCCACGGATTGTGGAAATTTAAAGAACAAGAAGAAAGGAAAGGCTATGGCCGCCACGTGGAGTGATGGTGAAGACTTGGAAGAAGAAGGAGAATCCTCGGATGATGAGGATCATGTGGCAAACTCTATTGCCTTCGCATCTTCTCTCAAGAGTAAGGAAGCAATAGATGATGAAGAGGAAAAGAAACAAAGTGAAAATGACTCTAGTGACGGTGACTCTTCATCCCATTCAACAAATATGGATGTAGGAGGAATGGATCTCGAAGGGTTCGTTGAGCATTTTCAAAGCTCAAGATTGAAGATGAAGAAATAGATTCAAAGGCTAAAAGGTGAGAATCTCAAGCTATCTACCGAAGTCACTCACCTAAATAGATAAGTAAAGATAGCAAAAAGAAATGAGGAATTGATAAAAAAGAAGCTTGAAGAAGCAAGAGAGATCATTGCTAAGATGACTTCAAGTACGAAGAAACTCGACCACATGTTGGGAGTTGGCAAGAGGCCAAGTGATAAGAAGGGTCTTGGCTATGAAGATGACAATGAGACCTCATCCTCAAGCAAGACTGTGTTTGTAAAGAGCTTGGATATCAAAGAGCCTCCACCCCCACAACATCCTAGGAAGAAGATTGAACTAGGAGAGTGCTCTAAGGATTCTCAAGTCAAGGTAGCACAAGGGAAACAAGGGAAACAAGCTCAAGCTCAATCAACAAGGGTTCATCAAGCAAGTTTCCCTTAACCCAAATACCATCAAGCCAAGAATTAATTCATGCAAGGTCAACCAAGGAAGCAATCCATTCCAACTCAACAAAAAAGGAGAGAACCAATCCAACACCAAAGGCATGGGAAAGCCCCTTTGTATTCACGAGGGCATGGTATATCTTCTTATTTTATTCCCACTTGTCATTTTTGTGGTGTTGATGGTCACATTAGACCTAATTGCTTCAAATACATTGAAATGTGTAGAATCAAGAGCATGATTGAAAGAAATTGAGCTAGAGCCAAAATGCATGTTTCTAGGAAATCTAGAGCCAATTTACATGATCCTAGGAAATCTAGAGCCAATGTGACTAATACCACTAGGAATGAGAACATTTAACCTAGGTGGATTAGAAGAGATGACTATTTTTGCTATGTGGCTCATTGCCTTGAAAGCAAATGCTTCTAACACTTGGTATTTGGATAGTGGGTGTTCTAGGCATATGACGGGGAACAAGAGGTTCTTTAAATCCCTTGTCTTGGAGGATGGAGGATTTGTCACCTTTGGTGATGGATCTAGAAAGAAAGTCATAGGGAAATGAACCATTTCCATTCCCGATTTACCCTCATTGTCCAATGTTTTACTTGTTGATGGCTTGCAAGCCAATCTTATAAGCATTTCTCATCTTAATGATGATGGACTCTCCGTCTTGTTGAACAAAAATGATTGCTCTATCTTAATGCCAAATGGACAAACCTTGCTAAAAGGAAAGAGATCTAGTGACAATTGCTATTGTCTTGAAGCTAGTGCTATCTCTTGCAATATGTCCAAGTGTGAGGAAGTTGAGTTATGGCATCAAAGACTTGGCCACATGAACTATAGAGATTTGAGGATCTTAGATAAGTTCAAGGTTGTGCGTGGCCTCCCTAAGCTTGGGAAGAAAGTCGATGGCGTTTGCAGACCTTGTCAACAAGGGAAACAAACCAAAAGTATGCACAAGAAAGGCAAGTATCTCACCACCAAGGAGCCATTAGAGCTTCTACATATGGACCTTATGGGTCCCATGCAAACCGAGAGTCTCGGTGGCAAGAGATACATTTTTGTTTGTGTTGACGATTTCTCTAGATTTACATGGACATTTTCTTAGAGAAAAATCTAAAACATTTGAAAATTTTAAAATGCTTTGCACTAAAATTCAAAATGAAAAGAACTCACACATTAAAATCATTAAAAGGATTATGAGTGACCATGGTAGGGAATTTGAAAATGCTTGTTTTGAAAGCTATTGCAATAGCTTAGGCATTTCCCATGAGTTTTCGGCTCTTAGAACTCCTCAACAAAATGGGGTTGTTGAGAGGAAGAATAGGGTCCTTCAAGAGATGGCCCGTGTGATGTTGCTTAGCAACAATGTCCCTAGGAACCTTTGGGCCGAGGCCATCAATACGGCTTGCTACATAGGAAATATAGTCTTCCTAAGGCCCGGTACTAGGCAAACCTCCTATGAATTATGGAAGGGTAGGAAGCCAAATGTTAGCTACTTCCACTCATTTGGGAGCAAATGCTACATTCTAAATGATCGAGATCAATTTGGAAAGTTTGATGCCAAGAGTGATGAGGGGGTTTTCATTTGCTATGCCCTTAGTAGTAAGGCCTATAGAGTTTTCAATTTAAAAACTCGGAGTGTCATGGAATTATCTAATGTTGTCATAGATGATTGTAGGCCTAAGATTAGAGACCATGATGAGGAGGTCATTATGCTTGATGATTCTTCCTTGTAGAAGAATGGTGAGACTTCAATTGATGTGAAGTCAAGTCTTGATGAAGAGGTCATTCAACCTCTTGATAGAGATCCTTCTTTGGACTCTAAAGAACCCGCTCCATGGGTTAGACATCTCCACAACAAGAATGACATTCTTGGAGATGCAAATGAGGGTGTTAGGACTAGGTATCAAATAGCTAATCAAATTAGCTATACTTGCTACACCTCTCAAAATGAACCCAAAAAGGTTGATGAAGCCTTGAATGATGAGTTTTGGGTTCTAGCCATGCAAGAAGAGCTAAACCAATTAGAAAGAAATGAGGTTTGGACTCTAGTTCCTAGACCCAAGGACACTAATGTCATTGGCACCAAATGGGTGTATAGGAACAAGTCGGACGAAGATGGCAACATTGTACGCAACAAGGCTAGACTTGTGGCACAATGATACTCTCAAATTTAGGGTATTGACTTTGAGGAGACTTTTGCTCCGGTTGCCCGTCTTGAGTCCATAAGGCTTCTTTTATCCATATCATGTGTGCACAAGTTCAAATTGCATCAAATGGATGTTAAGAGTGCCTTCCTCAATGGTTTCTTGCATGAGGAAGTGTTTGTTGAGCAACCCAAGGGGTTTGTGGACCCACACCACCCCAACCATGTCTATCGCCTCAAGAAGGCTTTATATGGGTTGAAACAAGCACCGAGGGCTTGGTATGAGCGCCTCACTCTCTATCTTGTTGACAATGGATACTCAAGAGGTAGTGTTGACAAGACTTTGTTCATCAAGGGCAACAAAGATGAGCTTTTCATAGCTCAAATATATGTTGATGATATTGTTTTTGGCTCTAACAACAAATCCAAAGTCTAACAATTTGTTGATGTCATGTCTCATGAGTTTGAGATGAGTCTTGTTGGGGAGCTCAATTACTTCCTCGGTTTGCAAATCAAGCAATTGCATGATGGGATTTTCATATACCAAGCTAAGTATGCTAAGAACCTGGTGAAGAAGTTTGGCCTTGAGAATGCTAAACATTGTGACACACCCATGAGTACCACCTTGAAACTAAGCAAGGATGCTAGTGGCAAGAGTGTGGAACAAAGTCTTTATCGTGGCATGATTGGTAGCTTGCTTTACTTGACCGCAAGTAGGCCCGATATAGCCTTTAGTGTGGGTGTCTGTGCTAGGTACCAAGCGGATCCCAAGGAATCCCATCTCTTCTCCGTGAAGAGAATCATTCGTTATATGAATGTGACATCCAACTATGGGATATGGTACTCTTTTGACACTAATGCTAGCTTAATTGGCTTTAGTGATGCAGATTGTGATGGAACCTAGGGTTACAGATTGCGCAGCGGAAGGGTTTAAAAATTTTTATGCAATCATTAAACTAACCCATTTGTACAGTAATAATCAAATCCAATAATAAAGTGAAGGAATTTATTCATACCTACGTAGGAGGCTCCTTCACTTTGATACGAACTGCTCCTGATTTGAACCACGTGATCTTTCTCGCTATCTCCCAGAATTGGTAACAGCGTGTGGGCACGTCACGATATTCAGGACCTGTATGGAGGAAGAAGACAAGAACACACACACACAAATAGAAGTGCAGAACTTGTTGTTCTCACCACACCCAATTTTTTTTTTCTTTATGTTTGCTGTGTGCTTTTTGTTGTGTGACGATCACACTTTATGTTTTTTTTTGTATGTTCTCTCATTCAATCCTTTTAAAAGTAATCTGATTACTTTTTTGTTTTTATGTTGTTCGGTTATGTTGTTTAGATTGTAAAATATATATCTCATATATATCTATTAAAAAACAAACCGAAAATTTGATTTTTAAAAACTTTAAAAAATATCTCATATCTTTTTAAATTAAATATTTATTTTGTAATTCAAACATTTCAAATTCAATTTCAAATATTTAATTTAATAAAATAAAATAATCATATTATCTTATTTTATTCAAAATCAAATATCAACTAACACCCTCCATTTACTGATTAACAACATAATTAAATAATCTTATTATTTAATTTATTTAATCACCATTATTCATTAATTAAATAATCTCATTATTCAATTACTTCCCGAATAAATACGTGTCACTTTCCTAACACAATTAATTGGACAATCCAATTAATTAACCGTGACCCTTGTTACCTAAATCGATCGGGAGACCTAATGGACCCATAGTATTTTGAGCTCCAATAATCCTTAGAAATTATTAATTAAACTCTTTAATTAATATTTCATGATTATTAACTTCGGTGTTATTCCACTAATAACCCGAAGCTGCACTCTCTCAACTGTAGACGTTTTTACACAAATCAATAACTCTCGGTGTCCATCGATATAGCTATTACATATGGTATAATCCTCCACAAGTAGTTCATAATTAGAACTGGGTCATAATGTTCGTTATACCCCTCTTATCATATCTTTCCATTAAGTACCATTGATTCTCTAATGAACAATAAATCATACATTCCTTACGGAATAAGAAGAGCGCTCATATTGTTCAAGCCCCAAATCAACCCTTAAGGGAACTACCATCTACTTCTCACAAGAAGGAGTGGATTCCACTATTGTGTACAAACCTTCCCGGCCACAAGCCAAACGGCGATCCCAACATACAGAGTATATTGATCGGGAATGCAACTCCGACCTCACCCATGGTATATCAAAGACCACGATCTAACCTGAAGGAGTCGATAAGACACTCAGGATTAAGATCACCCACATATAGCCATCATTAGTTGATATATATGAATCTCATCGTTAAACGGATCTTAGTGAGAGATTCATATAGATCATGGCCCAGTCCTATATGATCACATCATACAAGGTGCCTCCATTCTCATATCTACATATGAATGATCCAGGATAGGATCACTGTACACTACGAAATGGACCACAGCTATAGATTAACCATAAATAAAGTACCCAGCTTTATTTGCTATCTACGGACTCTTTAAATTGCTCGTTTCAAACTAAATTCATCTATATATGACACTCATATACTCAGTTCGAAATTACATCCGGCAATTTTGGATGTTAAGTGCACATGTTATATAAAGTATGACACAAAATGAATGAATATACTACTTCTTTTATTTATGTTCAAATTATATTACAAGCTTTAGGGCAAAAACCCCAACAGATTGGGTAGGAAATTGTGATGATTGGAAGAGCGCATCGGGCGGTTGCTTCTTCCTAGGTAACAACTTGATCTCATGGTTTTGCAAGAAGTAAAATTCCATCTCACTATCCACAGCTGAAACAGAATACATAGCCACTGGGTGTGCTTGCACACAACTCCTTTGGATGAAGCAAATGCTTGTGGATTATGGCTTTGATCAAGGTATTTTAACCCTTTATTATGATAACATGAGTGCAATTAACATTTCAAAGAATCCGGTTCAGCACTCTAGGACAAAGCGTATAGACATTAGGCATCATTTCATTAGAAAACTAGTTGAAAACAAATGCATTGCACTTGAGCATGTGGGCACTAATGATCAACTAGCGGATTTATTTACAAAGCCCTTAGACTCAAATAGGTTCAAGTCACTCAGTAGGTCTATTGGGATTTGTCATATGCCTTGATGTGTTTTGGTGATTGACCCCTTATGGGGAGCTCAAGCAAAGAGAGCAACCTTGCATGTTTAAATAAGCAAAAACTTGATCAACTTTATGCTTCTTTATTAATTGCTTGAGTATTTTTGGTTGTGCTTATATATATTCTTATATGGCTTTTTATTCAATAAGTGTGCCTTGCTTGGTTTGTAATCCATGTCACCTCTATGTTCAAACATATATTTTTGGATTAGGAGAATTGATTGGGAAGTACATTTGAATGACCTAAAATTTATCCCCATGACATGTGACTTGATTTTGACATGCTAAAATATTATGCATGAATTGTGTGTGCAAATGTGTGTGGAAGCACCTTGACAAAGCTAAACTCAATAAGGACCTTATGTCCATGCAATAAATAAGGATATCTCATCCAATTTAGCTTTGGGTCTTTTCTTAATGGTTGAACAAGACAACAACCAATAAGGATTCTATATCCATTCAATTAATAAGGATTTTATATCCATGTCTTGATTGACCATTAAGGATTGACATGGTTGCTTTTGTGTGCTCAAACTTTTAAAAGCTATATCTTGTTTCATTATGGCAAAGGGTGCAAATTGGTTTGAATTCCTTTGGAACCCTTTTTGATGTTCTCTTTGCCAAATACCATTTGCTTGAACTATGATGTTACATGTCTTACATCCAAAGCAACTAAGTCACACATTTTCTTCTTAAAAATAAAACCTCAAAGATTCTCTCTCAATTAATTAAGTTGCATAAAGTTGTTGTATATGATTATGCACTTATCTTGCAAGCAACTCTCTTTGCAAAAGTGACCCGTTTAGGGAAAAGCTCATTTGCCTATCTCGTGACAAAAAGGGGGAGTAGTGTGGTTTATTTAAGGGGGTTGCATATCTGGAGAGTTTGTCCCGTTGAGGGGGAGTAACCTATTTAGGGGGAGCATTTGCATTGGTTGCTTGTTGCATGTTGTAGTTTTCTTTTATCATGCAAATTGCTTTTATTTATTATCTCTCTTGATCACCTCACATACACTTGTCTTGGAAAGTGTAGTCTCATTGTTTTGTAGGGATGGTGGCTATTCTACAAGAGCTTGAAGATTTGAAGACCTAGTATCTAGGCATCTATTTGTAATGTAGAATTTCTTTTTGTTGACCTCTAGTTTTTATTCTTTATTGTGAGGATGATCTGTGAGTGGTGGTTTTGTCACGAAATAGCCAAAGGGGGAGATTGTAAGTTCCTCATATTTTGATTGGCTTATTTCGTTGACAAACCATATTGGGGATTAATTTTGTAAGGGTAAATTAGGCCTCATTGGGTGTGATCAAGCTTCAAGGACATCATCTCTCTCAAGAGCACTTCAAAGGTATATCACATGCTTAATTCTCTTTGAAGAGGTTTTAGTTCCACACACTCACATTCTATGCATTTGTATTGACATGCATGTATGGTTGCACAAACACATACACTTCTTGCTTGCCCATTTTCATTGCATCCTGGTTGGATAGGCATAGGATAGAAAATCCTACAAAAAGCATGATGACCGCTATGATAACCGCTGTGAATTATCACAGCGGTAGACACAACGGTCCTTCATCAGTAAGGCATCGCTGTCTTACCGCTCCTTTTGCGCTGTGAATTACTCACAGCGGTGAATCTTCCAGTTGATCACCGCTGTGTGATCGCTGTGATACCACTGTGATAATTCACATCGGTAGGCAACAGAGTGTGTCACCGCTGTTTGACCGCTGTGACTACTCACAGTGGTTGAGCCCTGTTTTGCCCAAAACGATACCATTTTGCTTTGACCTGCTATATATACTTTGTTATCTCTCCCATTTCGTGCTTGTGAGTTCAAGAAGCCATTTTTGTGTGTTAAAGCTTTCTTCAAGAGAGAGAAACTCCCAAGAACTCATCTTTACTCAACCAAACACAAATCCATGTGCATCTAACATCTTACAAGCATCATCTCATCATGGATTCTTCTTGCTTTCATTGACTAGGTAACTTGAACATGCCCTAAATCTCTTTGTATTTATTTATGTTCTTGTTTGCCTAGGGTTAGCTCTTTTATATGAATTTATTGCATATCTTTATGTTTAATGGCATTTATAACATGCTTGAGTTGTTGTGTGTTGGTTGAGAGCTTTGTTCATTGATAGCTAGCATTTAGGACGATTTTACCCTTCTAGCTAAATCTTCATGCATTTGCATTTAGATATTGATATCTAGGATTTGCACTCATTGACATCTTTAAATCCTTAGATAAGCATTTAGTGTTGCCTAGCATTAATTGCATGTTAGAATATTTTTACATATTCACATAGGTTGTTTAACCTCTTCATTGATTGTTAAGCTTTGTGACTAAGTGGATTAGTGCACAAGCTTGTGGTCTAGAATCACTATTAAAGGCCCATTGGGTAGAGTGAAAGGGTTAGTGACCAAGTAGGTGTGACTTGAGGTCAACCTAGGTTGTAAACTTTTACTCAAATAGTGGATTTGAGGACCGTATGTGGCTAGAAGGATAGCCCGTGAGTTTTGTCCAGTTGGAGGGTTTCTCACGTAAATCAATCCTTGTGTCTTTATTGTTTTCCGCATGTTTATATTGGATTGGTTGATTGCTAATATTAGGTAGGACTATTAAAATTGATTAAATCGAAAAGTTGGTAATAAATCAACTAAAACCTATTCACCCCCCTCTAGGTTATATTAGACGCACTTTGTGTATTTTCAATATATATTTATCGTTCTGTAATAAATTTTTTAGTAGTTATATATGATACATTTTTAAACGGTAACGATAATATAGGTATTTGTAAACGTTTTACCTCCACCTTAGTTAAAAATAACTAATATTCAAAAATAGATCAAAATAGTTAGTGGAAACTTAAAACAAAAAAGGAATCGTGGAGATCTAGATTGAATTTAGATTGAATGTTCATTGATGGAGACTTCATTGTGGGAACTCCATCCTCAGCGCAATGGAGACCCATGGAACTCCATCTAGATCTCCACTGTTTTTTTTCACACAAAAAATTGGTTTCATTTTTTTTTTTTGTTATTTAATCTTCACAATATATCCACATCAAAGATGTATGGTTCAAATCCTTTTTTTTAAAAAAAGATAACTATTTTTTATATACAACTTTTTTTATAAATAGATTTCCACCGTCCATCTAAGATATGAACAACGAAGATTTTGAACTTTTTTTTTAGAATTTACTTTTATTATTTTGGGGTTTCAAGGGTATTTTCGCGCTTACCTTTTTGCACTAATAGCAAGAAAGGTTAGTGTCAGTTTTTGATAAAATTGTTTCCAAAGTGTTAATTTCCAAACCTCATGTATGTAGAACAAAATTGCGGGTCTAGAAATGAATGTTGGTCAAAGTTAATTACCATTTCATTAATGACAAATAATGAAAGAATCGTACTACATTTACATGGATTAAAAAAACTTGTATCATAAAGCAGAATATATAACAAAAGAATTGGTGTTTATATGTGTTGATTGAAGAACTTGTAGCTTTCTAGGCGTTGTTGCATTCTGCAGGGAGGCCTTGGGGAAACCTGTTAGAGTCGGTGCAGTAATTGTAAATCATGTAGTTGTTCTGCGCCCATTTGAGCCTGTCTTGACTTTTTGAATCAAGCTGTTGAGAGAACCAATTGCTATTTGAAGAACAAGAAGATGCTCCATTTGACATAACACAAGCATCAGCTTTGAAGTTCCTGTAAGAAGCAGTGAATGGAGCTTGAGTCCAGTCTGTCTTGACAAGTCCACCTCTTGTAGCCCAGTCATCTGCATTCCATAGTGATGAGTGTATTCTCATTGCCTGATTCTTTGGGAATGGAACTCCAATTGACTCTGAGTTCTTGAATTCTCTTATAGGGGTACCATCCACAGAGAATGTGAAACAACATGAGTATGAAAATCATGAGTATGAAAATCAAATATTAAGATATAAAATGATTGAGAGGTTGATATACTCGTATATACATACATAATTCGATGGGGATTCCAGAGGAAGGAGTAAGTATGAAAATCAGCAGTTGGATCAAACCAGAGATAGAATTGTTGTTCTCTGTTTCCTTTTCCTTGACTGAAGACATTAGTGTGAAGAATGTAAGGATCACCACTCAAATTCCCCAAGAATTCAAAGTCTATTTCATCCCATGTTGTTCCTGGTAATTTCAACTGCATCATCATATAATTTTCGATATGTTAGCATGCAACATGATAATAATATGACAATTAGGTATTTAATGACTTGAAAGAAACCACTAATATGTCATTAGAAAGAAATGACTAATTAGTACATACGTAGTAGGCAGTGACGGTGCCAGCAGAGTTGCCAGGGACAAGCTTGAGTTGCATATCAATGTTGCCAAATAGATACTCATTTTTGGATTCGAAGCCAGAACCGGAGGCTTTGTCCAAGGAGAGAGTGAGAAGCTCGCCATTGTTGAGTATCTGGGCACGGCCATCTCCCCATGTGATGTCAAAATGTTCATTGAAGTTGCCATATGCAGCCATCAAACAGGACCCAAACAGAAGAAAAGAAAGTAGGAAAGTAGAGGAAGCCATGAATGCTTTGTTGAGAGAAATAACAAAGATAGTGCAGTAGATATGGAGTTGAATGAATATTGTATGATTTGAAAGTGAAGACTGAAGAGATAATCATAGTGTTGTGGAGCATAGTTGGTATTTATACTGGCTTGGGGTGGTGAACACTGAAGATGATAAGAGGAAAGCAGAGGAAAGTGCTTGAGAAAGTTCAGCAAGCAAAGCTGGGGACAGTTGTTAATTAGCATGAAAAAGCATAAAAAAAATTAGCTGTAGTATCCCACTAACGAACATAAGCCAACCGGGATAAAGTTTATTATAAAATACGCGGTTTTACATTACTTTGGAGACAATCAGACGAATGGTATTAAATAAGTGGTGCTGCCGAGTCCTAATATTTCCAATCACTAGAAAACTTAAACAACACAACTCCATAATTAAAAAGATTACAGCCGGAATAAATGATAACAAGGAATAAGAAAAAGATTATCATATTCATGTTTATGAAAGGACATATAAAAAAACAATAAATAATTATATATGCGGCTTAACGTTTATTTTTATGAATATAATAAGAGAGACAAGTTTAGCTTTAGCAAAACCTACCAGGCTGCCAGTACCACCTAGAGATGCACATTTTCTCCTGGATCCCTAAATCTCCACGTTCCCATTCCTATTTGTAAATTTTTTTTTGGAGAATATGGGGAATGGGATGGGGATATGGATGATTTTCATCCCCAAATTGAAATGGGGATAGGGATGAGGATGAGGATGGGGATGGGGGGAGGTCCCCCCATCCCCATTTCCCCATTTTCCCTAAAATTCCCCATCCCCATTTTCCCCAAATGGAAAAATGGGGGAAGAGTCTGGGAAGTTGGGATGGGGATGGGGGGGACCTATATCCATCCCCATTCCCCAAATGTGCATCTCTAGTACCACCGTCATTCGCATATGGAATCCATAAGGTGCAAATTCAAAAATATTCTACCACCAAAATTTATCCCACATCATTTGATTCATGTGGTTAGATTTTCGTCATTATAATGCATGTCATAATATGATGATGTGCATCACCTTTTAGCACAAATAGTTGTGTACCTCTCTTCCCATTAATAGTGAGAGGTTCAATCTCATTATACATATTTTACAAGTATATATAAGGCGTTTTCATCCCGGTTTGTAGTTATTTCCTGTTATGTGAGTAGATATCTAGACTGTACATGTATTGTTTAATTTCGTCAGGTCCGACAATTCAATTGTAATATATCTTGTAAATTGTAATACTTCAAATATATATATATATATATATATATATATATATGATGTGAGTAATGATGTGATCAATTTTTCTATTATCAGTTTATCCTAATATAAAATATATCAGGACGAAGAATGTGAACCATTAGATTTACTTACTTTGACTCAAAGTGTATGCACTTGTCAAAACTTCTCCATAATCTGTGGTCCACATTCTTCGTCCTAACATATTTTATATCAGGATGAACTGACAATAGAAAGACTGATGATGTGATTATTACAAAGGTATTGTTAAGCATTTCAACTTAAATTCGAACTTATATCCTAACAATTGATGTGTCAATTGAATGCATATTATATATGATAAATGTGATAAGTCATTATTACTGTAAATTCTTTTGACAATTAATACATCGGCACACCATTAGTTGGATTCCAACTTGGAATACTAGTTGTGATATATTATATAGAGGAGTGCTATATACACTCTCTCAACTCACTCTCTTCTTATTTTGACACTTGTCATATATTGACTTTTCAAAAATAAATTTTAGAGTCACCATTAATGAATTACTTTAACATGTTATTTAAAATTCAAATCATCCACATATTTCCAAATTGCCTTTTTTTACACCAAATTGTCATTTCCAAATATGTGAAAAAAAATCTTCAAAGATAAAATGGGTTTAATTATATTTATTAAATTTATTTTCTTTTATTTTAAAAAGAAAATTAGCAAATATATTATTAACAATATTAAAGTTATTAAAATAAAATAAACATTTACATCTTACCTTTTTTAGTATATTTGACTTTTGATATTATTAATGAAAATTTAATTTTTTTAACTATATTTTTCAAATCGCATAAAAAATAATTACTTTATAAAAAATGATGAACTTATGATATTATAGATAAAAATGATAATTTTTCAAGTATAAATTGTGTTTGTTATGATATTTTAGAAAATAAAAAAGAGGAATATAAAATAATAATAATATTAATATTTTTAAAAAAGGACTATGACAGTTTGGTGTAAAGAAAGTGGGCAACTTGGGAATATATGATGGTTTGAATTGTCAATAACATGTAAAAACAATTTATTAATGATGACTCTAAAATTTATTTCAAAAAATTAAACAATGGACAAGTGTCAAAAGGAGAAGAGAGAGTAGCTTTGGAGTGTGAGTTGAGAGAGTGATTCTAGCACTCCTCTATTATATATTACTCTTATTACAAATAGCATCTTACAATCTCTTGAGATGAGGTTTTGGGTAAAAAAAAACAATTGAACTACGTAATAAAAAGATGTATGGTTCATATCTATTTTTTTTAAGATAATTATTTTTTATTTACAACTTTTTTTATAAATAGATTTCCACCGTCCATCTAAGATATGAACGATGAAGATTTTGAACTTTTTTTTTCTAGCATTTCTTTTTTATTATTTTGGGGTTTTAGGGGTAATTTCACTTTTACCCTTTTCACGGTTAATCCTAACACCTAACGGTCGAGCACTAATAGCAAGGAAAGTTAGTGTCAGTTTTTGATAAAATTGTTTCCAAGTGTAAATTTCGAAACTATTGTAGAAATTATGTCAAATTTTAATCACTGTTCTTTAGCCCAAACCAAACACTTTTAACAAATCAAATACTGCAAAAACAAAATTAGTCCCAAAATGAAACACTAATACAATTGGCTTCAAGGCACGATCTGATGTCGCTCTCCTTAAGACGTTATTCACCTCCACCAATTTTGTGATGCACTGAGTTTGTGAATACGCCTCCAGGATACAATGAAGTCTTTGTTTGTCTGCGTTGTGCACTTGCGAAAACAAACCAGAACACCTTTCAAAGTTGCAAGTCTATTCATGACAGTATTCTATTTTTTTCAGTGAATAGAATATTGTATGATTTTCCAGAAAACAGAGGAGGAGAAAGAAAGTGATTCAAGTGAACTCTAAATACTGTCTGATACTAGTATTTATAAACATTGAAATAACAGTTTAAATTTAAAACAAAACAATGTGTCTATTTGAAACAAAACATTATTTTATCTATGACAAAATGTTGTGCCTTTTCAAATTCAATTTCAAATATTATTTATTTTAAAATTTTCTCTAACAATCCTCCACCATTTTCAAAATAATTTATTTGAAAACCATTCTTGCATAGACTTGGAAACCTTAATGCATAAATGAAGGTGTCTCTCGACTTGAACCTCCACTTAGTGAAAATACATCAAGGTTAATCAAGGTGGCATGGTAGACAAGCTTTTAACCAGCAACCTTATTCGATTAACCGGACACATCTCACACATAAGTTTTCAATTTCTCAGGTGTTCATAATACCGACACATGGATTGGCCATGTGTCCTATATCCTATTTCATGAGTGCTCTAGTAACTAGCTCACATCGGAGACGACACCATCTTCGAACTCATATAGGTAAATGTTATCAAGAATGTCTCTGTAAAAACAGTCTAACAGAAAAACGATTATAACTCTATTAAAAGCTTAATAGCTTAACATTCCCAAAACATACAAGTATTAAGCATTTTCACCTTTGGGACATATAAAAATATTATAGTGCTTACTATCACAACATATGATGTACTTTACTCATTGAACCCAAGATCTTGATATTTCAAGTGTTGGGTGGAGGTTCTATCAGTGGTGATTTTAGAAGTTGGCTTCAGTCTCATCCCTCTTGATGTTGTATATACTATATCCCTTGCAAGGCCTTTTGTAAAGGTATCTGCCAAATTTTGGCATGATCTTACATAATCAATGGTCATCACACCATCTGTGAGCAATTACCTCACATAACTATGTCTTAGGCCAATATGCCTGGACTTACCATTGTATATCTGACTATATGCTCTAGATAATGTTGCCTCACTATTAGTCATGTCGTCGGTTCGGTTCCAAACCGAGAACTGAACCGGAACCGATCTTGTAAGAATTGAACCGGAACCGGGAACCAAACCGGAACCAGTGAGGTTCTGGTTTTGGTTCCAAAAAATGAAGAACCGGTGCGGAACCGCTAGTTCGGTTCTGGTTCCGGTTTTGGAACCGGCAGTTCCATGCCCTATTTTCAATTTTAAAAAAAAAAATTGGACCGTTGGAGGTCCAACAGTTGGTTGACGTTAGCAGACCGTTGGGCCTCCAACGGCCACTTTTAAAAAAAAAAAAAATTTGTCTTTCTTTCCTATATATACCCCCTCCATTCATTTTTCCCCAATCCAATTTTCTCCCAATTCTCTCTAATTCTTGTTTCTCTCTCAATTTTCCTAGTTTCCAATTCTTTCTCAAGTCTTATTTACTAAGTTATTAATATTTATTTTATTTGCAATTACATTTATTTTTTCTTTTTTACTCAATTAAATTCATTTCCAAGTTCCAACAAATTTTTCAAATTTAATTCCATCAATTTATTCACATTTTTTCCATAAATTCTAATTTTTAAATGGCAAGTGGAGGTGGAAGTGGAATGGAGACGTTCCAAGGTGTTCCATTTCGATGAAAGCCAAAGGTAAGGGTCGTATGCGGACATTCCAGAAATTCCAAACAATGTCGGTTATAACGACACCGCCTATCATGAGTACCTACAAGCCAAAGCCTATGTTGAAGCCCTAAACTCTCATCAACCCAATCATCCCCCTATAATAATTTCCGAATCCGATCTCGATTCCACCCCCCCTATATCACAAGCCAATCAAAAAATATGCCTAATATTTATCCCCCTCCCTTCTAGAGTTTGAATTTGAACCACAAATGGAAGAGATACAAAAGCATCCGAAATCTGATCTCTTCATATTCCATATGAAGAAAGTAACGCAAGCATATGGAAGCCCTAAAGTGGTTTGCAATTACTGCAAACAAGTCTTTAAGTGGCACAAATCAGGAGGATATGGCTCCTGCCGGAAGCATATAATGAACAAGCATCCAGAAGCAGACGCACATGCTAGATCGAGTACACAGTCCCAAATTTCCAGGTTCGCTACCCCTAACACTCAATTATTTTAATATAGTGATCAAATTAACAGAGAAGAATTAGTTAGAATGGTTGCAGTAGAACATTTACCATTTTGTTTTGGTGAAAAGGTTGGTTTTATTAATTATTGTCGACGAGCATTAAATCCTGCTACATGTCGTGTTCCAAGACAAATGCTCAAGGAAACACTTGAAAGGATTTATGACAAAGAAAAATCAAATTTGGCAAAATATTTTGAAAACTGTAATGGTCGTGTTTCCGTATGTGCCTACATATAGAGTGACCATTGGCAAATGCATTCATACTTAGGTGTCACATGCCATTATATGGATAAATCATGGACAATCTGAAAAAGAATGCTTGCATTTCGACTTTTTGATGATTCACACACTGCTGCTAATATTTTTAAACTGCTTATAATTATATTTGAAAATACTACAAACGTGTGTCCATTAACCTAGGGGGTGGGGAGAATAGGTTTTAGTTGATATATTACCAACTTTTCGACTTAGTCAATTTTATTAAGGCTACCCCATATTAGCAATCAATCAATCCAAAAATAAAATACGGAAAACAATAAGAACACAAGGATTGATTTACGTGAGAAACCCTTCAACTGGGCAAAACTCACAGGCTATCCTTGTAGCCACACACGGTCCTCAAATCCACTATTTGAATGAAAGTTTACAACCTAGGTCGACCTCTCGTCACACCATTCTTGGTCACTAACCCTTTCACTCTATCCAACGTGCCTTTAATAGTGATTCTAAACCAAAAGCTTGTGCACTAATCCACTTAATCACAAAGTTTAACAATCAATGAAGAGATATTGCAACCTATGTGAATATATATGAATATTCTAATATCCAATTAATGCTAGGCTACACTAAATGTTTATCTAGGAATTTAAAGATGACAATAAGTGCAAATCGTAGATATCAATATCTAAATGCAAAGCAAGTAGATTTATCTAGAAGGGTAAAATAGTCCTAAACGCTAGCTATCCATGAACATATATTCTCAACCAACAAACAACAACTCAAGCATGTTATAAATACCATTAAACATAAAGACATGAATTAAATCAACATTTAAAGCTAAACCTAGGCACATAAAAACAAAAAAAAAATTGCTATGGAGATTTAGGGCTTGTTCAAAATACCTAGTCAATAGATGCAAGAAGAATCCATGATGAGATGATGCTTGTGAGATGCTAGATGCTCATGGATTGATGTTTGGTTGAGTAAAGGTGGGTTATATGGAGTTTCTCTCTCTTAAGGAAGCTTGGTCTCTCAAAAATGGCTTCTTAAACTCACAAAAATGAGCAAGGAAGAAGAGAGAACATATATATAGAAGCCCTAGACAAAACTGCGTCGTTTTGAACTTGCGAAACAAATCCCGTCAATGCCACTCTGCGTACAGCGGCTCGGGCAGATTGTCCAGACCGCGGTACACACGTCAGTGCACCTACTGGACAACACTGCGGTGCAGGCCGCTGTGCATGCAGGTCCACAGGCCGCGGTTTAGGCAACAGAGGCCTACTGAACTACACCACGTCTTGGATCGTTGTGCGTGCAAGTGCATAGGACGCAGTACAAGAAGCATGACCCTACTGAGGTATATCGCTCTGTATGTCGTGGTGCAAGCAGAGCTTACCAAGCGGTCTAGGCCGCGCTAAGAGAAGAAATTCTCTTTTCAAGGCAAACTCAACACACTAAGTAATGTGCAAAATGTGCAAGTGTGGAGTGTGATAAATGGCATACAATGCATCATTCAATTACATGTAAACAAGAATATTGTTAGAATTATGCTCAATAGCAAGAGTGTAATGAAGTATTTGACAATATTTTCATATTAATAAAGTGATTTCTAGTTTAACAAATCTTATAGCATTTATAGTTTAATTATTATAATTGTCAGAAGTAAATAATCATAAGATCAAAAGACTATGAGAGATGAAGAATTGTTCGTACATCTGGATATGTATGAGGTAGACACAATTCTTTAGTTAGTCTTGAATAATATTCACAACTTAAGATAAAGGTTGGGCTCATTTATCTTGTTAAAGTTGTAGATTCTTTTGCTAGCATTTGAGTGGGATCAAATGTGTTATGATGAGTCTAAATTCATCAAAGTGTGGTTTCTTTGGGCAAAAGAATCTAGTGCACTGGGTGCATTGATTAGGATCATAGTGAAATACTTTATCCAGAACCGTCAATGGATAAAAGTCTTCACTTGAAGACAATCGGAGAGTCAATCTCAATCCTGAGATAAATGATGGACTTATGGTTGCAAGTGTTATCATTTGAGCTATCAATGAGTACGATTATATAGCATAGTCTATCCTCGATAGTTTGGTAATATTCATTTGTTAACCGATAGAGGACTTCATTTATAGATATGGACATCGTGGCTCCATTTATTAAATGAGAGTAGAATATCATCATATGGATGTTTTGAGGTATTGGATATTAAATCTTAACGTTAAGTTTTCAATAGTGTCTATTAAAATATGGCTTCTAGACAAGTCAAAATATCCAAGTTCGAAATGTGGTCATATGGGTAAATATGGTAACTTGGAGAGCTATAGGCGGTCTATGAGCTCTTGGCGATTACTGATATTCTTCACGAGGATACACTATCTCCATTAAGATTGTCTAGGGTAAGAATGAGCAATAATAACTTATTCTATCTTTATTTAAGAGTTCAATTTTAGTTCTTTAGTGGAATGAACTAAAATTAATAGATCGAACCTAAGTGAATCATTTGTTGATTGTGATTAGGTTATGTCTATTGGAGCTTAAATTTAGATAGTCCGCCAAGATCCCAAATTCACACGAACTTGCATGGATCACTTGATATATTCTACCGGACCAATTTATGGGTCCATCTAGAATTGTATTAAGGCACGTGAACTTGTTTCTTTTAGTAAGAATGGGTCTAGTTCACATGTGGACTTTTTATTAAGGTCCAATGGATTTAATAAATTAGAAAAAACAATATTGGCCCTTATATATTGGCTTGGGCGGCAAGGGACTATTTATTAGTCTTATATATTGTTTTTATTTTATTATTTAATTAAATGGAAATTAATTAATTAATTAATTAATTAAAAGTCAAAATCTTTTTCCTAGTAGGAGATGGTCTCCTAGAGTCATATTATTGTTGGTAATATGATAAGTATCAAATACTATATTTGATAAGTAGATAAATAATAGGAATTTATTTATCTAGTCAAATTAGGAAGTATTTGATATCTATTAGGAAGTTTTTGATTTAGTCACAATTTAATTATATTCAATAATTGGTTATTGAATAAATACACTATTTGAGTTAGATTAGGAGTCTTGGTGTGGAAAAGAAATCTTTTTTGAAAAACGATTCTTTATCACCAAGTATATCCACCTAGAGATAGGATTCTTGACCACCAAGTAAATCCTCTATAGGAAAAGATCTGTATACCTATATATATTATTAAATTAGGAATTAATAATGAGAGTTAAAAAAAAGTTTTTTTTTAGAGAAAGAATTTTTATTCTCTTTCTTTGAATAAAAAAAAACTTTCAACTCAATAAAGGGGTGTAGAATTCGGTTATAGAGAAGAAGAATAAGGAGCGTTTTATTTTCGATAGTACATTAGAAGCTTTTACATCAAAAGGCTTTATGTACAAGACCGAATTAGGGTTCACGTGAGTTTTTGATTAAAAGATTGAGAATTCACAAGTGACCAAACGTTCTTTATTTTCTCTACAAGGATTATTGTGACTAACAAAAAGAAAAAGATTTTTGTTTCCATCCTCAGGTTTACAATTCAAAGAAAGGGAGCCCACACTCCTAGGTGATTCACGTTCGTGATTGGATTGGAAGATCTTACGGATTCAATTCGAAGCAAACGGATTCAAATCAACGCAATATCAATCGTCACGTGAAAAAGGTACGATACTTTTATTATATGTTAATTAATCAAGGGTTAAGGTTCTTTCTTTTAAAGGAAATTTTTTGAAATATATCAAACCAAGTTTTTCGCTTCCGCGTCGTGTTTTTCCCTACAAGTATAATGCATGCAAGTGAGTGTGTGCAACTAGATCTCTACAAAGAGAGTTAAACACGTGATATACCTTTGAAGTGCTCTTGAACTTGGGAATGCCATCAAGACTTGATCACGAACAATGAAGCCTAATCGACCCTTACAATCAAATTCTCATGTGGTTTGTCAATGAAATAAGCCAATCAAAATATGAGGAACTTACATTCTCCCCCTTTGGCTATTTCGAGACAAAACCACCACTCACAAATCTTCAAGACAAGAGGTCAACTGAAAATAAATATTCTACATTACAAGGAGTTCCCCAGGTGCTAGATCTTCAAATCTTCAAACTCTTGTAGAATAGTCATCCCGACAAAACAATGATACTACACTTTCCAAGACAAGTATATGTGAGGGGATCAAGAAAAAATGAAGAATAAAAGCAATTTGCATAGAGAAAATAAGCAACATGTAACAAGCAATGCAACATTATAGGAAACATTGTGACACGCACATGAGTACCATGTTGAAACTAAGCAAGGATGCTAGTGGGGAAAGTGTGGACCAAAGGCTTTATCGTGGCATGATTGGTAGCTTGCTTTACTTAACTAGAAGTAGGCCCGATATTGCCTTAAGTGTGGGCGTGTGTGCTAGGTACCAAGCAGATCCCAAGGAGTCTCATCTCTCCTTCGTGAAGAGAATCATTCGATATGTGAATGAGACATCCAACAATGGGATATGGTACTTTTTTGACACTAATGCTAGCTTAGTTGGCTTTAGTGATGCAGATTGGGCAGGGAATTGTGATGATAGGAAGAGTACATCGGGCGGTTGCTTCTTCTTTGGCAACAACTTGGTCTCATGGTTTTGCAAGAAGCAAAATTCCATCTCTCTATCCATAGTTGAAGGGGAATACATAGCCGTCGGGAGTGCTTGCACACAACTCCTTTGGATAAAGCAAATGCTTGTGGATTACGGCTTTGATCAAGGTACTCTAACCCTTTATTGTGAAAACTTGAGTGCAATTAACATTTCAAAGAATCTTGTTCAGCACTCTAGGACAAAGCATATACACAGTATGCATCACTTCATTAGGGAGCTAGTTGAAAACAAATGCATTGCACTTGAACATGTTGGCACAAATGATCAACTAGTGGATTTATTCACAAAGCCCTTAGATTCAACTAGGTTCATGGCACTTTGAAGGTCTATTGGGATTTGTCATATGCCTTGAGATGCTTTGATGATTGACCCCATATGGGGAGCTCAAGTAAAGAGAGCAACCTTGCATAGTTGAAATGAGCAAAAATTTGATCAACATTATGCTTCTTTAGTAATTGCTTGAGCATTTTGGTTGTGCATATATATGATTATATGGCTTTTTATTCAGTAAGTGTGTCATTTTCTTTGCTTGTAATCCATGTCACCTTTATGTTCAAACATGCATTTTTGGACTAGGGGAATTGATTGGGAAATACAATTGAATGACCTATAATTTATCTCCACGACACGTGAACTTGTTTTTGACATGCTTAAATGCATGAGTTATGTGTGTGCAAATGTGTGTGGAAGCACCTTGACAAAGCTAAACTCAATAAGGACCTTGTGTCCATGCAATAAATAAGGATGTCTCATCCAATTTAGCTTTGGATCTTTTCTTAATGGTTGAATAAGACAACAACCAATAAGGATTCTATATCCATTCAATTAATAAGGATTTTATATCCATGTCTTGATTGACCATTAAGGATTGACATGGTTGCTTTTGTGTGCTCAAACTTTTAACAGCTATATCTTGTTTCATTATGGCAAAGGGTACAAATTGGTTTGAATTCCTTTGGAACCCTTTTTGATGTTCTCTTTGCCAAATACCATTTGTTTGAACTGTGATGTTACATGTCTTACATCCAAAGCAACTAAGTCACACATTTTCTTCTTAAAAATAAAACCTCAATGATTCTCTCTCAATTAATTGAGTTGCATAAGGTTGTTGTATATATGATTATGCACTTATCTTGCAAATAACTCTCTTTGCTAAAGTGACCCATTTGGGGAATGCTCATTTGCCTATCTCGTGACAAAAATAGGGAGTAGTGTGCATTTTATGGGATTTGCATATGGGAGTTGCATAATTGGAGACATTGTCTTGCTAAGGGGGAGTAACCCATTTAGGGGGAGCATTTGCATTGCGTGTTACATGTTGCTTATTTTCCCTATGCAAATTGCTTTTATTCTCTATTTTTTCTTGATTCCCTCACATATACTTGTCTTGGAAAGTGTAGTATCGTTGTTTTGAAGGGATGGCTATTCTACAGAAGTTTGAATATTTGAAGATCTAGCATCTAGGGAACTCCTTGTAATGTAGAATATTTTTTTTCTGTTGACCTCTTGTCTTGAAGATTTGTGAGTGGTGGTTTTGTCTCGAAATAACCAAAGGGGGAGATTGTAAGTTCCTCATATTTTGATTGGCTTATTTCATTGACAAACCACATAAGGATTTGGTTGTAAGGGTAGATTAGGCTTCATTGTTCGTGATCAAGTCTTGATGGCATTCCCAAGCTCAAGAGCACTTCAAAGGTATATCACTTGTTTAACTCTCTTTGAAGAGATCTAGTTGCACACACTCACTTGCATGCATTATATTCTTGTTTACATGTAATTGAATGATGCATTGGATGCCATTTATCACACTCCACACTTGCACATTTTGCACATTACTTAGTGTGTTGAGTTTGCCTGGAAAGAGAATTTCTTCTCTTAGCGCAGCCTAGATTGCTTGGCAAGCTCTACTTGCACCGCGGCATAAAGAGCGATATACCTTAGTAGGGTTATGCTTCTTGTACCGCTTCCTGTGCACTTGCCCGCACAGCGGTCCAAGTCGCGGTGTAGTCCAGTAGGCCTCTGTTGCTTTACAGCGGCCTGTGCACCTGCATGCTTAGCGGCCTATACCACGATGTTGTCCAGTAGGTGCACTGATGTGTGTACCGTGGTCTGGACAACCTGCCTGAGCCGCGGTACACAGAACGGTATTGACAGGATTTTGTTTCCCAAGTTCAAAACGACGCAGTTTTGTCTAGGGCTTCTATATATATATATATATATTCTCTCTTCTTATCCACTTGGGTGACATATTCTCTTTCCTAGTGGTCTTAGGCTCATTATCTCTATGTTTCCTATGAGCATACATATTGGCTCTAGATTTCCTAGGGACATGCATATTGGCTGTAGCCCTACTTCTTTCAATCATGCTTTTAGTTCTACACATGTCAATATAATTGAAGCAATTTGGTCTAATATGACCATCAACACCACAAAAGTGACAAGTAGGAATGAAATAAGAGGTCATACCATTCCTTTGTGAGTATAAAGGAGCTTTTCCATGTCTTTGTGCTTGCCTTTGGTGTCGGATTGGTTCTCTCCTCCTTTGTTGTTGAGTTGGAGAGGATTGCTTCTTGGTTGATCTTGCATGGATTGCTTCTTGGCTTGATGGTATTTAGGTTGAGGAAAGTTAGCTTGATGGGATCTCATTGGTAGAGCTTGAGTTTGAGATTGTACCATTGATGTTGTCTTCACTTGAACATTTTTTGAACACTCTCCAAGTTTAATTTTCCTCCTAGGATGTTGTGAAGGTGAAGACTCTTTGATTTCCATGCTTTTGACAAACACAGTCTTGCTTGAGGATGAGGTCTCCTTGTTCTTCTCATAGCCAAGACCTTTCTTATCACTTGGCCTTTTGCCAACTCCCAGCATGTGGTCAAGTTTCTTTGTGCTCGAAGTCATCTTAGCAATGATTTCTCTTGCTTCTTCAAGCTTCTTTTCCATCAATGCCTCATTCCTCTTTGCTATCTTCACTTCTCCATTTAAGTGAGTTACTTCTGTAAATAGTTTGAGATTCTCTCCTTTTAGCATTTATATCTCTTTCTTCATCTTAAACCTTGAGCTTTGAAAATGCTCAATAAACCCTTGAAGGTCCATGCATTCCACATCTATATTGGTTGAATGGGTTGTAGAGTCACCATCACTTGATTCATCTTCACTTTGTTTTCTTCTTCTTCATTATCCATTGCTTTCGTACTCTTGAGTGAATATGCAAACGCAATAAAATTTGCCACATGGTCTTCATCATCCGAGAATTCTCCTTCCTCTTCTAGGTCATCACTATCACTCCACGTGGCGGCCATTGCCTTTCCTTTCTTCTTGTTCTTCAAATTGCCACAATCTGTGGAGATATGTCCAAAACCTCCACATTCAAAACATTGGATCCCTTTGGAGGGAAAAACACGTGGCGGAAGTGAAAAATTGGGTTTGTATATTTAAAAAAAAAATCCTTTTAAAAGAAAGAACCTTAACCCTAGATTAATTAACATATAGTAAAAGTATCGTACCTTTTTCATATAAAGATTGATTTTGCGTCGATTTGAATCTGCTTGCTTCGAAAAGAATGCGTAAGATCTTCCAATCCAATCACGAACGTGAATTGCCTAGGAGTACGGGCTCCCTTTTCTTTGAATTGTAAACCTAAGGATGGAAAAAACAAACTTTTTTCTTTTGTTAGTCATAATAATCCTCCTAGAGAAAATTAAGAACGTTTGGTCACTTGTGAATTCCTAATCTTTTTAATCAAGAACTGATCGCGTGAACCCTAATTCGATCTTGTGCATAAAGCCTTTTGATGTAAAAGCTTCTAGTGCACTATCGAAAATAAAAACACTCCTTATTCTTCTTCTCTTTGGCCGAATTCTACACCCCTTTCTTGAGTTGGAAGTTTTTTTTTTATTCAAAAGCATGAGAATAAAAATTTTCTTAAAAAAAAAACTTCTTCTTTGAAGTACCATTATTAATTCAAAATTTAATAATATATATATATATATAGGTGATGGCCTAATCCTCACTCAAGTAGGATTTCTACCTTGTAATCAAATCCCCACACATGTAGGATTTCTACCTTGTAGTCAAATCCTCACACAATAATTAAAATGCCATCCACATAAAGACATATAATCACTCCTTTATTTCCTTTGAATCTGCTATATACACACTTATCGGATTCATGAATTCGGAAACCATTTGAAACAATGACTTTATCAAACTTTTCATGCCATTGCTTAGGAGCCTGCTTGAGACCATATAATGACTTGACAAGTTTGCAAACCTTGTGCTCTTGTCCTAGAACTACAAAACCTTCAGGTTGCTCCATGTAAATTTCTTCATCTAGCTCTCCATTAAAAAAATCCGTTTTTACATCCATTTGATGGATTTCAAGGCAATAAATTGAAGCCAATGCTATCAATGTTCTTATAGTAGCAGTTCTTGCAACTGGTGCATATGTATCAAAATAATCAAGGCCTTCCTTTTGGGTAAAACCTTTTGCTACTAGCCTTGCCTTGAATTTATCAATCGTTCCATCAACTTTCATCTTCTTTTTGAAGATCCATTTACAACCTACTGGTTTTGACTTAGGTGGTAAGTCAACCATTTTCCAAGTCTTATTGCCCATAGACTTCATTTCATCATTAATTGACTCTTTCCAAAAGGCAACATCTTGTGACTTCATTGCTTCCTCAAAAGTGAGGGGATCCGATTCGATTATCGGTGAAACCATAGTTTGTCTCACATGTGTATCTCTAGTACATTCAACTAGATACACAATGAAGTCGGGGCCTAAAGATTTTTCTTTTCTTGCCCTTTTACTTCTTCGTATTTCAGGAGGATCTTCTGTGGCAGTTCATTTCAGTGTTGCCACATTTTCCACAGATGTATCAGAATTCATAATTTTAGGTATAGCAGAAAATCTAGATTCATAAAAAATTGCATCTCTAGATTCTATTATTGAACTAATCTCAACAGAATTATTAGGTTCAGTAACCAAAAACTTGTATGACTTGCTATATTCTGCATAACCTAAAAATATACATTCAACACCTTTCTCACCTAATTTCTTTATTTTAGGTTCTGGTAGTCTAACTATAGCTCTACATCCCCCAAACTCTAAGATAAGATAAATTAGGCTTTCTTTTCTTTCAAAGTTCATATGGAATCATTTTAAGTTTCTTAGTAGGCACTTTATTTAATATATAACATGCAGTTAATAATGCTTCACCCCAAAATCCTTTACCTAAACTTGAATTTGAAAGCATTGCATTAACCATTTCTGTGAGTGTTATATTTTTCCTTTTTGCTACCCCATTTTGTTGTGGTGTGTATGCAGTAGATGTTTCATATACAATGCCAACACATTAACAAAAAAATCAAGGAATTGATTTTCACCACCTTTATCACTCCTAAGAACTTTAATTTCTGTGTCACATGCATTTTCTACTTCAACTTTGTAAACCTTAAATTTATTCAATACTTCATACTTTGAATGCAACAAATAAACATAACAATATTTTAAATAATCATCAATAAATGTTACAAAGTACTTTTTGCCTCCTCAAGTAGGATTACTATGCATATCACACACATCACTATGAATTAGTTGTAATAAAGATGATGTTCTTTCAATTTTAGGGAAATGAGTTTTTGTAATTTTTGTTTGAGCACACACTTTGCATTTTTCATGCATGTCATAGTTATATCTAGGAATTTAATCTAAATTAGCCATTTCATGCAAACGCTTTGTATGAACATGTCCTAATCGATTATGCCATAACGATAATGAGTCAATAACATAAACATAAGAAACATTCATTTTATTGATATTAAGCTTAAACATTACCACATACATGTAACCTTTTCCCACAAATGTTCCACACTTAGACAATATAAATGTGTTCGAGTCAAACACAAGTTTAAAGCCAAACTTACTAAGAAGGCTACCAGATACAAGATTTTTTTTCTAGCTTCTAGTACATGAAAAACATCAGTTAAAGTAAGAACTTTTCCAGAAGTGAATTCATGTTGTATTGTGCATTTTTCTTTTATTGCAGCAGTTGATGAATTTCCCATGTACATCACACTTCCATCTTCAATAGATTCATAAGCTGTGAAAAGGGTACGATCCTTAAAGTCGAACTCTCCTTTCGTTTTTTCAAGAGTCGATACTCTTTCTTGACATGGTCTGGCTTACCGCAATGGTAACATGAAAATTTATTTTTCTTGCCATCCGGGTTCACCTTTGCAACAAATTTTCTTTTGTTGTCTTTTGGGTGTTGGGGTTGTTTAAACTCTTTCTTTTCCTCCACCATATTTATTTTGGAAGACATAATAGTCTTCTCATCATGACTATTGAGTCTATTCTCTTCCTCAATACGTAGATACATGCCTAATTCCTCAAGAGAAATGTCTTTCTTTTTGTGTTTGAGACTATTTTTATAGTATTTCCAGGATGGAGGAAGTTTGTCAATAATAGAGGAAACAATAATTGACTCATCCATGATCAATTTGTGTTATTGAAATTGATTATAAATATGCAGGATCTCATGAAATTGCTCAACAACACGCCTACCATCAACCATTTTGTATTGAAAATATTTAGAGGACAAAAATTTCTTACTTGTTGCATCCTTTGTCATATGTTTTTCCTCCAGGAGATCCCATATGAAATTGCTCAACAACACGCCTACCATCAACCATTTTGTATTGAAAATATTTAGAGGAAAAAAATATTTTACTTGTTGCATCCTCTGTCATATGTTTTGCCTCCAGGAGATCCCATATTTCTTTGGCTGTTGGTTTGTTGTGATACTGATCAAAAAGTGCATCAGACATGGCACTGCTAATTTGTCCCTTTCATATGTAGTCATCTTGTTCCGATTTTTTTCGAGTTAGAGTTTCCTCCAATGTCTCATCCTCACGTTTCAACGGTTTCCGTGTTGTGAGCACATATACAACTTTCAGAGTTGTCAACAGGAAATGCAATTTCTTTTGCCAACACCTAAAATTTCCACCATCGAAACGATCCAATTTGACAAAATCCACAGCGAAGTCATACATGGTGGAGGCGAATAACGTCTTAAAATTGTTGTAGAAATTCTGTCAAAGTTTAATCACTGTTCTTGAACCAAAACCAAACACTGTTAACAAATCAAATACTGCAAA
Organism: Dipteronia sinensis; assembly: GCA_033220585.1. NCBI lineage: Eukaryota > Viridiplantae > Streptophyta > Magnoliopsida > Sapindales > Sapindaceae > Dipteronia > Dipteronia sinensis. Next base: position 16,805,222 of record CM065638.1, on the reverse strand, counting down.
AACAAAATTAGTCCCAAATAAAACACTAATGTAAGGACCCCTATTTTATGATTGGCTTATTTCATAACAAACCACACCACATTGGGGATGATTTTGTAATGGGTAGCTTAGGTCCTCGATGGTAGCTTCCAAGCATCTCCATGACTTCAAGAGCAAAATGTATACTCACTTGACTTTGTCTCTTGAAGAGTTTAGGTGCACACACACACATCATGCATGCTTTGTTTCATTTTGCATTTGTGTTCTTTTTGGTTTATATGTGTGCATCATTTACACATTGCACACACACTTACATGCATTTGTGTTGACATGCATTTATTCCTTATTGCTCATATGTGCATTCATTCACAATCACACTTGCACTTCATTTCTAGATTTAAGTGTTGTTTTGTGTGTTGTAATTCGTTTCCTGATGATTGATAGGAAACGTCCGCGCATGCGTGACGGTGTGCTTATTTTAGCGCGATGAGAGACCTTCCTTATCTCTGTGTGCGTGAGTCCCTTACCCGTTCAGTACCCGCGCAGTGCCCTTGAGACTTCTCGGGTTTGTTTTTGCACGGGTATCCTACCTGTGTAGTACCCGTGCACTGAGAATGTGCTTCTCGGGTTTCCCTTTTGCGCGAGTAAGTGCACGGATGGTGCGCGGGTCTACCTATCCACGCACTGTGCTGATTTCGGGACATTTTGGTCTTTTCCCATAAGCTTGTGACTCCCCCTATTTAAACCTCTTTGTCTCTTCTTCTTCACTTACTCCTCTTAATTTAAAGAAACTCTAGAGAGAGATTGAGAGAGTCTTGAGAGAGAAAGCTCCATTTAGTTTGTTTAACTCTCCAAAACCCAAACCCATGAGCATCCAAGCATATTCATGCATCATCTCATCATGGGTCTTCTTCTTTAAGTGACTTGGTAGTAGAACAAACTCCATCTTTCGTTAATTGTTCTATCTACTCAAGAATTAGTCATTAATGCATATTTATTGCAATACTCATGCTTTAATAGCATATTCACATGAGTTATGACTTGATTGGGTTTTGTTTGTTGATAGCTTGAATAATTAGGTCATTTATGCCTAAATATCTAATCCATATATATATATATATATATATATATATTCATGTATGTTAAATTGATGATTAGGATGGTCTTGTGCATCTAGTCTAGTTCATGAATATTTATGTGAGTTTTAGTTGACAATTAGGTTGTTAGAATTACTCTACATCTAATTGAGACTTCATGTGTGTGCATGTAGGCATTGTTGATAACTAGGTTGTTAAATTGCATTATCTACATCTAGTCAAGCATTGTACGTTTGGTCTAGCATATTTTGTATTGAGCATTCATTGATTGTTCACTTAGACCTTTATACTCTTCATAGAGTCAAAGTCTTGTGGCTTCTAGGTGAAGTTGCACAAGCAAGTCAAGTCTTGCAACCAAGGGTGGGTTGGCAAGCATTGGTCAAGTGCCACTATAAAAGGCCCGCGGGGTAAAGTAGGAGGTGCTCAAGCCAAGAGTAGTGGATCAGGGGATATCACTAGGGATTGAACCAAGAGTGGCTAGTAGTAGTGTCCATAGCCTGAGGTTGTCAAGAGTGAGAGTCTGAGTATCACTTGAGGGTGTAAACTTTTATTCATATAGTGGATTTCAGTGACCGAATGTGGCTAGAAGGATAGCCCGTGGTTTTTCCCTTGTTGAAGGGTTTCCACATAAAAATCAAGTGTGCTATTTAATTTCCGTATTTTACACTTGATTTTGTATGTTTGCTTGTGGGGTGATTTTTTAATATTGACTAATCAAGAAAAGTTGGTAATTAACTTGATTAAAACCTATTCACCCCCTCTAGGTTATTAGACACACACTTGAGCTGTTTAGAGCTGTATTTTCAACTAATAAAATTGGCTTCAAGGCACGATATGATGTCGCTCTCCTTAAGACGTTATTCGCCTCCACCAAATCTGTGATGCACTGAGTTTGGGAATACACCTCCAAGATACAATGAAGCCTTTGTTTGTATGCGTTGTGCATTTGCGAAAACAAACCTGAACACCTTTGAAACTTGCAAGTTATTCTATTTTCTGCAGTGAAAAGAAGAATATTGTATGATTTTCCAAAGAACAGAGTAGGAGAAATAAAGTGATTCAAGTGAAGTCTGTATATCGTCTGATACCGGTATTTATAAACATTGAAATAACAGTTTAAATTTAAAACAAAACAATGTATATGTTTGAAACAACACATTCTTTCATTTATGATAAAAAGTTGTGTCTTTTCAAATTTAATTTCAAATGTTATTTATTTTAAAATTTCTCTTACACAAACCTCAAGTATGTAGAACAAAAATGCGGGTCTAGAGATGAAAGTTGGGCAAAGTTAATTGCCATTTTATTAATGACAAATAATGAAAGAATCGTACTACATTTACATGGATTAAAAACAATTGTATCATAAAGCAGAATATATAACAAAAGAATTGGTGTTTATGTGTTGATTGAAGAACTTGTAGCTGTCTAGGCGTTGTTGCATTCTGCAGGGAGGCCTTGGGGAAACCTGTTAGAGTCGGTGCAGTAATTGTAAATCATGTAGTTGTTCTGCGCCCATTTGAGCCTGTCTTGACTTTTTGAATCAAGCTGTTGAGAGAACCAATTGCTATTTGAAGAACAAGAAGATGCTCCATTTGACAAAACACAAGCATCAGCTTTGAAGTTCCTGTACGAAGCAGTGAATGGAGCTTGCGTCCAGTCTGTCTTGACAAGTCCACCTCTTGTAGCCCAGTCATCTGCATTCCATAGTGATGAGTGTATTCTCATTGCCTGATTCTTTGGAAATGGAACTCCAATTGACTCTGAGTTCTTGAATTCTCTTATAGGGGTACCATCCACAGAGAATCTGAAACAGCATGAGTATGAAAATCATGAGTATGAAAACCATATATTAAGATATAAAATGATTGAGAGATTGAAATACTCAAATATACATACATAATTCACTGGGGATTCCAGAGGATGGCGTACGTATGAAAATCAGTAGCTGGATCAAACCAGAGATAGAATTGTTGTTTTCTGTTTCCTTATCCTTCACTGAAGACATTAGTGTGAAGAATGTAAGGATCACCACTCAAATTCCCCAGAATTCAAAGTCTATTTCATCCCATGTTGTTCCTGGTGATTTCAACTACATCATTATATTATTTTTGATATGTTAGCATGCATCATGATAACAATATGACAATTAGTTATTTAATGACTTGAAAGAAACTACTAATATGTCATTAGAAAGAAATGACTAATCAGTACTTACGTAGTACGAAGTGACGGTGCTAGCGGAGTTTCCAGGGACAAGGTTGAGTTGCATATCAATGTTGCCAAATAGATACTCATTTTTGGATTCGAAGCCAGAACCAGAGGCTTTGTCAAGGGAGACAGTGAGAAGCTCGCCATTGTTGAGTATCTGGGCACGGCCATCTCCCCATGTAATGTCAAAATGTTCATTGAAGTTAGCAAGAGCAGCCATCAAAAAGGAGCCAAGCTGAGGAAACAGAAGAAGCACATGAGCAGAGGAAGCCATGAATGCTTTGTATAACAGTAAGAGTAAGAAAGATAAGAGTAGATATGAAGTTGAGAGAAAGTTATACATTTGTGATGTGAAGAGATGATGAAAGTGTTGAAGAGCATGGTTTGGTATATATAGTATGAGTTGGGGTGGTGAGGATGAGAAGAGGAACTGATGGAGAAACTTCAGTGAACAAAGCTGTAGACAGTTGTCGCCTGTCGGTTTGAAAAAATGTGGTAAATTAATAGCTGTGCATATTGTTTTATTATTGAACGCGGTTTTGCATCATTATGGAGTAAGGAAGGTACTTCTGGCTAGTGGTGGCAATTCGGGCCGGCCCGGCCCGTTAGGCCCGTATGTTAAACGGGCCGGGCCAGATCCGGACCGGTATGGAAAACGGGTCGAGCTGTGCCGGGCGTTAGACGAAAGAGGGAGCCCAGCCGGGGTCCAAGGCTCGTGTGGGGGCAGGCCGGGCCGGGCCAAGCCTTAACGGGCCGGCCCGTTAAGGCTCTAACCGGCCTGTAACGGGCCGGTCCGTTAAAGGCCCGTCAGGCTTCTAATTTTTTTTTTTGTTTTTAAATTCAATATTATTTTGTAAATTTTGAAAAAAAAAATTTGGGCCATGGGCTTTGCAGGCCTTAACGGGCCCGCCCCGGTTTTTTCAAACGGAAGCCCGGCCTGGCCCGCCAGCTAAACGGGCTTGGGCCTGGCCCGTTTTGCTAGCAGGCCGGGCCGGGCCCAAGCCCATTTAGCTGACGGGCCATGCCGGGCTTCCATTTGAAAAAACCGGGGCGGGCCCGTTAAGGCCCGCAAAACCCATGGCCGAAATTTTTTTTTTCAAATTTTACAAAATAATATTGAATTGAAAAGAAAAAAAAAAATTGCCAGCATTACTTCTGGCCAGTTTTCACTTTCAGGCGTTTCAGCACAAGGTCATCAGATTCCTAAGATTATATATATATATATATATATATATACAATCCTTTTCTCTTCGGTGCGCACTGATATAACTTATATCAGTGCGTTGCATGTGGACCATAGATTATGGAGAAGTTTTGACAAGTGCATACACTTTGAATCAAAGTATGTAAATCTAATGGTCCACATCCAACGTACTGATGAAGTTATGTGAGTGCGTACTAACTTGAAAATTTCTGTATATATATATATATATATATATATATATATATAAATATTACAATAATTTAGGTTATTATTATAATATGTTGTTGGTGTAATTGTTTTTAAAAGATATTTTTAACCATTTGTAAATATATATATATATATATATATATATTGTGAATAATTAAATTAATTTAAAATTATTTTTGTTAATTGAAAATTATAAGAATGTATATATCTTTTCTTATTATTTTTAATTAATAATTTAAATTTATTTAAAATTTATTGGTGTTTTTCTACGATTTTTAAAAAAATAATAATTATTATTAGAAATAACATATATTTTATCAATCTTAATAAAAGTATATGTTTTAATAATGTAATAATAATATAATTATATAACTTAAGGGTACAGATATTGTAACCCATAGTTAGTACACCCATATTTTATAAAAAAAAATTTCATTTAACAAATATCACATGCCACTTACTCAAGTAGTCAAGTGAAACAAAAAGTAAAACAGTGAAAACATCAAAATAATATGAGTTTTGTCTTAAAAAATGAAAAATATGTGATCTATTATTTTTGTTTTCTTTTATATCATGGCTGACGAATCTATTTTTCGATGTTTTTTATTTTAAATATCAGAAAAAGCATTTGTAAACAACAACTTATTAGTCATTAGATTTTGCCATTGAAAACAGTGTGAGAAAACACCGTTTAAAAAAATCTCTAATTCCAAAGGGAATAATTAATTATAAAGTGGAAATGGCAGCTGTGTCTCTAAGTTGCATTCCGAGTGAAAGTGGTTAAGATAGTTGTTTTATTTTTTACAATATTTATTAATCCAGGATCAGATAATTTTTGAAAGTTTTCGTCATTGATAGATTTCGAGCCGCCGACTTGGGAGTTATTTGTCCAAGCCTCAAGCTCGTCTATCTAACAGCTTATCTGCTTACCAGTTGGCAGATAACTAATGTTGTTAATGTTATCTAAATAAATAAATAAAAAATGAGGAGATAATTAATGTTATGTAACTTGATTGTTAGGACATTGTTGACCAATTTGACAAACAACATTGTCAAACTTTCAGGTCACCAACTACTTAAACTAATTGCCTAAGGAAATTAGATCTCCATGCCCCACTTTTTTAGTTTTTTGAATTTCAATTTTGTTTTGTTTTAATTCAAACTTGATCTCCAACCACTCATCATGGTGATGAAAGGTTGGAGATCATTTATAAAAAAATGACTTTATATATATATATATATATATATATTAACTTTTTAATGCGGGATCCCGTACGAATATCTCATCCGGTTTCACTGATTTCAATCTTTTTACGGATCCTGCAATTGATAATTTATATAAATATATCTATATGTATATATATATATATATATATGTATATATATATATATATATTTTTATATTGCTTTTTTTTCAATGAGAAAATTCTTTAAAATTTTATTAGAACTCCACCTTCCATCTTAAAGATAAATGAGATGAATGATGGAAACCCATTATATAAAATAATTTATTTTTAAAAAAAATTTTGCTTTCAGTTTTTTTTTTAAAAAAAAATTTCAAATTGAACTTTTTATCTTTTTTTTCTAAAAAAAATTGTGATATAAGGGTATTTTCGTCTTTTACCTTTTTTTCTTCGTAAAAGTTTAATAATAAGGTTTTTTCCTTGCAATCCTATTTTCTTTTTTCACACTCATTTTCGTGCGGGATCAGCGTAACACTGATTATGACATGTGATAAATAATGATCTTGCACGAATTTTTCGTACGGGATCCCTGACTTGATAATTCATATATATATATATATATTGAAAATAATCACAACAAAACCCTAACAAACAATAATTGTAACAAGCTGCAGAAAATAAAATAGAGACACAATGATTTGTTTTACGTGAGAAAACCTCAATAGGGTAAAACTCACAAGCTTAAAAGCCACTCGAACCCTCAAATCCACTAATCCACTATTTGCAAATACGATTACAACATAGGCTGACCACATCACACCTAATCGATTACAAATCCGTCTTTGCTACCCGCGGGCCTTCAATAGTGATTTTAGGCTCTTGCTTGTATACTACTAACGGCACATACAAGACTCAACTCTCAATAGAGGAGATATGCAACCTAATGTGAATATGAAAAATATTCAAAATGTAGAAATGCTAGGTCAACACATTTAATGCTTATCTAGGAACTAATAATGACATGTAGAACATTCCTAGATATCATGTTGCTATATGACATGCTCATACTTTAGCTATATGAAATCAAATCATTCCTAGATGCAATAGCTATCACAATATAACAACCCAAACATCAACAAACATCTCTATTTGTAATAAAAATTCTAATCTAGATGCAAAAAAGTATAAAAGAGATTTCTTGTTAAGCAAGAACACAAAGATGGATGAGAATGGTGTTTTACTTACCAAGTCAACTATGCTGATGAAGACCCATGCTTAGAAACATCCTAGATGAAGCAAGATGATGCTTGAATCATGAATGAATGATGTGAGATAGGGTTTTGATTAATAAAAATGCAATCTTGCTAACTTTTCTTGCAAGTCACTCTTGAGCACTAAAAAGAATGCGAGAATGTGGATTCTGAAGCTCTAAAAAGGCAAAGAAGGGAAAAGAACATATATATATATATATATAGCTCTAGACAAAATGACACCGTTTTAAAAAACACCAACAAAATCCCGTCATTACCGCTCGTTGGACCACGGCTCGGGCAAGTTGTCTAGACCGCGGTACACACATCAGTGCACTGTCTGGACAAAATCGCAGCGGGGACAGTGTGCATGCAAGAGCACAAGCCGCGATCTGGGCAGCAAGGGCCTACTGATGTATACTGCGGCATGGACCGATGTGCATACAAGTGCACAGACCGTGGTCCTCAAAGCATGCACCTTCTGGAACCAACCACTGTTGGGACCGTAGCGGAGGCAGGTGCCTAGCTAGCGACCTGCACCGCGGTGAAGAGGAAAATCCTCTTTTCCAGGCAAACTTAACACACTAGTCTAATATGCAAAATGTGCAAGTGTTGAGTGTGATGAATAGCATACAATGCATCATTCAAAAACATGTAAATAGGAATATAATGCATGCAAGTGAGTGTGTGCAACTACACCTCTTCAAATAAGAGTAGAGTCAAGTAATCTACCTTCCTTAATGCACTTAGAGTCCAATGCCTTGATGATGGGAGATCTTCAATTCCTAATCTACCATTTACAGTATTTGACCCCAATTGTGATTTTGTCAACTAAATAAGCCAATCATAAAATGAGGCACTTACAATTTTCCTCATTTGGCTATTTCGTGACAAAACCACCACTCACAAAACAACCTCACAACAATAAAACTAAGTTGGTCAACAATAATTTCTACATTACAGTAAGCTCTATAATCTATGTCTTGAACAACTAGAAGTTAATCCAAGGCTTGTAGAAACATCCAACCTACACACAATCAACAAGAAGTACCTTCCAAGACAAAGTGTTATTGATGTGCTCTTAACAAAAACAATTTGAATAGTTATAGCAAATTAACTCAATACAATCAAATAATGTAATCATATTATGTAATGCAATACTCCCCTTAAACATGATCCCTCTCAACTCCCCCTAAAAATAATGCCAAAGAAACCACTATGTTTGCACAACCCTTCTCCCCTTTTTTGTCATGAGATAGACAAAGGGAGTCTCTCTCAATAGGTAAGCTTTTGGTAAGGAGAGCTCATAGCACAAATACATATACATAATCATATAAGCAACTTTATGCAACTCAATTAAGTAAGAGAGATTCAAGGAGTTTTATTTTATGAAAATGTGTGACACGATGCTTTGCATGCAAGACATGTTGCATTCAAGTTCAAAAACAATGGCATTTGGCAAAGTAAACAACAAAGGTTTCAAAAAATAATTCAAACCAATTTCACTCTTTGTCATGATTTTAAGCAATGATATAGATTTTATAAGAATTTCAATTTAAAGAGCTACTATATCAAACTTTATAAGCGAAACAAGACATGAATGACTTTGTACCCTTTTTTATTTTTCTGAGTAAGATACCCGTATGATAGTAGCCTTGTTCAACTAATAAAGAGAGAGAGAATTTTAAATTTGGATGAGACATCCTTATTTATTGAATGGACACAAGGTCCCTATTGAGTTTAGTCATCTCATTTTCTTTTTCACACATAATTTTGCATTCATATGTAAGCAATCAAAAGTAAATCTTCATGCACATCAAGTTTAAAGCATGTCATTAATAAAATCATCATGTCATGGAGATCAATTATAGGTCATTCAAATTGTACTTCCAAAGTAAATCTCCTAGTCCAAAAATGCATATTTGAACATAAATATGACATGGATTGCAAGAAAAGTAATTTGCACACTTATTAAGAAAATAACATAGGCATATGCATAACCAATCATCTGAAGCAATTAATAAAGGAGTATAAAATATATCAATGTAGCACAATGCAATTTTATGCCAATTTGCTCTCTTTGCTTGAGCTCCCCATATAGGGTCAAGACATACCACTTCAAGCCAAATGACAAATCCCAATAGACTTACTAAGGTTCCCAAATCTAATAGTGTCTAAGGGCTTTGTAAACAAATTCGCTAGTTGGTCATTAGTCCCCACATGCTCTAATGCAATAGTTTTGCTCTCAACTAGCTCTTTAATAAAATGATGTCTAATGTCAATATGCTTTTTCCTAGAATGTTGGACGGGATTCTTTGAAATGTTGAAGGTACTCATGTTATCACAAAACAAGGTGAAAGTGCCTTGCTCTAAGCCATGATCTGCAATCATTTGTTTCATCCACATCAATTAAGTACAAGCACTACCGGCGGCTATGTATTCTGCCTCGGCTATGGATATGGAAGTTGAGTTTTGCTTCTTGCAAAACTAAGACACCAAGTTGTTTCCTAGGAAGAAGCAACCACTCGAGGTACTCTTCTTATCATCACAATTTCCCGCCCAATCGGCATCACTAAATCCAACAAGACTTGGATTAGTGTCAAAGGAGTATCAAATCCCATGACTCGAGGTACCATTCACAAACCGAATGATCCTCTTCACCGTAACAAGGTGAGATTATTTGGGATTAGCTTCGTACCTAGCACAAACACCCACACCATAAGCAATATCGGGCCTACTAGCGGTCAAGTAAAGCAAAATACCTATCATGCCCAGATATAAGCTTTGATCAACATTTTTACGACTAGCATCTTTGCTTAGCTTTAAAGTGGTGCTCATGGGTGTGTCACAATGTTTGGCATTGTCAAGGCCAAACTTCTTCACTAGGTTCTTTGCATACTTAGCTTGGGATATGAAGGTCTCATCATGCATTTGCTTAATTTGCAAACCTAGGAAGTAATTTAGTTCACCATTCATGCTCATCTCAAATTCAAGAGACATGACATCTACAAATTGTTTCATTTTTTACTCGTTGGTGGAATCAAATGCAATGTCATCAACATAAATTTGAGCTATGAAAAACTCATCTTTGTTGCACTTGATGAACAAAGTCTTGTCAACACAACCTCTTGAGTAGCCATTGTCAACAAGATAGAGAGTGAGGCGCTCATACCAAGCCCTTAGTGCTTGTTTCAACCCATAAAGAGCCCTTTTGAGGTGATAGACATGATTGGGGTAGTGTGGATCCACGAACCCCTTGGGTTGTTCAACAAACACTTCCTCATGCAAGAAGCCATTGAAGAAGGCACTCTTAACTTCCATTTGGTGTAGTTTGAACTTGCACACACAAGAGATGGACAAGAAGAGCCTTATAGTCTCAAGACGGGCAATGGGAGCAAAAGTCTCCTAAAAGTCAACACCCTATATTTGAGAGTATCCTTGTACCACAAGCCTAGCCTTGTTACGCACAATGTTACCATCTTTATATGACTTGTTCCTAAACACCCATTTGGTGCCTATCACATTGGTATTCTTAGGCCTAGGAACCAGAGTCCAAACCTCATTTCTTTCAATTTGGTTTAGCTCTTCTTGCATGGAAAGAACCAAAAATTCATCATTTAAGGCTTCATCAACCTTCTTGGGTTCTATTTGAGAGGTGTAGCAAGTGTAGCTAATTTAATTAGCTATTTGATGCCTAGTCCTAACACCCTCATTGCCATCTCCAATGATATCATTTTTATCATGGAGTTTCCTAACCCATGGAGCGGGTTATTAGAGTCCAAATGAGGATCTCTATCAAGAGGTTGATCATCATCTCCACTATGATTTGACTTCACATCACTTGAAGTCTCACCACACTCCTTCAAAGGAAGGTCAACATTCTCACAAACATCCTCCTTATGGACAACATTCTTAGGCCTACAATCATCAATGACAACATTTGATGACTCTATGACACTTCGAGTTTTTAGATTGTAAACTCTATAGGCCTTGCTATTGAGTGCATATCCAATGAAAATAACCTCATCACTCTTGGCATCAAACTTGCCAAGTTGATCGCGGTCATTAAGAATATAGGACTTACTTCTAAAGATGTGGAAATAGCTAACATTGGGTTTTCTTCCCTTCCATAACTCATAGGATGTTTGTTTGGTTCTGGGTCTAAGGAAAACTCTATTCTCTATACAACAAGCCGTATTGATAGCTTCGGCCTATAGATTCCTAGGAACCTTGTTGCTAAGCAACATCACCCGAGCCATCTCTTGTAAGACCCTATTCTTCCTTTCCACAACCCCATTTTGTTGGGGAGTTTTAGGAGCCGAGAACTCATGGGAAATACCTAGACCATTACAAAAGCTCTCAAAGCTACTATTCTCAAACTCTTTCCCATGATCACTTCTAATTCTGTTAATACTCCTAATGTGAGAATTCTTCTCATTTTGAATTTTGACACATAGCATTTTGAATTTCTCAAAAGCTTCAGACTTCTCTCTAAGAAAGTAGGTCCAAGTGAACCTACAGAAGTCATCAACCACCATAAGAATATATCTTTTACCACCTAAACTCTCAGTTTGCATAGGACCCATGAGGTAAATATGTAGGAGTTCCAATGGCTCCTTGGTGGAAATATATTTTCCCTTTTTGTGCGCACTTTTAATTTGTTTCCCTTGTTGACAAGGTCCACAAACTCCCTCAATCCTCTTCCTAAGCTTGGGAAGACCTCTCACACCATTCAACCTCTCAAGGACTTTCAATTCTCTATAATTCATGTGGCCAAATCTTTGATGCTACAACTCAACTTGCTCACAACTAGAAAAGTTACAAGAGATGTCACGATCCCAAATCTAACATGGCTTTCTCCTTTGAAGTACCTCAACAGATATATCAATCGTGAAACTTCCAGGATCCTTAAGCTTTGAAGGGAGACTTTGTTGAATAATCGTGCTGATATTGCCTCCCGAAAATTCTTGGTTGTTAGGTCCCATTTCCTGTTCCATTTTACTAACTTCCTAACTCATATTGAGCTTTTCTTTTGCTTGGGTATTAGGGGGTTTGTAAGAATTTTTTGCTTTGTGAAGGCGCGGATCAATTTTCTTTTTTCCCACCACGGTCACCATATTTATCCCTTCCGTGTGGTTAATGGGCGCCTTTCCCTTCTCTTGCCTTTTAGAGTTTTCTTGCAATTGAGACAATTGCATAGAAATCTTCTTAATTGAAGCCTCCAAGCTAACTATCAGTTGGTCTCCTCCGGATTGTAAATTTGAGCTTGTTGATTGTTTTGGATTGATTGGGCATTACTCTGATTCCCCCATTGGGTTCCTCCATACCCTTGATAGTTCTGATTGTTCCCGTACTGCTGATTTCCTCCTTGGAACTGTCCTCTATTGTAATTACCACCCCACTGATTGTTCCTCCAATTAGGGTTGTAATTATTTCCATTTTAGGTATTCCATTGACGATTCTGATTATATTGGTAGAACGCTTGTGCTTCCTCCTCTTGAGGTGCTACATTTTGACCGGGGCACATGTCCTCCCAATGTCCGTTCTGCCCACATACTTGACATACTACCGCTTGTGCTTACTGTTTTTCAGCGTTGCTTGCAAATCCCCTCATCTTCTTTGTGAGACTGTCTAACTGGGTTGCTGATTCTATATGCCTCTTTCCTTCTTTGTCTTCCCCTCTTGAACTACGTTGTTGGGAGTTTTCCGACATCTCGTACCTCTCTAACACTTCTTCAGCCATCTTTTCTCTCATTGTTCCCCTACAAGCATTGTCAACTATCGGTTGGGTGAGCCCTAGAAGTCCATCATAAAATTATTGCACTCAACTGACTAGTGTAAACTCATGGTGAGGGCATTGAGCTAGGAGTAACTTAAACCTCTCCCATGCCTAGTGGAAAGGTTTTCCATCCTCTTCCACAAATTTAGCTATCTTTCCTCGGATCTCCTTAGTTTTCCATGCAGGGAAATACTTGTCAAAGAATTTTCGCTCAACTTCATCCCATGTGGTGAGTGACCCCGATGCTAAAGCCATAAGCCACTGCTTGGCTTTATCCTTCATGCAATATGAAAAGCATCGCATCCTTAGTTGATCCTCCGAAAACGCCCCTAGATGGATGATCGTTATCACATTATAATACTCTTTCATAAACTGAAGAGCATCTTCCCCCGTCTTTCCATAGTATGTTGGGAGAGTATTATAATGTTGGTTCTTCCACTCGTAATTCCTTTGTGCCGTGTTCAACAAGATAGCCGAAGGATGAGCTCCTACTCTTGGCAAGGAATAATCCTTCATACACCTATGCTGTTCACCTTCATTTGCTCTAACTGGTGACACATGTCTTTCTTCATCCCGTGACCTCACCGGTGACGTATCTTGACTTGTCATCTCAAATGTTATCCTGAAAATTAAAAGTAAAAACTGATCAAAGATCGAGTAATAAATTGATTAGGTCTACAACTAAAACAATCAATTGTACGAAAAATACACAGAAACGCTACTGAGAAGTTCCCCGGCAGCGGCGCCAAGATTTTTGACGCACTCTGAGCGTACCTCCAAAACTACTGGTGCTCTTAAAACTAAGTGAATGAAAATGGAGTGCGCGAGTCTAAATAACCCTTTCACAAGTGTATGAATCGATGTCGAATATAGCGAACACAAGTAAGGGTTTCGTTCCAACAAGAAACTCTAGAACGTTATCTATTGTGATTGGTCTAATACAATTCAACTAAAATAAAACTAGTGAGAGATTGCTTTCAATTGCTAAGTTTAAAGATTATAAAGATATGTTGAGGAAGTAGTGATGCAATATGTTAATGACAAATTTTACAACCAAAGTTCTAATCTTAAACCTTCTATATGTAAGATTTTCAAGTGTAAACTACTCAAGATCGGTCAACCTAGAAATAGAACAACAATTCATGCACAACAATTCATGCTTGGTTGTTAAGTAATGTTCGTACTCAACAATTAACATTTTGCATATAATAAGCATAAGTGCAAACTGAAAATAGATAAAGATAGACTTAGATTATTACTAAAGGTGTTCACATATATACAATCACTAAATCCTCAACAAAAGGATTTAGCCTCTCATTATCAAATAAAGTAAAGTAAAGTAAAGAGAAAGATAAAGAAAGCTCATGGTGTTCTTGATGCTCTCTTCTAGCTTGCTCCTCAAAACCTTGCTTGAATGACCAATAGTAGATTCACTACTTCTAAGTTAAGAAACTAAAGTGTTTAATCTAAAAGTACAAGTGAGTGATTCTTCAAAAAGGATGTTTTTAACTCTAGCTACAAATTTCTTATACTAATTTCTACTTTCACACTTTTCACCTCACTATATCACTCTCTCTCTTTCTCTGGCATGAAAAGAGTGTTTTTATACTGGGGGAAACTTTTGGCTGAAATCCACTTACAGAGTGACGTGTAAAGTCTTCTGCGACCTTATAATGCGACTTGGAACTCGCAGTTTCAACTCGCAGTTAAGTCGGCTCTTCATTTGCTAGGTTATTCTGCAGGTTGTATCTCACAGATCGTCTTTCTTGGTTTCTCTGCGACTTAAGTCTGAGAGTTATTAGTCGCAGCCTATGCTCACAGTGTCTTCTAGAGCTGTTCTGCGTGATGATTTATGCGAGGTTGAACTCGCAGATTGTTCTTGCAATCTTTTTTGGAACTGAACTGCTAGATAGAACTCACAGTAGGTCGTCGCAGAAAAATATCTGGTTTGGCTGCGACTTACCTCTGCTAGTTCAAATTCGCAGTTATAACTCGCAGTGGCTTCTGCCTTGATCATCTCACTGCCATTCATCGTAGACTATTCTGGACATGATCTGCGACTTAGTTCTGCGAGGTTGAACTCGCAGAATTATGCAAACTTGCCATTTTACTTTGTTTTTCTCCCCGAATCTTCATCAAGTCCCAATATTTCACCTGAATATCAACATTACCTATAAGGAACTCAAAGAGATAGTTAAAACACACAAATGTCCGATAAACGGACACAAAAGAGATGAATTAAACGCTCAAAATATGTATCTTTTGTGAGCGATCAACCACATCACACCTAATCGATTACTAATTCGTCTTTACTACCCGCAGGTCTTTAATAGTGATTTTAGGCTCTTGCTTGTACACTACCAATGGCACATACAAGACTCAACTCTCAATAGAAGAGATATGCAACCTAATGTGAATATGAAAAATATTCTAATGCACAAATGTTAGGTCAACAAATTTAATGCTTATCTAGGAACTAATAATGACATGTAGAACATTCCTAGATATCATGTTGCTATATGACATGCTCATACTTTAGCTATATGAAATCAAATCATTCCTAGATGCAATATCTATCACAATACAGCAACCCAAACATCAACAAACATCTCTATTTGTAATAAAAATTCTAATCTAGATGCAAACAAATATAAAAGAGATTTCTTATTAAGCAAGAACACAAAGATGGATGAGAATGGTGTTTTACTTACCAAGTCAACTATGTTGATGGAGACCCATGCTTAAAAACATCCTAGATGAAGCTAGATGATGCTTGAATCATGAATGAATGATGGGAGATTGGGTTTTGGTTAATAAAAATGCAATCTTGCTAACTTTTCTTGCAAGTCACTCTTGAGCTCTAAAAAGAATGAAAGAAGGTAGATTCTGAAGCTCTAAAAAGGCAAAGAAGGGAAAAGAACATATATATATATAGAGCCCTAGATGAATTGACACCGTTTTAAAAAACAGGAACAAAATCCCGTCATTACCTCTCGCTGGACCACGGCTCGGGCAAGTTGTCCGGACCGTGGTACACACAGCAGTGCACCGTCTGGACAAAATCGCGGCAGGGACCCCTGTGCATGCAAAAGTATAGGCTGCGGTCTAGGCAGCATGAGCCTACTGATGTATACCGTGGCATAGACCGCTACGCATACAAGTGCACAGACCACGGTCCTCAAAGCATGAACCTTTTGGAACCAACCATTGTTGGGACCGCAGCGGAGGCAGGTGCCTAGCCAGTGACCTACACCGCGGCGAAGAGGAAAATCCTCTTTTCCAGGCAAACTCAGCACATTAGTCTAATATGCAAAATGTGCAAGTGTGGATTGTGATTAATGGAATACAATGCATCATTCAAAAATATGTAAACATGAATATAATGCATGCAATTCAGTGTGTGCAACTACATCTCTTCAAATAGGAGTAGAGTCAAATAATCTACCTTTATTGAAACTAACCATATAATTAGTGTAACCAATTTTGTTACTGTAAAGTTAATCAACAGATGTTTAGTTAATTGTACTTTTAAAACTACTATATAGCTCAAATGCAGTATCCATATTTTTGGTAACTGTATTGTAAAAGTGCTTAGATTAATTATAATGACTAAAATACACATTATTTCAGAACTCTACTTCATTTTTTTTTAATTCTATATAAATATATATATATATATATATATATGTATATTAAATCAATATTTAAGTATATTATTTAAATTTGAAAAAAAAAAATCTATAAGAGCAATACAAATATTTTTTAAAGATTTTATAAATAAAATCAATAAGTAAGGAGAATATTTAACTTTATGATGAAATAAGATATATAAATTTTTGGGGTATTATCATTTTAGTCCCTAAGTTGTGGTGAAAGATCAAAAGTTTAAACCAATTTGTTTTTTTAGGACCCATGGTCCCTTACTTTTTAAAAATATCAAATTGATCCATCTGTTAGTTTATAGTTAGTCTAACTTAATGGTTATAAGGGTATTTTCGTCTTTAAACCTAGATAGTGCCACATGTCAACAAAACAAAAATAGAATATAAATAATAATAAAACTAATACTAAAATATTATAATAAATTTCTTTAAAAATATATCATAATAAATAATTGTTAAAAGAATTTAAAAAATCTATTAAAATCAAAACAAGATTGTCTCTAAAAAAAGGTAAAATTACACAAACATACCCCGACTTTAACACATAAATGAGGCATAATACAGTTTTGCAAAAAATACAAAAACATACCCTTGACTTAGGGGTTGACCGTTAAATCTAACGGTGATATAAAAGTTTGGAAAAATTATACAAACGTACCCCGACTTTAACACATATATGAGGCATAATCCAGTTTTGCAAAAAAAACAAGAACAAACCCTTGACTTAGGGTTGACCGTTAAAGTTAACGATGGTGTTAACCATTGAAGGGTAGTATTGTCATTTTCTAATTGATTAAAAAATTAAAAATTAAAAAAATTTCTATGACCCCTTTTTAGAGCCAGATATGTTTGTTTCCTTCAAAATATAGAGGGGATCAGTCAACAGTTCGATCTCCTCTACATTTTTTAAGAAATTGAACCAAATCTCCTCCAAATATCGAGTAGATGAGCTTGCCATGGTGGGAATGGGAGATGGAGATAAATGCGAAGAAAACTGCGGCGGCGGTGCATGAGGAATGGCCGGTGGCAATGACGGTAATGGTTTGGTGGTTTCAAGAGTTCTCTCCAATGAATTCTTAATCTCTTTTGAGTTTTTTCCTTTTCAATAATTTTGGTATTATCTTTGAGTTGGAGAAATTGAATTAAATTTTTTGATATTTGTTTTGGAGATGAAAAGATATCATCTAAGTTGAACCAGATCTCATTTTCTAGTGATGTTGTTTTCTTTAAAAAAAAATAACCAGAATCTGGCGATGTTTTTTTTTTAATAATTATTTTTTATTAACCAAACCAAATATCCGTTGGAATGGATAATAGGAGATTTGGTGATTTTTTTTAATAATTATTATTTTTATTAACTAAACCAAATCTTTTTTTTTTGAAAAGAAGTAAAACCAAATCTCTCCATTGGAGATCTGGTGACTTTGAGAGTTTTGGTTGTTTCTGTTTTTGGGTCTTTTGCTGGTCTTTGCTAGGGGGTTTTTCCATTGAGTGAAGTGGAATTTAGTTTTATTTTTGAGAGTTTTGGTTGTTGGTTTTGTCTTGAGTGGAGATTTAATCCATTGATTGAGAAAAACATCATGTTTAATGGGTGATCTCAATTAGAGATCTGGAGTATCGATGATGATCATGGAGATCTATTGATTTTTTCTATAAAAAAATATTAGCAGAAGGGTATTTTGGTATTTTTAAGATAAAAGTTTATATCACCGTTAGATTTAACGGTCAACCCATAAGTCAAGGGTATGTTCTTGTATTTTTTACAAATGTGGATTATGCCTCATATATGTTTTAAAGTCGGGGTATGTTTGTGTAATTTTTCTAAACTCTTATATCATCGTTAAATTTAACGGTCAACCCCTAAGTCAAGGGTATGTTCTTGTAGTTTTTGCAAAACTGAATTATACCTCATATATGTGTTAAGGTCGGGGTATGTTTATGTAATTTTCCCAAACAAAAATTCAAACCTTCTTCACTAAACCTCTCCATCTTCTTTCTCTAAAAAAAAAAAACAGATTCTCATTTCAAAAAAAAAAAAAAAACCTAATTCATTTCTCTAAACCTCTCTATCTTATCTCTAAAGCCACAAGTTTTGTTAAAGTGATCATCTTCATCTTGACTGAACTTCTCCATCTACCCTCATAAAAAAACCCATTCTCTCTCTCATCTCTCTCTTCTTTGTCGCCCATTAACTCTTTTTCTTGGCCGATGATGAGAAGCGTCGATCTCCTCCGGTGAGAGGAGATCGGCGCTCTTTTCACCCGATTCTGTCTCTCTAGGGTGGGGATCTCGCATGGGTTTGATGGTGGGCGTTGGCTTGGTTTCTGGATGATGTTGAATCTGGATTTGGGTTTGATGATGATAAATCCGGAATTTGGATGATGGTGATGATTCGGCTGGGTTTCATTTGGGTTTGAATCTGATTGATGATGATGGATTTGGGGTTGGCTTCAACTGAATCTGATGGAATTTTTATTTTTTCAATTATTGATTTGGGTTGGATTCTTAATGGAATCTGATGGTGATTGTATTTTTGTTTTTAAAATTTTTAAAATTCTGTTTGAATTTCACTGCAATCTATAGGAAACCTGAGTGTGGATTCCACCATTTCCATGCCCGATTTGTGCGATATTTTTGTTATATTTTTTAACTTTTTTTTTCTCATCTTGGTGTTTATTTGATTGAGTGTATGAAGATGTTGAATAACAAAATTTACTGATATAAGATAATGAAGAAACATAGGAAGTGTTGAATTAAATGTAACTGGATTTGTTTTTTTTTATTTTTTATTCAAAGATATCTTGATTTTTTAAGTTGGGTTTCTTCAATAATTCCAAATTGTTGCTAGGAGCAGGTTAACGCAAAAATTGGAATAATTGGTTTTTATATTTTAATACAAAAATTATTTTTCTTTTCTAAATATATCTTTAATCTTTTTAATTACTAGTTTTTTAATAACTTTTAATATTTTGATGCATCATACATTTATAAGATTTTAAACAATTGTAATATTTATATGATATTATTTATTTTAATAGATTTTATTAGTTTTCTTTTATTATTTAATATTTTGAATGACTTTAAAAAAAAAACTATAACGCTTGTCCATTTTTATTGGACGTTCAAGATAAGTAAAGTTGTTAAATCGTAAAAGGTTGGAGGGTAAAACTGTAAATCTCATTCAATAGTTTAATACAAAGGGTAATATGATAAATTTATATTTTCAGTCACATTTGATCGTTGAAATTAGGGTCAGAGGGACCAATTTGATAAATTTTTGAAAAGTAAAAGACCATAGGTCTTTTAAAAGCAAACTCGTTTAAAAAGTTGATCTTTTATCAAAACTTAGGGACTAAATTGATAATACCCCAAAATTATTTTGAGGAGTACTAGAATCACTCTCTCAATTCACTCTCCCAAGCCACTCTCTCTTCTCCTTTTGACACTTGTCAGTTCTTTACTTTTTTGAAATAAATTTTAGAGGAGTCCATTTTCGCTCACCCCCATGGGGGGGGGGGCCTCTCCAATACATGACACGTGTTTAGGGAGAAGGTAGTTTTGTCCAAACACATGAGAGTTTATGGATAAAAATACCCCTCATTGGACACATGTCGTTTATTAGGGAGGGGAGTAATGCTCCCCCCCCCCCCCCTTTATGGGGGTAAGCAAAAGTCTTCTCATTTTAGAGTCATCATTAATGAATTGTTTTTACATGTTATTTACAATTTATTTTATTTTAATAACTTTAATATTGTTTGAAAATACTATATAGCGTGTGTCTATTAACCTAGAGGGGGGGTGAATAGGTTTTAATTGATTTATTACCAACTTTTCGACTTAATCAATATTAATAGTCCTACCCTATATTAGCAATCAACCAATCATAATATAAACATGCGGAAACAATAAAAATACAAGGATTGATTTACGTGAGAAACCCTCCAACTAGGCAAAACTCACTGGCTATCCTTCTAGTCACATGCGGTCCTCAAATCCACTATTTGAATGAAAGTTTACAACGTAGGTTGACCTCAAGTCACACCTACTTAGCCACTAACCCTTTCACTCTACCCAACGGGCCTTTAATAGTGATTCTAGACCATAAGCAAGTGCACTAATCCACTTAGTTACAAGGCTTAACAATCAATGAAGAGGTTAAACAACCTATGCGAATATGTAAAAATATTCTAACATGCAATTAATGCTAGGCAACACTAAATGATTATCTAAGGATTTAAGGATGTCAATGAGTGCAAATCCTAGATATCAATATCTAAATGTAAATGCATGAAGATTTAGCTAGAAGGGTAAAAACGTCCTAAATGCTAGCTATCAAAGAACATACAACCTCAACCAACAAACATAATCACAAACATACTCAAATCATGCTAAACCAAATAAACATGCAATTAATTAACAAATAATTGCTAACCCTAGGTAAACAAGAACATAGAGATGAAAAGGAAGTTCTAAGACTTGTTTGATTACCTAGTCAAGAAGAGCATGAAGAGCATGAAGACCCATGAAGAATAGATGCAAGAATGAAGCTTAGATGCACATGGGTATGAGTTTGGTTGAGTAAAAAAGATTTCTTGGAGCTCTTTCTCTCTTAGATTTACTTTCTCTCTCTTAGGGATATATTTTCAGAGCTCTAGGTCTAAATGGTGGAGAAGAAGATGTATTTATAGAGACCAAAAAAATGAGCTGGTGTGAAATACCCGAAATGCCCAGTTCGGGTGAAAAAGGCGACATGCAAGGCGACATGAGCAAGTTGCCTAACACACTGTAAAAAAACACGTTGCCTGAGGCGACATGTAAGGCGACATCCCCAAGTCGCCTATGTAGTCGCCTTACACACTGTGGAAAAAATAAGATGACTAAGGCGACATTGGAGGCGACATGCACAAGTGGCCTTGCATGTCGCCTAACACACTGTGGGAAAAACCTAAGTCTAAGGCGACTTGTCAGGCGACATGCACAAGTGGCCTTGCATGTCGCCTAACCTACTGTACAGCCCATCAACTCCAAAATGCAAGAAGTGTGTGTGTGCAACCATTCATGCATGTCAATACAAATGCATAGAATGTGAGTGTGTGCAACTAAAACCTCTTCAAAGAGAATTAAGCAAGTGATATACGTTTGAAGTGCTCTTGAGAGAGATGATGTCCTTGAAGCTTGATCACACCCAATGAAGCCTAATATACCCTTACAAAAATTAATCCCCAATGTGGTTTGTCAACAAAATAAGCCAATCGAAATATGAGGAACTTACAATCTCCTCCTTTGGCTATTTCATGACAAAACCACCTCTCACAAATCATCCTCACAAA
The DNA here is from genome assembly GCA_033220585.1 of Dipteronia sinensis. NCBI lineage: Eukaryota > Viridiplantae > Streptophyta > Magnoliopsida > Sapindales > Sapindaceae > Dipteronia > Dipteronia sinensis. The sequence continues at coordinate 16,783,319 of CM065638.1, read as the reverse complement.
AGAATAAAAACTGGAGGTCAACAAAGAAAATTCTACATTACAAATAGATACCTAGAAGCTAGGTCTTCAAATCTTCAAGCTCTTGTAGAATAGCCATCTCTACAAAATAATGAGACTACACTTTCCAAGACAAGTGTATGTGAGGTGATCAAGAGAGATAATAAATAAAAGCAATTTGCATAATAAAAGAAAACTACAACAAGCAACATGTAAATGCTCCCCCTAAATAGGTTACTCCCCCTCAACGGGACAATCTCTCCAAACATGCAACCCCCTTAAATAAACTACATTACTCCCCCTTTTTTTCATGAGATATGCAAAGGAGTATTCCTCAACCGAGTCACTTTAGCAAAGAGAGCTATTTGCAAGATAAGTGCATAATCATATACAACAACTTTATGCAACTTAATTAATTGAGAGAAAATCATTGAGGGATTATTTTTAAGAGGAAAAAGTGTGACTTAGTTGTTTTGGATGTAAGACATGTAACATCATAGTTCAAGCAAATGGTATTTGGCAAGGAGAACGTCAAAAGGGTTCCAGAGGAATTCAAACCAATTAGCACCCTTTTGCCATAATTGAACAAGATATAGCTTTAAAAATTTGAGCTCACACAAGCAACCAAGACAATCCTTAATGGTCAATCAAGACATGGATATAAAATCCTTATTGATTGAATGGATATAAAATCCTTATTGGTTGTTGGCTTGTTCAACCATTAAGAAAAGACCCAAAGCTATATTGGATGAGACATCCTTATTTATTGCATGGACACAAGGTCCTTATTGAGTTTAGCTTTGTCAAGATGCTGCCACATACACTTGCACACACAATTCATGCATAATACTTTAGCATGTCACAAATCAAGTCACATGTCATGGAGATAAATTTTAGGTCATTCAAAAGTACTTCCTAATCAATTCTCCTAGTCCAAAAATGCATGTTTGAACATAGAGATGACATGGATTACAAACAAAGCAAGGCACACTTATTAAATAAAAAAGCTCCTATAAGAATATATATAAGCACAACCAAAAATACTCAAGCAATTAATAAAGAAGCATAAAATCGATCAAGTTCTTGCTTATTTCAACATGCAAGGTTGCTCTCTTTACTTGAGTTCCCCATTAGAGGTCAATCACCAAAACACATCAAGGCATATGACAAATCCCAATAGACCTACTAAGTGACTTGAACCTAGTTGAGTCTAAGGGCTTTGTAAATAAATCCGCTAGTTGATCATTAGTGCCCACATGTTCAAGTGCAATGCATTTGTTTTCAACTAGTTCTCTAATGAAATGATGCCTAATGTCTATATGCTTTGTCCTAGAGTGCTGAACCGAATTCTTTGAAATGTTAATTGCACTTATGTAATCACAATAAAGGGTTAGAATATCTTGATCAAAGCCATAATCCACAAGCATTTGTTTCATCCAAAGGAGTTGTGTGCAAGCACTCCCGGCGGCTATGTATTCCGCTTCAGCTGTGGATAGAGAGATGGAATTTTGCTTCTTACAAAACCATGAGACCAAGTTGTTGCCTAGGAAGAAGCAACCGCCCGATGTACTCTTCCTATCATCACAATTTCCTGCCTAATCTGCATCACTAAAGCCAACTAAGCTAGCATTAGTGTCAAAAGAGTACCATATCCCATAGTTGGATGTCCCATTCACATATCGAATGATTCTCTTCACGGAGGAGAGATGGGATTCCTTGGGAGTTTGTACGTCATGACAACCATGCCCACTGAGCTTCTAATTAGCAGATGATCTGCCCTTCTAGCTGAGGTAAGCTATCTCACTTTAGTCTTCTATCCAGGTTGAATGTTGGAGATATCCTGACTAGTGCTTTGTTCTTGGCAGGCTTTTATGTTTAATGTGGCACTGAGTCAGCAGGTCGGTTCCCTCTTGGATTAAGTTAAGGGTGCCACCGCCGAGTTGGAGAGGTCCAAGGAGGAGCTCGCTAAGGCTGCTAAAGGCGTGGAAACTCTTAACAAATCTCTGGATAATGCTAAGAAGGAGGCGAATGATGCGAAAGCTGACAGGGAACGGATGCAGCATGCCTTGGATACTGAAATACTCAGGTCCCTTCGTCGCAAGGAGTAGAGGGAGATTGTGAAGGATAGAGCAGTGAAGCTGGATAAGGAGATTCAGTCCCTTCGTGATTGCGTGGCCAACCTCGATGCTCAAGTAGGCACCGCCTTTTAGGATGGCTACTTTTTTGCTAGCTACTAGGTGGCTTTAGCCTTCCCTCCTCCATTTGACCTAAGCGTTATTGCGGGGTGGAACCGGGAGGAGATTATGGCAAAGACTGCTGAGTTAGTTGGGGCAACGCCCTCTGATGTGGTCGGACCTTCCCAGGTTGCTGGAGCCAGTGAAGTGGCAGGAGGTGAAGACCAGAGTTCTATCTCTCTTCCACCACCAAGCAATGTTGGAGAAGATCCCAATTTGAAGGCTCCTGAAGCTGGAGTGGCTCAAGCCAAATGAGGGGTTTCTGCTCCTTCTACTTCTCCGTCAGAGTTCGTCAAGGAGGTAAAGGATTAACCTGCTACTGATGATGGAGAATCTGCCCTGCCTATCTCATCTTCTGACCTTGCCAAGGTAGAGAAGGATTAGGCTGCTTCGAACAAGGAAGTTGGAGGAAATTTTGACCAAGCAGCAGCAGGGGAACTTCGGGGTGATCTGTCTCAGGTGGAGCTTCTGGTTACGGTGGGTACCTAGGAAGCAGGTGGGGTTCCATCTGGTGCTGAAGCGGGAGAAGCACTAACTGGCGGAGCTAGAGAGAAGACGGCCAATCAAGAGCAGGAGGATGCATGATCCAGTTTGATCCCTTACCCAGTTATACCCAGTCAACCTTATCTTCTTGTAGCCCGTGATCGGGGGATGGGCTTCCCAGTTTTAGTAATGAGAACTTTTTTTTCCTTAACTTCATGCATGTGTAGTTTATTAAACTCTTGGTTAAACCTCGCCTTAATCTGAAGTAGGGTCCCCAATGTAATTTCGGTTCCATAGATACTTGTCCTCGGATGAATCCTGGTACCTAGGTGTAGATTCGGCGATCCATCCTCTGTTAGGCCCGATTTAGTGTAGTTGATAAAGTGATTGGTCTGGGAGGGGTACCAAGGCATCAACCGGATATGGATCGTGGTACCTGGTAATCAAGATTGCCACGGTCCATGCTATCTTCGTGGTTACCCTGATCAAAAACCTTATATTTTTTTTTAGGAATTCCCGCGTAGGAATTATTGGTTTGATTTCTATATTCAACGGTTCTTCCACATCTCAGTCTGAGACAGGTTCGGTTGTCTTATGCATTGAACTTAGGAGGCGCACACTTTACGAAGCTGTCATTTCCCATACATTGGATGTCATGTCCCATTAATGACTTTATCCTCTCGTTCCCAATACTCAATCTCTCCTTCTATAAATACTTCTACCTGCTTGACAGTTCTTCATACTACCTCTTTACTCTTTTAGTGGAGCAACAAATCCCAGCGTATCGATCAATGATCGCCGTGTTAGTTAACATTGTGGGAGGATGAGGAGATGTCAGCTCTGGGACTGGTAAGATGCTTGGTATTATGGAAGGAGCTGTATTCAGTGGACTTAACTACCAGAGGAACATGAATGGTAGCGATTCCCAGGATCATGATGAATGGTGGGCTCTGGTGCTGCAACCTTACCAATGGTGTAGACATTACCCGGGCGAGTTACAGCTTCGTGCCCCGTTTCATCTTGGATGTGGGAGGTTTCAAGACTGTCCTTATGCCCCCTTATTTGTGCTGACCTTAACATGGCCTTTGTTCCTACCTCCGGGGTTTGTGGCAGCATCGTCAACATAAGTTTTGATTAAGATCAATGTTGTTAGGTAGGCAGATCAAGAAAGTAAATGAGAAGTTAAAGAGGAGGCTGGCATTTCTGAACTTCCTGTTTATTTTCTTGTCATTTTCTCTCTTGTATCTTATATGTAACTTAAAATAAGGGCTGGGTTCCCTGATTTGATCAATGAAAAGAGAACCCATTTCCATCTATATCCGTTGATTGAATTCTGTCTCACACTTCTGATTGTAGCATAAATTCGAGCAATAGTCCCTAGCATAAACTTGACTTAATCACTACTTGGTAACGCGAGGAACCTGATAAGAGTAAAAGTAGAGAAATAGCAAGCGACCAGTACCATGGTACCTAGTCAAGAAAACTCAAGACCCTTGGTAGCCTGGCAGAAATTTAGTCTAAAGTAGTCCGGGTACTAGAGATCCTTTTTTTTCTAGGGATCTTGGTGCTTTGTTGAAAAAATCTATAAAACCTGGGTACCCCACATTCCCGTTCCAGGAATCTTGGTTCTTTGATGATGGTGATCGTACAGGCGAATAACCTTGCAAACTAGGTACCCTGCTTTCCCATTTTAGGAACCTTGGTAACATGTCGAATAGTATGGCGAAACTAGATACCTTGTATTCCTGCTCTAGGAATCTTGGTATCACGGCGAACAAATCTAGTGAATCTGGGTACCTTGCATTCCTATTTTGCAGGGATCTTAGTACCTCGGTGAATAATCTGGTTCCAAGCCTTCCTGTTTCGAGGAACCTAGGTCCCTAGGTGAATATTATGGCGAATCTGGGCACCTTGCATTCCTGTTTGTAGGACAGGAATCTAGGTGCTTTGGCGAGCAAATTTGGCGAATCAGGGTTCCTCGCATTCCTGCCCTAGGAATCTTGGTACCATGGCTAACATGATGGAGAACATGTTGGCAGCAAGATCCTGGTAGGCGACTAAGACTCTTTTAGAACCAGATCTTTCTTAGCTGGGGGTAGCGCCCGGCCAAAGCCTTTATCTGGCAGGCAACTATGCCCTTATTAACCAGACTCTTCCTAGCGGGTGGTGGTACCCAGCCAAGGCAGCTGGAAGGCCATACGGCCATTTCTGGTCTTGAGGCAATCATTGGTGAAAATAAGGCGATCATACTGGCAATAAGATCTTGGTAGGCAAATAAGGCCACTTTAGCACCAAGTCTTTCTTAGCGGTGGGTGGTGCCTGGCCAAGGCCTTTATCTGGCAGGCAACTATGCCCTTACTAACCAGACCCTTCTCAGCAAGGGGTGGTGCCCGGCCGAGGTCGGGGGTGGTACCCAGCCAAGGCAGCAGGAATGCCATACGGCCTTTGAAAATACACAAAGTGTGTCTAATACAACCTAGAGGGGGGTGAATAGGTTTTAGTTGATTTATTACCAACTTTTTGACTTAATCAATTTTAATAATCCTACTCCATATTAGCAATCAATCAATCCAATATAAATAAGCGGAAAACAATAAAAACACAAGGATTGATTTACGTTAGAAACCCTCCAACTGGGCAAAACTCACGGACTATCCTTCTAGCCACATACGGTCCTCGAATCCACTATTTGAACGAAAGTTTACAACCTAGGTTGACCTCAAGTCACACCTACTTGGTCACTAACCCTTTCACTCTACCCAACGGGCCTTTAATAGTGATTCTTGACCACAAGCTTGTGCACTAACTCACTTAGTCACAAAGCTTAACAATCAATGAAGAGGTTAAATAACCTATGTGAATATGTAAAAGATATTCAAACATGCAATTAATGCTAGGCAACAATAAATTCTTATCTAAGGATTTAAAGATGTCAATAAATGCAAATCCTAGATATCAATATCTAAATGCAAATGCATGAAGATTTAGCTAGAAGGGTAAAATCGTCCTAAATGCTAGCTATTAATGAACAAAGCTCTCAACCAACAAACAACAACTTAATCATGTAATAAATGCCAATGAACATAAAGATATGCAATAAAATCACATAAAAGAGCTAACCCTAGGCAAACAAGAACATAAATAAATACAATGAGATTTAGGGCATGTTCAAGTTACCTAGTTAATGAAAGCAAGACGAATCCATGATGAGATGATGCTTGAGGAGGTTAAATGCACATGGATTTGTGTTTGGTTGAGTAAAGATGAGTTCTTGGGAGTTTCTCTCTCTAAGGGAAGCTTGGCCTCTCAATAATGGCTTCTTGAACTCATAAAAAATGAGCAAGGAAGAAGATAGAGTATATATAAGGGAGCCCTAGTTAAAACTGCGTCGTTTTGAAGTTAGGGCACAAAATCCCGTCAATACCGCTAGATGGACCGCGTCTCAGGCAAGTTTCCAGACCGCGGTACACACAGCAGTGCATCGTCTGGACAATAACGCGGTGCAGGGCGCTGTGCATGCAGGTGCACAGGCCGCGGTATGGGCAACAGAGGCCTACTGGACAACACCGCGACTTGGGTCGCTTTGCGTGCAAGTGTACAGGAAGCGGTACAGGGAGCATGACCCTGCTGAGGTATACCGCTCTGTATGCCGCGGTGCAAGCATGTTTTGCCAAGCGGTCTAGGCCGCGCTAAGAGAATAAATTCTCTTTTCTAGGCAAACTCAAGACACTAAGTGATGTGCAAAATGTGCAAGTGTTGAGTGTGAAAAGAGGCATACAATACATCATTCAATAACATGAAGATAAGAACAATAATGCATGCAAGTGAGTGTGTGCAACTAGATCTCTTCAAAGAAAGTTAAACTAGTGAGATACCTTTAAAGTGCTCTTTGAGAGAGATGATGTCCTTGAAGCTTGATCACACTCACGAGGCCTAAATTACCCTTACAAAGAATAATCCCCAATGTGGTTTGTCAACGAAATAAGCCAATCAAGATATGAGGAACTTACAATCTCCCCCTTTGGCTATTTCGTGACAAAACCACCACTCACAAATCATCCTCACAAAAAAAAGTAAAAACTAAAGGTCAACAAAAGATATTCTACATTACAAAAAGATACCTAGATACTAGGTCTTCAAAACTTCAAGCTCTTGTAGAATAGCCACCTTCCCTACAAAACAATGAGACTACACTTTCCAAGACAAGTGCATGTGAGGTGATCAAGAGAGATAAATAAATAAGAGCAGTTTGCTTAATAAAAGAAAACTTCAACATGCAACATGCAAATGCTCCCCCTATATAGGTTACTCCCCCTCAACGGGACAATCTTTCTAAAAATGCAATCCCCTCCTTAAATAAAACCCACCCACATTACTCCCCCTTTTTGTCACGAGATAGGCAAAGGAGTATTCCCCAATCGGGTCACTTTAGCAAAGAGAGCTATTTGCAAGATAAGTCATAATCATATACAACAACTTTATGCAACTTAATTAATTGAGAGAGAATCATTGAGGGTTTATTGTTTAGAGGAAAATGTGTGACTTAGTTGCTTTGGATGTAAGACATGTAACATCATAGCTCAAGCAAATGGTATTTGGCAAGGAGAACATCAAAAGGTTTCCAAACGAATTCAAACCAATTTGTATCCTTTTGTCATAAGCAAACAAGATATAGTGTTTCAAAAATGAATTTCAATTTAAAGAGCAACTATACCAAACTTTATAAGCTGAAACAAGACATGAGTGACTTTTGCACCCTTTTTGATTTTTCCGGGTGGGATACCCATATGATAGTAGTCTTGTTCAACTAATAAAGAGAGAGAGAGAAGACTAAATTTGGATGAGACATCCTTATTTATTGCATGGATACTAGATCCTTATTGGGTTTAGTCTTCTTATTTGTTTTCACACATAGTTTGCACTAGAGCAATCAAAAGCATTTCATGCATATTATTTTAAGCATGTCATTAAAAGTTCTGATGCCATGGAGTTAAATTATAGGTCATTCAAGTGTACTTTCCCAATCAAAATCTCCTAGTCCAAAAAAGCATTTTTGAACATAGAGGTGACATGGATTACAAATCAAGCAAGACACACTTATTAAATAAAAAGCCATATAAGAATATATATATAAGCACAACAAAGAATACTCAAGCAATTAATAAAGAAGCATAAAGTTGATCAAGTTTTTGCTTATTCCAACATGCAAGGTTGCTCTCTTTGCTTGAGTTCCCCATAAGGGGTCAATCACCAAAACTCATCAAGGCATATAAAAAAATCCCAATAGACCTACTAAGAGAGTTGAACCTAGTTGAGTCTAAGGGCTTTGTAAATAAATCCGCTAGTTGATCATTAGTGCCCACGTGCTCAAGAGCAATGCATTTGTTTTCAACTAGTTCACTAATGAAATGATGCCTAATGTCTATATGCTTTGTCCTAGAGTGCTGAACTGGATTCTTTGAAATGTTAATTGCACTCATGTTATCACAATAAAGGGTAAGAATACCTTGATCAAAGCCGTAATCCACAAGCATTTGTTTCATCCAAAGGAGTTGTGTGCAAGCACTCCCGGTGGCTATGTATTCCGCTTCAGCTGTGGATAGAGAGATGGAATTTTGCTTCTTGCAAAACCATGAGACCAAGTTGTTGCCTAGGAAGAAGCAACCGCCCGATGTACTCTTCCTATCATCACAATTTCCTGCCCAATCTGCATCACTAAAGCCAACTAAGCTAGCATTAGTGTCAAAAGAGTACCATATCCCATAGTTGGATGTCCCATTCACATATCAAATGATTCTCTTAACAAAATTAAAAATTCTTATTATTTAATTTATTTAATCACCATTATTCATTAATTAAATAATCTCATTATTCATTAATTAAATAATCTCATTATTCAATTATTTTCCGAATAAATACGTGTCACTTTCGTAACACAATTAATTGGACAATCCAATTAATTAACCGTGACCCTTGTTACCTAAATCGATCGGGCTAGCAAGGGGACCTAATGGACCCACAGTATTTTGAGCTCCAATAATCCTTGGCAATCATTAATTAAACTCTTTAATTAATATTCCTTGATTATTAACTCTGGTGTTATTCCACTAAAAACTCGAAGCTGCACTCTCTCAACTGTAGACGTTTTTACACAGACCGATACAACTCAGTGTCCATCGATATAGCTATTACACATGGTGTGATCCTCCACAGTAGTTCATAATTAGAGCTGGGTCATAATGTCTGTTATACCCCTCTAATTACATATATCCTTTAAGTACCGTTGATTCTCTAATGGAATGCTCCATTCTACAGAAGGATCAAGGAGGCAGAACTACCTCATAAGTTCAAAATGCCAACCGACAAGTACTCTGGGACAGAGGATCCCTTGAGTCATCTGGAGAGCTTTGTTCAATAGATGGGGGTCCATAATGCTACCCAGGCTGCCATATACAGGATGTTCCCAACCACGCTAACTAACTATGCCAAGACATGGTTCAGAAAGTTACCAGCGGGAAGTGTTGACTCTTTTATCAAATTGACCACAGATTCTGTGCTCAATTCCAGGGCACCAAACCTCACCCCAAGGATCCCATTCACCTTCAATATGTGATCTAGGAGCGGGACGAATCACTCAGAGCCTATATGGACAGGTCTCACAATGAGGTAATCTAGAGGGGGGTCTTCGCTGACGGGGCCCTTAAGCAAGTGGAGATAGACGAACAACTCAAGGTCAAGATGGAGCATGATGACCTGAGGACTGCCAAACTCCCAAAAGGAGGCACCTAAGCTAGGGTCGGTACAGAAGGGCCAGAATAGACCTCCTTACCGATCTAAGTACAGGTCACCACCTTACCAACCTCAGCATAAGCTATACCCTGTCAGGAGGACCCCTTTTAGAGCGACACCTCCACCAAGGGAAGTAGCGCGACTAGCCATGGAGGAGGAAGGATACACACATTACACTTCAATGTATCTCGTGAGACTATCTTCCTCACCATTCGTGATAAGGGGTTACTCAGGAATCCTAACTCGATTAAACCGCCAACCGATCAGCGAAATCGCTTCAAGTACTGTGATTTCCACGAGGACGTTGAGCACAACACTTTAGATTGCTACAGCCTGTGCAACCAGATCGAGACATTGGTAAGAGGTGGAAGCCTGGTAGAGTTTCTACAACAAGTACGAGATAACATCCAGACTGGGAAGGAAGTCCAAGTAAAAATTAGAGCGGCATAGGAGAAGAGGAAAGCAAAAGGGAAGGATCTGATGGAGCGGATCTGACAGAGCAAATCCAAATAGTCCACACTATCAGTAGAGGTCCCACCCTAGCAGGAACAACCAACAATTCTAGGAAGAATCACGTTAGGAAAGTGCCCAGGCTAGATATATGCCAGGATGTTCTTAGGATCGCTAGAGGATCACCTACATCTCCTCGTTCATCACAGATTGTTTTTACTGAGGAAGATGTATATAACACCCTACAACCCCATGTGACCCCATGGTCATCACCATATAGATAGCCAACTGCTTGGTCCACCGTGTCCTTATCGATACTGGTGGCAGCGTTGACATCGTCTTCAAAGGCGCCCTAGAACAGTTCAACCTGAAGAATCCCTGCTACACGCTGCACCACCTCGCTATATGGTTTCATTGGGGACTCACTGATACCATCGGGATCCATGATCCTACCTGTGGTAGTAAGGACAACGTCACTCCATCAGAACCTCATGACAGACTTTGTCGTGGTTGACACCCCATCTGCCTATAACGCCATCCTTGGAAGGCCTTTTCTATCTGCCATCAAGGGTGTCTTGTCAATCTACCACAATATCATAAAATTCCCAGTAGAGGACAAGGTAGGTAAGGTACAAGGGGACCAGCAGACAGCAAGTAAATGCTACCGGTGTCTACCAACCCAGCAGCGCTTGCAAATCAATGTGGGCAGGTAACTGTCATGCATGACCACAAATTACCAGAAGAGAGCCCTGAGGACCAAGATGCTGAAAAAAGATGGAGACAATAGAAGATGAGCCCAAGGTAGAGTTTCCAATTATGAAAAATGTGGAAGAGGAAGACAGAGGTTAGGCTAGTGGCCGCCCTGCAAATGATTTAGAAGAAATAAAGATCAGGAAGGATGATCCTTCAAAGGTGATCAAGGTAGGAGCAACGTTGGAAATAGAAATAAATGAGGTTCTAGTAAAACTCTTTCAGGAATATAACGAAATCTTCGCCTGGAATTCCTATTGCCTTGGTGGCTCACAGATTGGCAGTCGACCCCATCTGTAAACCTGTCAAACAGAAGCGCAGACATTTAGACCCAGAGAGGAATGCCGCGGTCTAAGAGGAGGTCGACAAGCTTTTGAAGACTAAATTCATCAAGGTGTCCCGGTACCTCGGATGGATTTCCAACATGGTCATGGTGACCAAAGTAAACAGGAAATGGCGCATGTGTGTTTATTACACAGACCTCAACCACGACTGCCTGAAGGACAGGTTCCCGCTACCAAAGATCGACCAGCTAGAAGATTTAACCGCGGGTAACAATCTCATAAGCTTTGTGGAAGCATTCTTAGGGTACAATCAGATCATGATGCACCATCGGGGTAGCAGCCGGACAATTCCTCGGGTTTATGGTTCATGAGAGAGGAATATAAGCCAATCCGGCAAAAATCTGAGTCATCCTGGAACTTGAATCTCCTACCTCGCTTAAGTAAGTTCAAGGCTTGACCGGACAGATAGCAGCTTTTAACAACTTCATATCGCGGTCCGCCGACAAATTCCTCCCTTTCTTCAAAGCTATCAAGCAAGGGAAAAATATGAAATGGAATCAAGACAGCGAGCTAACCTTCCAATCTCTGAAGGAGTACCTAGCCAGTCCACCGCTGCTGGTTAAACTGGTACCGAGCAAGAAGCTACAATTATACCTGGCAGTATCCGAGACTACCGTTAGCGGGGTCCTGTTCAAAGAATGTGAAGATGGAGTTCAACGACCCGTCTACTTTGTAAGCCGCACCCTAATCAAATTGGAGAAAAATTACACTCTCCTAGAGATGCTCGTCTTGGCGCTGATAACCACTGCCAAGAAGCTCAGCCCATATTTCCAAGCCTATTCAATCACGGTGATCACCGATCAACCTCTGCATCAATTCCTTCAAAGACAGGACATATCAGGGAGACTGGTACTATAGGCCCTTGAGCTCAGCCACCATGATATCAGGTACAAGGTTAGAACTACCATCAAGTCCCAGGCTTTGGCAGATTTTATGGCTGAGTTCAGCTTAATACCCATTCCCGATACCATCCTGAGCTCGAACCTGATCCCCTAGAAGGAGCTGAAACTTGCAGACTGGCCTACCAATCTAGAAATCAGGGTCTTATATACAGATAGGGTGCCTAGTCAAGTAGGAAGCGGGGGAGGAATCGTTCTTACCGATCCAGAGAAAGTCGAATGTTGTCATTGTTTCAGATTCGAGTTCAGCACCACCAATAATGAAGCAGAATATGAAGCTTTACTAGCGGGAATGATGGTGGCTGCGGAACTCGGAGCTAATTACCTCCACGTTAAGTATGATTCGCAGCTGGTAGTCAACCAGATAATAGGTTCATACCAGGCCAAGAGAGATAACATGGTAGCCTACCTCAGAAAGATCCTGGAGCTTATGGCCTGGTTCAAGGGATTCAAGATCGAGCAGATACCTAGGCAGTAGAATCATTGGGCTGATGTATTTGCTAAAATAGTTGCGAACGGAGGACAAGTGCTGCGAAAAAGGGTACATGTCCAGATAATTTCCCGATCATGCATAGTAGAAGGAAATGAGGTTAGTCCTGTGAAGCGCCTCTGGTGCTGGATGGATCCAATAGTAAACTACCTCTAAGAAGAGAAGCTTCCTGAGAATCATGATCAAGCTCGCAAACTCAAAAGGATCTCAACTCGATATTTCCTTATAGAAGGGTAACTCTACCGTAGGGGAATATCCATCACCCTACTCAGATGCCTACACCCTGATGATGCTAGCTGGGCACTGAGAGATGTGCATTCAGGGGACTGTGAAAATCATACCAGAGGGGATGCGCTAGCTTACCAAGTACTTCGCATGGGATACTACTGGCCGACCTACACCAAGATACGAGGCAATTCGTGTAGTCTTGCGAACCATGCCAGAAGAAAGCCAACCTGAATCATCTTCCACCAGAGCGGTTGTCTTCTATCAGTTCACCATATCCATTTGCCTTCTGGGGAGTATATTTAATTGGACCGCTCCCAACCGAGCCTGATCAAGCAAAGTACGCAATAGTAGCCATATAATATTTTACCCGGTGGGTGGAGGCGGAGCCCCTGTCCAAGATCGTAGAGGTAAACACAACTAAGTTCATCAAAAAGAATGTGGTTTGCTATTTCGGTACCCCGATGGTTATTGTTACTGATATGGGAAAGCAGTTCTACAACGATCAATTCCAGGAATTCTGTGAGAACCTGGGAATCGAGCTTCGCTTCGCATCAGTGGCACACCCTCAGACCAATGGCCTGGTAGAGGCCACTAACAAGACCATCAAGAGACTCCTAAAGAAGAAACTCTAGCACAAGAAAGGTAAGTGGGCAAAAGAGCTCCCAGATGTGCTATGGCCTATCGTACCACTAAAAGGACTGTTATTGGTTGGCTTTCGGGCTAGAAGCTGTCCTTCCTATTGAGCATAAACTTACCTCCTTCAAGGTTCAGCATTTTGAGCCAGAAGGCATTGAAGACAAGCTGAGGGCCAACTTAGACCTCCTAGAGGAAAAACAAGTTAGGGTTGCGGAAATGGTGGCAGTTTACCAGAGCCGGATTGCCCGATACTTTAATAGGAAAGTCAGGAACCAAAGCTTCAAAGAAGGAGACCTGGTCCTAAGGAAAGTAACCCAGAACACCCGTAAGAGGTCGGACGGGGTACTAGCACCAAATTGGGAGGGTCCCTACCTAGTTAGAATGGTAATCCGAAGCGGGGCTTATAAGTTGGAAGATATGGAGGGACGTCCCATTGACCACACCTGGAATGCAGATCACTTGAAGAAGTTTTACCCGTAAAGGAATCGAGATCCTAAGTGAAGATCGGTCGGTACCATCCAGGATAGGCACTACCGGATGCTTGTACCTCGCAAATATTTTTACTGCTTTTTGATCTATCGATAAAAAAGATTCCTTTTTTTTTCTCTTCTCTATCGACACTTGTCTGCATTCTATATTTAGTATTCGCCATGCAAATTCACCATAAACCAGGAAAGGCCACATGGCATTCTTGCTGCCCTGGTCGGGTAACACCCTCTTCAGGAAGGATCTGGTTTGTAAGAGTATAGTTGCCTGCCAAATCAAGACCTTGGCTGGGCACCACCCCCCGCCAAGAAGGGTCTAGTTCGTTAGAGCATAGTTGTCTGCCAGACCAAGGTTGCGAAGTCGTGGCCTTTGTTGCCCGTCGCTTCCTCAAGAACAAGACAAGCCAAATGGCCTTCTTGCTGCCCTGGCCAGGTACCACCCCCCGCCAGGAAAGATCAGGTTCATTAAGGCATAGTTGCCTGCCAGATTAAGGCCTTAGCAGGGCACCACCCCCTCTCCCCCGCCAAGAAGGGTTTGGTTCATAAAAGTATAGCTGCCTGCCAAACCAAGGTTGCGAAGTTGTGGCCTTGGCTGCTCATCGCTTCCTCAAGACCAGGACAAGCCAAATGGCCCTCCTGTTGCCCTAGCCTGGTACCACCCCCCGCCAAGAAGGATCTGGATGGCATAGTTGCCTACCAGGATCATTTTCACCTATATACCATGATTCCCAGAACATGAACAACAGGTACCCAATTCGTCTACAAATTTTTTGCCTACGTACCATGATTCCTAGAACAGAAACAATATGGACACGGTTTCGCTTGTAGATTTTTTCACTTATGTACCAGGATCCCTGATACAGGGGCTCTAGGTACCCCGATCGTGACATCGAATATGTACCAGGATGCCATGTACAAGGGAATGCCTGGTACCTGAATCCAATCGTGAGCCTATCTATACAGGAGTGCCTTACACCTAGGTACTGAGATCCCAAAAGAATGAGGATCCCTGATACCTAGATTCATTCACCTAAATTTTCACCTAAGTACCAAGATTCCTAAAAAAAGAATGCCTGGTACATTGGTTTTCCTGGATTGAATAATCATTGTAGATGATGTTTTCTAGAAGGATGTTTTGAGATTCATTGACTAAGTACTTGGGTAACTTGGCACCAGTCACCTATCGCGCCGTATTCTTGTTTTTATCAAGTTTTAAGTCTTCCTCATATTACTAGGTATTGGTTAAGTTAGGTTTATGCTAGAGACTGTTTCTTAGATTTACAGTACATCTGAGTTAGAAACATGCAGGGGGTCGTAATGAAGGTTAGCCAGACATATACAACCGAGAAAAAAAGAGAGGGAATGCTTCATTGATCAAATCAGGGAGCCCAATCCTTCTTTCTGGCTACAAAAAAGTGATGAATGAAGTAAACTGAAATGTAACAGATAAATGGACAAGCTGGATCATGCATCCACTTGTCCCTGGTTGACCACCTCATCTACAACTCTTCCTAAAGCGCCATCTCCTGGACCATTTAGGGCCGCGCCTCTAACCTGGGCACCTACCACGATTGGGGCCTCCACCTGAGATAGACCGGCCTGAAGCTCCTCTATTGCCACCAGGTCAGCTTGCTCATCCACCCCCTTCGTGAGACTAGCCTGGTCCTTTATCTCCTCGAAAGAACCAGAAAGGGGGGGAAGGCATGTCAGAATCTCCATCCTTAGAAGCAGGATGGACATTTACTTCCCTAACATATCCAGATGGAGAAGTAGATGGATCAAGAGCTCCACCTCCAACCTAAAAAGGTGAAACGGCAGAAATCTTCAAACCAGGATCTGCCCCAGTATAACCTGGAAGAAAAGAGGAGATAGACCGCTGGTATTCATCATCCAGATAGCTCGGCAGCTTACTCGAGAGCCCTAGCAGCCCGAGAAGGGCCAGCCTTATCAGACGGAGCAGTCCCTGCTAGCTCGGCAGCTCTAGCCATGATCTTCTCCCTACTCCATCCCTCGATAAGGCACTGGTCAAAAAGGGGTGGGAGAGCCTGGGCCACCTTAGGCTCAAAGGAGGCATCCACCTTAGCCTCCTGGTCAACCATGCTATCGCACAGAGCCTGAACCTCCTTCTCTAGCTCCTTTGCCTTCTCCTTTATGGCATCCCTTTGAGATTTACGGCACACAAACCTAAGCAGCTCTATGTCATAAGCACGCTGCATCTGTTCCTTATCAACCTGCGCCTCAACCGCGGCCTTCTCAGCTTTGGTCAAGGACTGGTTCAGGACTACCACACCTCATGCAGCTTTGGCTAGCTCCTCTTTGGCCTTTTCCAGCTCGATAGTAGCATCTTTAACCTGTTTCGAGAGAGAGTTGACCTGGTGGCTCATCGCCACATTAAATTTGAAGGCCTGCCAGACACACAATACATGTTTGTCATCACTAAGATACCTGGAGTTGACAAAAAAAATAGAACAAAGCAACTTACCTCAACTAAAAGAGCAGATCCCTTGGAGATTAAAAGATCAGTAGGCATAAAGGTCATGGCTTCCAGACTCCCACTTATGTAGGATGCGGTGAACCTAGCCAAGATGTAGTCTTAGCTGTTATCCCTTGACCGAGATTGGGACCGATCGTGAGGAGCAGCTTGAGCGGCGGTGACAGAGTCTAGCCAGAAGCACACCTGACCCTAGCCACTCTAGCAGCAAAGTCTGCCAGAGGTGATCTAGCTGAAGTAGAAGGAGGTGAACGAGATGCCTTGGGTACCGTGGCCGGGATCGATACCCGTCTGCTGAACCCAGCGAAGGTTCCTGCCCCTACAACAGGATTAGGATGAGACGATGGCCTGTTAGGAGAGGGTGGTGGGGAAGCATGCTAGCCTTCAGTTTGAGCGATTTCCTCCGAATCTGGTAGAGGCACAACGGAAACTGCCAAGCCAAGAAAGTTAGAACTTATATTAAAAATACATATTAACTACTGAAGCGAGGTTGAGAAGGATAGAAAACTACCTGGTAAAGCGTTGGAGATAAGAAGAGAAAACTCCACCCTGCCTAGCTCGAAGGCATCCGTGGTAGGATACTTCATGTTGAGGTAAGATCGAGACATGATACTTTTCAAAATTTTGTCCGACACAACAGAGATGCTGCCTTTCTCCCATCCGGTCATACCGCTGAACCGAGTAGAGACCTCAAACTCGGACCCTCCGATATGGACTGAGCTCTTCCATTTACCACATACCATGATCTATTCCTCATTCCAAGAAGAATCTTTCTTTCTAGCACCGGGTATCGTGAATTTAGGGGTTTCTTGGCCCTAGCATAAAATTGGCCCCTTGGGCCAGGAGAATTGGCCGTAATCTGGTAGTCATACCTTAACTCATCCACCCCTGGTTCCCTGGTGAGTTTATCTATCTCTCATTACTCCCTCTAAGCAATGAGGAATCCTATCAGATGTCTCCAAAACCCAGGTTTCAGTTGCAAGGGACGAGCTGCAGAGCATGAAGTACCCGACGAAGAGTGGGGTAGAGAGGTAGTCTAACCCCATATTCGAAGGCCGCCAGATTGATCGGAAGCTGGCCAGCAGAAGGGAAGTACATGTCGTACCCTTAGGGCGGTATGGTGGGAGTGATGTCAATTAGAATAATGAAATCCCGCCTCAAGCACTATATCGTCTCGATCGTGCAGATAGAGTTAGGGATGCAATGAAATTCACTGGGAAGGGTGAGCACCCCTCCAGCTGAGGGCGCCTCTAGTCAGGTCTCCACCTCCCCTGACCACACCAGACTCCTCACTTGATTCCCCATCTATATTGACTGGGGCATCAGGATTTTTAGTGAAACCCGACCCTAATGGCGATGTTCCGGTTCGACTAGCTATGGTGGGAAGCTGGAGCACATTCTCCGTTACCGCCTGTTGTACGGATCCTCTTTCTCGGAATGAGGCTCCTACTAGCAGCAATGTCATCACCAAAAATTTGCTCCAAGCTATCATTGGAAGACATGGCAGATTAAATTTGAACTTCGAGGTTTGAAGAAGTCAAAGATTGCTGAAGAAGAGAAAACTAGGGTTTTCAATGGGACTGAGATTCTATTTGAAAGCAAGAAACAATAAAGCAATGTGAGTAAGTCGTGAAAAGTAGAGGTATTTATAGAGAAGAAAACGGTTACTTGCAACAGGAAGGAAAGGTAATTAATGATGCGGATACTCGAAAAGTGGGTAAACAGTTTTGAGAAACGCACGCCTCCAAAATCTTTTCTTTTTTGGAATTGGCCTATCCTCACCAAACACGTGGACATAATGCTAATATCAGCATGCATAAGGAAGATTTCATTCTACAAAATGGTTACAGAAAATTCTTCGAGTATCATAAATCCTGACTCCAACCCCATCCTAGTACCGATGTTAAAGTCTGGGGGGACTTCTGTTAATAGCCTTTTCTGTCAGGGGTCCAAAGAAGAATTTTCCATTGTTCTGATACTTAGTAGGACCTTGAGGGGTACCGCTCCCAGCTCCTAGGTACCAAAAAGCATTGATCCCGCTATCTAGGAAGGATCAATATCTGAAGAGGCCGGAACCACGACTGCTTTGTCTACCTATCTACCTAGATGAAGCACTAGAATAACGAGCAAAGAAGAACATGTATCGCCATGTGTCTTTTACTCCTAATAACCAGTGAACTGGTACCGCGATACCATGTATTTGATACCTCGTACCAAGGTACCACGACATCTACCCGGTACCCAAGTACCTCGACATCAGCCTAGAATCCAATCAAGATAGGCTCCCTACCTGTCCAGCGAGAAGAATGTCACCGTAAAGATACCAGCATGCTAGAACAAAAGCCATGTCAGTAAGAGAAGACCGGTACATCAGTGTACCACACCACTGAGATACAGAGCAAGCGCCACACCAACGAGAGCATATTGGTACCCCAGTGTACCAGGCAAATGAGATACAGAGTCAGAATTCTCCTCCAACCAAAATGGGATGGAAAGGTTGACTTCTTAGCCATTTAAAGCTCTATAAATGAGACCAAACAGTCAACTGAATCAAAGTTTAAATGCTACAATAATTGGAGGGATCAAATTTCGCTCATTTAACCTTACTCAACGTCTTTCAAAGCCTAAAAAAGGACTCCAAATAATCCTCAATAAAGGACCAGATTCGCATGAATAAAAAGGGTCTATAAATACGGCCATGAAAGACGAAGTGAGGGGAGGGGGGAGGATCTTTTCATAAGCTTTTCTTGAGTTTTCGGAAAAGTATGAGAGGTTCTTAAACCATCACTGAGAGAGTTCTAGTCACTTATCGACATGAACGAGTACTTTATCACCATTCTGTGTAAAAAGAGAAAAGATAATGTATTATCATATTAGTAGTGATGAATATTCAATAAAGAGTGCCTATCTTAATTCACTTTCATCTTCTTCTTTACATGCTTCTCTCATTGTGATATTCCTCTTTCACTCTCCAGTGTAAGAAATCTCAGTACCGAAGGTACCTTCCCCCCCTGCCACCTACTGGATGCGGTTAAGGGTGCTAATTGGAATTTTACTCCCCGAGTGAATTTTCCTGTTAACAGTAAACGATTCAATGGCTTGGGATTGTGACTAGGTTATGTCTATTGAAGCTTAAATTTAGATAGCCCGCCAAGATCCCCAATCCACACGAACTTGCATGGATCACTTGATATATTCTACCGGACCAATTTATGGGTCCATCTAGAATTGTTTTTGGATTTTGGAATCCAAAAAGTTTTGGAGAGGTGCGGTCATGTGTGATCAAGACACACGATAACTCTTCAAAAGGCATGGAATGGGCGGCCAAGCATGTAGGAATCCTAGGGCGGCCCTAATGTGGTGCGTTTAGCATTCCATTAATACATTAAGAATATTATTTGCACATTTTAAATAAATGGGCTGTTAAATTATATTAATGTATTAATTTAAGGCATGTGGACTTGTTTCTTTTGTAGTAAGAATGGGTCTAGTTCACATGTGAACTTTTTATTAAAGTCCAATGAATTTAATAAAATGGAAAAACAATATATTACCCAAATATATATATTTGGGCGGCAAGACTAATAATATTAGCTTAGTATATTATTTTATTTTATTAATTAATCAAATGGAAATTAATTAATTTATTAATTAATTAATTGTTTGATTAAAAGTCAAAATATTTTTCTAACTAGGAGAAGGATTCCTAGTGTCATACTATTATAAGTAGATTACTAGGAGAATGACTCTTAGTGCCATAACTATTGATAGTGTATACTAGGAGAAGGACTCTTAGTGTCATACTATTGTTAGTAGTATGTTAAGTATCAAATACTTTTTTTGATAAGTAGATAAATTAAAAAGAGTTTTTATTTATCTAGTCAAATTAGGAAGTATTTGATATCTATCAAAACTATAATTGATAATCAATTAGGAAGTTATTGATAAACTCACAATTTTTAATTGATATTCAATAATTTATTATTGGATAAATACACTTATGAACTGGAGTAGGTTTTAACTACTAAGTTGATAAGGTTTAGGTGAAATCAAATCCTCCTTGTGTGAGGATTTGGCCACAAGGTAGAAATCCTCTTTGTGTGAGGATTTGACTACATGATATGAATCCTCCTTGTGCGAGGATTTGGCCATCACCTATAAATATATCAAGGAATTTCGTTTTTGACATATAGAGTTAAAAGAAGAAGTTTTTTCCTTTTTTGAGAAAATTTTTATTCTCTTGCTTTTGAATAAAAAAAAACTTTCAACTCAAGAAAGAGGTGTAGAATTCGAACAAAGTGAGGAAGAATAAGAAGCGTTTTATTTCCGATAGTGCACTAAAAGCTTTTACATCAAAAGGCTTTATGCATAAGATAGAATTAGGGTTCACGCGAGTTCATGATTAAAAAGATTAAGAATTCACAAGTGACCAACCGTTCTTTATTATCTCTAGAAGGATTACTATGACTAACAAAAGAAAAAGGTTTGTTTTTCCATCCTTAGGTTTACAAATCAAAGAAAAGGAAGCCCACACTCCTAGGTGATTCACGTTCGTGATTTGATTGAAAGATCCCGCGGATTCAATTTGACGCAGTATCAATCATCATGTGAAAAAGGTGTGATACTTTTATTATATGTTAATTAATCAAAGGTTAAGGCTCTTTCTATTAAAAAGGAAATTTTTTGAAATATACCAAACCTAATTTTTCGCTTCCGCCGCGTGTTTTTCCTTACATAGAAATCTTCTCCATCGACAAGAAAATGTCCCTAACCTTACCAAAAGGTTTGAACAATCCCCGCAAACATTCACAATCCACCTTCGAGTATAAGTTGTCAACAAAAATGGAGAATAATGTTTCCCTAAAATCTCCTCCATTGTCTTTTCAGGTGAAAGCCGAGTATCTCTCTCTAGTATTCTCTCTCAGGGTCTTTTTTGTCCAGAGTGAAATTAAATTAAATTGGAGATAAATATATGCCAATCCATCTACACGTGTGACAAAAATTGACATTAATTATAATAAATTGATTATTACAAAAATATTAATCTTTCAAAATATATATATACATATATATTTTTTGAAACTGCAGAATTTTATTGAAGAAAAACTGAGCAAACAGGAAACAAAGCCAAAGACACAAATGAAGCTAAACAAAGGGAGACGGAGAAAGCACCAAAGAAGACACCCAGACAAAAACAAGAGAAAAAGAACCATAACAAAACAAAAACTAGCTTAGATCACTCCAAACGAGTCTGTCTCCACCACAACTAGAGCCGTTCTTAGCTAAACAATCCGCAAACGAATTCATAGCTCTCGGAACCAACTTGATCTGCAGTCCTTCAAAAGCCTGCAGGAATTGTGAAAACCCTAATTCGATCTTGTGCATAAAGCCTTTTGATGTAAAAGCTTTTAGTGCACTATCGAAAATAAAACGCTTCTTATTCTGATTTAGATATATTAGAAATAGGTTAGATAAATTAGAACAATAACCTGTCCAGAAATGGCATTCTTACTTTGAAAAGTGAATTCCAATTTCACAAATAGGTTAGATATATTAGAAAGAGTAGGCAAATCTAACCTATTTGTGAAATTGGAATTCACTTTTAACCATGTTTTCAATGTAAAACCATATTCAACCAAAAATTTCAAAAATTATTTAAAACTAACCTAGAAGTGACTAAAATGCCCTTAGGATTTTTTTTCTTCTCTCTCTTTCTTCTCTCATGGTTGTTCACTTTCTCTCTCTAAAGTCTCTCTCTCACCAACAATGAAAAGAAACCGTCTCTCTCACTGACATCTCTTGTCTTCAATCTTAGAAAACAATGTAAATTTCAATACAAAATTTGATATCATTGCCCAAGATTGACTCACAAACTCGAGTATAAGCTGCACAAAGTCGAATTTGAAGTTTATAAAGTGGAAATTATAGTTCTTGAAAGCTTGAATCTTCTTGAGCTCACTTCTTAAACCATACGGTGAGTTTTAAATGCTTTGATCAGCTTACAATTGTTTTCAATGGTGTATATTTCATGGGTTCTAATACATTTTTTTATTATATTGTGGTTTTGAAACTCAATTTTGAAGTTTTCAAAAATTCAGGTTTCTGTTGAAAGTTACATGACAGACTGCCAGATATTGTATGATGGACTACCCAGATATGACATGATGCACAACAATCTAACTAAATATGGCATGATGAACAATAATCTATCCAAAAATAGCATGATGGACTACCCATCATGATTGAGTGTCCAGATATGGCATGCTGAACAATAATCTACCTAGAAATGGCATGATGGACTCTTCATATAATATTTTAGTCGATTTATCATGTAATATTTTATTGCCTATGGATGTTTGTAGAAGATGACAAATATGTGAATGGTGAATCAAGAATGCTTGTTGTGCCAAAAGAGCTAACATATAGCAAGTTAGTATAATTAGTATGTTCATTTTCAAATAGGTTCGACATCTCACTACATTGAATGAGTTATGGACATCAAGGGCAATTGAAAATTAAAATTGCCCAGAAATGAGGTGATGGTCTAGCTAGAAATGGCCTGATAATGATAACTTGCTCAGAAATGGCATAGTGGTCTTCCCAGAAATAACATGATGACCTACCTAGAAATTGCATGATGAACAATAACCTGCCCAGAAATGGCATGATGAACAATAATTGAATTTAAATTCTATATCACATGTATAGCAATGACTAATATATTCCAAGAAAACAATATGTATTCCAATGTTAACAACTAACATCAAAATCCAATGCGTCCACACACAACAATATGTCCACAAACTTTAAATATTATGTAAAATTTACAATTATACACAATTATCATTTGAGATAAGAGAGGAGAATCAAAATTTGACAACCGAAAAAATAATTTCAAAAGGATAATAGTTTCTCATATGATTCCAACAAATTTGAGGGAAGAGAGAACAATCAAGATATCCCAAACCAATATGAACTGCAAGTCTACAGCATGGCCCTCCAAGTTCTGCACCCACTGTTAAATGCCTAAACACTATGACAATAATACAACCAACTGAAGTAGAGAAGAATACGAGGAGAAGCTAAGTCCCTCAACATTCAGCACCCACTATTTATTAGCGACGGAACACCAACGCCCACATATATATATATATATATATTCATGAAATTCCTGCAAACGAGAATGAGTAAAATTTAAATTATTATTT
Organism: Dipteronia sinensis; assembly: GCA_033220585.1. Taxonomy (NCBI): domain Eukaryota; kingdom Viridiplantae; phylum Streptophyta; class Magnoliopsida; order Sapindales; family Sapindaceae; genus Dipteronia; species Dipteronia sinensis. Next base: position 16,759,835 of record CM065638.1, on the reverse strand, counting down.
CATACAATTTATTCTAGACAATAATGTTAAGCTGAGAAAATGCAAACAATCAATCAATTTATTCTTGTTTGATTTTTTTCATTTTGAAGGAATCAACTTTATTCAAAGAAACCAAAGCAAACAAACTAATCCGACAAATCTGCCAAAATACAATCATCCACACAAGTGGGAAAACTTTCAAGCCAAAACCTATCATTGACCAATAGTTGGTCGAAGCCAACTTCGCAAGAGTATGAGCGACAACATACACTACTCTTTGAACATGCTTAATCCTTGTAATCACACCAGACATAAGATGAGCATCAATATATTTACTAACCAATCCTATATCAGCCAAACAATTGCTACAAGAATTAACCAAATTAACCACCCCTAACACATCACCTTTGAATGCATTTGGTAATCTCTCTGTGCATTGGCCTCGTTAAAACAATGCATATCAATAGCCACTAATATAAACAAAGATGTGGTAGAAAAAACCAAACACACCCTATCACCAAGAATGTAAATTACAATTGTTAATTGAATATCGAATAACGAAAACTAAATGATTCCAAGTTCAATTGTCAACAGTCAACCCTAAGAACACAATCCAAAAAAAAAGTTCAATAAAAAAAATTAAAAACCCTATCTTTTTTAAAAGTGAAAGAAGATCACTGGAAAAGCTTTGGGTCAAACAATCGAAAACATGATTGAAAAGAGATTACCAAGTGCATTTAAAAGTGATTCTATTAGTTTTCAATTGCTACCAAAATTATCCACGCCTAAGTATATATTAGCAATGTATTCTTTTCAAATAAATAAATAAAATTAGTAGTAATGTATTAAACGGAAAAAAATTGAGATCAAAGGAAACCTATGATGGACGAATCTTCTTCTCTCGAAAAGGTGGATGGAAAACGGGCAACCGTCCGGCGCAGGATTCTGCGATGGATGAGTTGGCGTCAAGGCCGAGGGAAGCAAGACAGTCACTTCTTCTCGTCGCCGACAAGGAAATTACGGCAGATGGTTCTTCTTCGTGGCGGCAACCCCCCTTCGCGTAGCTTCTCTAATGACAATGGCTTCTCTGAAGGCAACTTCTCTCACGACACCACCTTTTCTTGCGTTCGACGAAACCTTTCGTATCTCCCTCTCTATCTCTCTCTTTCAGACAAAATTAAAAACAAATGAAAAATAACTAGGTTAACAATTCAATAAGGATAACATAGTCTTTTTACATCTGAGGTTGGTTAAAAAAAAATTTACTGCAGCTTGGTTAGAATTGAATTTAACTAATTTCATTAGGTTAAAAAAAATATTTCTCTCTATATATTAACCGTACACAAAATATGTCAAAAGTGGATATGATAACTGAGGATGTTGACCAAACCGAAAAAGAAGTCTAAATTTCCTTTAAAGAAAAAACGTAGAAATAAAAAAGTGAATAAATTAAATTGTTTGGCACAATAAATAAACTAATAAACCAACATAAATGGTTATAGTGTAATGAATTAAGAAAAGAAGCAAGGAAAAAAAATATTGGTTTATAGATTAATTGTTTAGGGTTTTATCAACTTTTTTATTAACCAATTTAGGAAATTTAGGGTTTCGTTTTAAAGGTACAAATGTGACATAAAATAATTATAATATTATTATTAAACTTAATGGTTCATGGGTTTTTCGAGATAAACCAAAACCCGAACTGTTATTTTTTGTGTTTTAATAACCTGATCCATCCATGAACCGACCCAATAGAGCTATCGAATGGGTTTGGGTCGAATTAGTAGGTTTGGTGTAATTCTGCCGTTTTTTTTTTGAGAGACCGTCAAGTCTATTTAATTTTTTTTTGTCTTCAATTAACAACATGATATCATGAGAACAATGCATGTGGTATGTAATCTTATTTAATTAAATTCTAACTTGTTAAACTTTTTTATTTTAAAACAAAAACTTGTTTAACCTTCTCTTCTCAAGTATTTATAATTATGATTATTGGGCTACGCTGAAACTCATTTAAACCCAATTAGGTTTAACATGATAGTTTCTTTGATGGTATATATCAATGGGCTGATTTGTGTTCAATTGACTATGGGCACTCCGCACTAGACATGACGCCGGTTCGGTTCGAACCGGAGAACCGAACCGGAACCGGCGTCAGGAAATCGGAACCGGACCGGGAACCGGTCCGGTCCGGTTCCTGTTCCGGTTTGTTTCAGCGAAGAACCAGGCGGTTCGAACCAGACCAGAACCGGCGGTTCGGTTCAGGTTTGAACCGCCCGGTTCTTCTTTTAATTTTTTTTTAAACGAACCATTGGAGGCCAACGGTCTGTTGATGTCAGCAGACCGTTGGCCTCCAACGGTTCACTTGTTTTTTTTTTCATTTTCTTTTCATTTTTCCTCTCATTTTTCCTCACCCCAATTTCCTCAATTCTCTCTAATTCTCAGTTCTCAATTCTCTCTAAACTTTCAATTCTCCAAGTCTCAATTCTCAAACTCCAAGTCTCCAAGTTTCCAATTTATATTATTTGCAATTACTAAGTTAGTAAGTTTCCAATTTATTTTATTTACAAATACTTAGTTTCTAATTTTATTTTATTTGCAATATTTCTTATTTCCAATTTATTTAATTTGCAATTAGTCAATTACTAAGTTTCCAATTTCATTTATTTACAATTTATTTTATTTGCTATATATTCCAATTTATTTTATTTGCAATTTATTTTATATCCAATTTATTTTATTTACAATATATTTTATTTGCAAATTGCAATTACTAACTACTAAGTTTCTAATTTTCTTCCAAATTTATTTCCAACCATTTAATCATTTTTTAAATCAATTTTTTAACATTTTTTGTTCAAGGAATTTTACAATTCAATTTTTAAAATGGCAAGTGGAAGTGGTGACGCTCCTAGACGCTCCATTTCGATGAAAGGTAAGGGTCGTATGACGGATAATCTCGGTCATGACGACCATGCCTATCACGAGTATCTACAACAACAAGTCTATGCTGAAGACTTAGGCCTAAAATTTCCTCAATCTCATTCTCATTCCTCTCTTAGAATTTCTGAACCCGATCTCAATGTCACCCCCATTTTGACAAGCCAATCAGAAAATATGCCTGATCTTGGACATGATGGTGATGAGCCTGATCCCAACCCACATCAAGATTTAGATTTTTATCCACAGATGGAAGAAAAGTTACCAAAGCAGGTCAAATCTGATCTATTCATATTCCATATGAAGAAAGTTACGCATGAAGATGGACGCACAGTAGTGATTTACAATTACTTTAAAAAAAAGTATTTAAATGGCACAAATCTGGAGGATATGGGTCATATCGGAAGCATATAACGAACTCACATCCAGATGCACAGGCCAAATCGAGTTCACAATCTCAAATTCCTAGGTACGCTACCCCTAACCAACAATTATTTAAATATAGTGTTGCAAAAAATAGAGAAGAATTAGCTAGAATGGTTGCAGTAGAACACTTACCATTTAGTTTTGGTGAAAATGTTGGTTTTAATAATTATTGTCAACGAGCATTAAATCCTGCTGCATGTCGTGTTCCTAGAACCACACTCACAGAAGCACTTGAAAACATTTATGAAAAAGAAAAGAAAATGTTGGAAAAACTTTTAGAAAAATATAATGGTCGTGTTTCCGTATGTGCCGACATATGGAGTGATCATTGGCGAATGCATTCATACATAGGTGTCACTTGCCATTATATGGATAATGCATGGACTATCCAAAAAAGAATTCTTGCATTTAGAGTTTTTGATGAAAAACACACTGCTGCTAATATTTTTAGACATGTTAGAATTATTTTCACAGAGTACAAAATTGAGAACAAAATTTTTGCAATTGGTTTTGATAATGCTTCTAACAATACCGCTGCTATTCCTGCTTTAATTGAATTATGCAAACCTTATCTTGGTGGTAAATTTTTTCATCAAAGATGTGCATGCTATGTTTTCAATTTATGTGTTCAAAAAGGATTAAAAACTCTTGAACAGTTTATTCAACCTATTAAAGATGCCCTCTATTTTTTATGGAAACATCCTTCTGTAATGAAATTATGGGCAGCATATTGTAAACAAAATGGTAAGCGTGCCATTAGATTTCCTCGTGATGTTCCAACACGTTGGAATTCTACTTATTAATTGCTTGCTAGAAGTTATGAATATAGGGATTTATTAGTTACTTTTATTCAATATCATGTTAGTCACATTAATCTTTATCAAAGTCATTGGGATGCTTGTAGCAATGTTTGTGGTTTGTTAAAAGTTTTTTATACTGCTACTAACAATTTATCTTGTGTTTATTATCCTACAACTAATTTATTTATTATTGAGAGTCTTAATATTGCTGGTGCATTTGCTCATTATGAATCTGACTCAGAATTACATGAGTCTGTTACTGCTATGAAGGATAAATGGTTAGAATATTATAAGGAGTTTCCAAATATTTATTTGATTGCCTTGTATTTTGATCCACGTTGTAGATTAGAAAGTTTGCCTGATTATCTTTCTGCTTATTATGAACAAGGTTTAAAAATAGATTATGATGTTGATATGTGTTGTGCTAGGGTTAAGACATTATTGTATGAATTATATGATGAATATCTTAAAGTTTACGGTCCATCACTGAACATAGATTTTCCACAAACTCAAAATGTATCTCGTTCATCATCATCATCCTCTGGATTTGTTAATTTAGGGTATAATCTTTTTAAAAAAAAAAAACCAAAAAATTACAAGGTTATTCTTCATCAAGCTCCACCATATATTTCGAGCTTGAATCTTATCTAAGTACCTCTTTTGGGTTCATAAAAGACACCGAAGATAAAAAATTTGATATCCTACACTGGTGGAAAGAGCATGAAAGGTACTTTCCAATCTTGGCTATGATAGCCAAACAAATCCTTTCAACACCAGTTTCTACGGTGGCGGTAGAACAACAGTTCAGTGCCGGTGGGAATATTTTAGACCCAAAACGTTCCCTTATGAGTCTGAAATCAGTTCAGATACAAGCTTGTGTTGAAGATTGGACGAAGGCTCAATATAGACAACAAGAAATCAATCAAGAGGAACCATATGATTTCTTTAAAGATGATCAACCGGCTGAAAGTCGAACGGATGATCATGGCAACGATTAGTCCACGATTCCACGCCAAATCCCCATCTCCAAACTCCAAAGTCCAAATCTACAATAAAAGGTAAGAGAACTACGTGGCATTTGATTCTTCTAAACCCTTAAGAGGATACGTAGGCAACTTAATTGTGGTAAAAATTAAGTGCAAGGCCAACTTTAATTTTTTTTGTTTTGTTTTATTTTTTTTTTATTTTTTTATTTGTCATTTATTTATTTAACTTTATTTTGCGGGTGACCCAATAAAATACATTTACCAATTACATTTTTACATGACTAATTTTTTTTATGAAATATGATTTAAAAAAAAAAAAGGGGCCGGTTCCGGTTCGGAACCGGTGGAACCGGACCGGAACCGGAACCGAACCGGAACCGGAACCGGGGTCATGTCTACTCCGCACTCGGTTTATTTTAGAGAAACTTCCTTATGTTGTAGTATCCCAATTTAGAAAGTTCTAAGGTTTTCCTGTTTCCAACTCCCTCAAATCTCAAGGATATGGATACGGAATTGTTTTCCATTATTGGCCTTGTCTTCACGCACTTAAATCTTATAAAAATTCTTTTTATTGGCGTAGTTATCACACCAATCCCCAATCTATTGCTTGTATTTTGCTCACTAGATTTTTCCAAGAAATTTAACAAGTACACTACCTAGTGACAGTATAATGTCAGAAACTGAGGTGGCTAGGAATGATCCGGTGCTCGTAAAGCGTGAGGAAGAGATAGTGTTTAATCCTGAAGGTATGCGGGTGCTCGCCATAGATGATAATGTTGTTTGCCTCAGGTATCTTGTTGCTTTACTCACAAAGTGTAAATATCAAGGTACCTTCTTCCTTTCCTTTTGTATGTATATGTGCTGCTTACTAATTATTTTAGGGTGTAACTATTGTGTATTGTTGCTGGAGTGGAAACTATATATCGGAGGTTTGAATTATAAAAATAAATAAATAACTAAAAAATATATTTCCTTTTGATATCTACCCATTAACAATACAATTATTGTACTGTACCTAGATCTGTTGTTTCAAACCTTTTTATGAGTTACAATTGGATGACTTTGGAATTATTGTATTTCTAGATTGTGAACGTCAGATTCTGAGTACCAATAATCAATTTTATGTAAAAAAACAAAAAGAAAAAAAAAATCATGCCAAGAGATAATAATCCTTTATACGTAAAATTGATTATATAAAAAACGGACTCTGAGTATACAAAATTTGATATGGGGATGCCTGCATCAAACAATGACTCTTTAAATAGGAAGAGTTTTATAAGTTTGGGTTTAAGGGTTTTAGGATTACACATACGATTTGCCTTCAATGGCTAGCTATCGGAGTTTTACTTGTCAGGACCTTATTATTGTTTTGGTAGATTTGTGGGGAGAGGGTTTAACAGAGTGAGTCAGATTGATATGGCATGTTCACGTAATAAGTAGACTTGTTGAGTGCTAATAGAGTTAGAATGCTTCAAGTTTTCTTTGATGAAACTAGTTTCTTGTTTAACTTTGTTAAAAAAATAAAATTTTAAAATATTAAACCTGTCAAGCTCAATTTCTAAATATAATTAATTTGATTTTAGGGATTTAGAATTTAGTTAGTACACGTGAATTTTACAACTTTTTTTTTCATATTTGTGTAGTTTTTATTTTTAAATTTTGACATTTATTTTAGTCAATGAATTAAAATTTAAAGGATTTAAATCAAGTCTGTAACTCTATGTAGTTACAGATCTTGTATTATGACTCAAAATTTATATATTTAAATAAAAATGAAGTTTTTTTTATAGATAAACAAAGGTTCAGACTACATAACTTAAGTTTAGGAATTTTAACATCTTATAATTCATTTTCGCTCAATCTAAGAGGATTCATTTACTGCTCATAACTCTTTCTCACACTTTGATGCTTGAATTGATGAACCGATAAATATTAAAGTTATAAATTTAAATTGATACTGTGTGACCCTTTTCCAAAAGTGTTTTTTTTTTTAAATAAAAAAAAACAATTATAAAATAGGGTTTGTGAGTGAGAATATATGACCCGAACCCACAATCTTATGATGACGTGTTTATAAGTGATATACCACTGGGTGACGCTCATGTTGTCGTAATTTAATTTTCCGTTCTTCCTATAAAGTTAATTTAATGACTTCCATATTAGCATCTATTAGATTATGGTTTCTGAAATTTCGATTTCAATTTTATATGCAGTAACAGCAACCACAAAAGCTGATGAAGCACTTGAGATATTGAGAAAGAGCAAAGAAAAGTATGATCTTGTGATCACGGATGTTATAAGGCTCGACATGGATGGCTTCAGACTTTTGGAGATTGTCAGCCTGGGAATGGACATTCCTGTAGTTTGTAAGCATATAAATTTATACTTGCACCATCTGTAAAATTAATTCATGCCACTAATTGTTTTTCTTTAATAAATATCATCGAGAAATATATTTTTTTTAAATATCAAATTAAAGTGTGTCCTAAAATTCAATCCTGAATAATAATTTACTGTAATTGCAGTTGTAACAGCAGAGGACAACCAAAGCAGCATAATGATGGGTATAATGCATGGGGCTAGAGACTACCTCTTGAAACCTGTTAGAATACAGGAAATCAAGAATATATGGCAGCATATTGTTAGAAAAAGACTATCTACCATTGAAAAATCTAGTACTACTGGAGATATTATGAACAGCCAAGAATCCAGGTCCTCAAACAAACTCAAGGAAAAAGTTATAAAAAAGAATGAAGACGATGATGAAGAAGAAGATGATGAAGCCAACAGTAGATCTTCGTGTCAGAAAAAGCCAAGGTTGAAATGGTCGCCGGAGCTCCATCGTAAGTTTGTTAATGCTGTTCAACAACTTGGAGATGGTAGGTCTTCTTCAACACTGCACAACATATTTACTGGGGCCAAACATATAACTTTTCTAGTATTGGTTTACAATTAAGCATTAGAATGGTCATGTGTCATTTTTATTTTTTTCCTGATAATTCCAGTGGTTCATCCAAAAAAGATGCTTAAAATTATAAACGAACCAGGTCTCACTAGGGATCAGGTTGCAAGTCATCTGCAGGTGAGTAAATTAATGATTCTTAATCAGTAATTTCTTATACATATATCTGACACACGGAATTATTTATCATGTGATTTGTTATAGAAATATAGAAGGATATTGGAGAAGCAAAAGGAAGCAAGCCAACAACAGTCGAAAACTTCAAATAAACCTTTGATGGATATGGAATCTACAGTACTATATTCAGCTAGAAATCAAGAGCTGTTTCAATTGCAGCAAAACACAATACAACCCCCAAATCAAAGACAGGCATTAATGATGATGCCCGATCTTGCCGTGCCTGAGTTCAAAGAACTCAACTTTTCACCATCATTTCTTTCATGCATGAAGCTGCCTGATGAATACATGGGAAATTCATCTCCCTTGTTTGGTTATAATATTCTCAGTGAACCAGCAGCTCGGAGAAGTTTTCCATTTTGTTCGTATATTCCTAATGCTTGTTTCAATACACCACCTCAGGTACCTGGGCAGGCTTCGGTTCAAATAGGTACAGTATTGCAACATGCAAATGCCACTGGACATGCTCAGAATTCTTTTTCTGGTAATTTCCCGTTTTCTATCATTTTCACTTTACCAAAGTCATGAAACATTGTGGACTAATTTCCTGAGATAGATATATAGATTGGACTAGATATAGTCACATTTTGATTGTTGCATCTTATGTCTCGGATGTTAGATTTCCTACTAGAGTGTGTATATATATATATATATTTGGTGTTTATGATGAATAGTAGTGTATATGTTGTTGGATAGGTTTACAATCTGAAAAATAAAAACTAGTCTGTCGAGTTGCAGCATCCATTGGTATATACATCATTCTCCTGGTTTATATGTTTTCAATGTGGGATTCATTCTCATTTTTTTTATCTAGCTGCACATGTGGATTCTCTAAGATATGAAAGGAAAACTTTTGTTTCTTTTTTATAAAAACTCTTATTATTTGTGAATCTTCATAAAATATACTTAAGGCTTATATTAATTTAATTCTTGAAAGAAAAATATAAACTACTATTCAATTATGTAGAGTCCTTTTCTAATGCTGATGTTCATATTGATGTTAGATAATTGAATTATTTTGTCTTTTTATAAGGCTTCTTATGCAATGAATTTACAAAAAAGAAGAAAATCCAAATTTGAAGGAAACGTGAACTTGGTACTTGGTATTATTTCTTGTTGTACATATTCAGCAGCTTTTGTTTATTTCTTCATTTATTTTTATTTTGTTTATATATAATTTTTCTCATTTGCTTTTCTTTTAGGCCGATTAGGAGGAGGATATTTTGTCAATCAAACTTCAAATTCAAGAGGACAACTCAATGCTTACCCAAACATCGTGCAATATCCAACACAGATGGACTTAATGAAGAATAATGAAAGTACTTGTGTGAAGCATCCTTCTGGGAAATCACAACATATCCAAAGCAGTTCAAAACGCAACTATTCCAGTACTCCTTCTGACGATGACCTTGCTGAACTTGTCAAACAGGTAACATTAAATGTTGTCGGATATCGTTTTTCGTTTGTCAAAATGTGTTTTGGAAATATTTTTAAACTTAATTTTGGTATGGACTAAAATATATGAACAATTCGTCACTCTTTATATGCTGCAGTTTGGTAACGATGAGCCCCCGAAGTTGTGATCTCCGTAGAGAATTAAAGCAGGCTTCTCAGTTCAAGTATGTTATTGAACATCTATTACAAGTAATTATTAGATTTCTTGTCCATACTTGTACTGTTAGTAGGAGATGAAGGGGAAAATAGAGTAATTTATTGAAATATAGTGTGGTTCCTAAGTGACTATGAGGCCAAGGTGTATGAATGCAGGACTGATGATATAGTTATTATGTAATCCAGAGTTCTCAGTGTTAGAATTAGAGCCCTAGAAGCATTTAATGATGTACTTATTTACTGAATTTATTAAATAAATACATTTGCTTGCTCATATTAGTTTGTATTATGTTAAATAAATATTATGAAAATTCCATGATTATTTGTGTCACCTTAGCCTTAGTATATAATAGTTATATACACGAGGATTAAGTTTAAGGATAATAATCTAAATTTTCCGTTATTAATAATTAAAGTTGGAATCTTTAATTCAGTTAAAATTACTAGTAAGGTCCATGACCATTTAGAATGGAACAATCATATCCGGATTATTGATGTAGTGACATCAAGATGGAGGTACTTTATATAATAAGATTATATACATAGGATTGGACCGAGATGAAATAAATTCTCTTATAATCTCCGTTATACAAAGAGAATTAAATTCATCATTTAGATGATCGTATATAGAATGATTTTAATCTTGAGTAATTAATAGACTCCTACTTATTATATTGTGTCTCCTGATTTACTCGGTAAGGTCTTTATGTTAGATCGTAAACCTTGTATCTTGGACACACAATATAATAGATAGCCGGGAATATTAATTATAGATACAAAATCCATTCCATCCAATCCGAAGTTGTAAAATAGTTCTCTTGTTTAGTGATTCGGGTCTTGAACAATTGAGCGCTCAATTCATGATACGATTATGAATTAATTGTTAATTACATAATCATAGGTACTCAAGGAGAAGGATGCAATTAGAGAGGTTGACGAATTTTGAACCTAGCTCTAATTATCAACAATAAATGGAGGATTAATCTATATGAATTGATTATATCAATGGTTTGTTCAAATATTTTCTCTGGGTAATATATCTTATAAATTCAAGAGTTCAATTCTAGTTTCTTAGCAAACTAAAACTAGAACTAATAATTTGGATTGATTAATCAACTAGAGTATTGGAGCTTGAAATTATAAGTCCATAGGTCCCCAAGTCTACTCCTTAAAGCATTGTGATGAATATATATATATATATATATATATATATATATAAAATTTTGATAATTAATTTGGAATAAATTATTTTTCTATTCTATATGTGACAATTGAAAAGAATGTCATTTTGTATTTCACATGTTATGACAAGTGTTGTCATGACTAAATATGTTAATTAAATTAGAATTAATTAATTAAACAAATTAATTAAATAATGAGAATATTTAATTTAAATATTTAAAAGATATTTAGTTTTATCGGATTTTATTTATTTAAGGATAGTTTAGACTATAACATTTAAAATAAAATAAACTCAAGATAGAATATTTGTTTTTTCAATTCTTGATATGATGGGGATTTTAATTAAACAAATGAGATACTATTTAAATATGTATTTTCTTCTTATGGAAGGGAGAAGATTTGTTTTTTCTAATACTGATATGATTATGATCTTAATTAAATATGTATTTTCTCCTTACGGAAGGAAGAAGATTTGTTTTTCAAATCTTGATATGATTGTGATTTTAATTAAACAAAAATGGATACTATTTAAATACGCATTTTCTCCTTATTGAAGAGAGAAATTTGGTTTTCAAATGTTGATATGATTGAGATTTTGATTTAAATAAATATTAAGTGGGAGCAGGTAATTTGAGAAATTAGCCTATGGTCTCCACCGTTAAAGCATAAGTGTAAAAGTTAGATGGCGCCTTGTGATTTTTCTCCCTACGGAGGGTGTCCATTGAAACTAGTAACTAAGTTACCTTCCAAAAAGGATAGGTTACCGGGATGTTTTTAAAATAGAATTTCCCTATGGAGGTTTTTATTTGGGTTAAGTCTAGACATATGATACGATGGGTTACACTCATTAAAGTATAATTAATTGTTAATTATATTTTTGACCAAAAGCTAAAACAATTATCAATAAATGTCATAAATATGAGATATTTTATATGTATTTATTAATTGAGATAGTCCCATTCAATTAGAAATGCTATGACCTTCCCTACAGTGCCATATTATATCTAGGAAATTGAATAATCGTGGTTTAATTTTTATCATATATTTTTGTATTTTAATATACTTGCATTTCATGCATCATATTTACTAAACCGAATTTATAATATTTATTGCTTGTAAAAATTAAATGTTAGTTATTTATTTACTTTCAGCAAAAATGTCTAATCCTATTATTGCAATTCTCGGAAATGAAAAGTTAACTATCGATAATTTTGTTAAGTGGAAAAGTAACATGAACATCGTACTAGTTTGTGAAAATTACAAATTTGACCTAATGGAGGAATGTCCTCCTGCTCATGCCGCCAACGTAACTCGTATTGTACGAGATACGTATGACAAATGGATCGAAGCTGACAACAATGCCCATTGCTACCTGGTAGCAGGTATATCTGTGTGATCAGAACCAAACATGAGAGCATGGAGACTACTTATGAGATAATGGAGTCTCTTCAGCTTATGTTTGGACGTCCTTTAGAGCAATCAAAACATGAAGGTGTAAAGGCTGTTGTGAATGCGAAGATGAAGGAGGTAACTTCTGTTCGTCATCATGTGTTGAAGCTGATAAGCCACATTAATGAGGCTGAAATCAATGGGGCACATATTGATGAGGCTACACAAGTGGGAATGATTTTGGAAACTCTTTCCCTAAATTTCTTTTAATTCAAGAGTAACTATTTTATGAATAAGTTGATTTATAGCGTGACCCAATTGTTGAATGTGCTTACCACATTTGAGTCCCTTTTGGAAGGGAAGCAACAAAGTGAAGCAAATGTTGCTGAAGCTCAGCCCTCCATAAGTAAAACGAGGAAGATCTCAGCTAAGGGGAAGGGAAAGCCTCATGGAGCAAAGAAGAAGAAGAATATGAAGGCAAGATGGAAACCACACAGAAAGGGAAATATTTCTATTGTGCCATAGATGGGCACTGGAAGAGAAACTGTAAAAAGTGTCTCGAGGAGCTCAAAAAAGCCAAGAAAGGTAAATAAGATTTAATTGTTTTAGAAGCTTGCCTTATAGAAAATGATTTGTCACCCTAGATAGTTGATTGAGGAGCGACTAACCATGTTTGTTCTCTTTACAGATAATTAGTTCACCGCTGAAACTAGCTGATGGGGGCTTCAAGATGAGAGTGGGCACGGGGGCTCTAGTGTCACCTTTAGCATCGGGAGAAGTTCGAATTTGTTTTGATAACAATAAATTCTTAGTTTTGAACAATGTTCATTTTGTTGACGGAAAAATTCGCTCTGGGTGAAAATTCCGATCAACACCCTCAACCCGCTACCCCGGAGGTCGCAGCCGTGGTTCTGGTAAGGTGAAAGCGAGATAGGTGCCATGGTAGGAGACTAATCATCCCACCCATTGGGGCCTCGAGGATATTTAGAAGAGATGGTGCTTGAAGTCCCCTTGCTGGTATCGGAGACTGGTCTTGGTCCCGGTCCCTGGTCCATTGTCCATGATACCTTGTCCATGATGCCTGGTTCTAGTACACGGTCGCGGTACCTGGTCGCGGTACCCGGTCTCTTCTCTACGTCTCCTTTGTAGTTCCACGACCCAAGTAGCAAGGTAGGATCGGTACTCCTCTATAAGGTAGATATGGTCGAGAATGATGGGTCCACTAGGTAGCGATCCTTCACCTCTGGGTCCTTCGGGTCCCTGTCCTAGTTATTCTATCTGGTTCAGATGGTTTCTTCTAGGTATGTGCTTGAGCATGTATATAGGTGGATGAGAGAGCTAGGACCACTAGGGTCGGAACCTAGCTTCCATGCATTCATAATAAGGAGATAGATGAGAGAATGACAATTCATTTGGTAAAGGTGGGCTGACCTGGGGAAAAAAAGCATCACGATTGATCATATGCTAAAAACCCCCCCAGGCAGTATCCATAGGAAGGAGAAAGACCCTTCTTTATATTTAGATATCACGAGAGGTATCCCAGAGATCTTATATAAGTACAAACCGTGACCTGGTAAGTCACAGTTGGAGGGGTACCACTTGGTACCGGTACATTCATGGTGAAAATTGACATATAGTAGTCGATACAATGGTAGGAGATGGCGAACAATTTTTCTGGTGGAAAAGTGGGTGAAATTTGTCGTTTCTTTGGTGTTTTCTGGATTCGATCTCAGACTGGAGATTTGAGAGAGCTTGGAGATAGCTTAGAGATATGGAGATGTTAGAAGATGTTCGAGAGAGCTTTTGTTGAGAGTGCTTTGTCATATTTATATCTTTTTTTTCTTGTCGCCCTCTCCATTGATTCAGTTAATTAGCAATCAAAGGAACGTTGATTTGGCATTGATGGAGTTAAATATTCTCTCATTAATGGCGTTGTGAATGGCCATTAAAGAGTTGACTGATCTTCTCATTAATGGGGCTGATTATCTTCTTTAACAAGGTTGACTATCTCCATTAATAACCAGAGAGGTCAACTTTCTCTTCTACGTTGCTTGGAGGAGAATTCTGACTCTGTATCCCGATGGCGTGGTACATTGGTGTACCGGTCTGCTCTTGCTGGTTGGTGCTTGCTTTATATCTTACTGGCGTGGCGCTTGTTCTACTCTGTATCTCGATGGTGTGGTACGCTGATATACCAGTCTTCTCTTCCTATCGTGGTTCTTGTTCTAGCATGCTTGTATCTTCACGATGACAATCTTCCTGCTAGGTGGGTAGGATGTATATCTTGGTAGGATTCTGGACTAATGTCGAGGTACTTAGGTATCGGGTAGACGTCGCGATACCTAGGTACTGGTAGATGTCGTGATACCTAGGTACCAGGTAGGAGGTACATCATTGCTGGCCTTGCGTGGTACCTAGTAGAATGTGAGATGTGGTACTGACTTTTTTCTAGTTCATGGTTTCAAGTATCCTCAGTATCTGGGTACCGGTCCCGATCTAGGTTCCAACAGGCTCTAGGCAGATGGAAAATTCTTCTTTAGACCCCTGCCAAAAAAGGATGTTAATAGAAGTTCCCCCTGACTTTAACATCGGTACTTGGATGGGGTTAGAGTCATGATCTTGTACTGCTTGAAGAATTTTACTTATCGCTTCTTACTGATAACCGGTATCTTGCATTCCTGGCATTCCTCTTCTTCGAATCCTGGTACTTAGGCGAAACAATGCTGGCGAGTATGGGTACCTAGCATTCCTGTTCCTGAAATCCTGGTACTTAGGTAAGAATTCATAGGCGAAACATAGGCAGAACGTAGGTGAATCCGGGTACCAGTCATTCTGCTCGATTATTTGGGATGAGGCTGCGGTGGCCAATCTGGGTACCTGGCATTCCTGTTTAAGGGATCCTGGTACTTAGGCGAACATAAGGCGAACACACTGGCGAATCACGGTACCTAGCCTTCATATTTCAAGGAACCTTGGTACTTAGGTGATAATACTAGCGAATCACGGTACATAACCTTCCTATTTTAAGGAACCTCGGTACTTAGGCGAAAATGATCCTAGTAGGCAACTATGCCATCCAGATCCTTCAAGTAGGGGGGTGGTACCCGGCCAAGGCAGCAGGAGGGCCATTTGGCTTGTCCTGGTCTTAAGGAAGTGACGGGAAACCAGGGCCATGACTTCGTAACCTTGGTCTGGCAGGCAACTATGCTCTTACGAACCAGACCCTTCTTGGCTGGGGGTAGTGCCCGGCCAAGGTTTTGATCAGTCAGACAACTATGCTCTTACAATTCAGATCCTTCCTGGCGGGGGGTGGTGTCCGGCCATGGCAGCAGGAATGCCATGTGGCCTTTCCTGGTCTTGAGGCGATCCTCCTGGAGGGATTAATTCGGTCCAGGGCATCAGGAGTGATGTGTAGCTTTCCTGGTTTTAGGGCGATCCTCCTAGAGGTATTAATCTTGTCTAGGGCATCAGTAGTGTTGTATAGCTCTCCTTGTCTCAAGGCCATCCTCCTAGAGGGATTAATCCGGTCCAGGGCATCAGGAGTATTGTGTAGCTCTCCTGGTTTCAAGGCGATCCTCCGAGAGGGATTAATCTGATCCAGGGCATCAGGAGTGCTGTATAGCTCTCCTAGTGTTAAGGCGATAGTCATGGTGGGCAACTAAGGCCACCTATGTACACACACACACACACACACACACACACACACACACATTTCTCATGCATACTCTATTTATCTTACATTGTGCTTTCTTGTTTTTCTTTTGTGTGTTTTTCTCTTGCATGTTTTTCCTTAGAGATCACTGTATGTGCGCAGGTATGTGTGCAGGTAGGTGACCCGCGCACTTTGCTATTTGTGCCTGCTCCACTATCGTACAGCTGTAGGTGTGTTGTGAATTATCACAGTGGTATGTAGTCTAGTAGGTCACCTGTTGTGGGACCGCTGTGGGTGGGCTGTCAGGTTTCACAGCGGTGCGCGGGTATGTGCGTGGGTGCCCAACCGGGCAGTGGACCCGCGCACTACGTCTGGTTTGCCTTGTCTTTTTGTAACTTTGTCAAAACAATGTAGTTTTATCTAGGGCTTCTTTATATATGTTCTTTTCTCTCCCATTTCGTCTTAGAGCTTCAAGAACCTTTTTTTAAGTGTGATAGATTGTTTCTTAGAGAGGGAAGCTCCAAGACTTGTTCTTTAACTCTTCAAACCCAAAATCCATCATCCTTCATGCATCATTAAGCTTCATTAAGGCATGGGTCTTCATCTTTAGTTGACTTGGTAAGTTAAACAAAAACTCAATCTTTTTTATTTGTTTAAACTTGAAAATACTATGAAGCGTGTGTCTACTAACTTAGAGGGAGGGGGGAGGGGGGGGGGGGGGGGGGGGGTGAATAGGTTTTAGTAGATTTATTACCAACTTTTGACTTAATCAATTTTAATAATGCTACCCCATATTAGCAATAAGCCAATCCCAAATAAACATACGGAAATCAATAAAAACACAATGATTGATTTATGTGAGAAACCCTCCAACTGGGCAAAACTCACGGGCTATCATTCTAGCCACACATGATCCTCAAATCCACTATTTGAATGAAAGTTTACAACCTACGTTGACCTCAAGTCACACCATACTTGGTCACTAACCCTTTCACTCTACCCAACGGGCCTTTAATAGTGATCCTAGACCAACAAGCTTGTGCACTAATCCACTTAGTCACAAAGCTTAACAATCAATGAAGAGATTAAGCAACCTATATGAATATATGACAATATTCTATCATGCAATTAATGCTAGGCTACACTAAATGCTTATCTAGGGATTTAAAGATGTCAATAAATGCAAATCCTAGATATTAATATCTAAATACAAATACATGAAGATTTAGCTAAAGGGCAAAATGGTCCTAAATGATAGCTATCAATTATCGATGTTCTCAACCAACAAACAAGAACTCAATCATGTTATAAATGTCATTAATCATAAAGATATGCATTAAATTCATATAAAAGAACTAAACCTAGGCATACATGAACACAAAAGATGCAATGGAGATTTAGAACATGTTCAAGTTACCTAGTCAACAAAAGCAAGATGAATCCATGGTGAGATGATGCTTAGAAGAAGCTAAATGCACATGGATTGGAGTTCGGTTGAGTAAAGGTGGGTTCTTGGAGCTCTCTCTCTCTTGGAGTTACTTTCTCTCACTAAGGGAATAAATTTCAGAGCTCTAGGTCTGATTTGGGGAAGAAGATGACATATATATAAGAGAAAAATGAGCTGACGTGAAAAGACTAAACTGTCCCTGTTTGGTGCCAGGTGACATCTAAGGCGACATGCACAAGTCGCCTTGCATGTCGCCTTTTGTTCTAGAGAAAAGTAGAGTAGCCTGAGGTGACATATATGGCAACATGCTCAACTCGCCTGGGAAGTCGCCTTACACACTGGAGAAAAATAAAGTTTCCCGAGGCGACATGTAAGGCGTTATACACAAGTCGCATTGGAAGTCGCCTTACACACTGGGAAGAAAACAAAATGTCTGAGGTGACATGTAAGGCGACATGCATAAGTCGCCTAGGAAGTCGCCTTACATACTAGAGAAATATATCAAGACTAAGATGACTTCGGAGGCGACATGCACAAGTGGCCTAGCATGTAGCCTAGCACACTGGACAGCACAACAACTTAAATGCATGTGAGTGTGTGTGTGTGTGTGCAACAATAAATGCATGTCAATACAAATGCATAAGATGTGAATGTGTGTGTGCTACTAGTCTCTTTAAAGAGAGGTAAGCAAGATATATACCTTTAAAGTGCTTTTGAGCTTGAGGATGTCATCGAGGCTTGATCATGAACAATGAGACCTAACTACCTTTACAAGCAAATCCCCATATAGTTTGTCAACGAAATAAGCCAATTAAAATATGAGGAACTTACAAAACTATCCAAGAAGATGTTTTTATTGCATTTATTAGTTGATTAAATGCTAGGACTTCATTTATTACATCTTGTTATAAGGTCCTTTGCATGATTGGGTTTGTATTGTAATAGCATGCATTTAGGACATATTTGCCCTCTAGCTAATTAGGACTCTTTGATTGCATTTGTTGATTGCATTAATTATCCTTGTCATTTTGTGTGACAACTTGTGTTGATATGGCTTTGTTTGATGACTAGATTTTAGACTTGCATATCTATATCTAGTTAGGTCCTTATGAGCATTCATATAGACATTGATATCTAGGATTTGTACTTAGTGTCATCTTTAATCTCTAGATAAGCATTAAGTGTTGCCTAGTATTAAGTGCATTTTGAATATTCATATATTCACATAGGTTGTTAATCTCTTTTTTGAGAGTTAAGACTTGTGACTACAAGGGTAGTGCACAAGCAAGTGAAGTCTTGCAACCAAGGTGTGGTTGGCAAGCAAAGTGATCAAGGATTCACTATAAAGGCCCATTGGGTAGTAGTGGTGGGTTAGTAACCGAGAATAGTGTGACTAGAGGTCAACCTAGGTTGTAAACATCATTACAATAGTAGATTTGAGGGTCGGTGTAGCTAGAAGGATAGCTCGTGGTTTTTCCCTTGTTGAAGGGTTTCCACGTAAAAATCAAGTGTGTTATTTAATTTCCGCATTTTACACTTGATTTTGTAAGTTTTCTTGTTAGGTGAGTTTTAATATTGACTAATCAAGAAAAGTTGGTAATTAACTTGATTAAAACCAATTCACCCCCCCCCCCCCCCCTCTAGGTTATTAGACACACACTTAGTATTATTTTCAATTGGTATCAGAACAGGTTCCTAGATATACTTAGGTGATCCTAGCTCTTGATTGTGTGTCTTGCATTTGTGTGCATTTTTATTGTTGCATTCATTTTCATACATTGACCCAAACATTATGAGTGACTTTGGGGTGAGTAAAGAGGGAGCGTCGAGTGTGAGACCGCCACTACTCAAGGGGGACAATTATGTCTCATGGAAAGGCAAGATGAAGTCCTATATTTGCCAAATAGATGACCATGCATGGATGGCAATTGAAGATGGCTACAATCCTCCAACTATGACCACCAAAGATGGAAGTGAAGTCTCCAAGCCCAAGGCTCAATATAGTTGCGAAGTGGAACAACAAGGCAATGCATGCTTTGTTATGTGAAATGGATGAGAGTCAATGCAAACTCATCCAAATTACTAGAAATGCACAAAAAGATTGTAAGATCCTATAGACGGTATATGAGGGAACCGAAGTGGTTAAAGATTCCAAGCTCCAAGTAATCCAAATAAAGACAATAAAGATGGAGAAGGACGAGTGCTTCAATGATTTTCAAGTGAAGTTGATGGACATTGTGAATCAAAGCCATCAACTAGGTGACTCGTATTCAGATAGGAGGATCAAGCAAAAGATAATGAGGTCACTTCCTACTAGATTTGAATCCAAGGTGACGGCTCTTAAAGTAAATATCCATTATAAGAACATTAAGCCAAGTGAAGTAATTGGAAGGCTCATAGCCTGTGAATCTAGATGGGCTCCTACCTCCACACTTCCTAATAAGCAAAAGGGATTAGTTTTGAAGACCTCCAAGATTGAGAAGGAGGATGATGACTAGGATAAAGGCATAACTCTAATGGTGAAGAGATTCAAGAAGTTTATGAAGCTTCAAAGAAATTACTTGAAGAAGGCCCACTTCAAGAAGATTAAGCCGAGACATGAGAAGCCTTCAAGAAAGGGGATTCAATGCTTTGAATGTGAATGATTCGGGCATATCTCAAAGGATTGTAGTAACTTGAAGGACAAGAGAAAAGGAAAGGCGATGACCATCTCATCAAGTGATAGTGAAAGTGTAGAAGATTCTTCAGATGATGAAGAACTTGCCATTAACTACACGGCCTTTGGAACCTCCTATATGGAAGTAGAAGAAGGCAAGAGTGCCTTTATTTGTGACTTTGAAGAAGGAATAGATGAAGTGGTAGCTAGAAGTGTGATTGATGCAGCTACACTTAGGGAAGTTGTTGGGGTAGCAACAAGTGACCAAGGCAAAAGTCTTGATGAGGAAGTTGACTCACTTGATGAGAGGTAAAGTGAGAAGAGTGAATCGTCCTCATGTGTAGGAAGTAACTCTAGTGATGAGAAGTCCTCATCTAACTCTAGAGGAATTTGTGATGGCATGGACCTTGAATACTTCATTAAGCACTTTGAAGACTCTAGGTTTAAGAAGAAAAGGGAGAATCTCAAGCTTTCAACCAAGGTGATTCAGTTGAATGAGGAAGTGAGGAAAGTCAAGGAAAGTGAAGACAATATAAAGAAGGAGATTGAGGAAGCTAAGGAGTTACTAGCCAAAATGACCTCCGGCACTGAAAAGCTTGACCACTCGTTGAGCATTAGAAATAAGTCAAATGACAAGAGGGGCCTTGGATATGTTGATAACAAGGAAGCCCCCTCCTTGGTCAAAACGGTGTTTGTCAAGGGAAATTGCATGAAGGAAGTGCCACCCCATCAACATCATAGGAGGAAGATTGATCTTGGAAAATCATCCAAGAGTTGCCAAGTGAAGATGCCAACAAAGAATGGAGCTCAATCTCAACAACCAAGAGCTCACCATCCAAGCTTCCTTCAACCAAGAAGGCAAGCCAAGCAAACTCAACCAAGTAAGCATGGCAATCCAGTTCAACAACAAAAAAGGAGAGAACCTATTCAACAAAAAAGGCAACATCAAATGCATGATAAGTCTTCATTGATCTCACAAGGATATGGTATGACTTCTAATTTTATACCAACTTGTCATTTTTGTGGTTTTGATGCTCATATTAGGCCAAATTGCCATAGGAACATTAAAAAATATAGAGTTGAGAGCATGATGGAAAAGAATAGAGGTAGAAAAACCAATATGCATGTGCCTAGGAAATCTAGACTTAATGACCCGAGGAAATCTAGTGCTATTGGTGTAATTTGAAAAGATGGCACGTCAGCATAAACATCATGTTACGTAGGAACAATAAGTGATGTGTCAACAAATATCGACTAAATTGAACCAACCTAAAGTGATCAAAAATAACCCCCACAATACTGATCAAAGTTATTTAGATGGTCGGGTTGGAAAAACCCAACCAAGGTAATTAGATTGATCGGGTTAATAAGAAAACGATCGAGGGAAACTTGAATGATCGGGTCTAGCTACTTGATCGGGTGAAGATCCCTGGTTGGGGGTGAAAGAGATCTGGTCGGGTTTTGGAAGAAGGTCGGCTAAGCGACACATGAACAATGTCTAGATACGTTCGGATGCTTGGCATGTTGATAACGTTATTACGACTCAAGCACGTAAAGAAGAATCCTCATCAAATAAGGCCTCAAGAAGCATATTTTGATAAGGAAACAGATTTCCTCAAAGTTATTAGAATCCAGAAAAAGACTTGATATGGCTAGAACGCACCGATACAAAACATGAAAGAAGATCAGCACGACTCCTATAAGTCAGAATTATTTATGTTTCATTAAAACACTGCCACTAATTCTATTAATTGTATTCTAAGAATTAGGGTTCTATGTATGTATAAATAGACCCTAAAAACGCCTAATAAGGGTTGTCGAATTATTAGATATTTGTAAGAGCAAGTAAGGTTGAGCGTGTAATATTCATTCTTGATAGTGGATTTCTTTCTCGCCGTTACCGGCAACCGTGGATGTTTCCCCACTTTGGGGTTTTACCAGGTAAAATCTTATTTGCATTATCTTTCACTTCTTTTTGATTCATTACTCGACTGTTAATTCATCATACTTTGTGTGACGCGTGATCTATTTTACGTAATCAAAAAATCTCTGTCAACAATTGGCGCTAGAAGGAGGGGGTGAACCTCCGTGAGTGTGTGCTTGCAATTTAATACTGTTTGATAAAAGAGCTTGTGCAACAGCCATATGGTAGACAATAGAGATAAGAGTCAGTCTTCATATAAGACAGGTACCCCATGTCATATCAACGACACTGGTATAACCTACATCAGTGGCACGGGTGGAGACTTGCCTTCTAGCACTCCACCTTCTATAGGGCAAGATATCACAACTTCTACCGATGTGATACCTGGTGTTTCCCCATACACTTTCTGACAAGTTCAAGAATCCCTATGAAGAGTCATTGAAGATGCCTCTAGACATGGAATTAATATAACTGTTACTACAAACTTGACCTCACCATTCCAGTTATCCACACCCGTAGTGGCACGGGACCCCAAGATACAATCTGAGATAGTAATCCCAACTCTTGACGCTCCATAGAAAACTGGAAAAGATAGGTGAATAGCTATGAAAAAAGGGAGCGATCCCAAAAGAGTGACGACCGTCAAGAATACCAGGATCATAAGCGGAATGGGGACCAAGCCAGCCAGAGAAGAAGGGAGCGCAGTCCTCATGACGACACTGCAAGAGATCATAGACGGGAAGCGAGTTATGACCGAAGCGATAGGTATGACGGGCATAGGAGAAGGTCTCGATCACCCTCAAATGACAGAGAGGAGCCCCTAAGAAGGAATAGAGAGACAACTCATGCGCCCAAATATAATGTTCATGACACCCAAATTACAGGGCGAACTTCGAAAGACCCCTATGGTCTCATCATCTGTTAAAAGTTTGATGAACGGGGTGAGCTAGAAGGAGAAAGAGAAGTTCTGCTAAGAAGGATAGAAGTGCTGGAATGGAGACAAGGATAAGGGAACCTGCTGATCGATAATTCGGGAAGTCTATTCACTACCTCGATAAGATAGGCCTGTTTCTCGGAAAAATTTAGAATGCCACATGTGGAGCAGTGCAAGGCCAACACCGACCCCTAAAAGCATGTTAGAAGATATCATAGCGCGATGGCGCAGTATGATTACGATGACGCACTCTTATGTAGGATGTTCCCTTAGACATTAAGAGATCAGGGGTCCAGATGGTTTGGTGGCCTTACAAGCGGATCGGTCGGGAACTTTAAGGAATTGATACAGACCTTCACCAAGCAGTTCATGGGAAATATCCAGCTCAAGAAGTCGATATCTATCCTCTTGACCCTAAAGCAAAGAAAGGATGAGAAGTTAAAAGACTACCTTGCTCGGTTTTCATAAGAAGTCTCGGAAGTGCAGGACCCTAATGACGATACGGTTGTGGCTGCATTTATCAACAGTTTGCAGCACAACCAACTATCACTCAATCTAAGACAAAGGGGGCCAATCACCTATGCTAATTTGGTCGATGATGTGGGAGGATATGCGATGGTAGAAGAATAACAACTAGCCTATGGATGGGAGTATAAACATGGCGGCCGACCAAGAGAGAGTCAAAAGCCCAAAGATAATGGCTCGAAGGAAAACCCCAAAAGATACCAAAAGAATAATTCTAGGAAAAGCAACGAAGGTTGCTAGGAGGATGATCATAAGGGCAACAAGACCTATATGAGGCAGTACATAAATTATACTCCCCTGGCTCATAAGGAAGAAGAAATTCTTAATGTAATCAAGGACAATAACTTATATAAGAAACCTCCACAGCAATCCAGTTTTGCTCGAAGAGACACCTTAAATTACTGTCGTTTCCACCGAGGGAATGGTCATGAAACCTCTAAATGCTACCAGCTAAGAGATTACATTGAAAGGCTAATCAGAGAAGGGCACCTGAAGGACATGGTTCTCAAATGAAGTGATGATAGGCAGAACGACCCTATAAAAACCGACCAAAATAGAAAGGGTAGTCCAAGGGAAAGTTCAGATGACGGAGCTATCAACACCATTTACGGTAGGCCATGTACAGGAAGAAGTAGTAGAGAGAGAATGTCAAATGTTTATGAAGTGATAGATGGCTAGAAAAACTTAGAGTTAAATTCGGTGGGTTCCGACCAGAAGAAGCTCAAGCAAGGTTGGGATCGAATCATTTTCTCTGAAACTGATGCTTACGGATTGGAGGTCAATCCGAACGATGTGATCGTTATGTCAGTTCATATTGGATATCGGGACGTAAGAAGGGTATTGATCGATAATGGGTGCTCGGTGGATATCCTGAGCGCCGGGGTGTTCGATCAGTTAGGGCTTCATAGGAAGGATTTACAACCACTAGCAATCCCGCTCAAAGGATTGGGGGTGAGCGGAAGTGAGATCTCTGGGGACAGTCAAATTGCCGGTCGAGGTAGGGAATTTTCCATGTCAAAAAACAGTACTGCTCGATTTCGTGGTAGTAGACACCGAGAATTGGACAAACAATGCCTTACTAGGCAGACCATTTATGAACAAAACAAAGGCAGTCACAGCTACTTATGCCCTGATCATCAAATTCCCGACCGAAGCTGGAGTCGGAGTAATGAAGGGCTCCAGAGAATGGGCGAGGAAATCCAATTTGGCGGTTTACAGAGAGAAAGCTGAGCCAGATGTCATGTAGATAGATCTCGTTGAGCGGAAACAATCTCTAGAGGATGATGAAGATGACGAAAAGTCAGAAATTCCAACTCGGTTCGACCTGGACCCAAGGGAGTCGACTCCAGAAGATGGGAAAAACCAAGAAGGGGAATCAACTATTGAAGTTGTCATATACGGTAAAAATCCTGAAAAAACGGTAAAGTTGGGGACACAGCTGAGCAAACACGTACAAGATCAACTAGTCAACCTGCTGAAAGAATATAAGGATGTGTTCGCTTGGAAACATGAAGATATTCCTGGAATCGATGCTAAAATAATTTCCCATGCTCTGACTGTTGACCCCGAGCACAAACCATTAATTCAGAAGAGGCGTCGATTCAACTCGGAAAGAAGCCATGCAATTAAAGAGGAAGTCCATAAGTTACTGGCAGCAGGATCAATCAAGGAAGTCAAGTATCCCGATTGGGTTGCCAATGTGGCGCTCGTGAAAAACAAAAATGGACAGTGGAGAATGTGTGTAGACTTCACAGATTTGAATAAAGCATGCCCGAAAGATAGTTTCTCTCTGCCCCGAATTGATTAGTTGGTTGATGCGACTACGGGGCATGAGCTACTTAGCTTCATGGACGCATATTTAGGCTATAACTAGATCAGGATGTTCAGTGAGGATGAAGAAAAAACTGCTTTTTAACAGATTAAGGGCTTTATTGCTGCAAAGTAATGCTTTTTGTTCTAAAAAATGCCGGGGCAACTTATCAAAGATTGGTAAACAAGATGTTCGCCTTACAGATCGGTAGAAACATGGAAGTCTATATAGATGACATGTTAGAAAAAAGTGTCACAGCGACTAGGCATGCAACCAACCTGGAGGAAACATTCGGAGTGCTAAGAAGGTATGGGATGAAGCTCAACCCAAACAAGTGTGTTTTTAGGGTACCATCAGGAAAGTTCCTTGGATTCCAAGTGCACCAGAGGGGGATCGAAGCTAATCCTGAGAAAATAAGAGCCCTGGAAAAGATGAGGTCTCTGGTTACCCTGAAAGACATCCAAAGGTTGACAGGCTGCCTAGCCTCACTAAACCAATTCATTGGCAGGTCAACCGATAGGTGCTTACCATTCTTCAGAGCAATAAGGAAAGGCAAGGGAGTAGAATGGAATAAGGAATGTGAACAGGCATTCCAGAAGATCAAAGAATATTTGGGCAAGGTTCCTATATTATCAAAGCCTCAGGAGGGAGAAACATTGTACTTATACCTGTCAGTCACAGCTGTGGCCACATGGTCGGTATTCGTCAGGCTAGACGAAGGAGTAAAGAAACCAGTGTATTACACTAGCAAGGCTTTGTTGCCAGTAGAAATAAGGTACTCGATAGCTGAACAGATGGTAGTAGCGTTAGTGATAGCCGCAAGAAAGCAAAGACCCTACTTCGAGGCTCACAAGATTGAGGTGTATACAGATTGTCCATTAAAGCTGATTCTAGCTAAGCCAGAAGTTTCAGGAAGATTGACGAAGTGGGCGGTTGAGTTGAGTGAGTTTGATATCACTTACCTGCCAAGGGCCGCAATAAAAGGTCAGGTGGTGGCGGATCTGATTTCTGAGTTAACTGAGTCGAATAGTGAGGTGATCAAGATACTAGAAGAAAGGGAAATGAAGGTTTTTAGTTGGAAGCTGCATGTTGATGGGTCATCAAATATGCATGGAAGCGGGTCAGGCATAGTGGTGTTAACCCTTGAAGGCGATTAGGTGGAGTGTGCCTTGCGATTTGACTTCAAGGCTACCAACAACATGGCCGACTATGAGGCACTGTTGGCTGGACTTAGGGTATGCACGGCACTGAGAGCGGACGGAGTGGAGATATTCAGTGACTCTCAGGTGGTGGTTAACCAGGTCCTAGATAAGTACCATGCAAAAGATTCTAATATGGTGGCTTACTTAGAGATAGCTAAGCTACTCATCAGGAGATTCAAGGATTATAGAATCAATAAGATCCCGAGAGAAAAGAATGAGAAAGCCGACACATTATCAAGGTTGGCATCAGCAACCATTGATATCTGGTCTAAGATGATTACAGTGGCTAATCTCAAGAAGCCCAACATTAAAGAAGAAGAAAAATAGACATATGAAATGGTAGAAGAAGAGTAATTAACTTTGACTACCCTGATCAGGCAATACCTAGAAGACGGCACGATCCCGGAAGATGCAGCTGAAGCAAAGCGCATTTGATACAGGGCAGCTCGGTATTCAATAATAGGATAAGAGCTCTATAGAAGGGGGTTTTCTAAGGTCCTACAGAGATGTGTCAATCAAGATGAGGGAAATAAGATTCTGGCTAGTATACATAAAGGTATATGTGGATACCATTCTGGAGGAAAAAGTTTGGCTCGTAAAACCCTCAGTTAGGGCTTTTACTGGCCAACACTTTTTTAAGATACCAAATTGGTGGCTGAGAAATGCGGTACTTGTCAAAGAATCACAAATGACATCAAGCAGCCACCCGAGAACCTGAAGAATATGACTTCACATTGGCCATTTGCAATGTGGGGACTAGATATGATCGGCCCAATGCCAACAACAACTAAAAGAGGTGCAAAGCATGCTATTGTGGTAGTTGATTATTTCACAAAATGGGTAGAAGCGAAAGCATTTGTACATATAACTGAAGCTAACACCACCAGCTTCGTAAAGAAAAATATCATCTATTGGTTCGGGATCTCAGTCACAATATCACCGATATTAGGACTCAATTCGATAGTGATAACTTCAGGGAAATGTTCCAAAAGTACCATATTAAAAATTATTATGGTTCGTCGGCTCATCCTCAGAGCAACGGACAAACTGAAGCTGTCAACAAGATCATCAAGTACATCTTGAAAGCCAAGCTAGATGGCAAGAAAGGAAATTGGGCGGATAAGTTGCTTGAAGTACTCTGGGCATACCGAACAACTCAAAGAACATCGACTGGAGAGACACTTTATTCCCTGGCATTTGGGACTGAAGCTGTCATTCCGGTTGAGATAGCCTACCTTTCCCATATAGTCCAGCTATATCAGCCTGATACCAGTATAAGGACTTTAGAATAGAACCTAGATCAGTTGGAAGAAAAAAGGGATATGGCGAGGGTGAGAAATGCTGCCTACCAACAAAGAGTTACGAGATACGACAACTCGCATGTTCGAGAAAGAAAATTCCAACTTGGGGATCTAGTTCTTAGAAGGGTATCCCCAAACACGAGGGATAAGACGGCTGGATCGCTAGTAGACAAGTGGGAAGGACATTATCAGGTGCTAGGACTGGCTGGGCACAGAGCATTTCGCCTTGTCAGACCAGAAGGAGGAGAGTTACCCAGGCCGTGCAACGCTCAGTACTTGAAGATATTTTACCCTTAAGGGGATTTTCTTTTTCTGTTGTTTATCGGAATTTTTTAGATATTCTGTTAAGTTTTGAATAGTTACATATTTTTCTTATACCTAATCATTTGTTCCTTCTTATAGTTTTGAAAGCTATTAATAAAAGCCCTTCAAGGGAAGCATAGTTCAAGAAAAAATTGTTCTAATATTGCTTTCGTTCACAAAAGCAAGTCTCGTTAGACCCTGTTGACGGTGATTTTTGGATTGTACGAATTCAATCACACGTCACACAAAATTCGTAGAGTTTGCAATCGTATAATCTAAACAAGAAGAAATAAAATATATCATGCAAGCAAGATTTTACGTGGAAAACCCGAAAGGGAAAAAACCAAGGTTGCCGGTAACGCCGAGAAAGAAAAATCACTATATAATTATGATTACACACACAATCTTACTTGCTCTCTTTAATCCTTAATGATTTGCTAACCTTTGTTGGATATTTTTTAGGTCTATTTATACATGCATAGAACTCTAGTTCTTGGAGTACAAGTAAGAGAAAGGTAGTAGTGATTTAATAAAACTCTAACTTGTTGGAGTCGTTTTAATCGTATTAGGACTTTGCCTATTTAGTGTTCTGATAACTCTTATGGAAATCCGTTTCCATATCAGAGTATACTTCTTGCAACCTTATTTGAGGAGGATTCTTCTTTACGTGTTTGAGTCGTAATAATGTTATCAACAAGCTATGCATCTGAACGTGTCTAGATATTGTCCACGTGTTGCTTATCCGATCGTCCTCCAAACTCGACCAGAGCTCTTTTACCCCCGACCAGGGATCTTCCCCTTATCAGGTAACTAAACCTGATCAGTTAATTTTCCCCAGATCGTTATCATGATAACCCGATCAATCTAATTATCTTGGTCGAGTATCCAAAACCCGACCATCTAAATAACTCTGATCAGAGTTATAGGGTTATTTTCCGATCACTTTAGGTTGATTCGATTTTGGTTGACACGTCAATAGTTGTTTATGCTGACGTGTTATTTCTTTAAATTATACCAATAACAATACCCCCTTAAACATTCAAACCGAACACTTGGTTAAGCGACAACCATTCGTTCGGTGAGATATGTTTAACTCGGGAGCCTTTTGCCGTGTAGCTCTTAAATGCGTAATAATGATAGACAGCTAACTTTAAATCCCAGCCACAAACAGTTGATTTGCATTGATGATTTGATGCAACTGACAATGGAATTTATAATTTCAAACAGGCGCGTAATCTTCGGGATTCGAATACTAACCACTACTCTCACATGACGTCATTATTACCTATAAATACTTTTAAACTCTTTCGTTTTCCCTCTCACGCGTTTGTTTCATTTAACTTATGCAACTCTTCATCTTCTGTGTTACTGTCCTCCATCAACGATCTTCTCAAAGTTTGTCGCTTCAACTGAATCTTCATCGTCGTCAGAGTTCCTTTCTCACCTTCCTACAGTCCCTCTCAGGTATGGATCCTGTTGTTCGTCATTGTTATGTGGAATTATTAATCCACTATATTTCAATAGGCGACAAGGAGAATATTGCTAGGATTGAATCCATTTTAGGGGTATTTTTCCAATATTCTTCTTCTCGACCAGTTCATCTTGTACCCCTTCACGTTGATTATTCTATGGCTCTTCCCGAATTTCAACCATCTTATTTTGAATTGGATATTGCTAGCCTGGCTGCTTCTTCTCTCAATTCATACCCAAATATGTCAAAGACAACCGGATCCACCCGGGAAACAACCCAAGTTCTTAGGATTCTTCTGCGGTTGACTTGAAGATTCCTTCTCAGTTACTGAAGATGAGGGACATTCCCAGGGTGCGTCGAGCTTTTCTTCTGAAATTCTCGGCAGAACATCCCTGTGCCTTTGATTCATAAATAAATGCAGTGGATGAACCAGAGATAGTGAAATATAGTAAAAGATTCGATCTCCCCCGATCGGCTAAACTTTTCCTTAGTAATCAGCCTGCAATTTGGAACCCTCATTTGGGTGCAGTGGCCATCTATGGGACAATGCTCACTTCTGGGGTCACACTACCCCTTCAACCTTTTATTGCCAGATTCCTGGCAGACGCTGGGATAGCTCCCACCCAGCTCTCACCAAATTCATATCGAGTCCTTATAAGTTTATGGCATCTTTGGAAGAAAATCGGTGCCAAGTACCCCCCGACCCCACAGGAAATTCGAAACTTCTACATATTGGGTTGGTCAGACAATGGAAGTACCTTTGACCTTCAGTCCAGTTCAATCAACCATTGGATTCCTGAAGGATATAATCAACGTCCCTCACCTCCATCCAGTAAAGACCACAAGGGCTTCATTTGGGGCTTTCCTTCTTCTAACAAATATTGGAAGAACAATTGGTTCTTCATTCGGGAAGAATGGGGTGAAACCATCATTGCTGATCCCCGACAAGCATTGACTAGAATCAGGTTCCTATGCACTTCTATAGTCTCGAACCGTGGAACAAAACCCCTGCCATGCTAACAGAAGAACAAGCAAAAAATGCTATCAAGACTGCTCAAACCTCGTGGGAGGCTAGAGATCGGCGTGGGCTATTTGCGGATAAGGCCCTTCAAGACCTTGGATTATTTCCTCCGATTTCGAATTGACGCAAACGCTGTAAGTCCCATTACTTTAATCGTTCCCATTATATTTGTTTTTGTTTTTTTTTACCGATGATTTTCCTTTCTTCAATTGTCAGTGTATGAAATCGATATGGTAGCCGGGGACCAAGCCGAGAAGATTAAAATTTTTGATGAGTTCAGCTATGCAGAAGCTGCTGCCTAACTGGCTTTGGGTATTGTTCCTCCTCAACAGACCATGGTTGAACATACTTATGAGCCTGATCCCAATACACCTTCAGATGTTCCTGACTGGGAGAGAGAGAGGCAATCTTCTGATTGAGGTGAGCAAAATAGATCTCTCAGAGGCTCAAAAAGGAAATTTACTAAGGAAACAGCTGGTCGACGTCTGACCAAATCTTCTGGGAAATCTCCGGTCAGCAAGGTGTCTAAGATTGATGTTGACTCTTCTGCTCCTGAACCCTATTCGTGGAAAGAGGAAATTTGAATCAGCGTCGGAACCAGGGGCTCATCAGGCTGGAGTTAAAGCGGTCACCATTAAAGAGGATGATGAAGACCGGGATGCGCTGACTGACCTAATCCGTAGGGAGCACTGATCAAAAAAGGGAAACGATCATGCTCCAGATCCTTCTATCCTCCTACCATCTGATCGATCTGAGTGGGACGATCAGGTCATTACCGGGGCTATCAAGCAAACTGCCTCCCAACAAGTTTAACCCCTAAGACCGTTTGAGCCAATTCCACTTCAATCTGGTCATCCAACCAACTAGGTTCCTTCTGATCTCCCAGTTCACCGGAATGGCAAGGCCTCTATTCAATTTTCCGTCAAGCGTCAGATAGTCTTTACAAACTCGGATTCTGACAAAGAGCAGGCCAGTCTTGAAAAAGTATCAGCTGGTCCGCTTGCTCCTGAAGACAACTTATCTGATCATGAGGCAGAGCATGTTGACAAAACATCTTTCCGAGTGGGTCGTCTGTCTGGTCCCTTGCCCAATATTTTTCTTTCTCTTGTCATAAGTGGTGTTGAATCAGGCCCGTCAGGGACCGCTAATCAGGAACAAGTTCAAGAGCGAATTATTGCTGCTACCCTGACGGCTACTACTGAAGCCATTCCAGTTTTGAATTCTGAACGGATGGATCAACCACCCTCTGCCCCCGGGATGATAACATCTCCTAGTGTAGCTGGAGCTTCTGGCTCGGGGGACATATTACCCGACCCCCTAGACATACTGAAGTCTATGTTTACTGGGAAGGGCTATGTTGGTACTAGCAACTAGACTGATTTCTGAAATGATAGTGATGTGGGAAGAGTCCAAGCTATCGATACTAATGGCGTTTATGTATGTATTTTTCAATCTCTTGCTCATTCTTTACATTTTGGGTCTTCATATAAACTTACCTTGTTTTCCTTCCCTCTTTTCAAGGCCGTTGAGGAGATGACTAGGGCCATGATGGTTCAGAAAAAATAGGATGCTGAAATTTCTCGGCTGAAGAAGGAGCTTGAGAAGAGAAATAAAGCGGTCAGTTCGGCCTCAACAAGTGAGTCAAAGTTGGAAGCGTCTTTTGAAGAAAAGCTGAAGCATCGTGACGCAATTGAGGCTGCTTTGAGGAGGTCTGTTGCTGCTGCTGAAACTAAAGTTGATAATGCCACGACCAGCCTAACAAAGCTTGCAGTGAGGAATGCCGAACTTGAAGAGAATCTGGCCAAGGCCGGTCGGCGGTGGGCAGAGTTGGAAACTAAGCTATCTGTGGCTGAAAAAACCTTTGTTAGTCAAGAGGCAGAAGCTCGCACTGCCAAGGAAACTCTAGCTGCTTCTCAACAATCCATGCTTGAGGCTCAGCAGGGGTCTGAGGAGGCTAAGCTTTGCTATGAGAGGCTGACTGATGACCTAAAGCAATAGAAGGTCAGCATGGAGGTGCTCTCACAAGAAGCCAGGTTAGCCCTAGAAGTCCAGAGTGTCGATCGGTACAAGAGATCTCCAGCATTCGAGGCAATTATGTTGAGGGAAATGGAATGAGGGCTAGCTACTGCTCGAATGTTCTTCGAGGGCAAGGAAAGGTCTACTGGAGAGGCTCGCTGCAAATGGGACCTAATGATTGAAAAGCACAAGGCTGAGTCTCTCCGTACGATAAAGAGCTAGAGGATGAGATGGAAGGCTTATTACAAATCTATTGGGAAAGAGCCTCATAACATGCATCTGGAGCTTCCCTCCAAATCTTCTCTAGTTACCTTCCATAAGGTCAAGATATGTGGTGCAATACCCAAGGGTATCGATACTGGACCCTT
Source organism: Dipteronia sinensis (assembly GCA_033220585.1). Taxonomy (NCBI): domain Eukaryota; kingdom Viridiplantae; phylum Streptophyta; class Magnoliopsida; order Sapindales; family Sapindaceae; genus Dipteronia; species Dipteronia sinensis. Next base: position 16,726,753 of record CM065638.1, on the reverse strand, counting down.
ACTTGAGACCGATTACTCTCCTTTCATGGTTGAAGATCCTGAAGATGACATCTGCTTGCCAGACTTTGGAGATCTGGCCAAGAGCTATGAAGAAGAAAGTAATCCTCCTGGAGCCTCTGGTCCTAGCGGCCCCTCACGTACTCCTGGAATCTGATCTCTCCTTCACCTTTACTCCACATACCTTGTAATTTTTTTGTAACACTATATAAATGATTCGTTTTATCTTCTAATGATACAAATCTTTGATTTACTTGTGTGGTCTTCTTTACTTTACTCGACCAACTTTATTGATTGATTGTGATTGGTCTAATTGATTTTTTTTAATTGATCGAATTTAATTGATCATTGACCCGACCGGCTATTTTAACTTATTGAACTTCATTCAATTTATTATCAATCGTGTTTAATTCGTTCAATAACCTTTTAAAGTACTCGTTTATCAACTCGGTCAATCTTCTTTTTGATTGGTTGAATTATGTCCGGCCAATTTGGCCATCAGCTTTTGATGAACCCGATCGGTTATCTAATCAACTGATGGGTTCTGATTAGGTTTGTAGTTTCTTTGTATATTGGTTCAAGTATTGTTCTTTTAATGGACCATTTGCATGGTATCTAATTTATAGACTCTTATCTTTTATCTGGCAACTAAGTTACTAGGACGTCTCCCACCGGTTTGTTGCTCAAGATTCACTACAATGTGGGTTTTCTTATTTCACTGACTTAGCTTTAATTCACCCAGTTAGTTTCGGTGAAAGTGCATTGTCTTTGGACATACGCTTTCGGCCCCATCACTAGGCCCCTCGAGAACCCGTTTGGGGTTTTTAAGACTTGCTTTGTAAAGAAAAGCAATGTTAGAACACTTTTTCTTGAACTATGCTTCCCTCAAGGGGTTTTTATTGATATCTTCAATCAAAACTATAAAAAGCAACAAAATAATTAGAAAACAAAAATAAATCTGTAACTACTCTAATTCTAACAGAAAGGAGAAATCCCTTAAGGGTAAACTATCTTCAAATACTGAGTGTTGCGTGGTCTGGGCAACTCTCCTCTTTGTGGTCGGACAAGGCGATATGCTCCGTGCCCAGCTAGCCCGACCACCTAATAAGGTCCTTCCCATTTGTCCGCTAGTGACCCGGCCGCTTTATCCTTTGTATTTGGGGATACCCTTCTAAGAACCAGATCTCCAAGTTGGAACTTCTTTTCTTAGACATGCGAGTTGTAGTATCTTGCGACTCTTTGTTGGTAGGCCACATTCTTTACCCTTTCCGTATCCCTTTTTTCTTCCAACTCGTCTAGATTCTGTTCTAAGGTTTCTACATTGGTGTCCCACTGATATAGCTGGACTCTTGGCGAATTATATGCGACATGGACCTGGATAACAACCTCTATTCCGAATGCTAAGGAATAAAGTGTTTCTCATGTCGAAGTTCTTTGAGTTGTTCGGTATGCCCAAAGTACTTCATATAACTTATCCGCTCAGTTTCCTTTTTTCCCGTCAAGCTTGGCTTTCAAAGTGTGCATGATGATCTTGTTGACTGCTTTCAGTTTGACCATTGGTCTGAGGATGAGCCGGAGTAGCATAATAATTTTTGATGTGGTACTTTTGGTACATCTCCCTAAAATTATCACTATCAAACTGAGTCCCATTGTCGATGATGATCGTGTTTGGGATCGCAAATCGATAAATGATATTTGTTTTACGAAGTTGGTGGTGTTAGCTTCGGTGATATGTACCAATGCTTTCGCTTATGCCCATTTTGTGAAATAGTCAACTGCCACAATAGCGTGCTTTGCGCCACCTTTAGTTGCTGTAGGCATAGGGCCGATCAGGTCCAGTCCCCACATTGCAAACGGCCAGGGTGAAGTCAGATTCTTCAAGTTCTCAAGTGGCTGTTTGATGTCATTTGCGATTCTTTGACAGGTACCATACATTTCTGCCACCGTCTTGGAGTCTTCAAACAAAGTCGGCCAATAAAAGCCATGTCTGAGGGTTTTATGGGCCAAACATTTTCCTCCAGTATGGTTCCCACATACACCTCTGTGTATACTAGCCAGAATCTTATCTCCCTCATCCTGACTGACAAATCTCTGTAGGGCTTTGGAAAACCCCCTTCTGTAGAGTTCTCCTCCTAATATTGAATAACAGGTTGCCCTGTATCTAATGCGCTTTGCTTCGGTTGCATCATCTGGGAGCGTGTCGTCCTATAGGTATCGACTGATCGAGGTAATCTAAGTGACCTGCTCTGCTTCTATTGACTCTACTGCCAGCTCCTCTTCTTCTCCAATGCTGGGTTTGAAAATACTACAAAAGCGTGTGTCTAAACAACCTAGAGGGGGGGGGGGGGGGGGGTGAATGGGTTGTTAATTGATTCTTACCAATTTTTCGATTGGTCAATATTAATAACAATTAACCCAATAAAACAAACAAGCAAAATCAAGTAAAGTGCGGAAATATAAAGAACACTTGATTTTTACAGTAGAAACCCTCCAAACTGGAAAAACCACGGGACTAGCCACGCTAGCCACTTGAGCCATAAATATCCACTATATGAAAAGAAAGTTACACCCTCAAGTGATACTCGGACTCTCACTTTCGATAACCTCAGGCTATGGACACTACCACTCACCACTATTGGTTCAATCCCTAGTGATATCCCCTGATCCACTACTCTTGGCGTGAGCACCTCCTAATCTACCCAACGGGCCTTTTACAGTGGCTCTTGGCAACCAATGCTTGCCAACCAACCTTTGGTTGAAAGACTTCAATGCTTATGCAACTTCACCCCAAAGCCACAAGACTTTGACTCAAAAAAGAGTATAAAAGGTCTAAGTGAATGTGAGACAATATGCTCAGATGCAATAATGTGTAAGACAACACACAAAATGCTTCACTAGATGTTATAATGCAATTTAACAACCTAGTTATCAAACAATGCCTACATGCCCATACATAAGGACTCAATTAGATGCAAAGGGATTCTAGCAACCTAATTGTCAAACAAGTCCAACCAACACAAGTTGTCACAATAAATAACAAGGGCAATAAATATGCAATCAAGAAATGCAATCAATGAGGCATAATATCAAGGTCTAGATGCAAAACATAACGACTTAGCTCGAAGGGCAATGTTGTCCCAAATTCTAGCTATCAATAAAAACCAAATCAAATATTCATGAAAATTAACTAGTTGATTAAAACACAATTTCTCAACCTACTTATCAATAAATCACACATGAAGTCTCAATTAGTTGTAGAGAAATTCTAACAACCTAATTGTCAAATAAAACTCACATAAATATTCAAGAACTTGACTAGATGCACAAAGTCAACCTAATCATCAATTAAGCATATATGAACATTTATGGATTAGCTATTTAGGCATAAATGACCTAATAATGCAAGCTATCACAAACAAACCCAATCATGCAATTTTGACTCATAAATATATGCAATAAATTGAGTCAAGGTATTTAATCAAGCAATAAATACCTAATCTAGAGTAAGTAGAACAATAAATGATATTCAATGAAGTTCTAACTTACCTAGTCATGAAACCATGAAGACCTATGCTCAAAAGATGTTGAATAATGCAAGATGAAGATGGGTTTTGGGTTTGGAGAGTTAATGAAGCTTAAAGGAAGCTTTCTATCTCTAGAATCTCTCTATCTTTAACTAAGGTTTCTGCAAAAATAGAGGTCTTAATGAAGAAGAAGAGATAAGGATGTATTTGTAGTGGGAAAAAACGAGCTGATGCAAAAAGACCAAACAACCCAATTTTTTTTGTGCCAGGCGACAAAAGAGGCTACATGTCCAAGTAGCCTACCATGTCGCCTAATGTTCATGAGAAGAAAAACATTTCTGAGGTGACATAAAAGGCGACATGCACAAGTGGCCTTGCATGTCGCCTAACACACTGGACAACACACCAGCTCCAGAATCAAGCGACCCAAAATATGACCAAACGACATCGAAACCTTTTGTATGATATACTATTGGAAAGGTATGGAAGTCTACTTTCTACTTCAATTACAGAATGAGGTTTTGATGTCTGTAGCAAGAATTATGGTCATTTAAGGGACCAAAGGTCAAAAATGGATAATAGCAGAGATACTCTATTTCAGTGGTCTCTTTGAAGACTTCAAAACCAAATCAAACGGTCATAAAATATTACGAATAATATATCGTTAGAAAGGTATGGAAGTCTACTTTCTACTCAAATTAACAAAACAAGATTTGGATAAATATAGAAATATTTATTTTCAAAAGAGTGACCAAAGGTAAGAATTGGTCAATAACAAAATTCCCACAATCATGGTATAAAACCATGTAACCAAATACCAATCCAAGAGAGCATAAATGAAACCTCTCTATGGTCACAAATCGTGCTAAGACTCAAGCACACTTATGTCCAACCGCGGACACAACACAAGCACACCATCGTGCGAGTGAGGACGTTTCCGAACACACAACGGAAAACATAAAACACAACAATCACACGCAAAGACAAACAAAGAAGTGCTCGTGTGAGTTGAGACATAAATGCACACAATCATGGAAGCACAAATGCAATGTTATTTAAGAATGCATGTAAGTGTGTGTGCAATCTGTAAGAGATGCACATGTATAAGCAATGAAGAACACAATGCAAGATGAAGCAAAGCATGCATGAAGTGTGTGTGTGCACCTAAACTCTTCAAGAGACAAAGTCAAGTAAGTATACCTTTTGCTCTTGAAGTCATGAGGATGCTTGGAAGCTTGCCAATGGAACCTAAGCTACCCATTACAAAATCATCCTCAATATGGTATGTCATGAAATAAGCCAATCACAAAATAGAGGTTCTTACAATCTCTCCCATTTGGCTATTTCATGACAAAATACTACTTACAAAATAATTCCTCACAAAACAAAAGTAAAGCTATTATCCATGAGATTAATTCTACATTACAACAAGAGATACGAGATTCCTAAGATTTAAATCTTCAATTACTTCAATCTCTTTGTAGAATCATCAATGTACCTACACACAATAGCAAGAAGCACTTTCCAAGAACAAGTGCAAGTGAGGTAAACAAATAAAAACAAGCATTGCACTTAAACGCAAATAAAGCAATACAAAGAATGCATGTGCAATGCTCCCCCTAAAAGGTTACTCTCTCTATAGGCTTCTCCCCCAAAGCATAAACAATGCTCCCCCTATATCGCTCTAGACTTCTCCTCCTTTTTGTCATGAGATAGGCAAAGGAGCTCCCTCTATCGGGTTGCTTTAGCAAAGAGAGCTATTCGCACAACAACATTGCATAATCATATACACAAACTTTATACAACTTAAATAATTGAGAGAGATTCAAGGAGTTTTATTTAATGAAAATGTGTGAAATTGTTGCTTTGCATGCAAGACACATAGCATTCAAGTTCAAGCAATGGTATTTGGCAAAGCAAACATCAAAAGGGTTTCCAAAAGAATTCAAACCAATTTGTACCCTTTTGTCATAAGCAAACACGATATAGTTTTTCAAAATAATTTCAATTTAAAGAGAAACTATATCAAACTTTAAAAGCAAAACAAGACATGAGCGACTTTTGCACCCTTTTTGATTTTTCCGGGTAAGATACTCGTATGATAGTATCCTTGTTCAACTAATAAAGAAAGAGAGAAGACTAAATTTAGATGAGACATCCTTATTTATTGAATGAACACAAGGTCCTTATTGAGTTTAGTCTTCTCATTTGCTTTCACACATATTTTGCATATGAGCAATCAAAAATATTTCATGCATATCATTTTAAAGCATGTCATAAATAAATCAAATTCACATGTCATGGAGATAAATTATAGGTCATTCAAATGTACTTCCCAATCGAATCTCCTAGTCCAAAAATACATTGTTGAACCAAAATATGACATGGATTGCAAGTAAAGCAATGTTGCACACTTATTAAGAAAATAACATATAAGCATATGTACAACCAATCATCTCAAGAAATTATCAAAGAGCATAAAATTAATCAACTTCTTGCACATAGCAAATCATGCAAGTTCGTTCTCTTTGCTTGAGCTCCCCAAATGGGGTCAAATCCGTACCATGTCAGGGCGAGAGACAAGTCTCATTAGACATACTAAGTCCATTTGACTCGGTAGTATCCAAGGGTCTCATATGATCATGATTGCAATCGGGTTCAATCTTTCTAACCTACCTAGATTCCACCTTTTTAATTTTAGTGGTCAAAAACTTCAAGTCTCTAGGTTCCCTAAGATCATGCAATTTAGCCCTACGGTTCATTTTCTTTTCTCTCATGCTTTCAGTTCTACACATTCTAATGTAGTTAATGCACTTTGGTCGAATGTGACCAATCATACCACAATAATGACAAGTAGGTATAAAAGAAGGATTCATACCGTTGCATTTAGCTCTCATCGAGGCATGGCCATGTTGATGAGTTTGTTTTTGATGTTGCACCGATTGGCTTTCCTTGGGAGCATTAGCCGGATGTTGGTGCCTTTGTGGTGGAGCATGAGAAACTTGATTTGATTGCCTCAATGGTTGATTGAGCTTTGGTTGAAGCATCCTCAAAGGTTGATGTTGAGCTTGTTTCCTTGGAAGAATCTTTAAGGATGATCTCTTAGATGATTCACCCACAACAAGAACTTTCTTGGGGTGTTGAGACTTAGGCGGACAAGTGGGAGCAATCTCCTTCGCAAGTATAGGCTTGCCCAAGGAAGGTGTGGTCTCATCATGTACAAGAACAAACCCTTGCTTGTCATTTGGCTTCAATTCAATGCCAATCATTTTTAGGCCCGAAGTCATCTTAGCAAGTGTACTTCTTGCATCTTCAAGTTCCATCTTCAACTTGCCTTCACTTTCTTTTACACATCTCACTTCATGATTCAAGTGAGTCATCTTGGCTTGTAGTTGAAGATTATTCTTTTCCAATCTAAGGATATCATTTTCCTTCTCCTTCAAAGACTTTTGAAGAGAATCAATCAACTTTTGATAATCCACCACATTATCACAAGAGTATCCGGAGCATGAATCAACACTATCGAAGCTTCTCCCACTTGTGCTTGTGAGAGTCATATCATAAAGGTTTGCTTCACTCAAGCATGCTTCTCTTCGGTTCCCATATTCAAGGCCACCCATCTTGAAATCTTCAAGTGATAAACATTTGGTGATGTCTTGAGTTTCTTCGTGGTTGGAAACCGGAAATGCGAGGTAGTTGATCTCACTAGCAACCGAGCTTTTGGAGAACTCTTCAACTACTTCAACTTCGCTATCATACCGAGTAGAGATCATACTAACTCCTTTATTCTTGTACTTCAAGTTACCACACTTGGAGGCAATGTGGCCAATTCCACCATACTCAAGGCAATGATCACCTTTCCTTGACATTTTCTTTTCCTCTTTGACCTTGGAGGTCATGCCCTTCTTTTGAGATTTTATAAATCTCTTAAATCTCTCAACCATGAGAGTCATCTCCTCATCGGAGTCATATATCTCCCTCTCAACTTTGGAGGTCAAATCACCCTCTAACATCTCAATGCCACTCATAGTGTTTAGGGAATGAGATGAATGGAAATGAATGCAATGATAAAAATGCACACAAATGCAAGACACACAAACAAGAGCAAAGATCACCTAAGTATGTCTAGGAACCCGCTCTGATACCAATTGAAAATACTACACAAGCGTGTGTCTAAACAACCTAGAGGGGGGGTGAATGGGTTGTTAATTGATTATTACCAATTTTTCGATTGGTCAATATTAATAACAATTAACCCAATAAAACAAACAAGCAAAATCAAGTAAAGTGCGGAAATATAAAGAACACTTGATTTTTACGTGGAAACCCTCCAAACGGGAAAAACCACGGGACTAGCCATGCTAGCCACTTGAGCCACAGAAAACCACTATATGAAAAGAAAGTTACACCCTCAAGTGATACTCGGACTCTCACTTTCGATAACCTCCGGCTATGGACACTACCACTCACCACTATTGGTTCAATCCCTAGTGATATCCCCTGATCCACTACTCTTGGCGTGAGCACCTCATAATCTACCCAACGGGCCTTTTACAGTGGCTCTTGGCAACCAATTCTTGCCAACCAACCTTTGGTTGCAAGACTTCAATGCTTATGCAACTTCACCCTGAAGCCACAAGACTTTGACTCAAAGAAGAGTATAAAAGGTCTAAGTGAATGTGAGACAATATGCTCAAATGCAATAATGTGTAAGACAACACACAAAACGCTTAACTAGATGTTATAATGCAATTTAACAACCTAGTTATCAAACAATGCCTACATGCCCATACATAAGGACTCAATTAGATGCAAAGGGATTCTAGCAACCTAATTGTCAAACAAGTCCAACCAACACAAGTTGTCACAATAAATAACAAGGGCAATAAATGTGCAATCAAGAAATGCAATCAATGAGGCATAATATCAAGGTCTAGATGCAAAGCATAAAGACTTAGCTAGAAGGGCAATGTTGTCCCAAATTCTAGCTATCAATAAAAACCAAATCAAATATTCATGAAAATTAACTAGTTGATTAAAACACAATTTCTCAACCTAGTTATCAATAAATCACACATGAAGTCTCAATTAGTTGTAGAGAAATTCCAACAACCTAATTGTCAAATAAAACTCACATAAATATTCAAGAACTTGACTAGATGCACAAAGTCAACCTAATCATCAATTAAGCATATATGAACATTTATGGATTAGCTATTTAGGCATAAATGACCTAATAATACTAAGTTATCACAAACAAACCCAATCATGCAATTTTGACTCATAAATATATGCAATAAAGTGAGTCAAGGTATTTAATCAAGCAATAAATACCTAATCTAGAGTAAGTAGAACATTAAACTATAATCAATGAAGTTCTAACATACCTAGTCATGAAACCATGAAGACCCATGCTCAAAAGATGTTGAATAATGCAAGATGAAGATGGGTTTTGAGTTTGGAGAGTTAATGAAGCTTAAAGGAAGCTTTCTCTCTCTAGACTCTCTCTATCTTTCTCTAGGGTTTCTGCAAAAATAGAGGTCTTAATGAAGAAGAAGAGATAAGGATGTATTTATAGTGGGAAAAAAGGGAGCTGATGCCAAAAGACTAAAAAACCCAGTTTTTTTTGGTGCCAGGCGACAAGAGAGGCTACATGTCCAAGTAGCCTACCATGTCGCCTAATGTTCTTGAGAATAAAAACATGTCAGAGGTTACATAAAAGGCGACATGCACAAGTGGCCTTGCATGTCGCCTAACACACTGGACAGCACACCAGCTCCAGAAACAAGCGACCCAAAATATGACCAAAGGACTTCGAAACCTTTCGTATGATATACCATTGGAAAGGTATTGAAGTCTACTTGCTACTTCAATTTACAGAATGAGGTTTTGATGTCTGTAAAAAGAATTATGGTCATTTAAGGGACCAAAGGTCAAAACGGATAATAGCAGAGATGCTCTGTTTCAGTGGTCTATTTTGAGACTTCAAAATCAAACCAAACGATCATACAATATTACGGATAATATACCGTTAGAAAGGTATGGAAGTATAATTTCCACTCCAATTAACAAAACAATATTTGGATAACTATAGAAACATTTATGGTCAAAAGAAAGACCAAAGGTCAGAATTGGTCAATAACAAAATTCCCACAATCATGGTATAAAACCATGTAACCAAATACCAATCCAAGAGAGCATAAATGAAACCTCTCTATGGTCACAAATCACGCTAAGACTCAAGCACACTTATGTCCAACCACGGACACAACATAAGCACACCATCGTGCGAGTGAGGACGTTTCCGAACACACAACGGAAAACGTAAAACACAACAATCACACGCAAAGACAAACAAAGAAGTGCTCGTGTGAGTTGAAACATAAATGCACACAATCATGGAAGCACAAATGCAATGTTATTTAAGAATGCATGTAAGTGTGTGTGCAATCTGTAAGAGATGCACATGTATAAGCAATGAAGAACACAATGTAAGATGAAGCAAAACATGCATGAAGTGTGTGTGTGCATCTAAACTCTTCAAGAGACAAAGTCAAGTAAGTATACCTTTTGCTCTTGAAGTCATGAGGATGCTTGGAAGCTTGCCAATGGAACTTAATCTACCCATTACAAAATCATCCTCAATGTGATACGTCATGAAATAAGCCAATCACAAAATAGAGGTTCTTACAAGGGTTTTTCGAGATGAGCCACTGGATCATCTTAGACCAAATTCCAGTGGTTGCTGATGCCAACCTTGATAATGTGTCAGCTTTTTCATTCTTTTCTCTCAGGATCTGAGTGATTCTATTATCCTTGAATCTCCGAGGAATACCTTAGCTATCTCTAAACATGCCACCATATTAGAGTCTTTTGCCTGGTACTCATCCAAGACTTGGTTGACCACGACCTTGGAATCACTAAATATTTCTACTTCGTCTGCCCCTAATGTTGTGCAAAATCTGAGTCCTACCAATAGGGCCTCATATTCAGCCATGTTGTTAAGAGCCTTGAAGTCAAATCGTAAGGCACACTCTACCTGATCACCTTCGGGGGTTGACACCACTATGCCTGCCCCGCTGCCATGTGCATTTGACGACACGTCGACATGTAGTTTCCAGTTGAAAATCTTCCTTTCACTTTCTTCCAGCATCCTGATCACCTCTTTGTCAGGTTCACTGAACTCGATGATCAGATCCGCCACTGCCTGACCCTTTATTACTGTCCTTGGTAAGTAAGTAATGTCGAACTCGCTCAATTCAATCACCCATTTTGTTAATCTTCTTAACACTTCTAGCTTGGATAGAATTTGATTTAACGGACAATCTGTGTATACCTCAATTTTATGGGCTTGGAAGTAGGGTCTTAGCTTTCTGGCAGCTGCCACTAATGCTAATGACATCTGTTTGGCCGCCGAGTATTTTGTTTATGCACTCCTTCTTCCATTCTTACTAATACCGAGCCAGTAGCTACAGCTGTGACTGACAGGTATAGGTACAATGTTTCTCCCATTCGGGGCTTTGATAAGATATGAGCCTTACCTAAGTATTCTTTAATCTTCTTGAATGCTTGTTCACACTTTCATTCCATTCTACCCCCTTGCCTTTCCTTAATGCTCTGAAGAAAGGTAGGCATCTGTCGGCCGACTTGCTGATGAATCAGTTTAATGAAGCTAGGCAGCCTGTCAACATTTGAATGTCTTTCAAGGTAACCGGTGATCTCATCTTTTCCAGAGCTCTTATTTTTTCGGGATTTGCCTCGATTCCTCTTTGGTACACTTGGAACCCGAGGAACTTTCATGATGGTACCCCAAAGACACACTTATTCTGGTTCAGCTTCATTCCATATCTTTTTAGCACTTTGAATGTTTCCTCAAGGTCTCTCGCATGCCTAGCTGCAGTGATGCTTTTTGTTAACATGTCGTCTATATAGACTTCCATGTTTCTGCCGATCTGTCGGGCGAACATCTTGTTTACCAGTCTTTGATAGGTTGTCCCGGCATTTTTGAGACCAAAAGGCATCACTTTATAGAATTAGAGCCCTTGATCAGTTACAAAAGTAGTTTTTTCCTCATCTGGGCTGAACATCCTGATCTGGTTGTAGCTTGAATATGCATCCATGAAGCTCAGCAGTTCGTGCCCCGCAGTCGCATCGACCAACTGATCTATTCGGGGTAGAAGAAAGCTATCATTTGGGCATGCTTTATTCAGATCTGTGAAGTCTACGCACATTCTCCGTTATCTGTTTTTCCTTTTCATAAGTACTACATTTGCCACCCAGTCAGGGTATTGGACTTCCCTGACTGATTTTACTGCCAGCAACTTACTGACTTCTTCCTTAATTGCTCGACTCTATTCCGGATTGAATCGATGCCTCTTCTGAATCTATAGTCAGAGCGTGGGAAATTATTTTGGCTTCGATTCCTGGCATATCTTCATGCCTCCAAGCGAACACATCTTTATATTCCTTCAGTAAGCTAATTAATTGATGTTGTACTTGTTCAGTCAGCTATTCTCCCAATTTTACTGTCTGTTCGGGTTTTCCATCGTCTACTACTACTTCGATGGTTGGTTCCCCTTCTCGGCTATTTCCATCTTCTGGAGATGACTCTGTCCGGTCCAAATCGAACCGAGTTGGTGTTTCCGCTTCTCCTTCATGGGATCTATCTGCATAACATCCGGCTCTGCCTTGTCTCTATAAACCACTAAATTGGCCTTTCTTGCCTATTCTTGGGAGCCTTACAGTATTCCAACTTCATCCTCGGTCTGGAATTTGACGGTCAAGGCGTAAGTTATCGTAACTGCCTTTGTTTTGTTCAAAAATGGTCCGCCTAGCAAAGCATTGTAGGGTCAATTCTCGTTGTCTACTACTACGAAACTGAGCAATACTATTTTCTGACATGGAAAAATTCCTACCTCGACCAGGAGTTTGACCATTCCCAAAGATCTTACTTCGGCTCCTCCAAATCCTCTAAACGGGACTACCAGTGGCTGTAACTCCTTCCTATGAAGTCCTAATTGATCGGACACCCCTGCACTTAGGATATCTACCAATATTCCATTATCGATCAGTATTCTTCTTATCTCACGGTGTCCGATACGAACTATCACAACGATTGTATCATTTGGCTTGACTTCCAATCCGCAAGCGAGAGAAAGTGATCGAATCCCACCCTTGTTTGAGTTTTTTCTGACCGGGACCTACCAAATTTACTTCCATGTTTCTCTGGCCATCTATCACTTCACGAAATTCTGACATTCTTTCTCTGCTACTTCTTCCCGTACATGGACCACCAAAAATGGTGTTGATAGCTCCAGCATCTGAACTTCCCCTTAGACTACCATTTATGTCATGATCGGGTTTTATGAGATTGTTTTGCCGATCATCATCTCTTTTGAGAACTACATCTTTTAGGTGCCCTTCTCTGACTAATTTTTCAATGTAGTCTCTCAACTGGTAGCATTTAGAGGTTTCTTAACCATTTTCCCGATGGAAATGGCAGTACTTCGAGGTGTCTCTTCTAGCAAAACTGAATTGCTTTGGAGGCTTCTTATATAAATTCTTATCCTCGATTACGTTCAGGACTTCCTCTTGTTTCTGAGCTTGGGGGTGTAATTTATGTACTGCCTCTTGGTCTTATTGTTCTTTTGATCCTCTTTCTTGCGGCCTTCTTTGCCTTTCCCAGGATTGTTCTTTTGGTCTCTTTTGAGGTTCCCCTTTAAACCATTATCTTTAGGCTTTTGACTCTCACTTGGTCGGCCGCCATGTATGTACTCTCCTCCATGGGCTATTTGCTCCTCTTCAGCCATCGCATATCTTCCCACCTCGTCCACCACATTAGCATAGGTGATTGGTCCCCTTTGTCTTAAGATGAGCGATAATTGACTGTACTGCAAGCTGTTAACGAATGCAGCCACAACTGCATCATCATTAGGATCCTGTACCTCTGAGACTTCTTATGAAAAACGGGTGAGATAGTCTTTTAATTTCTCATCCTTTCTTTGTTTTAGGGTTGACAGGACATATATTAACTTCCTCTGCTGGAATTTTCCCATGAACTACCTAGTAAAGGCATGTATCAACTCCTCAAAATTCCCAATTGACCCACTTACAAGGCCACCGAACCATCTGGACCCCTGATCCCATGGTGTTTGGGAGACATCCTGCATAAGAGCCCGTCATCAGCATAAGAGCGAGTCATTATAATCATATTGAGCCATCGCACTCTGATATCTCCTGACTTGCTTCTTTGGGTCGGTGTTGGCCTTGAATTGTTCCACATGCGGCATCCTAAACTTTTCTGAGAAACGGGCCTGTCTTATGGATGTGGTAAATGGACTCCCGGAATTGCCCATCAGCAAATTTCCTCATCCTTGCCTTCGTTCCAGACCTTCTATCTTTCTTAGTAGAACTTTAGGCTCTCCTTCTGGCTCACCACGCTCATCAAACTTCTGACGGATGATGATACCATAAGGGTCTTTAGATACTCACCCTGTAATTTAAGTATCTCGAACATTGTATCTGGGAGTGGGGGTTTTCTCTCGACGCCTCCTTGGGGGCTCATCCTTGTAAGTTCAAGGTGATCGAGACCTCCTCTAGTGTCCGTCATATATATCACCTCGGTTATAACTCACAGTCCCAGTTCCTGACTTCTGGTGGCGTCATCATGCGGACTGCGCTCCCTCCTTCTCTGGCTGGTCTCGTCCCCATTCCCCCTGTGATCCTGATAACCACGCCAGCCATCATTCTTTTGGGATCGATCCCTCTTTTCATAGGGATTCACCTTATTCTTACCAGTTTTCTTTGGGGCGTCTGGAGTTGGATTTACTATCTCAGACTGTACTTTGGGATCCCGTGCCACTACGGGTGTGTGTAACTGGAATGGTGAGGTTAAATTTACGGTGGCAGTTATGTTGATTCCCTATCTAGCGGCATCCTCGATGACTCTCCGCAGGGACTCTTGAACTTGTTGGAATGCATCCGAAGAGATTCCTCGGAGAGTGTTTATGGAGGTTATCGCTGCTTGACCAATCGAAGTTGGAGTCACTGAAGGTAAGTTTCCTCAGGCGATATTTGCGTTCTCTGGATTAGAACTGTTGATATCATGCTGGGTACTGGTATCATGTGGGGATCGACTTCCCATCCCTATTGGCTGCCATATCGTTGTTTAACAAGTTCTTCGAGGTTAACTTAGCAAAAACTGCACACCTTCTAGAACCAATTGTTGACGGCGATTTTTGGATTGTACGAATTCGATCACACGTCACACAAAATTTGTATTGTTTGCAATCGTACAATCTAATCAAGAAGAAATCAAAGATATCATACAAGCAAGATTTTACATAGAAAACCCGAAAGGGAAAAAACCACGGTTGCCGGTAACGGCGAGAAAGAAAAATCACTATATAATTATGATTACACACACAATCTTACTTGCTCTCTTTAATCCTTAATGATTCGCTAACCTCTGTTGGATATTTTTTAGGTCTATTTATACATGCATAGAACCCTAGTTCTTGGAGTACAAGTAAGAGAAAGGTAGTAGTGATTTAATAAAACTCTGACTTGTTGGAGTCGTTTTAATCGCATTAGGACTTTGCCTATTTAGTGTTCTGATAACTCTTATGGAAATCCGTTTCCTTATCAGAGTATACTTCTTGCAACCTTATTTGAGGAGGATTCTTCTTTACGTGTTTGAGTCGTAATAATGTTATCAACAAGCTATGCATCTGAACGTATCTAGACAATGTCCACGTGTCGCTTATCCGATCATCCTCCAAACCTGACCAGAGCTCTTTTACCCCCGACCAAGGATCTTTCCCTGATCAGGTAACTAAACTGGATCAGTTAATTTCCCCCCGATCATTACCATGATAACCCAATCAATCTAATTACCTTGATCGGGTATCCAAAACCCGACCATCTAAATAACTCTGATCAGAGTTATAGGGTTATTTTCTGATCACTTTAGGTTGATTCGATTTTGGTTGACACGCCAATAGTTGTTTATGCTGACGTGTTGTTTCTTCAAATTATACCAATAACAGACCCCGAATGGGTTCTCGGGGGGCCCAGTGATGGGGCCTGACAGCATATGTCGTAAAGGCAGTGCACTTTCACCGAAACTAACTTGGTGCATTAGAAGCACTGTTAGAGCGCCTTCAGGTGGTTAGATACCTGATGGGATGAGCAGAAAGTTGGATGAGGTAGTCAAATTATCATGCTTGAACGTCAGTTAACCAGACACTAAGCTAAAATAAGCAAAGTTAATGAGAGGGAGAAAATCCTCATTGCAACGAATCTTGATTAACAGACTATTGGGAGACGTCCCAATGACTTAGTTGCCAGATAAAAGACAAGAGTCTATAAACTAGATGCCTTTCAAATGGTCTATTCGATGAACACTACTTGAGCGAGCATACAATGCAACTATAAGCCAAATCAGTCCCGACAAGTTGATTAGATAACCGATCAGTATAACTAAAAGCTAGTCATTAGCTAGACTGACCCGACCAAGTTCAGCCTATCAAAAAGATGATCGACTGGGTCGAAAACGAGCAGTCAAAAAGATGACTGAACGAATCAAAGATGGTTGAGAATAATTTAGCCAAGATAGTTCAGCCAACTAAGACAGCTGATCAGGCTAGCAACCAATCAAATTCGGTTAGTCAAAGACTTAGTCAATCAGATTAGTCACAATCAGTTAATAAGATAACTGATTAAATCAGAAGTGACAATTCGCAAAGAAGGTTGATTAAAAGAGAGAATACCACACGAATAAATAAATGAATATCTGTATCATTAAAAGAATTAATTAATCATACAGTGTTACAGGAAACAATTACAAGATGTGTGGTATAATAAAAATGTACAGTGGAGGAGGAGGAGGAATTAGGCTGTAGGAGTTCCTGAAGGGCCACCAGGTCCGGAAGTGCTAGGGGGTTTATCTTCCTCTTCATAGCCCTTGGTCAGATCTCTAAAATCTGGCCAGCAGATGTCATCTTCACGGTCTTCAGCCATGAAAGGAGAGTAGTCGGTCTCAGGCAAAGTTCCAATATCAATGCCTTTGGATATTGAACCACCTTCTTCGCTTGTATGAAAGGTTACCAGGGAAGAATTTGAGGGGAGCTCTAAATGCATTTTATGAGGCTCCTTCCCAATAGACTTGCAGTAAGCCTTTCATCTTATCCTTTGGTTCTTTATTGCATTAAGAGACTCAGCCCTTATGATTTTCAATCGTTCGGTCCCATTTACGGCTAGCCTCTCCAGTAGACCTCTCATCACCCCAAAGAACATTCTAGCAATAACAAGCTCTCGTTCTAGTTCCCTCAGCATACTGCCTCAAATGCAGGAGACCTTTTGTAACGATCACCGCTCTGAACTTCGAGGGCTAATATGGCTTCTTGAGAGAGCACCTCCATGCTGACCTTCTGCTACCTCAGATCTTCAACTAGTCTTTCATAGCGAAGCCTGGCATCCTCAAATCTCTGCTGGGCATCAAGCTAAGATTGTTGGAAGGCAGCCAGAGTTTCTGTTAACTGAAATTTTACCCAGGGTGAGAAATCCCAAATAACACCCTCAAAACCACTACCACGGAGGTGGTGGTCTAGGTAGAATATATTCTAGTCAGTGCTAGTTAAAATGACAAAAAATACAATTATCAGTACCATCAAAAGAGGATGAACAAAAGAGAACGAAAATATTTTCTTTATTCTTATCATTGGTGTATCGTTTACAAATATCTCTCAATCGCTCTCATTCTCTCTAGGGTGTAATAGGGTTGTTGTCTTATTCCTGTCGAAAAGTAGTCTCCTCTTCTCTTTTCCTTTCTTTCTATTTATACATAGTTTTGTAGGTTAGATCAATTGATTATCCCCTTGATTTTCTTAGTCTCTGCCCTCCTTATCGGGCAGGATTTCTCATTTAAATGTCATTGACTTTGAGTTAATAGCCGAATTGAGAATATCTTGGTGGAGATCAGTTTGTTTCCTCTTTGGACTCTATTATTTGTTCTGCACGTACGTAATGTTTCCAGATATGATCCAGTGTATCTTTGTATCTTCACAGCATGATCTTTCATAGAGGTCATTGAATATGGCATGTATGGTGAGGTAGATCAGATAGCGAGGTAGATCAGTGTCTTGGTTCCAGTATTTAGGTGCTTAACCTAGCTAGGAGCTCGGTCTAACCTCTCTTGATTTCTTGGAGCTTGATGTGGCCCTCTGCGGAGACTCCTCTATGACAACGGGGTTTAGGCGAGCTTCTGAGGAGGTTACGAGGTAATCTCGATCCTAGGGGAGCTCCCTGATTTCAGGTTCGGCGACGCGAGCTCGATTTGATCGTGTCGGGCTCTACTCTGGGTGTTTATAGAGCTCGCCTTTATTTCTGTAGGCTGGTATTATAGGTCGACTTTGGGAAGCATGATCTCCTGGTGGATGACCTCAGGCCTGGAGTCAGACTAGGAGGGTGAAAAAATTTCCCTTTGGTCCCTAGCCAAATTTAGCTATTAACAGAAGTCCCCTCTGACTTGAACGCTGGTGATTGAGTTTGGGGTTGGAGTCTGATTTCCTGTTTTATTTGGGGAATTTTTCCTTCTTTACCGTTACAAGAATCTTGGGGGAAATCTTCCCATTAATTGCACGAGTGACATGGCGAGAGCTGACCGGTTTATTCCCAAGTTAATTCGGATGCGTTACGGTAGTTCCCGCGATTCGAGGTGATCTTAACCGAAAATTTTGACGGCCCATGCTGCTGCTCTATTGCCTATTTATACTTGGTTATTTCAACGCCTTACTAATACCTTTCAAATTTCAAAATTTCCCAAGAAAAGCTTTCTCTCAAGCACATCTCTTTTCTCGTTCTTCATCCTCACCTACTTCATTCCATCATGTCGAAAGCCAGTCACGACACTGTTGACTCCATTGTAGACGGTGAGGAGGTCATCAGCCTTGCCCACGGAAAATGTGCACGAAGGAGCCTAGATAGCGATGACTCTTTGCCAAATCCGTGACATTAGCGGTCGAATAGGAACGTGTCCATTGGGACCGGGTTTTCTAATCATCCCGACCATCCTCTGGATTTAGTTGATGAAGATTCTGATAGAGAGGTTGGTGGAGACACCGCTGGGGAGTGTCAAGTCCCGGCTACTGGTCCCCCTTTGGAGAGGCTTGCCTCTTATGACTTTAGGGTTGTCTCTGATTCTATTGTTGATCCGAGCTCAATTGACCGTTTGAGGTCTAAGTACAGCATTCCTGACAGTGTTTCTATCTCGGTTCCTCCCAAAGGCTATGATTTTTTCAATCCCTCCAATGGTGAGCTTCCGATTCATGTGGTGGCTCTCGAGAACGGAGTCAAGCGTCCTCTTCATCCTACCCTTCGACGAGCTCTCAACGCCATCCAGCTCACCTCTCTCTAGTTGACACCTGGCTTCTGGAGGCATTTGATTGGCTTCCTCGTGCTGCGGAGGGAACAATGCCAGCTGAGCAATGTGACGAGGGAGCTCAGAGCTGGCCTACCTTTTTCAAATCGGGAGCCTCTCCGGGGCTCTCCAAGGTCAGCTCTATGCGAAAGCCAAGAACAAGCTCAACTTTATCATTCCCGGGGCTTCGAAGAAAGATCCCTCCTGGAAAGAAGAGTGGATCTTGGCAGGGGGCGACTGGGGGAGCTCGATTTTTATTGGGGGCCATGAGTTCGAGGTCCCCACAGTTTTCAGTGAGAAACCGTCATGGGACCGAGATTCCCTGCCATATGAGTCTGAAGCTCTTTTGAAGGCTATTCTGGCCAGGAACTACTTGAACCTGAAGTACCTAACCGCAAAAGCCTTCGATCCCCATAGGGTGAATCAATATCTGCGGATCTCCGATGCTATTCCTCGTAAGTAACACTGAATCATCTTGCTTTGTCTTGTTTACCAGCTCAATTCTGACGTTCCCCTTTTGTTTCGTTTACTTATAGTTTTTGTTGTTAAGCTAGCTTCTCACGAAGCTCAGCAGCTTCGGCAAGCTCGCACTCCTCCCCCATCCATCAGACTGACGCGGGGGGCTTCTCCTGCCACCTCGGAGAAGGAATGTCTGATTGTTTCAGCCGGGATTACGCCTGCTCCTACTCCATCGCCCTCCCAGGTAAAATCCAAGATGGCTACCTTTGCATCATGGGCATCCAAAGCGACAAACAGAGGGGCTTCCATTTCTCAGGCAGCTGGTGTTACTACTCATGCTTCTTCCGCTCCCTCTACTGCTACTGTTGCCCCATCTGCTCATCTCGCTGATGCCGCTGCGATCCCAACCCCCCGAGCTTCGTAGGACTTTGAAGCAGGTGTCGCAAGGATTCCCCCTAGTCACTCTCGCTCTCAGTCGAGCTCGACGGGGCAGGACGACATCTTGGAACAATTCATCGCATCCTGCCTGGGTGGCGGGCTCTCTGGGATGTCCTCGATGCCCGTTAATGTCTTGCTCACCAAGGGGTCTACTGTCTTGGCCGAGGTAATTGTTCTTTCTCTGTACTACTTCTGAGACTGCCAACTTAATCGGTTTCTAACCTTAGCTTTGTATCTCATAGGCCTTCAAGTTTAACGTGGCTATGTGCCACCAGGTAACCCTCCTTCATGATTGGGCTACCAAAGTTGAAGCGGAAGCCGAGAGAGCCGTGGGTTTATTCAAGCGGGCTCAAACATTAGTGGAAGAGATGACCTCCAGCCAAAGAAAGATAGAGACCGAGCTGGCAGAGCTTCGCTGTGATTATGAGAGGACGAATCTGTCCTTTGATCAAGAAATTCTCCAGTCTACCCGGAGGGCCAAGCAGAGGGACTCTTGGAAAACTGAAGCTAAGAGGTTGGACCTCGAGAATCAGGATTTGATTGCTCATGTGGCCAAGTTGCAGGCTGATGCGGAGACCTCCTTTAGTGATGTATATTTCTATGCTTCCTTTCAGGTTGCAGAAGGCTCACCCTCTTCTCTTTGATCTATCTTCCATCGCCGGTTGGGATGAATAGAAGATAATAACCAAAGCTACTGAACTATCTCGCCCTGAAGATGGCAAAGCGGTTCCTCCTAGCCAGGCAGGTATTGTAAAGCAGCCCATCCAGGCAGACCCTCCTCTTCCTTCTCCAGTCTTTATTACTTCAGGTACTGGGGAGTCTTCAAGTAAGGTTCTGACCGCGCAGTCCTAAAAGAGATCACCTAAAAGCCGAGGAAGGAACAAGGAGCCTACCTGAGGGATCCTCTAGAATGGAATTGGAGGTTGACAGGAGCCAGACGGGGTCCATGGCTGCTCTTCTTGATGCGGCTATCCCTCTTGAGGTAATGGCAGTGATAAACGAAGTCTTGGAGGAGGATTCAGCTGATCAGCGGGAGGAACCTCTAGAGGGAGTGACAACTGGCGGTTCATGATTTGCTTTGATTGCCCGGAAAGGGGGGTGGGCACCCCGCTTTACTTATGATTAGTTTCATCGATCTTTTTTTCTTTTTCAGGTAGCCCGGAACTGGGGTTTGGGCTCTATGTTTGACGACATGTAGCCTTTACCAAAGTATAAGCTCCCTTATGGTTAATTAAAGTTTAGTTATGATTTCCTTCGCATTTGTTTTGACTATTCCCGATAACGAGCTTCCATCTTGATGTAGAACTCCTTGTTTTATTTCTGATCCTGACCACGAGTCAAACCTGCATCTTTGATGTTGATTCGTTCATAATTCAATCTAGCTTTATAGAGAACTCTTATCGAGATGATATTAATCCTGCAAACGAAAAAAGTATTTATATTTAAATTCGTTTCAGGAGAGGTAGCCCGATCAAGGCATCAGGGGGCTGTCTAGCTATTTCCTGATCTCAAAGTCTTGATGGCAACTATGCTCTTACAGTCAGACCCTTCTTAGGGGTGGTAGCCCGACCAAGGCATTAGGAGGAATGTCTAGCTATTTCCTGGTCTCGAGGTCTGGATGGCAACTATGCTCTTACACTTAGACCCTTCTTGGGGGTGATAGCCCGACCAAGGCATCAGGAGGGCTGTTTAGCTATTTCCCGGTCTCAAGGTTTGGATGGCAACTATGCTCTTACACTCAGACCCTTCTTGGGGGTGGTAGCCTGACCAAGGCATCAGGGTAACGAGGGGGCTTACTCGGCTAGTCCCTAGTCTCGAGGTCCTGCTGGCAACTATGCTCTTATGCATGGACCCTTCTTGGCGGGGGGTGGTGCCCGGCCAAGGCATCCGAGGCAACTAGGGGATTTCCCCGGCTCACCTTTGGTCTTAAGGTAATGATGTCGAATTTTCCAGTCGAATATGTAGATACAAAGGTTGAACATAATCGGAGATAAAGAAAAAATGCAGACTTTATTGATGATCGAGGTGTAGTACATCGTTATTACAGATTTTATTGAAACCTAAATGGGGGTAATCTGCTTGACAGCTCTCTGCTCAGGGATAGAATTTCCTCAAATGATCTGCGTTCCAGGTGTGGTTGATGGGTCGTCCATCCATGTCTTCGAGCTTGTAGGCTCCATTACGAGCAACTACCTTTATCAAGTATTGCCCTTCCTAATTAGGGCCTATGACCCATCCGACATTTTCCGAGTATTCGAGGTCACTTTCTTTAGCACCAGATCCCTTTCTTTGAAATTTCAGGCTCTAACCTTTCAGTTGAAATACCTAGCGATCTTGCTCTGGTAGATCGCTATTTTCTCAGCTACCCGGTCTTGTTTCTCTTCTAAGAGGTCTAGGTTAGCTTGGAGCTTAATCGTTGCTTTCGGGTTCAAAATACTGCATTCTGAATGAGGTCAATTTATGCTCGATGGGGAGGACTGCTTCAACTCCAAAAGCCAGGGAGTAAGGTGTCTCCCCGGTAGCTGTCCTCTTTGTTGTTCGATATGCCCAAAGGACCTCAGGCAGTTCTTTGGCCCATTTACCTTTTTTCTGCTGTAGTTTCTTCTTCAGAAGTTTCTTAATAGTCTTGTTGGTGGATTCCACCAGCCTGTTGGTCTGAGGATGCGCTACTGAAGCGAGCCTGAGGTCGATTCCCAATCCTTTGCAGAAGTCTTTTAATCGGGTGTTGTCAAACTGCTTGCCCAGGTCGGCCACAATGATGAGAGGGGTCCCGAATCTACAGATCACGTTAGTTTTGATGAACTTGGTCGTATTCTTTTCTGATATTCGAGAAAGAGGCCCGACCTTGACCCAGCTTGTGAAATAATCAATAGCCACGATAGCAAATTTAACTTGTCCAGGAGCGGTGGGAAGTGGTCAAATTAGGTCGATCCCCCACATGGCAAAGGGGTAGGGTGAACTGAGAGAGGACAATCGCTCTGGTGGCAAGTGGTTCAAGTTCGAAGTCCTTTGACATGGCTCGTAAGATCGTACAAAGCTTTTTACATCTTGGTGGATGGTCGGCCAGTAGTACCCCATACGGAGCACTTGATACGCTAAATCTTCTCCACCGATATGGTTCACGCAATCCCCAGAATGAACCTCTCTTAGCGCCCATTTAGCGTTATCAAGATGTAAACACCGAAGTAGGGGGAGAGATCTACCCCCCCCCTATAGAGGTACCCATCTACAAGGCAATATCGGAAAGAGAGCCTTTTAATTCTTCGAGCTTGATTGGGCTCCTCGGAAAGCTTTCCGTCTTAGAGGTAGGCAACGATCAGGCCCATCCAGCAAGGCTGACGATCCAGGGAACATATTTCCTTACTTGGTGCTATGCTTGGTTAGGAGATCACTTGGAGGGGAACTCCTCGCGGTAAGGATTGACCTCCATTTGCGACTATCCTGGCTAGAACATCAGTGGGGTGGTTTTGGTGTAGAGGCACTTGATTGATCTTGAATCCCCAGAATTTATTTTCAAGTGCCTGAGCTAGCTTTAGGTAAGTGGCCATGTTATCTCCCTTTGTCCGGTATACCCCAGACACCTGGTTGACTACAAGTAATGAATCGCTTTTGATATGCAGGTAGTCGGCCTCCAGTTCGATGACTGCTTTCATTCCAGCTATGAGGGCTTCATATTCCGCTTAATTATTGGTGGCTTTGAATTCGAATCTGAAGCAGTGACAGAATTCAGTTCCCTCTTGGTCTATTAAGACCATACCAGCTCATCCCCAGCTTGCCCAGATGCTCCATCTGTATAGAGGGTCTAAGGCTTGCAATCTTCTGGCTAGTTATCGATCTCAAAAATTTTCTCAGGGACCATATTCGATGATGCGGGGTTTACTTGGCCGAGGAGTGCTGAAAATTCGGTAACGAAGTCTGTCGAAGTCTGCCAAAGCCTGCGTTTTAATCGTGGTCCTAGGCTTATACTTTAAGTTGAACTGAGTGAGGTCTAGGGCCCATAAGACTAGCCTCCCAGATACGTCCGGTCTTTGTAGGCATTGGCGGAGAGGTTGGTCCATCACCACTGCTATTGAATGAGCATAAAAATAGGGACGGAGCTTCCTCGCCGAGGTCACCAGTGTAGGGAAAAATTGCTTAAAACCGCAACGGAAGGCGAAAAAATAATTTTCGTATAGTTTAAAATTTTTCTAAAGATTTGAACCTTAACCCTTTAATTAATTAAACTCAAATATACGGTTAGAGTTAAATACCTCTTGTCGCGTGATCCGATTGACTTACGTCGATAGTAATCCGTAAGATCTTCAATCTTAGCACGTACGTGAATTACCTAGGAGCGTGGTCTCTCTTTTTCTTTGAATTGCTTACCTTAAAATGGATGTATGGAATTTCTGATCTTGATCTTCAATAGTAAAACACCAAGAGCCTAAAAAAATAGTTCCGATCACTTTTAAATTCACAATCAATATGATTGAAACTCGAGTAACCCTAAATCGAAAGTGTGCACAAAACCTTTTGATGTTAAAGGCTTGTAAGTGCACTATCGAATGAGAACTTATTTTCTTTTTCTCTCTTGGCCGAAAATCTATGTGTATAGAGTAGGATTTTTTTTTTTCAAAACAAACAAAAATCTCTCTCTATTTTGCTTCTTGGTGGCCGAAAATTCATAACCTTATATTTATAGGTTGGCCGAATTTTCTCCTTCACCAAGTAGGGTTGGCCGAATGCATTGAATAGGAAATCTAGGGTTGGTTAATTTCCTTACTTGAAAAGGAATTGTCCTTTTCCCTAATTCCTATCAATTCAAGAATCCTAACCCTTGTAGGACTAGTGGTGGCCGAATTCTTTGTATAATAAGGAGTGTACGTGGACTTATTCCTTACCACATTAGGACTCCTATCACTTAAAAGAATTTCAACCCTAATCCAACACATAGTATTTAATTTACTGATCAGGAGAAGATTTTGATTTAAACTATTAATTAATTAATTCCCATTTAATCAAAACAATAAAATAAAATAATATCTTGGGCTATTTTATTTAGCCTTGCCGCCCACACCATATATATATGGGCCCAATTTATTTTTCTTATTTTATTTAATCCATTAGACTTTAAATAAAAGCCCACATGTAAACCAGACTTATTCCTACTAAAACAAACAAGCCTACATGTCTCCTTTTAATATATTAATATAATAGTGCAGCCCATTAAGTAAATAATAGACATATTATATTCTTAATATATTAAATGCAATTCTAGATGGACCCATAAATTGGTCCGGTAGAATATATCAAGTGATCCATGCAAGTACGTGTGGATTATGGATCTTGGCGGGCTATCTAAATTTAAGCTTCAATAGACATAACCTAATCACAATCAACAAATAATTCACTTAGGTCCGATCTATTAATTTTAACTCATTCCACTAAAGAGCTAAAATTGAACTCTTAAATAAAGATAGAATAAGGAGATGTTTCTCATTCATACCCTAGACAATCTTATAGGAGATGGTGTATCCTTGTGAATAATATCAGTAATCCCCAAGAGCTCATAGACCGCCTATAGCTCTCCAAGTTACCATATTTCCTCATATGACCACATTTTGAACTTGGATATTTTGACTTGTCCAGAAGCCATGTCTTCAATAATCATTATTGAAAACTCAACGTTGAGATTTAATATCCAATACCTCAAAACATCCATATGATGATATTATACTCTCATTTAATAAAGGAGCCACGACGTCCATATCTATAAATGAAGTCCTCTATCGATTAACAAATGAATACCACCAAACTATCGAGGATAGACTATGCTATATAATCGTACTCATTGATAGCTCAAATGATAACACTTGCAACCATAAGTCCATAATTTATCTTAGGATTTAGATAGACTCTCCGATTGTCCTGATAATGAAAAGACTTATATCTAGTGACGGTTCTAGATAAAGTATTTCATTGTGATCCAGTTCAATGCACCCAGTGCACTAGATTCTTTTTCTCGAAAACTTTTCGATGATTTTAGACTCATCATAACTCATTTGATCCCACTCAAATGCTAGTAAAAGAATTCTACAACTTTATCAAGATAGAGGTGCCCAACCTTTAACTTAAGTTGTGAACGTTATTCAAGACTAACTAAAGAATTGTGTCTACCTCATACATATCCGGATGTACAAACAATTCTTCATATCTCATAGTCTTTTGACCTTATGATTATTTACCTTGACAATTATAATTATAAATGCTATAAGATTTTGCAGAATCAGAAATCACTTTATTTATATGAAAAGATTGTCAATTACAATATTACACTCTTGCTATTGAGCATAATCCTAACAATCTCCCACTTGCGCTATAGCAAATGTGTCATATCTCTCATTCCCATGTTCTCTAGGTGCCCATCAAAACTCTTCTGAGGTAGAGCCTTTGTGAAGGGATCTGCTAGATTTTCTGCCGACGCGATTTTGGTAATCGTCACGTCTCCCCTATGAACAATCTCCCTTAAAAGATGATACTTTCTTTCAATGTGTTTTCCTCTCTTATGACTTCTTGGTTCTTTCGAATTAGCCACTGCTCCACTGTTGTCACAGTAGATAGTGATCTGCTTATTCACGCTAGGAACTACTTCTAAGTCAATCACAAATTGGCGAAGCCAAACAGCCTCCTTGGCAGCTTCGCATGCAGCTACATACTCTGCTTCCATGGTGGAGTCAGCAATACAAGATTGCTTGATACTTCTCCAAATGACTTCTCCTCCTCCAAGAGTAAACACAGATCCTGATGTGGATTTTCTAGAGTCAGAATCCGATTGGAAATCAGAATCTTTAAATCCCCTCCAGAGTATACAAGCATATTATCTTTCGTTCTCTTAAGATACTTGAAAATATGCTTGACTGCCGTCCAGTGATCAGGACCAGGTTTCGATTGAAACCTGCTAACTATGCCAACAACAAAACAAATATCTGGTCTAGTACAGAGCATTGCATACATGAGACTTCCAACTGCCGAGGCATATGGAATTCTACTCATGAATTGCTCTTCATGCTCATTCTTAGGAACTTGTTCCTTAGAAAGTTTGATTCCATGCCTAAAAGGTAACATACCTTTCTTGGAATCTTGCATGGAAAACCTAGACAAGATTTTGTCTATGTATGAAGCTTGGGATAGTGCAATCGTTTTATTCTTTCTATCCCTTATTACTTGGATATCTAGAATAAAACTTGCTTCTCCTAAGTCCTTCATATCAAATTGTTTTGCTAACCATTCTTTTACTGATATCAATACTCCCACATCGTTTCCAATGAGTAATATATCATCTACGTAAAGAATAAGGAAAACCAACTTGTCACCTTTGATCCTTTTGTATACACAAGGTTCTTCAAGGTTCTGTAAAAATCCAAAACCTTTTACAGCTTGGTCGAACCTTATGTTCCAGGATCTGGATGCTTGCTTTAATCCATAAATTGATTTCTGCAACTTGCATACCTTTTCCATTTGGCCCTTTTCAATGAATCCTTCTGGTTGCATCATATAGATGCTTTCGTCAAGACTTCCATTAAGGAAAGTTGTCTTGACGTCCATTTGCCAAATCTCTAAATCTAAAGATGCTGTAATGGATAAGAGTATACTAATGGATTTAAGCATGGCCACAGGAGAGAAGGTTTCCTCGTAATCGATACCTTCTTTCTGTGTGTAACCTTTAGCTACCAATCTAGCTTTAAAAGTTTCCACCTTTCCATCCATACCTCTTTTCCTCTTGTATACCCACTTGCAGCCAATGAGTTTTATCCCTTTAGGCAAGTCTACAAGGGACCAGACTTTGTTATCGAACATGGATTCAATCTCAGATTGCATTGCCTTTTGCCAATGGTGACAATCAACATCCTCCATCGCTTCCTTGTACGTGTAGGGATCATCGTCGTTAGGGAGATTCTCAACATATTCTCCTAGATCGATGTATCTTTCAGGTTGGGTTCTAACCCTCCCACTACGATGAGGAATGGTAGGTTATTGATTTTGTGTTGGAGTGGAAATTACAATTGGGTTAGGTTGTGAAACCTCTTGTGGAATTGTATCTCCTGACATATCATTCAGGACAATTCTACTTTTAGGAACAAAATCATTCATATAGTCCTTTTACAGAAATGTAGCATTTGTTGAAACAAACACTTTTAGATCTGAAGGACTATAGAAATAATATCCTTTAGTTCCTTTTGGATACCCCACAAATATGCATGTTTCCGAACGGGACTCCATCTTTTCTGTCTTTCCTTTTAACACATGTGCAGGACAACCAAATATCCTTATGTGTTGTAAACTAGGCTTTCGCCCAGTCCACAACTCATATGGTGTTCCAGGAACCGACTTTGATGGTACCACGTTTAGAATATATATTGCAGTTTGTAGAGCATATCCCCAAAAAGAAATAGGAAGTGTTGAATAACTCAACATAGACCTAACCATGTTCAAAAGAGTTCTATTTCTCCTTTTTGCTACCCCATTTTGTTGAGGTGTACCTGGTGCAGAAAACTGAGAAACTATCCCATTATCAATAAGATATTGTTGAAACTCACCAGATAGATATTCTCCACCACGATCAGATCTCAAGATTTTTATGCGTTTCTCAAGCTGATTTCTACTTCAGCTTTGAATGCTTTGAACATGTCAAAAGCATCCGACTTATGTCTCATGAGATACACATAACCAAATCTTGAGTAATCATCTGTGAAGGTGATGAAGTACTCATATCCACCTTTAGCTTGAATGCTCATAGGACCACATACATCAGTGTGTATTAGTCCTAAACATTCAGTGGCTCTTGCACCTTTGGTATTGAATGGCCTTTTGGTCATTTTACCTTCCAAACAAGATTCACAAGTTGGTAGATCATCAACCTTTAAGTCACTTAAAGGTCCGTCACATACCAATCTTTTAATCCTATTAAGGTTAATGTGACCTAGGCGTAAATGCCAAAGGTAGGTTTCATCTTTTGATAATTTTACTCTTTTATGATTAGGTTCCGTTATTTCTGTGTCTAACGAGTGAGAGATATTTCTATGCAAAAAGAATATACCGTTTTCCAATGTACCTTTGCAAACAATTTTGTCATTCTTACTAATAATAAAAGCTTTATTAAAAGTAACCAAATATCCAAATTTATTTAAACAAGAAACTGAAATTAAATTCCTCTTGAATTGAGGTACATAATAAACGTCTATTAAATCTAAATGCCTACTAGAATCTATAATAACTCTAATATCTCCCACTGCACTTGCAGACACTAACGATCCGTTGCCCAAGCACAAATTGATTTCGTTCTTATTCTACCTTCTCCTTTCTTGGAACCCCTGCAAGGAATAACAAACATGATTAGTGGCTCCAGAGTCTATCATCCAAGAATCTGTAGAATCTACCAGAAAACATGTTTCAAGATAATTAATATTACCTTCTTCCTTCTTGTTCTGGGACTTTGGGCAATTTCTTTTCCAATGTCCCTTTTTACCACAAAGGAAGCATTTCCCTTTGATCTTGGTTACTTTCTTGGTCTCCTTCGTGGTAGGCCTAAGTTGCTTTTTCTTCTGTTGTTTCTTGACCTTCTGACGGGTCTTAACAGTAGCAACTTTACCAACCATATGAATCTCTTGACCTTTGCTTTTCACAAGGATCTTTTCAACGCTTTGAACATCTTGCATCAGGCCCTGCAAGGTGTATTCCTTTTTGTTCAAGGTGTAGTCCAACTTGAACTGATCAAAGGAATATGTTAGTGAGTTGACAACCATGTCAATTTTGGTCTCACCATCTATCTCAGCGCCATTTAATTCTGCAATATTTAGATGTGCTATGACTTTCATCATGTGATCTTTCACAGCCTGTCCAGTTTTCATCCTAAGATTCATAAAAGCAGTCACTGCCTCTCTCTTAGTCGTCCTAGACCTCATAGCAAACATCTCTTCCAGAGACATCATAATATCAGCAGCAGACCCCATTCCTTCATGCTGCTGTTGCAACACGTCGGAGATAGTAGCCATAATGTAACATTTGGCCATATCATCTGAGGTCTTCCACTGCTCATACTCATCTCTTTGCAAAATACTTGATTCATTATTAGGAGCAGGTGGTTTAGGAGTAGTTAGAACAAACTTATGTTTTTCACTTTGCAGCAACAACCCAATTTTCCTTTTCCATGTGACATAATTATCTCCAGTTAAAGTGTTATCTTTTAGGATGTTCATAAGTGATGGGGTCATGATTTCTGAATAAAACAAAAAGCATATATAAGTAAATAATAATGATATAAAGCACTTTCAAATATTTATCTTGAATTAATTAAATAACTCAATCGTGAAAAATTCAACGGTGATCCAACACCCATAAATGTTACGCCTCCTTCGGGAGTTCGCACCATTTACTAGTTGGACTAGGTCCCACCTAATTGTTAACATAACAACTAGCATTTTCAATTTTAGCCTTGCAATTTTATTAACAAGGAATCTCGGGAGGATATTAATAAAATTACATTGAGTGTGTTACTAAGATATCGACCCTCAATTTTCTCTCACGAAAATCCCTCCTCTGGGAGTAGATCTCGTTTGAGTCAATTGCCTAGTCTATCCTTGTAAGGAAGTATTTTGCTAAATTCCATTTATGGACGCCCCTCGGAGGGATTAACAATAAATAATAAAGCTCAACTAACCTTGGAGGCCATAGGTGTTCTAACACACCTTCTCCCACTCAATTATTTAAGGTGTGTGATTAAATTCCAAAGAATGATTTTACCAAGTTATCTAGATGCCAATTAGATACCTAAATAATTCAATGCATGTTCATACCAAAAGAGATATATGAGTAGCACTCCTATTCTATATGACATGTTATCATACAATAACAAATATTGTAATATTTATACATAAAAATAAATAGCCACAATTTTGGTCCATCCTAGAAAAGCATGTAAATTACAATTGTACAGAATACAAAAAACTCCTTTCTTGGCGAACAAGACTTCAAGCGACCATCTCGTGCACGTAACTCACGCGCCCGAAGATCACCAAGCAGCCCATTCGCACGCCTAGCCCATGCAAGGGCATGAGCTGCCGCATGGCCAGCCTATGCATGGGTTGCGCGCGCTGCTGCACCGCAACAAGCGCAGCTGCACGCTTGGTTGCATGCGCGCTTGTTGTCTCGGTGCGCGCGGGTGCCAAGCTCGGTTCCGGATGCTCCAATTTCTTCAAATCTTCGAGTCTTCGAATCTTGAATATATTACAACTTATTTTATACAATAAAATACTGCAGAAATATATATATATATTTTTTTATTTAAACTACTGCAGTATTTTTTACAAATAAAAAACTGCATTTTTTTTAGTACAATAAAAAACTGCACTAAATTTTAATACAATAAAAAACTGCAGTATTTTACAATAAAATTAATAAGAACTTAGCAACTACCAAGAAGAAATTATGGCGATAATAGACCACCCTTCTTGTTACAATTCCGAAACAAAAAATACATTGAAATTCTACGACCAAAATCGAGCAATAACAATTCACTTTATAACAACATATATAAATCCATACATTCCACATGTGATTATATATGCGAATACCTAGAGTGTCATCTCTTTCTAAAACATGCATAATCACAATAAAAAGAAATAGATTCACGTATATATACGTTAATTAATTAAGGGTACAACCTGGGCTCTGATAACAATTGTAGGGAAAAATTTCTTAAAACCGCAGCGGAAGGCGAAAAAATAATTTTCGTATAGTTTAAATTTTTTCTAAAAGTTTGAACCTTAACCCTTTAATTAATTAAACTCAAATATACGGTTAGAGTTAAATACCTCTTGTCGCGTGATCCGATTGACTTACGTCGATGGTAATCCGCAAGATCTTCAATCCTAGCACGTACGTGAATCACCTAGGAGCGTGGTCTCCCTTTTTCTTTGAATTGTTTACCTTAAAATGGATGTATGGAATTTCTAATCTTGATCTTCAATAGTAAAACACCAAGAGCCTAAAAAATAGTTCCAGTCACTTTTGAATTCACAATCAATATGATTGAAACTCGTGTAACCCTAAATCGAAAGTGTGCACAAAACCTTTTGATGTTAAAAGCTTGTAAGTGCAATATCGAATGAGAACTTATTTTCTTTTTCTCTCTTGGCCGAAAATCTATGTGTATAGAGTAGGATTTTTTATTTTCAAAACAAACAAAAATCTCTCTCTATTTTTCTTCTTGGTGGCCGAAAATTCATAACCTTATATTTATAGGTTGGCCGAATTTTCTCCTTCACCAAGTAGGGTTGGCCGAATTCATTGAATAGGAAATCTAGGGTTGGTTAATTTCCTTACTTGAAAAGGAATTGTCCATTTCCCTAATTCCTATCAATTCAAGAATCCTAACCCTTGTAGAACTAGTGGTGGCCGAATTCTTTGTATAATAAGGAGTGTACGTGGACTTATTCCTTACCACATTAGGACTCCTATCACTTAAAAGAATTCCAACCCTAATCCAACACATAGTATTTAATTTACTGATCAGGAAAAGATTTTGATTTAAACTATTAATTAATTAAATAATTAATTAATTCCAATTTAATCAAAACAATAAAATAAAATAATATCTTGGGCTATTTTATTTAGCCTTGCCGCCCACACCATATATACATGGGCCCAATATTATTTTTCTTATTTTATTTAATCCATTAGACTTTAAATAAAAGCCCACATGTGAACCAGACTTATTCTTACTAAAAGAAACAAGCCTACATGTCTCCTTTTAATATATTAATATAATAGTGCAGCCCATTAAATAAATAATAGACATATTATATTCTTAATATATTAAATGCAATTCTAGATGGACCCATAAATTAGTCCGGTAAAATATATCAAGTGATCCATGCAAGTACGTGTGGATTGTGGATCTTGGCGAGCTATCTAAATTTAAGCTTCAATAGACATAACCTAATCACAATCAACAAATGATTCACTTAGGTCCGATCTATTAATTTTAACTCATTCCACTAAAGAGCTAAAATTGAACACTTAAATAAAGATAGAATAAGGAGATGTTTCTCATTCATACCCTAGACAATCTTATAGGAGATGGTGTATCCTCGTGAATAATATCAGTAATCGCCAAGAGCTCATAGACCGCCTATAGCTCTCCAAGTTACCATATTTCCTCATATGACCACATTTTGAACTTGGATATTTTGACTTGTCCAGAAGCCATGTCTTCAATAATCATTATTGAAAACTCAACGTTGAGATTTAATATCCAATACCTCAAAACATCCATATGATGATATTATACTCTCATTTAATAAATGGAGCCACGATGTCCATATCTATAAATGAAGTCCTCTATCGATTAACAAATGAATACCACCAAACTATCGAGGATAGACTATGCTATATAATCATACTCATTGATAGCTCAAATGATAACACTTGCAACCATAAGTCCATCATTTATCTTAGGATTTCGATAGACTCTCTGATTGTCCTGATAATGAAAAGACTTATATCTAGTGACGGTTCTAGATAAAGTATTTCATTGTGATCCAGTTCAATGCACCTAGTGCACTTGATTCTTTTACTCGAAAACCCTTCGATGATTTTAGACTCATCATATTCATTTGATCCCACTCAAATGCTAGTAAAAGAATTCTACAACTTTAACAAGATAGAGTTTCCTAACCTTTAACTTAAGTTGTGAACGTTATTCAAGACTAACTAAAGAATTGTGTCTACCTCATACATATCCGGATGTACAAACAATTCTTCATATCTCATAGTCTTTTTACCTTATGATTATTTACCTTGAAAATTATAATTATAAATGCTATAAGATTTTGCAGAATCAGAAATCACTTTATTTATTTGAAAAGATTGTCAATTACAATATTACACTCTTGCTATTGAGCATAATACTAACAAGAGCATAGGCGAGCTTTTCCACGAGAATATAATTTTTTTCTGACTTGGTTATAGCATGACTCACATAGTATATAGGCCTTTGAATCCCGTCACCACACTCCTTGGCCAAAGCTCCACTTACTGCAGTTTCTGAGACGGCCAGGTAGATTTGCAGTTCCTCTCCGGGATCCGGCTTGACTAGCAGTGGTGGGCTTGTTAGGTATTTTTTTAAGGCTTGGAAAGCTTGCTTGCTTTCCGGGCTCCATTTCATGTTTCTCTCTTGCTTGATGGCTTTGAATAATGGGAGGCACTTATCGGTGGAGCGAGAGATGAACCTGTTGAGTGCTGCTACACGCCCAGTCAAGATTTGCACCTGTTTGAGTGATGTGGGGGATTTCAAGTCCAAGATAGCTTTGATTTTTTATGGGTTGGCCTCTATGCCTCTTTCATGAACCATGAAACCTAGAAACTTCCCCGTTGTTACTCCGAAAGCGCACTTGGAGGGATTCAACCGCATTTGGTTTTCTCTTAGGATTATAAAGGTCTTGCAAAGGTCTTCCTGATGTCCTTCTGCAGTTGGTGATTTTGTGATCATGTCGTTGATGTAGACCTCCATCGTCCTTCCGATCTCAGGCTTGAACAGCTTGTTAACCAGCCGCTGGTATGTAGTCCCCGCATTCTTCAAGCCAAACAGTATAACCTTGTAGCAATACAAACCCTGCCCAGTAATGAAACTGGTCTTATCTTGGTCAGCTGGGTGCATCTTAATCTGGTTATACCCTGAGAATGCGACCATGAAACTAAGAAGTTTATTTCCGGACGTGGAGTCGACTAGCTGATCGGTCTTCGGTAAAGGAAAGCTATCTTTTGGACATGCCCGGTTGAGGTCGGTGTAATCGACACACATACGCCATTTCCCATTCGCCTTCGTAACCATGACCACGTTGGCGATCCATTTGGGGAAGCGTACTTCTCTGATAAGCCCTGCCTTGATCAATTTGTCTACTTCTTCCTACACCGCAACGTCCCTCTCAGCGTTAAAGTGTCGCCTCTTCTGTTTGACGGGCTTGACTGTTGAATCTACCGCTAATCGATGGGCGGCCAATGATACCGGGATCCTCGGCATTTCATCGTAGCTCCAAGCGAAGATGTCACTGAATTCTCTGAGAAGCCTAATCAAGCCTTCTTACACTTCTGGTTTGACGGTAGCTCCAACTTTGAAAACCTTGGAAGGATCGTCACTTCTGATGGGTATCCCCTCTACTCTATCTACGGGCCCATTCCTTGCTCTTTTCTTCCTCATAAGGCATAATGGGTTCGCTCTCTA
Organism: Dipteronia sinensis; assembly: GCA_033220585.1. Taxonomy (NCBI): domain Eukaryota; kingdom Viridiplantae; phylum Streptophyta; class Magnoliopsida; order Sapindales; family Sapindaceae; genus Dipteronia; species Dipteronia sinensis. The sequence continues at coordinate 16,691,658 of CM065638.1, read as the reverse complement.
GATGCTCAGTGGGCTCCATATCATCCTGGATTATCCGGGATGCCTCCATATCTTCCTGGATTATCCCAGACACCTCCATGTCCTGGATTGTTGCAATCTGTACGAACTGTTTTGCTAAAGCTGTAGGATTGGCGGACACTGCGTAGCCCTTTCTAGCTGCTTGTTGATCTCCGCGTACCTCTGCCACCTTGGTTCCTACTGGGAACTTCAGGACATTGTGGTATATAGACAAGACTTCCTTCAAGGAAGAAAGGAATGGTCTTCCTAAGATAGCATTGTAGGCCGATGGGGTGTCAACCACAACAAAGTCCGTCATAACATTTTGTTAGAGAGGTGTGGTTCCGACGATCACTGAGAGGATCTTTAATCCCACCGGGATGACCAAATCCCCGGTAAATCCATAAAGCGGAGTTGTACAACTATTGTAACACCATTGCTTCAGGTTTAGTTTTTCCAAGGTATCTTTGAAGAGGATATCTACACTACTGCCCGTATCTACGAGCACGCGATGGACCATGCAGTTGGCAATTTGTATCGTGATCACCATGGTATTATCATGAGGCTGCACGGTGTTGAAGACATCTACTTCAGTGAAAACAATCTGTGCTGACTGGGAGGGCTTCGTCGGGCTTTGATTGACCTTGAAGATACCCTGACCTTCTTTTACACTGGGAATCTTCCTTGAGTGGTTTTTTCTAGAATTATTTGACGTACCAGCCAATGTGGGACCTCCGCTGATGGTGTGTATCACCTGTATCTGTTGCATTAAATCGGCTTGTTCTCCCTTTCTCTTTTCAGTGTGTTCACGGATCTCAGCTTGTACCTCTCTTCCAGTCTGAATATTGTCTCTACTTGCTATAAAAACTCAATCAAACATCCTCCCCTTAACATGGCTTCGATCTAGTTGCGCAAATTATAACATTCTGATGTGTTGTGGCCCATGTCTTCATGGAAGCCGCAGTACTTGTACCGGTTCCTCCTGTCGACGGGGGATTTCATGGGCGCGGGCTTTTGGAGTAGCCCCGTGTCTTGTATTGCAAAGTAGACTGTTTCATGGGAGGCGTTCAGGGGAGTGTAGTAATCATACCCTTTCTCGTCTCGCATTATGAGGGCTACGGTCCTAGGAGGAGGCGAAGCTCACGGAGGGGTTCATCTTACTGGATATCTTTCTTGTCTGAGATGAGCAGCGGGGAAACGATACGTTGATCTATTGAGAGGTTTATTCTGATTTTTCTGAGCTGGCTCTGATTTTGGAGCTTCTTTTTTCTGGCGCTTTGTCGTTCTCATATCATCGTGTTCCATCTTGACTTTGAGCTGTTCGTCGACCTCGACCTGCTCAAGAGCCCAGTCATAGGCCTCCTGGTAAGTCTCTAGAGGTCTCTTGGCTAAGAAACGGAAAAGCTTTCCTGCCCATAAGTTTCGCCTGAAATTAGCGAGAGTCTCTTTTTCGGCAAAGACTCCCATTTGTATGACTTCTTTGTGAAAACGCTCCACGTATGATCGAAGTGTTTCACCTCGCTCCTAAATCACATATTGGAGGTGTATGAGATCTTTTGGATGAGGTTTGACTCATTGGAATTACGAGCAGAAGTCTTTTGATAGCTTTGTGAAAGAATCCACGCTACCAGCAGGCACTTTCCTGAACCAAGTTTTCGCGTAGTCTGTTAGGGTCGTTGGGAACATCCTACACATAGCTGCTCTGGTGGTATTCTGGACCTCCATCTGTTGGACGAAGCTCTCCAGGTGGTTTAAAGAGTCTTCTGTTCTGGAGAACTTATCTGTTGGCATTTTAAATTTTTATGGGAGCTCCGCTTCACAGATCTTCCTTGTGAAGGGAGCGTTCATCTCGCTTAATGGATCTTTCTTATCCTACTTGTTCTTCCCCTTTCTTATCTGCCAGACCTCTTTTTGTAGCTTTGCCAGCTGATCCCTCAGTCGCTTGTTCCCGAGTTTCTTTGAATTGACCTCTGATCCTTCTCTGTCGGATCCCTCAGCTGAACTGGCAACCTCTACCTGATCCTCTTTATGGGCAGGATCCACTAGGGAGGTTTGTCGGCTTCCTTCCTCTTAGGCCCAGGCTTCTGATGGTATGATTTTCGCCATTAGAAAACCGTCCGTCAAAACAATTTGTAAAATATATGCGATGCGTTCACAAGTGTAAATATGAGTAAAGCGGTAAGCACGGGTGTCATCCACTGAGATTAGGGTAGCGGTGATAAGATTAGGATTAATATAACTAGTATGCATAAAAGTAAAAGTGATGGTGAATGAAAATATAATATAAACTAAACTTTGAAAGCAAATAAAATGGAATGAAAATGGAATGAAAATGGAGTGATGAATGTATGATGATGGAACTATGGAGTTGATGGACTCATAAGTGAATATTGGGGCAATTGCAACAAACTCTCAATTAAGCACGTTTTGACAAATGTAACGAGCCTAGGGTGTATAGTGTTGGTATATACCTCTAGCAAGCGGTCAACCTAGGGTGTATAGCGAAGACCTCCAACTAGCGATTAATCCCTCCTAAGCAACCAACAATGGCTAGTTACTCAATTGGGACTTTTTCCATGAATGCTCATCTATCTAGCTATGGCTCAAGCTATTACTAATGTAGCCATCCTAGGGTGTATAGTGATGGCTTCCAATTCCCTCACAAGTGGCCGACCTAGGATGTATAGTGAAGGCCACCCGTTTGAGATTGGATGAGGCTCGAGGTTATTGTAGGGAAAAATCGATATGAAACGCAGCGAAAGAAACGAAAAATAGATTTCGTATGGTTTTAAAAATTTTCTCAAAGTTGAACCTTAACCTTTTAATTAATTAAACTCAAATATATACGGTTAGAGTTAAATACCTCTTGACGCGTGATCCGATTGACTTACGTCGATTGGTAATCCGTAAAATCTTTTCCGATGCCCGTGAACAGTACCCGCGTGAACTGTGATCGTGAACAGTACCCCCCCCCCCCCCCCCCCCGGTGAACAGTGATCGTGAACAGTACCGCGAGATCTTCCAATCCGAACACGTACGTGAATCACCTAGGAGCGTCGTCTCCCTTTTTCTTTGAATTGCAAACCTGAGAATGGATGAACAAAGTTTTCTTTTTCTTTTGTTAGTCACAAAACAATCAAAAGAAGACAAAAATTATTCCGGTCACTTTTGAGTTCTCAATCTAATGATCGAAACTCGCGTGAACCTAATTCGATGTTGTACACACAAGCTTATTGATGAACAAGCAATCAGTGTACTATCAAAGAATAATCTCTTCTCTTTTTTATGTTTAGTAGAATAAAAATTATCCTTTTCTATGAATTGAGAAGAAGAAGAAAAATTGAATCATTCAATCAACTATCGTGGCCGAATTCTTTATGTGGTATTATATAGGTGGCCGAAATTTTGCTTCCTCTTCTATTTAGGATTGCCGAAATCTTCCTCTAAATGGACTAGGGTTGCCGCAAATCACATACCAAAAAGAGTTTGTGTTGCACCCTAATTTCCATCAATCTTTAGACTTCAAAACCTAATCCAACTCATAGATATTTTTATTCTTTTATTGACTAAATAAAAAGACTTCTTATTTGATTAAATAAATAAAATTAATTATTTATTTTCTTATCAAACAAGTCTTTTACTTTTAATATACTACTACCAATAGTATGACTTTAGGAAATATATTTCCTGATCAGAAAAAGATTTGTTTCTTAATTAAACAATTAATTAATAAATTAACTAATTCTTATTTAATTAAAACAATGAAACAAAATAATATATTAGGTTAATTTATACACCTTGCCGCCCCACTTATATAAATGAGCCATATATTATTTTCTTATTTCATTTAATCCATTGGACTTTAAATAAAAGCCCACACGTGAACCATACCAATTCTTACTAAAAGAAACAAGCCCACATGTCTCCTTTTAATATATTAATATAATAGTGCAGCCCATTAATTAAATAATAGACATATTATATTCTTGATATATTAAAAAACAATTCTAGATGGACCCTTAAATCGGCCCGGTAGAATATATCAAGTGATTCATGCAAATACGTGTGGATTGTGGATCTTGGCGGGCTATCTAAATTTAAGCTTCAATAGACACAACCTAATCACAATCAACAAATGATTCACTTAGGTCCAATCTATTAATTTTAACTCATTCCACTAAAGAGCTAAAATTGAACTCTTAAATAAAGATAGAATAAGGAGATGTTTCTCATTCATACCCTAGACAATCTTTTAGGAGATGGTGTATCCTCGTGAATGATATCAGTAATCGTCAAGAGCTCATAGACTGCCTATAGCTCTCCAAGTTACCATATTTCCTCATATGACCACATTTCGAACTTGGATACTTTGACTTGTCCAGAAGCCATGTTTTCAATAATCATTATTGAAAACTCAACGTTGAGATTTAATATCCAATACCTCAAAACATCCATATGATGATATTATACTCTCATTTAATAAATGGAGCCACGATGTCCATATCTATAAATGAAGTCCTCTATCGATTAACAAATGTATACCACCAAACTATCGAGGATAGACTATGCTATATAATCGTACTCATTGATAGCTCTAATGATAACACTTGCAACCATAAGTCCATCATTTATCTCAGGATTAAGATAGACTCTCTGATTGTCCTCTTTAATGAAAAGACTTATATCTAGGTGACAGTTCTAGATAAAGTATTTCATTGTGATCCAGTTCAATGCACCTAGTGCACTAGATTCTTTTACTCGAAAACCTTTCGATGATTTTAGACTCATCATATTCATTTGATCCCACTCAAATTCTAGTAAAAGAATTCTAAAACTTTAACAAGATATAGGTGCCCAACCTTTAACTTAAGTTGTGAACGGTATTCAAGACTAACTAAAGAGTTGTGTCTACCCCATACATATCCGGATGTATGAACAATTCTTCATGTCTCATTATCTTTTGACCTTATGATTATTTACCTTGACAATTATAATAATAAATGCTATAAGTAATTGTAAGAATCGGAATTCACTTTATTAATATGAGAAGATTGTCAATTACAATATTATACTCTTGCCATTGAGCATAATCCTAACAGTTATCAACCGAATTCTACTCAAAGGTTAGTTCTCGTAAAATCACTAAAGTAGCCAACCTAGAGTGTATAGTGGAGGCTTCTAATTCTCTCACAAGTGGCTAACCTAGGGTGTTTAGTGAAAGCCACTAATTCAAGATTAGATTAAGGGCATGGTTGTAGAGCCGGATTTCCGAAAATCCTTCCATTCAATGGAGCATTAGACAACCTAATTGCCTACTTAAGTAATCGAAATCAATCATGCAAAGAGGGTGTATCCAAGCAAATCAATAATGGAAATCAATTCAAGAAATGGAATAAAACATAGAGATAGAATAAATATAACACATAGAGTTTATTTACAAAGCCCAAATATCCATCAAACAAATAACATCAACTCCATAGTGGGGTATTTAGCTACTCATGTTCTATTACAAACCAATAAACTAAGAGATAGTGTAGAGAGAAAACCCTTGAAGATTGATCTCCTTCCTTGAAGCTTGAATCCAAGTTTCCTAGTTGCCTTTGATTGAGTAGAGATGGTTTGGATGATAGGGAGATGTGTTTCTAGCTTAGACTACAAGTGTTGGGAGATATGGGAGTTCTTTGGTTCGTTCCTATGCTTTTCTATTTATAGGGGATGGAAAAATAGGTCATTTAAGCTTGAAAACAGAAGTTGTCGCTCCCAGAGTGCGGGTGGAGTGCGGGAGTAGTGCGGGTGGAGTGCGGGAGGATGACCCGCACTGTACCCGCACTTTAATCATCAGGTGTGAATCCAACTCTGTCTTGACCCGCACCTGACCCGCACGGGACCCGTACTTGACCCACACTTTATCTGTCAGCTACGAATTAGCCTCTCTGTCTTTGGCAACAATGTAGGTGGAGTGCGGTTGGATGACCCGCACTGTACCCTCACTTTAACGTCAGATGGAAATCCAACTCTCTGTCTTGAGCAATAGTGTAGGTGGAGTATGGTTGGATGACCCGCACTTGACCCGCACTTTATCTTTCCTTCATGAATCAGGTCCTGGCTGTGGGAAGGAGTGCGGTTGCGACCCGCACTTGACCCGGACTATTAGAATTGCTGATGACCCTTTGTCTTTCCTTCAACCACCTTTTTCCCCTTTTCAGCGAAACTACCGCAAAACGCTTCTAACACCAGAATTACATCTATTGCCTACAATTAGCACCAATGAGCCTATTAGACATAAAGTATACATAAAATACACACAAGAACGAGACAAAAGAATAGGAAATGAGGGCCGAAATATACAACAATTTAGGCACGATCAAACACCCCCAAATCAAACCTTTGCTCGTCGACTAGCAAACTCAAAACAAAACAAATAAGACACAAACTAAAAATGACTCGAACTAAGAACTTCCCTAGACACAAAGAAAAACTTGCTGCTTAACCAACTAGCAGAGAGATATGCAAAAGCAAATGGGAGTGAGGAATGAGCATATGAAAAATGTTCTAAACAACTCGAAGGCACCCTAAAGGAAACTAGCACAACACGAATCCCACACTTAAAATGCCTGTGCCTTAGAAACTACTCACTCTCACACCTCGAGCATAATTCGCTTCGACTCTAGGTTCTCACATGGATTCTCTCTTATCTTTCCTCTCAGAACCTAGGTTCAGACTCATGCAACATGTATGCCAATGAATTTATGTAATTGAATCAACTTAGTTGCATACATTTAGTGTAGAATGAACGTTGTTTTCAGTGAGTGAGTCTCATGAAAGAATCACATGTCATGAATGTGGAAAGAGCATTCATTAACTAATATTCCCAATCTAGACATCCCCTAAGATCAACTAGGTCTTTTCCATTTGGTTGTAACGTGGCCACGGTGAATGGTGATTAGAAGAATGAGAAATTTAGGCACAAGCACTAATCAACCAAGTTAATGTAGTACATTCTACACTTAAGCATTTAATTTCTCGTGCAACTCCACTTCCAAATACAATATGGCGTCCATGCATACAATTAGACTCTACGTGCAATCTTTAACTACTCATGTTACCCATTTGAGTAGCATTTACAATTTACACAAGGCATTTGAAGCATATTTTTCTTTTGTTGCTTTTTGCTTCTTTTCTTTTCTTTTCTTTTCATGCCTTTTTACTATGCACATTTTTACAACTCATTACTCTTGCCTAGGCACATGCCATTTATCAAATTAAAGCACAACCTTACATTCCTTAGCCTCAACACGATCAATTAAGAGAGGGTTGGCTAAGTGTTTAGGTTGCTTGGGTTATGGATAACGTGGGTGTAGAATGGAAAAGTCTATATGTGTTTGGCTTTAAAATTGGCTTGGGAGCACACATATTACAGGAATGGGAAGTATTTAGGCTTTTTGAGTGGCAAAAACACACATTGCCTAATATCACTTCAAAGGATCAATCTACCAAGGGAATAAAATTTCCGTCAAGCAGTCCACATATATGATGCATGTTCAATGACAAATGATGATTTTTGGTGTAGTGAGACTATGCATGGTGTTTGAATGGTGTTTACAAATTTGAAAAACATTTTCCCTCAAATATACACGCTTTTGGCTTGTGTTTGTGATCTCACAAGAGAAATCTCCACTATTGAAACAAGGCGCTTGAGCACCGAGTTCCCTAAACTTGGATACTAAAAGATGAGACTAGCCCCTGAAGTGCAAGTGAGACCCCTAAAGTGACTAGAGTTATTGAATAAGCACACAAAGCATTCACACATTCGCCACAAACACTATGCTCCCGGTATCTCACCAAGCTAAATAAGCTCAAAATTCTGGCTAAGCAGCAACTTTTTTTGAAAATATGACACAAAAATGACTCAAGACACAAAAGACGAAAAATGACTCAAGACACAAAAGACGACTAAAAAAGGTGTCTACACCCCCAAACCAAAACCCAAAATTGTCCTCCATGTTGAAGACAAGAGAATCCGCCCTAGTGGCACGCACCTAACATGACTCAAAACAAACCTAGGCACTAATCAACCACAATCATTGCCCCAACAAAATAAAAGTGACTCAAACAAGGTTCACAAAATAAAGGCAATTCATGCAATATATCATTGAAGCAAAAATCAAGCTTAACATCAAGCATTTTATCAAAATTGACGAAATGGGGCATGAACAACCCCCAAACCGAATTAAACAATATAAAGCACATGCATTCATACTTGCACAAGAGCCTCCGGCTCTTTCATCCACAAATATAATCAATAAATTCAATGTGCAAATATCCACAAAATATAGCATTCGAACAAAACTATCCCAACATCATAATTTATTGAATTTAAACAACATAAAACATAAAACTAACTACATGCATCAAAACTATTCAATGGGATGCATTCATGGAGAGGCTAGGGTCCTCTAAGGCTGGTTTGACCAAGTTAGGAAATTCTCTATTTTTCACTACCCAAATAAATTTAGGTGACTTCATTATCTTTTCCTTTTTCATGTTTCTATATAAGTGCACTTAGTCTTTCCTTACCCATATTTGCTTGACCCGAGGTGGACTCCACCTATTCCTAGGACCTCTAGTTTTCCTATGTAGATTTGACTTGTAATTTTTAGCCTTAAAATGCTCTATCCTAGAACATGCATAGCAAAAGATATTAGAGTTAGAGGAACTCCCCTTTGATGCGTGGTCTTGAGGACGTTTGATTTATTTCACTTGTAACGCCTTGACCTCCTCCTCCTTTTTGCTTAGTGCTAGCTTTGCTTCCTCTAAGGCATTGGCTTTTGGATCAACCTCCATTTGCATCTTCATTGACTTGTGAGCTATCTCATCTTCAAAATCTTTTGACAGCCTCACTAAGTTCTCCAAATCCTTCGATACGGTACTCTTTTCGGCTTCAAATCTCTCAATTCGCTCTTCCAATTCTTTGTTCTTATCGGAGACATTGACATTTCTCTTCTTGAGAGTACCATTCTTGTTAGGATTATGCTCAATGGCAAGAGTGTAATATTGTAATTGACAATCTTCTCATATTAATAAAGTGAATTCTGATTCTTACAATTACTTATAGCATTTATTATTATAATTGTCAAGGTAAATAATCATAAGGTCAAAAGACTATGAGACATGAAGAATTGTTCATACATCCGGATATGTATGAGGTAGACACAATTCTTTAGTTAGTCTTGAATAACGTTCACAACTTAAGTTAAAGGTTGGGCACCTCTATCTTGTTAAAGTTGTAGAATTCTTTTACTAGCATTTGAGTGGGATCAAATGAATATGATGAGTATAAAATCATCGAAGGGTTTTCGAGTAAAAGAATCCAGTGCACTAGGTGCATTGAACTGGATCAGTATGAAATACTTTATCTAGAACCGTCACTAGATATAAGTCCTTTCATTAAAGAGGACAATCAGAGAGTCTATCTTAATCCAGAGATAAATGATGGACTTATGGTTGCAAGTGTTATCATTAGAGCTATCAATGAGTACGATTATATAGCATAGTCTATCCTCGATAGTTTGGTGGTAAACATTTGTTAATCGATAGAGGACTTCATTTATAGATATGGACATCGTGGCTCCATTTATTAAATGAGAGTATAATATCATCATATGGATGTTTTGAGGTATTGGATATTAAATCTCAACCTTGAGTTTTCAATAATAATTATTGAAAACATGGCTTTTGGACAAGTCAAAGTATCCAAGTTCGAAATGTGGTCATATGAGGAAATATGGTAACTTAGAGAGCTATAGGCGGTCTATGAGCTCTTGGCGATTACTGATATTATTCACGAGGATACACCATCTCTTATAAGATTGTCTAGGGTATGAATGAGAAACATCTCCTTATTCTATCTTTATTTAAGAGTTCAATTTTAGCTCTTTAGTGGAATGAGTTAAAATTAATAGATTGGACCTAAGTGAATCATTTGTTGATTGTGATTAGGTTGTGTCTATTGAAGCTTAAATTTAGATAGCCTGCCAAGATCCCCAATCCACACGTATTTGCATGGATCACTTGATATATTCTACCGGGCCGATTTAAGGGTCCATCTAGAATTGTTTTTAATATATCAAGAATATAATATGTCTATTATTTAATTAATGGGCTGCACTATTATATTAATATATTAAAAGGAGACATGTGGGCTTGTTTCTTTTAGTAAGAATGGGTCTGGTTCACATGTGGGCTTTTATTTAAAGTCCAATGGATTAAATGAAATAAGAAAATAATATATGGCCCATTTATATAAGTGGGGCGGCAAGGTGTATATACTAACCTAATATATTATTTTGTTTCATTGTTTTAATTAAATAAGAATTAGTTAATTTATTAATTAATTGTTTAATTAAGAAACAAATCTTTTTCTGATCAGGAAATATATTTCCTAAAGTTATACTATTGGCAGTAGTATATTAAAAGTAAAAGACTTGTTTGATAAGAAAATAAATAATTAATTTTATTTATTTAATCAAATAAGAAGTCTTTTTATTTAGTCAATAAAAGAATAAAAATATCTATGAGTTGGATTAGGTTTTGAAGTCTAAAGGTTGATGGAAATTAGGGTGCAACACAAACTCTTTTTGGTATGTGATTTGCGGCAACCCTAGTCCATTTTGAGGAAGATTTCGGCAATCCGAAATTGAAGAGGAAGCAAAATTTCGGCCACCTATATAATACCACATATAGAATTCGGCCACCATAGTTGATTGAATGATTCAATTTTTATTCTTCTTCTCAATTCATAGAAAAGGATAATTTTTATTCTACTAAACATAAAAGAGAGAAGAGATTATTCTTTGATATTACACTGATTGCTTGTTCATCAATAAGCTTGTGTGTACAACATCGAATTAGGTTCACGCGAGTTTCGATCATTAGATTGAGAACTCAAAAGTGACCGGAATAATTTTTGTCTTCTTTTGATTGTTTTGTGACTAACAAAAGAAAAAGAAAACTTTGTTCATCCATTCTCAGGTTTGCAATTCAAAGAAAAAGGGAGACCACGCTTCTAGGTGATTCATGTACGTGTTCGGATTGGAAGATCTCGCGGTACTGTTCACGATCACTGTTCATGCGGGTACTGTTCATGGGCATCGGAAAAGATTTTGCGGATTACCAATCGACGTAAGTCAATCGGATCATGCGTCAAGAGGTATTTAACTCAAACCGTATATATTTGAGTTTAATTAATTAAAAGGTTAAGGTTCAACTTTGAGAAAAATTTTAAAACCATACGAAATCTATTTTTCGTTTCTTCCGCTGCGATTTATATCGATTTTTCCCTACAATTGGTATCAGAGCCTTGGTTGTACCTTTTAATTAATTAATGTATATATACGTGAATCTATTTCTTTTTTATTGTGATTATACATGTTTTAGAAAGAGATGGCACTCTAGGTATTCGCATATATAATTACATGTTGAATGTATGGATTTATATATGTTTTATAAAGTGAATTGTTATTGCTCGATTTTGGTCCTAGAAATTCAATGTAATTTTTGTTTCGGATTTGTAACAAGAAGGGTGGTCTATTATCACCATAATTCCTTCTTGATAGTTGCTAGGGTTTTATTTTTTTTTGTATGTAAAATAAGTGCAGTATTTTTTTTTTTGTAATCACATGCAGTATTTTTTTTTAAATCTTACTGTAGTAAAATAAAAAAATAAAAAAAAATTGCTGCAGTAATTTATTCGTAATATGATGTAATATATTCGGGTATTGAAAATTCAAAGACACGAAGAAAAATGAAGCAACCGGAACCGAGAACGAGCACCATGCACACCCTAGGACTGGATTGGGCTGCGCATGGCAAGCCCAATCCTTGGTGGGCTGCGCACGGCAGCCTTGTGTGGCCTTATGGGCTGCGCAAGGCAGCCCCTTTTTGGGGTTATGGGCTGTGCACGTCCATGGGAGGAGGCCGAGGGATGAGCGTATGGTTGATGGCCACCTGAAGATCTTGTATTCCTAACAATTGTAATTTACTTGCTTTTCTAGGATGGGCCAAAATTGTTGCTATTTAATTTTTGCTTAAATATTACAATATTTGTTGTTGTATGATAACATGACATTTTAGAATAGGAGTGCCACTCATATATCTCTTTTGGTATGAACATGCATTGAATGATTTAGGTATCTAATTGGCATCTAGATAACTTGGTAAAAATCATTCTTTGGGATTTAATCACACGCCTTAAATAATTGAGTGGGAGAAGGTGTGCAAGAACGCCTATGGCCTCCAAGATTAGTTGAGTTTTATTATTTTTGGTAATCCCCCCAAGGGGCATCAATAAATGGAATTTAACAATGTACTTCCTTACAAAGGATAGACTAGACAATTGACTTAAACGAAATCTACTCCCAAGGAGGGATTTTCGTGAGAGAAAATTGAGGGTCGATATCTTGGTAACACACTCAATGTAATTTTAATAATATCCTCCCAAGAGTTCTTGTTAATAAAAATTACAACGCTAAAACTAAAAACGCTGGTTGCTATGTTAACAATTAGGTGGGACCTAGTCTAACTAGTAAATAGTGCGAACTCCCAAAGGAGGCGTAATATTTATGGGTGTTGGATCACTGTTGAATTTTTATGATTGAATTATTTACTTTAATTCAAGATAAATTTTTAAAAGTGCTATTATCATGATTATTTACTTATATATGTTTTTGTTTTAATCAGAAATCATGACCCCATCACTTATGAACATCCTGAAAGATAACACCTTAACTGAAGATAACTACGTAACATGGAAAAGGAAAATTGGGTTGTTGCTGCAAAGTGAAAAACATAAGTTTGTTCTGTACACTCCTAAACCACCCTTTCCTAATAATGAATCTAATGTGATGCAAAGAGATGAGTATGAGCAGTGGAAGACTTCTGATGATATGGCAAAATGTTACATTATGGCCACTATCTCCGACGTGTTGCAACAGCAACATGAAGGAATGGAGTCCGCTGCTGATATAATGATGTCTATAGAGGAAATGTTTGCTATGAGGTCTAGGACGACTAAAAGAGAGGCAGTGACTTCTTTTATGAATCTTAGGATGAAACCTGGACAATCTGTGAAAGATCACATGATGAAAGTCATAGCACATCTCAATATTGGTGAACTAAATGGTGCTGAGATTGATGGTGAGACCAAAATTGATATGGTAGTTAACTCACTGTCAGATTCCTTTGATCAGTTCAAGTTGGACTACACCTTGAACAAAAAGGAATACACCTTGCAGGGACTGATGCAAGATGTTCAAAGCGCTGAAAAGTTCCTTGTGAAAAACAAAGGTCAAGAGATTCATTTGGTTGGTAAAGTTGCTACTGTTAAGACCCGTAAGATGGTCAAGAAACAATAGAAGAAAAAGCAACTTGGGCCTACCAAGAAGGAAACCAAGAAAGTAACCAAGATAATAGGGAAATGCTTCCTTTGTGGTGAAAAGGGACATTGGAAAAGAGATTGCCCAAAGTCCCAGAAAAAGAAGGAAGAAGGTAATGTTAATTATCTAGAAACATGTTTTCTGGCAGATTCTACTAATTCTTAGATCATAGACTCTGGAGCCACTAATAATGTTTGTTATTCCTTGCAGGGGTTTCAGGAAAAGAGAAGGTTGAATGAAGATGAAGTCAATTTGCGCTTGGGCAACGGAACGTTAGTGTCTGCAAGTGCAGTGGGAGATATTAGAGTTATTTTAGATTCTAGTAGGCATTTAGATTTAATAAACGTTTATTATGTACCTCAATTCAAGAGGAATTTAATTTCAGTTTCTTGTTTAAATAAGTTTGGATATTCGGTTACTTTTAATAAAACTTTTATTATTAGTAAGAATGACAAAGTTGTTTGCAAAGGTACATTGGAAAACGGTTTATTCTTTTTGCATAGAAATATCTCTCACTCGTTAGACACAGAAATAATGGAACCTAAACATAAAAGAGTAAAATTATCAAAAGATGAAACCTATCTTTGGCATTTACGCCAAGGTCACATTAACCTTAATAGGATTAAAAGATTGGTATGTGATGGACCTTTAAGTGACTTAAAGGTTGATGATCTACCAACTTGTGAATCTTGTTTGGAAGGTAAAATGACCAAAAGGCCATTCAATACCAAAGGTGCAAGAGCCACTGAATGTTTAAGACTAGTACACACTGATGTATGTGGTCCTATGAGCATTCAAGCTAGAGGTGGATATGAGTACTTCATCACCTTCACAGATGATTACTCAAGATTTGGTTATGTGTATCTCATGAGACATAAGTCGGATGCATTTGATATGTTTAAAGCATTCAAAGCTAAAGTACAAAATCAGCTTGAGAAACATATAAAAATCTTGAGATCTGATCATGGTGGAGAATATCTATCTGGAGAGTTTCAGCAATATCTTATTGATAATGGGATAGTTTCTCAACTTTCTGCACCAGGTACACCTCAACAAAATGGGGTAGCAGAAAGGAGAAATAGGACTCTTTTAGAGATGGTTAGATCAATGTTGAGTTATTCAACACTTCCTATTTCTTTTTGGGGATATGCTCTACAAACAGCAATATATATTCTAAACGATGTACCATCTAAATCTGTCCCTAAAACCCCACATGAATTGTGGACTGGGTGAAAGCCTAGTTTACAACACATGAGGATATTTGGTTGTCCTGCACATGAGTTGAAAGGAAAGACAGAAAAGATGGAGTCCCGTTCGGAAACATGTATATTTGTGGGGTATCCAAAAGGAACTAAAGGATATTATTTCTATAGTCCTTCTGATCTAAAAGTATTTGTTTCAACAAATGCTTCATTTCTAGAAAAGGACTATATGAATAATTTTGTGCCCAAAAGTAGAATTGTCCTGAATGAGATGTCAGGAGATACAATTCCACAAGAGGTTTCACAACCCAGCCCAATTGTAAGTTCCACTCCAACACAAGATCAACAACCTACCATTCCTCGTCGTAGTGGGAGGGTTAGAACACAACCCGAAAGATATATCGGTCTAGGAGAATCTGTTGAGAATCTCCCGGACGACGATGATCCCTACACGTACAAGGAAGCTATGGAGGATTTTGATTGTCGTCATTGGCAAAAGGCAATGCAATCCGAGATTGAATCGATGTTCAATAACAAATTCTGGTCCCTTGTGGACTTGCCTAAAGGGATAAAACCCATTGGGTGCAAGTGGGTATACAAGAGGAAAAGAGGTATGGATGGTAAGGTGGAAACCTTTAAAGCTAGACTAGTAGCTAAAGGTTATACACAGAAATAAGGTATCGATTACGAGGAAACCTTCTCACCTGTGGCCATGCTTAAATCCATTAGGATACTCTTATCCATTGCAGCATCTCTAGACCTAGAGATTTGGCAAATGGACGTCAAGACAGCTTTCCTTAATGGAAGTCTTGACGAGAGCATCTACATGATGCAACCAGAGGGATTCATTGAAAAAGGCCAAGAAGAAAGAGTATGCAAGTTGCAAAAGTCCATATATGGACTAAAGCAAGCCTCCAGATCCTGGAACGTAAGGTTCGATCAAGCTGTAAAGGGTTTTGGATTTATTCAAAACCCTGACGAACCTTGTGTATACAAAAGGATCAAAGGTGACAAGTTGGTTTTCCTCATTCTTTATGTTGATGATATACTACTCATTGGAAATGATGTAGGTGTATTGACGTCAGTGAAAGAATGGTTAGCAAAACAATTTGATATGAAGGACTTAGGAGAAGCAAGTTATATTCTTGGTATCCAAGTAATAAGGGATATAAAGAATAGAATGATTGCATTATCCCAAGCTTCATACATTGATAAAATCTTGTCTAGATTCATCATGCAAGATTCCAAGAAAGGAATGTTACCTTTTAGACATGGAATCAAACTTTCTAAGGGTCAAGCACCTAAGAATGTGCATGAAGAGCAATTCATGAGTAGAGTTCCATATGCCTTGGCAGTTGGAAGTCTCATGTATGCAATGCTATGTACTAGGCCAGATATTTGTTTTGCTGTTGGCATAGTTAGCAAGTTTTAATCGAAACCTGATCCTGATCATTGGACGGCAGTCAAGCATATTTTCAAGTATCTTAAGAGAACTAGAGATTATATGCTTGTATACTCTGGAGGGGATTTAATTCCCGTTGGGTATACAGATTCTGATTTCCAGTCGGATTCTGACTCCAAAAAATCCACATCAGGATCTGTGTTTACCATTGGAGGAGGAGCAGTCATATGGAGGAGTATCAAGCAATCTTGTATTGCTGATTCCACCAAGCTGAGTATGTTGCTGCATGCGAAGCTGCCAAAGAGGCTTTTTGGCTCCGCCAATTCTTGATTGACTTAGAAGTGGTTCCTAGTGCGAATAAGCAGATCACTATACATTGTGACAACAGTGGTGCAGTGGCTAATTCGAAAGAACCAAGAAGTCATAAGAGAGGTAAACACATTGAAATGAAGTATCACCTTTTAAGGGAAATTGTTCATAGGGGAGACGTGACGATCACAAAAATCGCGTCAGCAGAAAATCTAGCGGATCCTTTCATAAAGGCTCTACCTCAGAAGAGCTTTGATGGACATCTAGAGAACATGGGAATGAGAGATATGACACACTTGCTATAGAGCAAGTGGGAGATTGTTAGGATTACGCTCAATGGCAAGAGTGTAATATTGATATTGACAATCTTCTCATATTAATAAAGTGAATTCTGATTCTTACAATTACTTATAGCATTTATTATTATAATTGTCAAGGTAAATAATCATAAGGTCAAAAGACTATGAGACATGAAGAATTGTTCATACATCCGGATATGTATGAGGTAGACACAATTCTTTAGTTAGTCTTGAATAACGTTCACAACTTAAGTTAAAGGTTGGGCACCTATATCTTGTTAAAGTTGTAGAATTATTTTACTAGCATTTGAGTGGGATCAAATGAATATGATGAGTCTAAAATCATCGAAGGGTTTTCGAGTAAAAGAATCTAGTGCACTAGGTGTATTGAACTGGATCACAATGAAATACTTTATCTAGAACCGTCACTAGATATAAGTCTTTTCATTAAAGAGGAGAATCGGAGAGTCTATCTTAATCCAGAGATAAATGATGGACTTATGGTTGCAAGTGTTATCATTAGAGCTATCAATGAGTACGATTATATAGCATAGTCTATCCTCGATAGTTTGGTGGTATACATTTGTTAATCGCTAGAGGACTTCATTTATAGATATGGACATCGTGGCTCCCTTTATTAAATGAGAGTATAATATCATCATATGGATGTTTTGAGGTATTGGATATTAAATCTCAACGTTGAGTTTTCAATAATGATTATTGAAAACATGGCTTCTGGACAAGTCAAAGTATCCAAGTTCGAAATGTGGTCATATGAGGAAATACGGTAACTTGGAGAGCTATAGGCAGTCTATGAGCTCTTGGCGATTACTGATATTATTCACGAGGATACACCATCTCCTATAAGATTGTCTAGGGTATGAATGAGAAACATCTCCTTATTCTATCTTTATTTAAGAGTTCAATTTTAGCTCTTTAGTGGAATGAGTTAAAATTAATAGATTGGACCTAAGTGAATCATTTGTTGATTGTGATTAGGTTGTGTCTATTGAAGCTTAAATTTAGATAGCCCGCCAAGATCCCCAATCCACACGTATTTGCATGGATCACTTGATATATTCTACCGGGCCGATTTAAGGGTCCATCTAGAATTGTTTTTAATATATCAAGAATATAATATGTCTATTATTTAATTAATGGGCTGCACTATTATATTAATATATTAAAAGGAGACATGTGGGCTTGTTTCTTTTAGTAAGAATGGGTCTGGTTCACATGTGGGCTTTTATTTAAAGTCCAATGGAATAAATGAAATAAGAAAATAATATATGGCCCATTTATATTAGTGGGGCGGCAAGGTGTATATACTAACCTAATATATTATTTTGTTTCATTGTTTTAATTAAATAAGAATTAGTTAATTTATTAATTAATTGTTTAATTAAGAAACAAATCTTTTTCTGATCAGGAAATATATTTCCTAAAATTATACTATTGGTAGTAGTATATTAAAAGTAAAAGACTTGTTTGATAAGAAAATAAATAATTAATTTTATTTATTTAATCAAATAAGAAGTCTTTTTATTTAGTCAATAAAAGAATAAAAATATCTATGAGTTGGATTAGGTTTTGAAGTCTAAAGGTTGATGGAAATTAGGGTGTAACACAAACTCTTTTTGGTATGTGATTTGCGGCAACCCTAGTCCATTTAGAGGAAGATTTCGGCAATCCTAAATAGAAGAGGAAGCAAAATTTCGGCCACCTATATAATACCACATATAGAATTCGGCCACCATAGTTGATTGAATGATTCAATTTTTCTTCTTCTTCTCAATTCATAGAAAAGGATAATTTTTATTCTACTAAACATAAAAGAGAGAAGAGATTATTCTTTGATAGTACACTGATTGCTTGTTCATCAATAAGCTTGTGTGTACAACATCGTATTAGGTTCACGTGAGTTTCGATCATTAGATTGAGAACTCAAAAGTGACCGGAATAATTTTTGTCTTCTTTTGATTGTTTTGTGACTAACAAAAGAAAAAGAAAACTTTGTTCATCCATTCTCAAGTTTGCAATTCAAAGAAAAAGGGAGACGACGCTCCTAGGTGATTCACGTACGTGTTCAGATTGGAAGATCTCGCGGTACTGTTCAAGATCACTGTTCATGGGGGGGGGGGGGGGGGGGGGTGGGGTACGGTTCACGATCACTGTTCACAATCACTATTCACGTGGGTACTGTTCACGGGCATTGGAAAAGATTTTGCGGATTACCAATCGACGTAAGTCAATCGGATCATGCGTCAAGAGGTATTTAACTCTAACCGTATATATTTGAGTTTAATTAATTAAAAGGTTAAGGTTCAACTTTGAGAAAAATTTTAAAACCATACGAAATCTATTTTCGTTTCTTCCGCTGCGTTTTATATCAATTTTTCCCTACAATTCTCAACCCTGAGCATCTTCACTTCAAATAATAGTTTCTTGTTCAATTCTTGGAGATTACTCTCCTTTTCCATTCCCAAGGCTTCTCTCTCTTGAAGTGCTTCATTCTCTTCCTTCAACACACCCCTTTCAAACACTAGCTATGTGCTCACGCTCATAAGCTCTTGGTTCATCTTGATCATCCTGTCCATCTCGTCCATTCTCTTGCTTCGCTCCATTTCAAATTCTATTCGGAGCTTATACATGTCTTCATTTGAGAAATTTGAGGAATCCACCGGTTTGGTTGCTTTAACTTGGAAACAACTATGATTTACCAGGGTGAACTGCTGGGCGGATTCGGGCATTTGGGTGGTTTTCTCTTCTATGAAGGCTTGAGTCTCTTGTTGAGAAGCTATCATCTGCTCAGTCTCCCGCACATGATTCTTCATGAAATTTCTTAGTTGATCTTCAACGGAACTTGACTGGAATGACGAGATGTAGGCATTCTTGTTAGGCTAGTAGCTTGACCCTGAATTTTGCCAAAAGGAATCCATAGAGTCCTGAAACAAAAAAAAACGAAAACTACCAAAGCATTAAAAAGAAACTAACAAAACTAAAAACAAGAAATAAACTAATAGTATTAAAACTAATCTAATCACTACTACGCATACGGATCCCCGGCAGCAGCACCATTTGATGGTAAGATTTTCGCCGTTAGAAAACCATCGGTCAAAACAATTTATAAAACCTATGCGATGCATTCACAAGTATAAGTACGAGTAAAACGGTAAGCACAGGTGTCGTCCACTGAGATCAGGGTAGCGGTGATAAGATTAAGATTAATATAACTAGTATGCATAAAAGTAAAAGTGATGGTGAATGAAAATATAATATAAACTAAACTTTGAAAGCAAATAAAATGGGATGAAAATGGAGTGATGAATGTATGATGATGGAACTACGGAGTTGATGGACTCGTAAGTGAATATTAGGGCAATTGTAACAAATTCTCAATTAAGCACGTTTTGACAAATGTAACCAACCTAGGGTTTATAGTGTTGGTATATACCTCTAGCAAGCGGTCTACCTAGGGTGTATAGCGAAGACCTCCTACTAGCTATTAATCCCTCTTAAGCAACAAACAATAGCTAGTTACTCAATCGGGACTTTTTCCTTGAATGCTCTTCTATCTAGCTATGGCTTAACCTATTACTAATGTAGCCATCCTAGGGTGTATAGTGATGGATTCCAATTCCTCACAAGTGGCCGACCTAGGATGTATAGTGAAGGCCACCCGTTTGAGATTGGATGAGGCTCGAGGTTATCAACCGAATTCTACTCGAAGGTTAGTTCTCGTAAAATCACTAAAGTATCCAACCTAGGGTGTATAGTGGAGGCTTCTAATTCTCTCACAAGTGGCTAACCTAGGGTGTATAGTAAAAGCCACTAATTGAAGATTAGATTAAAGGCATGGTTGTAGAGCCGGATTTCTAGAAATCCTTCCATTCATTGGAGCATTAGACAACCTAATTGCCTACTCAAGTAATCCAAATCAATCATGCAAAGAGGGTGTATCCAAGCAAATCAATAATAGAAATCAATTCAAGCAATGGAATAAAACATACAGATAGAATAAATATAACACATTGAGTTTATTTACAAGGCCCAAATATCCATCAAACAAATAACATAAACCCCATAGTGGGGTATTTAGCTACTCATGTTCTATTACAAACCAATAAACTAAGAGAGAGTGTAGAGAGAAAACCCTTGAAGATTGATCTCCTTCCTTGAAGCTTGAATCCAAGTCTCCTGGTTGCCTTTTATTGAGTAGAGATGGTTTGGATGATAGGGAGATGTGTTTCTAGCTTAGACTACACGTGTTGGGAGATATGAGAGTTCTTTGGTTCGTTCCTATGCTTTTCTATTTATAGGGGATGAAAAAATAGGTCAGTTAAGCTTGAAAACAGAAGTTGTCGCGCGCAGAGTGCGGGTGGAGTGCGGGTGTAGTGCGGGTGGATGACCCGTATTGTACCCGCACTTTAATCATCAGGTGCAAATCCAACTCTGTCTTGACCCGTACTTGACCTGCACTTGGCCCACACTTTATCTGTCAGGTACGAATCAACTTCTCTGTCTTTGGCAACAGTGCGGGTGGAGTGCGGTTGGATGACCCGCACTGTACCCGTACACTTAACGTCAGGTGCAAATCCAACTCTCTGTCTTGAGCAACAGTGCAGGTGGAGTGCGGTTGGATGACCCGCACTTGACCCGCACTTTATATTTCCTTCATGAATCAGGTCCCGGCTGTAGGAAGGGGTGCGGTTGTGACCCGCACTTGACCTGCACTATTAGAAATGCTGTTGACACTTTGTCTTTCCTTCAACCACCTTTTTCCCCTTTTCGGCCAAACTACCGCAAAACGCTTCTAACACCAGAATTACATCTATTGCCTGCAATTAGCACCAATGAGCCTATTAGACATAAAATATACAGAAAATACACACAAGAACGAGACAAAGGAATAGGAAATGAGGGCCGAAATATACAACAATTTAGGCACGATCAGCTTCTCTTCTTGAGGTCGTCGGGTGAGGTGCCTCTCGTTGCTCCTGGGTTAGTGCATCTGTTGTAGACTTAAATAGCCTGTACTGATATTATGAAGGTCTTCTTGGAACTGGGGGCATGGGTCGTAGCCTATCCCAGAACGAAGGTTGGGGCCCAATCCTATCACGAGCTGGCTCTGGAGGAGGAGGTCCCAGGCGGTCGAAAGCAAGCTGTCTCTAATCATTTGGGTTTGTTGGTTGGACTGTGATGCCTTCGGCGAGCAGGCAAAGGTGAACGGTTTCCATAAAGGCTGCCGCTTGTTGGTCGAGCGCGGCCTGGCTTATCATAGGGTAGCCTGAAGCCCGCGCATTGGTCGTCTGGACTGGAGCTTGACAGTGATGTCTAGACTTCTTCCCCCTCTGTGAGGCCTTTCATGCTGGCATCGCCGAAGGTTGCTCCGAAACTCTGTGTTGTCCTTGGGATGAGCAGAGCCTCATGGTTCCTGTAAAACAATGAAAATAAACACAGTTGATTTGATTAACAGGGTGTGGGTCTTCCCACAGACGGCGCCAGAAAGTGTTAACTGAAATTTTACTCAGGGTGAGAAATCTCAATTAACACCCTCAACACCACTACCACGGAGGTGGTGGTCAAGGTAGAATGTATTCTAGTCAGTGCTAGTTAAAAATGACAAAAAATACTATTATCAGTACCATCAAAAGAGAATGAACAAAAGAGAACGAAAATATTTTCTTCATTCTTATCAATGGTGTATCGTTTACAAATATCTCTCAATCACTCTCATTCTCTCTAGGGTGTAGTGGGGTTGTTGTCGTATGCCCGTCGAAAAGTACTCTCCTCTTCTCTTTTCATTTCTTTCTATTTATACATAGTTTTGTAGGTTAAATCAACTGATTCTCCCCTTGATTTTCTCAGTCTCTCCCCTCCTTATCAGGTGGGATTTCTCGTTTAAATGTCATTGACTTTGAGTTAATAGCCGAATTGAGAATATCTTGGTAGAGATCAGTTTGTTTCCTCTTTGGACTCTATTACTTGTTCTGCACGTACGTAATGTTTCCAGATAAGATCCAGTGTATCTTCGTATCTTCAACCCATGATCCTTCATAGAGGTCGTTGAATATGGCATGTATGGCGAGGTAGATCAGATAGCAAGGTAGATTAGTGTCTTGGTTCCCGTATTCAGGTGCTTAACCTAGCTAGGAGCTCGGTCTGACCTCCCTTGATTTCTTGGAGCTTGATGTGGCCCCTTGCGGAGACTCCTCTATGACAACGAGATTTAGGTGAGCTTCTGAGGAGGTTGTGAGGTAATCTCGATCCCGGAGGAGCTCCCTGATTTCAGGTTCGGCGACGCTGGCTCGATATGATAGTGTCGGGCTCTACTCTGGGTGTTTCTGGAGCTCACCTTTATTTCTGTGGGGTGGTATCGTAGCTCGGCTTTGGGAAGCGTGATCTCTTGGTGGATGACCTCGGGCCTGAAGTCAGACTAGGAGGGTGAAAAAATTTCCCTTTGGTCCCTAGCCAAATATGGCTATTAACAGTTTCTTTGGCAACACGAGCTTCTGCCTCCTAACCAGCAGCAACCTGTTTAGCCAAAGATAGCTTATGTTCAAGCTCCGCGCACCGATGTTTAGCCTTAGCCAGATTTGCTTCAAGCTGGGTGTTCTTCACCGTAAGCTC
This sequence comes from Dipteronia sinensis, assembly GCA_033220585.1. Classification (NCBI taxonomy): domain Eukaryota; kingdom Viridiplantae; phylum Streptophyta; class Magnoliopsida; order Sapindales; family Sapindaceae; genus Dipteronia; species Dipteronia sinensis. The sequence continues at coordinate 16,668,386 of CM065638.1, read as the reverse complement.
TGTCAGGCTGATCGTGGCATTGTTAGCTCTGGTCTCAGTAATAGAAACAGCCTTCCTCAGGACTGCCTCAGTCGCGTCACGCTATTTCTGTTTTTCTTCAAAGGACGCTCTTAACTTCGATTCACTTACTAAGGCATAACTGACCGTTTTTTCCTCTTTTCTAGCTCCTTCTTTAGTTGAGAAATTTCAGCATCCTATTTCTTCTGAGCCATCATGGCCCTAGTCATCTCCTCTACGACATTAAGAAAGAGAAAGGAAACAGGTTATGATTGTATAAACCTGAAGTGAAAAGAATTGGCAAGTTAGTGAAAAGTAAATATGTATACACCATTATTGTAAATAGCGTGGACTCGATCCATATCACTGGCGCTCCGAAAGGCAGTCCAGTAGCCTTCACAGATATAACCCATTCCTGCGAACATGGACTTCAACATGTCAAGGGGATCGATTGACATATCCTTCAAGCCAAGAGTTCCGGCTATGGCAGGAAATATTATCATTCCTGTGCCATAGGCCTGCTGATCGGTGGGGATTGAACTTATAATAGGAACGGTTTCAGGAGAATCCACATAGGTGTAATGATAATTTGTTTCGGACCACTATCTCCAGACGGGCCCGTATCGGTATTTCCTACAATGGAGGTCATGACCACATTGGGCAAGGACTCTGAAAGGTGGCTCGGCTCTACAAAGACTTTATTGAATCGATCCACTTTGTGGTCAGATAGGTTGCCTTCGGGAGTGGGTGGATCGGTTGATACTTTGTTAGGAATGGCTTGTCCCTCATCAGAATCCGAGTCAGTAAAGACTATCTGACGCTGAACAGAGAATTGCATCGGGGCTTTACCAGCAAGATAAATAGAAAAGCCAGCAAAAACCTGACCAGCTTGATGGACGGTTTGGAGAGAATCTGGCTCAATTTGAGATAAGGGTCGAGTTTGTTCGGGTGTGACTTGTCTAATAACCCCAGCAGTAGTCTAATCATCCATTCCAAGTTTATCAGATGGCAGAGTGGCAGATGGAGCTGTAGAACGATCGTTTTCCTTCTTCAATCAGTGCTTCCTACGGATCAGATTAGTCAGCGTGTCATGATCCTCATCATCCTCTTTAATGATGACTGATTTGACTCCAGTCTAATGAGCTTCTAGATCCTTCGATGACTCAATTTTCCTCTTTCCACGAGCAACATCAGGAGCAGAAGAGCCAGTAACGATTTTGGCCACTTTACTGACTGGTGATCTCCTAGAAGGTTTAGGTAGGTGGCGACTAGCCACCTCTTTAGTAAGCTTCCTCTTTGAACCTCTAGAAGACCTTTTTTGCACACTTCCCCGATCAGAGGACTTCCTTTCTCTTTCGCGGTTAGGAGCATCTGAAGATGTATTGGGGTCAAGCTCGTAAGTATGTTCAACCATGACCTGCTAGAGAGGAGCAATCCTCTAAGCCAGCTGGGCAGCAGCTTCTGCTCGACTAACCTTATCAAGATTTTTTATTTTCTCGGCTTGTTCACCCGCAATGATGTCCATATCGTACACTGAAGTAAGTGAAAGAATGTCAAAACAAACAAAATTTGATTCAGAAGAAATCAGGGCTCGGGAGTAGAGGAACTTACAGCGTTTGCGCTGACTCGAGATTGGAGGAAATAGTCTGAGGTCTTGAAGGGCCTTCTCGGCATAAAGCGCGCGCCGATCCCTGGCATCCCATGCTGTTTGAGCAGCCTTGACAACATTCTTAGCCTGGTCCTCAGTTAGCGTTGCACGGGTTTTTGTTCCATAGCCCAGGACTGTAGAAGTGCCTGGGAACGCTATTCCTAGCTAACTCCTGTCGAGGATCTGCGACCATGGTCTCACCCCATTCACCCCGAACGAAGAACCAAATGTTCTTCTAATATTTGTTAGAGGTGGGCAGCTCCAAATAATGCCTTTGTGGTCCTTGTTGGATGGAGGAGTGGGTCGTTGATCATACCCCTTGGGAATTCAATGGCTTATAGAGAGGGATCAAAGGTAAAAAGTGCCTCCATTGTCTGACTGACCCAAAGTATAGAAGTTTTGAATTTCTTGAGAGGTTGGGGGGTGCTTGGCACCAATTTACTTCCACAGATGCCACAAACTCATCAGTACTCGGTAAGAGTGTGGAGAAAGCTGAGCAGGAGCAATTCCCGCTTCGTCTAGGAACCGAGAAATGAAAGGTTGAAGGGGTAGTGTGATCCTGGTTGTGAGCATCATCCTATAAATAGCCATAACACCTCGGGGAGGATTCTAGATCGCACGTTGGCCACTCAAAGAAAGTACAGTTGATCGAGGAAGATCAAACCTTTCACTGTACATCACCAACTCTGGCTCATCTACCACATTTAATTCTGAGTCATAGGCACTGGGATACTCGGCAAAAAACTTCAGTAGGTAGACTATGCACCTCTTTGGAACTTCCTCTATCTTCAGAAGTTTGGAGGAGATCTTCAAGTCATTTGCAGAAGAATCAAGAGAGCTTGGTCTGCTTCCCCGATCGGATCCGGATGTCTTGGATATATCTGGGTATGTATTTAGAGAGGAGACAGTGGGGTTAGCAATGTTTGATTTAAAAGAAGAAGGTTGAAATTCAGGAAGAGCCATTGAGTAATCAACGCTAAGGACTATAGGTTGAACTAGACGGGAAAAATCTTGAAAGAATCCCCCTAAAATGGATTCAATCCTAGCAATATTTTCCCTATCGCCTATTTCAATATAATGAATCAACAACTCAACATAACAATGACGGGTAGTAGGATCCATACCTGATTGTTGATGTAGTGACATCAAGATGAAGGTACTTTATTTAATAAGATTATATATATAGGACTGGACCAAGATGAAATAAATTCTCTTATAATCTCTGTTATACTAAGAGAATTAAATTCATCATTTAGATGATCGTATATAAAATGATCTTAATCATGAGTAATTAATAGACTCCTACTTATTATATTGTGTCTCCTGATTTACTCTGTAAGGTCTTTATGTTAGATCGTAAATCTTGTATCTTGGACACATAATATAATAGATAGCTGGGAATATAAATTATAAATACGAAATCCATTCCTTCTTGTTGGAACTCTGCCACGAAATCGGCCAAGGCCTGAGCTTTAATGGAGGTTCTAGCCTTATACTTGATGTCGCATTGGGTGAGCTCTAAGGCCCACATGACCAATCTGTCATATACATCCGGTCTCTGAAGGAACTATCTCAAAGCCTGATCTGTGACCACCGCGCTTGTGTGTACCTGAAAATAAGGATGGAGCTTCCCTTATTTCCAGGCACACACGATCGCAATGGTCACGGATAAGCCTTTCCTACCAGGAACTTTAGGATGTTGTGATAGATAGATAGCACACCTTTGATTCCTGGTAAGAAAGGTCTCCCTAAGATGACATTATAGGCGGATGGGGTATCGACTACGACGAAATCTGTCATTATGTTCTACTAGAGAGGAGCTTCCCCAACAATTACCTGGAGGATCATCGATCCAGTTGGCATTAGTGAGTGCCCAGTGAACCCGTACAAGGGCGTGGTACACCTGTTGTAGCAGGGGTTCTTCAAGTTGAACTTCTCAAGCGCTCCCTTAAAAAGGATATCAATACTACTTCTGATATCAGAACGTGGTGAACCTGTCAGTTGGCTATCTGTACTGTGACAACCATGGGCTCATCATATGGTTACACCGTGTTATAAACATCATGCTCCATGAATATTATCTGGCTCAAACGAGGGGTTTCCTGTGATCCCCGAGTGACTCTGAGAACATCGTGACCGGAAGTGAGCCAAGGTATCTTCCTAGCATGGTTCTTTCTTGAATTATGAGAGGTTCCTGCTAAGGTGGGACCTCCGCTGTTGGTATGGATGATTTGGATATGCTGCATTAGATCATTTCCTTTGTCCTTTCATTTTTCTTCATCTTCCCGAAGCTCTCATTGCACCTTATTTCCAACTTTGATACTGTCCCGCACCTGCTGTAAAAACTTGGTCAAAAGGCCGCCCCTTGCCAATCCTTCAATCTTGTTACGAAGGCTATAGCATTCCAACGTGTTATGCCTTACATCCGCATGGAAGTCGCAGTACTTGTAGCTGTTCCTTTTGTCTACCAGGAGCTTCATGGGTCCGGGCTTTCTAAGCAAACCCTTATCATGGATGGTGAGGTATATAGATTCCCCGGATGCGTTGAGTGGGGTGTAATGGTTGCATTCTTCGTCCTCTCTTGCTATGCGGGATACTTCCATGGATAGGGGTGTTGCTCTATGAGGGGTCATTCTTATTGGATACCGCTTTTTGCTGTGAAGGGAAAGAAGGTGTAAGTTCCTTGTTTTTTGATCAGTTCATTTCGTTGACAAGCCACATGGGGTTTTTCTTGTAAGGGTAGATTAGGCCTTCTTATTCGTGATCAAGTGTCGATGGCATTGTTAGGATTATGCTCAATAGCAAGAGTGTAATATTGTGATTGACAATCTTTTCATATTAATAAAGTGTTTTCTGATTTTTAGAAATACTTATAGCATTTATTATTATAATTTTCAAGGTAAATAATCATAAGGTCAAAAGACTATGAGATATGAAGAATTGTTCATACATCCGGATATGTGTGAGGTAGACACAATTGTTTAGTTAGTCTTGAATAACGTTCACAACTTAAGTTAAAGGTTGGGCACCTCTATCTTGATAAAGTTGTAGAATTCTTTTACTAGCATTGGAGCGGGATCAAATGAGTTATGATGAGTCTAAAATCATCGAAAGGTTTTCGAGTAAAAGAATCTAGTGCACTGGGTGCATTGAACAGGATCACAATGAAATCCTTTATCTAGAACCGTCACTAGATATAAGTCTTTTCATTATTAGGACAATCGGAGAGTCGATCTTAATCATGAGATAAATGATGGACTTATGGTTGCAAGTGTTATCATTTGAGCTATCAATGAGTACGATTATATAGCATAGTCTATCCTCGATAGTTTGGTGGTATTCATTTGTTAATCGATACATAACTTCATTTATAGATATGGACATCGTGGCTCCATTTATTAAATGAGAGTATAATATCATCATATGGATGTTTTGAGGTATTGGATATTAAATCTCAACGTTGAGTTTTCAATAATGATTATTGAAGACATGGCTTCTGGACAAGTCAAAATATCCAAGTTCAAACTGTGGTCATACGAGGAAATATGGTAACTTGGAGAGCTATATGCGGTCTATGAGCTCTTGGTGATTACTGATTTTAGTCACGAGGATACACCATCTCCTATAAGATTGTCTAGGGTATGAATGAGAAACATCTCCTTATTCTATCTTTAGCTCTTTAGTGGAATGAGTTAAAATTAATAGATTGGACCTAAGTGAATCATTTGTTGATTGTGATTAGGTTATGTCTATTGAAGCTTAAATTTAGATAGCCCGCCAAGATCCACAATCCACACGTACTTGCATGGATCACTTGATATATTCTACCGGACCAATTTATGGGTCCATCTAGAATTGCATTTAATATATTAAGAATATAATATGTCTATTATTTATTTAATGGGCTGCTCTATTATATTAATATATTAAAAGGAGACATGTGAGCTTGTTTCTTTTAGTAAGAATAAGTCTGGTTCACATGTGAGCTTTTATTTAAAGTCTAATGGGTTAAATAAAATAAAAATAATAATATTAGACCCATATATATGGTGTGGGCGGCAAGGCTAATAAAATAGCCCCAGATATTATTTTATTTTATTGTTTTGATTAAATGGAAATTAATTAATTATTTAATTAATTAATAGTTTAAATCAAAATCTTTTCCTGATCAGTAAATAAATTACTATGTGTTGGATTAGGGTTGGAATTCTTTTAAGTGATAGGAGTCCTAATGTGGTAAGGATTAAGTCCACATACACTCCATACCACACAAAGAATTCGGCCACCCTAGTCCTATAAGGGTTATGATTCTTAAATTGATAGGAATTAGGGAAAAGCACAATTCCTTTTCAAGTAAGGAAATTGGCCAACCCTAGATTTCCTACACAAAGAATTCGGCCAACCCTATTTTGAGAAGGAGAAATTTCGGTCACCTTATAAATATAAGGTGATAAATTTCGGCCACCAAAAAGCTTGAGTGAGAGAGATTTTTGTTTGTTTTTAAAAATAAAAATCTTACTCAATACACATAGAATTTCGGCCAAGAGAGAAAAAGAAAAATAAGTTCTCATTCGATAGTGCACTTGCAAGCCTTTAACATCAAAAGGTTTTGTGCACACTTTCGATTTAGGGTTACGCGAGTTCCAATCATATCGATTGTGAATTCAAAAGTGACCAGAACTATTTTTCTAGGCTCTTGGTGTTTTGGGATTGAAGATCAGTATCAGAAGTTCCATACATCCATTCTCAGGTAAACAATTCAAAGAAAAAAGGGAGACCACACTCCTAGGTGATTCACATACGTGCTAGGATTGAAGATCTTGCGGATTACCATCGATGTAAGTCAATCGGATCACGCGACAAGAGGTATTTAACTCTAACCGTATATTTTTGTTTAATTAATTAAATGGTTAAGGTTCAAATCTTTAGAAAAATTTTAAACTATACGAAAATCTACTTTTCGCCTTCCGCTGCGGTTTTATTTAATTTTTCCCTACAGGCATTTCCTAGCTCAAAAGCACTTCAAAGGTATATCTCTTGTTTAAACTCTCTTTGAAGAGATTTAGTTGCACACACACACATCTCATACATTCTCATATTTATCATGTGTTGTGTGGCTCTCTTAGGTGCATACTTATGTTTTATTTCCCTTCTTGCATGCCCATTTTCATTGCATCCTAGTTGGATAGGCATAGGATAGAAAATCCTACAAAAGGCATGATGACCGCTGTTAATTATCACAGCGGTAGACACATCGGTCCTTCATCAGTAAGGCACCGCTGTCTAACAGCTCCTTTTGCGCTGTGAATTACTCACAGCGGTGAGCCCTCTAGTTGGTCACCACTGTGTGATCGTTGTGATACCGCTGTGATAATTCACAGCGGTGGGCAACACAGTGTGTCACCGTTGTGTGACCGTTGTGACTACCTACAGCGGTACTCACAGCAGTCGAGCCCTGTTTTGCCCAAAACGATGCCGTTCGGCTTTGACCTGCTATATATACTTTGTTATCTCTCCCATTTCTTGAGTATGAGTTTAAAAAGCCATTTTTGTGTGTCCAAGCTTTCTTCAAGAGAGAGAAACTCCCAAGAACTCATCTTTACTCAACCAAACACAAATCCATGTGCATCTAACATCTTACAAGCATCATCTCATCATGGATTCTTCTTACTTTCATTGACTAGGTAACTTGAACATGCCCTAAATTTCTTTTGTATTTATTTATGTTAGTGTTTGCCTAGGGTTAGCTCTTTTATGTGAATTTATTGAATATCTTTATGTTTAATGGCATTTATAACATGTTTGAGTTGTTTGTTGGTTGAGAGCTTTGTTCATTGATAGCTAGCATTTGCACTTATTGACATCTTTAAATCCTTAGATAAGCATTTAGTGTTGCCTAGCATTAATTGCATATTAGAATATTTTTACATATTCACATAGGTTGTTTAACCTCTTCATTGATTGTTAAGCTTTGTGACTAAGTGGATTAGTGCACAAGCTTGTGGTCTAGGATTACTATTAAAGGCCCGTTAGGTAGAGTGAAAGGGTTAGTGACCAAGTAGGTGTGACTTGAGGTCAACCTAGGTTGTAAACTTTCATTCAAATAGTGGATTTGAGGACCGTATGTGGCTAGAAGGATAGCCCGTGAGTTTTGCCCAGTTGAAGGGTTTCTCACGTAAATCAATCCTTGTGTTTTTATTGTTTTCCACATGTTAGGTTGTCGATTCAGGATCTTTTGAACCGGTCTTGGTTTCAGGATTTCCTTCTTTGAGCGCTTTACAGATCTCGCTTCATCATGTTCGATCTTGATTATGACTTGTTCATCTATCTATACCTGTTCAAAGGCCCTAGTGTAAGCCTCCTGGTATGTCTTGGGTAGGTGCTTTGCAAATGATAGGAACAATCTACCAGCCTACAGGTTTCTCCGATAATTAGCCAAGGTCTCATTTTCAGTGAACACCCCTATTTGGATTACTTCTTTGTGGAATTTTTCTTCGTAAGATTTCAATGACTCTCCCCGCTCTTGGACCATGTATTGGAGCAGGACGGGGTCTTAAGGACGAGGTTTGATCCCTTGGAATTGAGCATAAAAATCATTGGTGAGCTGTGTTAATGAATTTATGCTACCTGAGGGTAGTTTTCTGAACCAAGTCTTCGCACAATCCGTCAAGGTTGAGGGGAGCATTCTGCACTATCGCCGATCGGATAGCGTTCTAAATCTTCATTTGGTGTATGAAGTTCTCCAAGTGGCTCAGGGGGTCTTCTGATCCGGAGTATTTCTCGGTTGGCATTTTGAATTTAGGTTGTAACTTCGCTTCCCTGATCCTTCTTGAGAATGGTGCTTTCATTTCTCCCAGAGGGTCTTTCTGTGTTCCTCGATGCTTTCTCTTTCTTAATTCCTCAATCTCATTGGCCATCTTAGCCACCTGGTCCTAGAGGCGTCTGGGTCCTCTACCCCTGGACCAGGCTTCTGAGCCTTCGTTGTCTGATTTCTCTAACACATCGGTTTCTTCCCTGCGCTCTTCCCTTAGAGGATGTTTCCCTCTGGATCTTCTTCTTGGACCGGTACTACCACCTGCTCTCTCCCCCGCCGCTGGTCTAGTTGTTGACCGATTTTCCCTGGGAGGGATATCAACTGAGGATTTCACCCACCGGGGTCAGAAATCTGTTGGGCAGTCTGAAACCTGAGGCTATGGCCTGAGTCTAAGAAAGACCGGTACTCGGGTACCTAGTCCAATTTCTCCTATGGTTAGAGGTACCTCGAAATGATGGGCAATTCCCTCACCGATTATCCGTAAGCGGATACTTTCTACAAAAGTTGCTGCGTACTACTCCAAGATATCTCAATTTTTTTCCTGGATTTTTGGGGTTTAGGGCTCGGAGCACGCCTTTGATGGTGGGACTGACACTAGATTGTGGTGCCTCAATCCCCTTCCATGCTTTTGAACTCTTTGGGTAGAAGCAAGTGATTGGACCCTCGATGGATCAGGTTGCCCTTGAGAGGACTGGAGCCTCTTCTTTTCTGTTTCAGGGCATAGCTAAACAATTTTAAAAACAATAAAATGGGAGGTTACTTACCACAGACGGTGCCAAAAAGTGTTAACCGAAAAATTTGAGAGGGGTTGATTTCCAATTAACACTTTTGAACCGAGACCTTGGTAGGTCACAGTTGGAGAGGTACCACTTGGTACCAATAGATTCATTGTATGAACAAGGAAGTATTGGCTAGAATGAAAAAAACAAAGTGGGATACGACACGTAATAACTTTCTCATACATTCTCTTGAAGGATTTATTAACGAATAACATTGAGTAATACATAACATAGCAATACAATGGTAGCTTAGGGGAATTATTCTTGACACAATAGGCGATGGCGAATCCGTACTAGTGGAAAAGTAGAGCTTGGTTTTTCTAGAAGAAGGTGTCTGTATTTTTTCCTGTTAAGAAGTGGATCCCCTTTCTTGAAAGAGCTTTGTCATATTTATAGGTTACAATTCTTGCTGTCCATCCCTAATAATTTGGTCAATCAATTAGCAATCATAGGAACACTGATTTGGCGTTGATAGAGGTTGTATTTAGGTGCCTGAATTTGTTCCTTGAATAAAGTAAACAGCTTCCAGTTTGGTAGGATTTGATGAAGTTGACTGTCTCCAATAATGGCGCTTGTAAATGGTGGGAGAGGTCTACTCTCTCTTCTTTTGGTTGGAGAATACTGCAGGCTTTATTACTTTGGACGTGGCCTTATTTTAGGTTGGCTCATTGGTGTACCTATCCCTCTCCTTGGGTGGTCTCTCTCTCGGCGTGTTGGAACTTTCCTGCTGTTGCTTCCCATGCTGAATGGGTGAGCGGCGCTTGGTGGACCGGTCCAAGACAGGTACCGCGGTACTGGGATATCAGGTAACATAGACCACGGTACCGGTGCTCTTTGATATTAGGGAACCAGTGTATTGTGACGTCGAGACTCTCTGGACCGTGGTATCAATCGTCTTTCGATACAGGGAAATCGAGGTGACCTTGATCCCGGTAGTGGTTCATACATGGTCGCCATGGGTGTGCCAATCCCGGTTCAATCATGGGTCGGCCTGATGCCCTCCCTATAGCGTCCTTCTACTCCAAGCAGTTTTGGTAGGAGGGAAAATTCTTCTTTGAACCTCTGTCTTTTTAGGTGGTTAACAAAAAGAAAAGAAAATATATATTTGGGGACTTATTAAGAAAAAAAATATATTTGTTGCTCATAATGATTTATCTGGATTATATTTTTCTTTTTTTATCTTTTTTTTAAGTTTTTCCTAAGAGACATATTAATAATTATATTTCCTTCACTTTCTTATATTAATTTCAATATGTTAATTCAAAAAATTATGAAAATTATATATATGTTTTTTATAAATATAATAATAAGAATCTAAATTGCAAAACCACTTTTTAGAAAAGTTGTTGTACATTTTTCCTTTCCTTTTGTGATAGGAATTCAAATATTTCAATTGTCTACTAAATTGAAAATTGTAAAAAAAAAGTATTTTTATTATGTGTACGATTAACGATAGACCCTTTGATTTGACAATAGATGATTTTAAAAAATAGTTTAATTAAATGCTACAATAAACATTTTTTTATATCAATTTGTTTATCATATAAAATAAAATTTAAATTATTTGAATTAATCTACAATAAAAATTTAATAGCATATAGAGGTTATATATAAATAGTAACGAAACACAGAATGAGTCTCGATTGTGATAAGAGGGAGCTAGTGGTATGTGGGTAGTAGGTCGATTGGGTTCTATTTTTTGTCAAATTTCCTCCCTACATGTAGTCTTTAGGGACGAATTTCAATTTTCGGTACAAAGAACCTATTGTGTCCCACCTAAGGCGAAGTAATTTGGGACGAATTGTTTTCGTCGCAATAGGTCTGTAGGGACAATTATTTGGCTATTGAGAAGAAAACAATTCGTCCCAATAGCCCCTCTTTTTGCAGTGCTTGTATTGTTAGAAGGAGATGATGGAGAAAATAGAGTAATTTATGGAAATATAGTGTTGTTCCTGAGTGACTACGAGGCCAAGGTGTATGAATGTAGGACAGATGATATAGTTTTTATGTAATCCAGAGTTCTCAATTGATTGCCACTGCAAAACTCAAAGGAATTCTCTAAACATGAATAGAAAATTTAGCCATGTTTGTAACCCTGTATTGTATTAGGAAATTAAAATATTCTAAAATAATACAATATAGTAATTATTAGATTTCTTGTCCATACTTGTATTGTCAGTAGGAGATGAAGGAGAAAATAGAGTAACATTGAAATATAGTGTGGTTCCTGAGTGACTATGAGGCCACGGTGTATGAATGCAGGACCGATGATATAGTTATTATGTAATCCAGAATTCTCAATTGATTACTACTGTAAAACTCAAAGGACTTCTCTAAACATGAATAGACAATAAGGCCTTGTTTGTTATAGTAGTAGGCAATTAAAATGTACTAAAATAATAAAATACAATTATTATTAGATTTCTTGTCCATATTTCACTACAAGAAAATTGGGCTATTGGGACAAAATTTATTACGAAAAATTTTATTCATCCCAGTTGAACGTCTATTGGGATGTAGTAACATATTCGTCCCTAAAAATTTCAAACCTAAAGAAACCTTTAGGGACTAAAAAAATTTGTCCCAATAAAACGTCTATTGGGAAGAAACAAATTATCCGTCCCTAAAAAGAATAAACCCGACGAGACTTTTAGGGACGAAAAATAATTGCACCAATAGAATGTCTATTGGGACGAAAAAAATTATTCGTCTCTAAAAAATGCAAAAATAATGAGACTTTTAGGGACAAATTTTTTTTGTCCCAATAGGATGTCTATTGGGACGAAAATTATACGTCCAAGTTTGATATTGTTTTTCGAAAAGAAAAGAATAGATTTGGGGACTTATTAAGACAAAAATAGTGTTTGTTGTGATAATGATTTATTAGGATTATATTTTTTTTATCTTTATTTTTTTAGGTTTTTCCTAAGAGACATTTTAATAATTATTTTCTTAACTTTTTTATATTAATTATTATACATTAATTCAAAAAATTATGAAAAATTATATGTATATTTTTATAAATTAAATAATAAGAATCTAAATTGCAAAACCACTTTTTAGAAAAGTTGTTGTACATTTATCCTTCCCTTTTGTGATAGTAATTCAAATATTTCATTTGTCTATTAAATTAAAAATTGTAAAGAAAGTCTCTCTATTTCGTATAAGATTAACGGTAACCCTTTGATCTGAAAATATATGGTCTTAAAAATAGTTTAATTAATTGCTACAATAAAGGTTTTTTAATATCAATTTGTTTATCATATAAAAAATAAAATTTTAATTATTGGAATTAATCTACAATAAAAATTTAATAACATGTAGAGGTTATATATAAATAGTCATGAAACACTAAATAAGGCTCGATTGTGATGATATGGAGCTGGTGGTGGGAGTGTAGTAGGTCGATTGGGTTCTAAACAAACCATTTTATCATTGTATTATTTTGTCAAATTTCGTCCTTATAGGTAGTTTTTAGGGACGAATTTCAATATTCGTCCCAAAGAACCTATTGCAACCCACCTAAGGAGACGTAATTTGGGATGAATATTTTTCGTCCCAGCAGGTCTATAGGGACGAAAAAAATTTGTCCCGAAAGCCTTTTTTGTAGTGCTTGTAGTGTTAGTAGGAGATGAAGGAGAAAATTGAGTAATTTATTGAAATATAGCATGGTTCCTAAGTGACTATGTGGCCAATGTGTATGAATGCAAGATTGATGATATAGTTATTATGTAATCCTGAGTTCTCAGTTGATTGCCACTACAAAACTCAAAGGACTTCTTTAAACATGAATAGAAATAAGGCCATGTTTGTTACCATGTATTGTATTAGGCAATTAAAATATACTAAAATAATACAATATAGTAATTATTAGATTTCTTGTCCACACTTGTATTTTTAGTAGGAGATGAAGGAGAAAATAGAGTAATTTATTGAAATATAGTGTGGCTCCTGAGTGGCTACGAGGCCAAGGTGTATGAATGCAAGACAGATGATATAGTTATTAAGTTATTATGTAATCCAGATTTCGCAGTTGATTACCACTGCAAAACTCAAAGGACCTCTCTAAACATGAATAGACAATAAGGCCATGTTTGTTACCCTGTATCGTACTGTATTAGTATGCAAACATTGTATTGTTTTATTTTAGTACATTTTAATTGCCTAATATTGCTAAACAGTATTAGCTAATACATAATTTTTGATGGTATTATGTTGTATTGTATTAGAAAAAAAAACTACTTTTATTTTCTTTCTTTTTCAACAAATTTGAAATATTGATTAAATTTGTGTGATGCTGTTAATATTTTTATTATTATTTCAAAACTATATAGAAAATATTTATTTTATTTGTAAAGTTATTATTTATTTAAATTTTTTGTTTCAATTAAAATAAATATTTATTGATTTATTCATGGTAAGGATATTTAAAATTAATTATTTACAATTTTTATAAGAATATTATTGTTAACAACCAAAAATGGCTAAAGAATCAAGGAAACACTTTTCCCAGTACAATACAACAGAACCGGGACCGGAACTCAAATTCACCGGTCCTCCAGGGATTGTCACGGTCCCGATACAATCGGGCCTGGCACGATCCCGCTTTGTCTTCTAACATCAGTCCTTGGACTAACAACGACCTACCAGCGTGCTCTGAGAACCTGCTCTAACAGCCTACTTCGTCTTCGTATCAGCCTAGGCAACCTACCTAGCTAGGAAGGATCGCAGAGAATGTAGAGCTACCCAGGAGTCCCAAACCCTTCCAAATGGACCAGTATGCCCTAAATATGGAAGAACATTCTAGATTGGCTACCAAGATCACCAAAGGACCGGTCAAGCGTTGATGCAAGAAGCCCTAGAAGGTGAGCCAATTCGACTAAAGAAGGAACCCTTGTCTTCATCTTCTTGTATCGAATCAAATTCTTATTTTCTTGTCAAATTTTCATAGTCATCCATTTGCTTGAGAGAGTCCTGGTTCGTAATACAAAAACGGATTCGAATTCGGAGTTCGGAGGTCGGAGAATGGTCGAAGAACGTGAAGGAAGGTGAGGGAGGAAGCAAATGGCCAAAGGCCATTTGCCACCCATCCCCGAGAAGGCGCTTGGCCATCTCGAGGACGAGGGCCTTGAAAATACTACAAACGTGTATCCATTAACCTAGAGGGGGGGGGGGGGGTGAATAGGTTTTAATCAAGTCAATTACCAACTTTTCTTGATTAGTCAATATTAAAAATTCACCTCATAAAAAACATACAAAATCAAGTGTAAAGTGCGGAAATATAAATAACATTTGATTTTTAAGTGGAAACCCTTCAACAAGGGAAAAACCATGGGCTATCCTTCTAGCCACACACGATCCTCAAATCCACTATTGTAGTGATGTTTACAACCTAGGTTGACCTATAGTCACATCATTCTCGTTCACTAACCCACCACTACTACCCAACGGGCCTTTATAGTGAATCCTTGATCACTTTGTTAGGATTATGCTCAATAGCAAGAGTGTAATATTGTAATTGACCATCTTTTCATATAAATAAAGTGATTTCTGATTCTGCAAAATCTTATAGCATTTATAATTATAATTGTCAAGGTAAATAATCATAAGGTCAAAAGACTATGAGATATGAAGAATTGTTTGTACATCCGGATATGTATGAGGTAGACACAATTCTTTAGTTAGTCTTGAATAACGTTCACAACTTAAGTTAAAGGTTGGGCACCTCTATCTTGATAAAGTTGTAGAATTCTTTTACTAGCATTTGAGTGGGATCAAATGAGTTATGATGAGTCTAAAATCATCGAAAGGTTTTCGAGTAAAAGAATCTAGTGCATTGAACTAGATCACAATGAAATACTTTATCTAAAACCGTCACTAGATATAAGTCTTTTCATTATCAGGATAATCGGAGAGTCTATCTAAATCCTGAGATAAATGATGGACTTATGGTTGCAAGTGTTATCATTTGAGCTATCAATGAGTACGATTATATAGCATAGTCTATCCTCGATAGTTTGGTGGTATTCATTTGTTAATCGATACAGGACTTCATTTAAAGATATGGACATCGTGGCTCCATTTATTAAATGAGAGTATAGTATCATCATATGGATGTTTTGAGGTATTGGATATTAAATCTCAACGTTGAGTTTTCAATAATGAATATTGAAGACATGGCTTCTGGACAAGTCAAAATATCCAAGTTCAAAATGTGGTCATATGAGGAAATATGGTAACTTGGAGAGCTATAGGCGGTCTATGAGCTCTTGGCGATTACTGATATTATTCACGAGGATACACCATCTCCTATAAGATTGTCTAGGGTATGAATGAGAAACATCTCCTTATTCTATCTTTATTTAAGAGTTCAATATTAGTTCTTTAGTGGAATGAGTTAAAATTAATAGATCGGACCTAAGTGAATCATTTGGTTATTGTGATTAGGTTATGTTTATTGAAGCTTACATTTAGATAGCCTGCCAAGATCCACAATCCTCACGTACTTGCATGGATCACTTCATATATTCTACCGGACCAATTTATGGGTCCATCCAGAATTGCATTTAATATATTAAGAATATAATATGTCTATTATTTATTTAATGGGCTGCACTATTATATTAATATATTAAAAGGAGACATGTAGGCTTGTTTCTTTTAGTAAGAATAAGTCTGGTTCACATGTGGGCTTTTATTTAAAGTCTAATGGATTAAATAAAATAAGAAAAATAATATTGGGCCAATATATATATGGTGTGGGCGGCAAGGCTAAATAAAATAGCCCAAGATATTATTTTATTTTATTGTTTTGATTAAATGGGAATTAATTAATTATTTAATTAATTAATAGTTTAAATCAAAATCTTTTCCTGATCAGTAAATTAAATACTATGTGTTGGATTAGGGTTGGAATTCTTTTAAGTGATAGGAGTCCTAATGTGGTAAGGATTAAGTCCACATACACTCCTTATTATATAAAGAATTCGGCCACCACTAGTCCTACAAGGGTTAGGATTCTTGAATTGATAGGAATTAGGGAAAAGGACAATTCCTTTTCAAGTAAGAAAATTAACCAACCCTAGATTTCCTATTCAATGAATTCAGCCAACCCTACTTGGTGAAGGAGAAAATTCGGCCAACCTATAAATATAAGGTTATGAATTTTCGGCCACCAAGAAGCAAAATAGAGAGAGATTTTTGTTTGTTTTGAAAATAAAAAATCCTACTCTATACACAGATTTTCGGCCAAGAGAGAAAAAGAAAATAAGTTCTCATTCGATAGTGCACTTACAAGCCTTTAACATCAAAAGGTTTTGTGCACACTTTCGATTTAGGGTTACGCGAGTTTCAATCATATTGATTGTGAATTCAAAAGTGACCGGAACTATTTTTTTAGGCTCTTGGTGTATTACTATTGAAGATCAAGATCAGAAATTCCATACATCCATTCTAAGGTAAGCAATTCAAAGAAAAAGGGAGACCACGCTCCTAGGTGATTCACGTACGTGCTAGGATTGAAGATCTTGCGGATTACCATCGACGTAAGTCAATCGGATCACGCGACAAGAGGTATTTAACTCTAACCATATATTTGAGTTTAATTAATTAAAGGGTTAAGGTTCAAATCTTAAGAAAAATTTTAAACTATACGAAAATTATTTTTTCGCCTTCCGCTGCGGTTTTAAGCAATTTTTCCCTACAATTGGTATCAGAGCCCAGGTTGTACCCTTTAATTAATTAACGTATATATACGTGAATCTATTTCTTTTTATTGTGATTATGCATGTTTTAGAAAGAGATGGGACTCTAGGTATTCGCATATATAATTACATGTGGAATGTATGGATTTATATATGTTGTTATAAAGTGAATTGTTATTGCTCGATTTTGGTCCTAGAATTTCAATGTATTTTTTGTTTCGGAATTGTAACAAGAAGGGTGGTCTATTATTGCCATAATTCCTTCTTGGTAGTTGCTAAGTTCTTATTAATTTTATTGTAAAAATACTGCAGTTTTTTATTGTATTAAAATTTAGTGCAGTTTTTTTATTGTACTAAAAAATAAGTGCAGTTTTTTATTTGTAAAAAAAAAATACTGCAGTAGTTTAAATAAAAAAAATATTTCTGCAGTATTTTATTGTAAAAATAAGTTGTAATATATTCAAGATTCGAAGACTCGAAGATTTGAAGAAAGTGGAGCATCTGGAACCGAGCTTGGCACCCGCGCGCACTGAGACAACAAGCGCGCACGCAACCAAGCGTGCAGCTGCGCTTGTTGCGGTGCAGCAGCGCGCACGACCCATGCATGGGCTGGCCATGCGGCAGCTCATGCCCTTGCATGTGCTAGGCGTGCGCATGGGCTGCTTGGTGATCTTCGGGCGCGCGAGTTACGTGCGCGAGATGGTAGCTTGAAGTCTTGTTCGCCAAGAAAGGAGTTTTTTGTATTCCGTACAATTGTAATTTACATGCTTTTCTAGGATAGACCAAAATTGTGGATATTTATTTTTATGTATAAATATTACAATATTTGTTATTGTATGATAACATGTCATATAGAATAGGAGTGCCACTCATATATCTCTTTTGGTATGAACATGCATTGAATGATTTAGGTATCTAATTGGCATCTAGATAACTTGGTAAAATCATTCTTTGGAATTTAATCACACGCCTTAAATAATTGAGTGGGAGAAGGTGTGTTAGAACACCTATGGCCTCCAAGGTTAGTTGAGCTTTATTATTTATTGGTAATCCCCCCGAGGGGCATCCATAAATGGAATTTAGCAAAATACTTCCTTACAAGGATAGACTAGACAATTGACTCAAACGAGATCTACTCCCAGAGGAGGGATTTTCGTGAGAGAAAATTGAGGGTCGATATCTTGGTAACACACTCAATGTAATTTTATTAATATCCTCCCGAGAGTTCTTGTTAATAAAATTGCAAGGCTAAAATTGAAAACGCTGGTTGTTATGTTAACAATTAGGTGGGACCTAGTCCAACTAGTAAATGGTGCGAACTCCCGAAGGAGGCGTAACATTTATGGGTGTTGGATCACCGTTAAATTTTTCACGATTGAATTATTTAATTAATTCAAGATAAATATTCGAAAGTGCTTTATCATGATTATTTACTTATATATGCTTTTTTTTATTCAGAAATCATGACCCCATCACTTATGAACATCCTGAAAGATAACACTTTAACTGGAGATAATTATGTCACATGGAAAAGGAAAATTGGGTTGTTGCTGCAAAGTGAAAAACATAAGTTTGTTCTAACTACTCCTAAACCACCTGCTCCTAATAATGAATCAAGTATTTTGCAAAGAGATGAGTATGAGCAGTGGAAGACCTCAGATGATATGGCCAAATGTTTTATTATGGCTACTATCTTCGACGTGTTGCAACAGCAGCATGAAGGAATGGGGTCTGCTGCTGATATTATGATGTCTCTGGAAGAGATGTTTGCTATGAGGTCTAGGACGACTAAGAGAGAGGCAGTGACTGCTTTTATGAATCTTAGGATGAAACCTGGACAGGCTGTGAAAGATCACATGATGAAAGTCATAGCACATCTAAATATTGCAGAATTAAATGGTGCTGAGATAGATGGTGAGACCAAAATTGACATGGTTGTCAACTCACTATTAGATTCCTTTGATCAGTTCAAGTTGGACTACACCTTGAACAAAAAGGAATACACCTTGCAGGGCTTGATGCAAGATGTTCAAAGCGTTTAAAAGATCCTTGTGAAAAGCAAAGGTCAAGAGATTCATATGGTTGGTAAAGTTGCTACTGTTAAAACCCGTCAGAAGGTCAATAAACAACAGAAGAAAAAGCAACTTGGGCCTACCAAGAAGGAGACCAAGAAAGTAACCAAGATCAAAGGGAAATGCTTCCTTTGTGGTGAAAAGGGACATTGGAAAAAAAATTGCCCAAAGTCTCAGAACAAGAAGGAAGAAGGTAATATTAATTATCTTGAAACATGTTTTCTGGCAGATTCTACAGATTCTTAGATCATAGACTTTGGAGCCACTAATCATGTTTGTTATTCCTTACAGGGGTTCCAAGAAAGGAGAAGGCTGAATAAGAGCGAAATCAATTTGCGCTTGGGCAATGGATCGTTAGTGTCTGCAAGTGCATTGGGAAATATTAGAGTTATTATAGATTCTAGTAGGCATTTAGATTTAATAGACGTTTATTATATACCTCAATTCAAGAGGAATTTAATTTCAGTTTCTTGTTTAAATAAATTTGGATATTCGGTTACTTTTAATAAAGCTTTTATTATTAGTAAGAATGACAAAATTGTTTGCAAAGGTACATTGGAAAACGGTCTATTCTTTTTGCATAGAAATATCTCTCACTCGTTAGACACGGAAATAATGGAACCTAATCATAAAAGAGTAAAATTATCAAAAGATGAAACCTACCTTTGGCATTTACGCCTAGGTCACATTAACCTTAATAGGATTAAAAGATTGGTATGTGACGGACCTTTAAGGACTTAAAGGTTGATGATCTACCAATTTGTGAATCTGGTTTGGAAGGTAAAATAACCAAAAGGCCATTCAATACCAAAGGTGCAAGAGCCACTGAATGTTTAGGACTAATACACACTGATGTATGTGGTCCTATGATTCAAGCTAAAGGTGGATATGAGTACTTCATCACCTTCACAGATGATTACTCAAGATTTGGTTATGTGTATCTCATGAGACATAAGTCGGATGCTTTGGACATGTTCAAAGCATTCAAAGCTGAAGTAGAAAATCAGCTTGAGAAACGCATAAAAATCTTGAGATCTGATCGTGGTGGAGAATATCTATCTGGTGAGTTTCAGCAATATCTTATTGATAATGGGATAGTTTCTCAGTTTTCTGCACCAGGTACACCTCAACAAAATGGGGTAGCAGAAAGGAGAAATAGAACTCTTTTGAACATGGTTAGGTCTATGTTGAGTTATTCAACACTTCCTATTTCTTTTTAGGGATATGCTCTACAAACTGCAATATATATTCTAAACGTGGTACCATCGAAGTCGGTTCCTGGAACACCATATGAGTTGTGGACTGGGCGAAAGCCTAGTTTACAACACATAAGGATATTTGGTTGTTCTGCACATGTGTTAAAAGGAAAGACAGAAAAGATGGAGTCCCATTCGGAAACATGCATATTTGTGGGGTATCCAAAAGGAACTATAGGATATTATTTCTATAGTCCTTCAGATCTAAAAGTGTTTGTTTCAACAAATGCTACATTTCTGGAAAAGGACTATATGAATGATTTTGTTCCCAAAAGTAGAATTGTCCTGAATGATATGTCAGGAGAGACAATTCCACAAGAGGTTTCACAACCTAACCCAATTGTAATTTCCACTCCAACACAAAATCAACAACCTACTATTCCTCGTCGTAGTGGGAGGGTTAGAATCCAACCTGAAAGATACATCGGTCTAGGAGAATCTGTTGAGAATCTCCCTGACGACGATGATCCCTACACGTACAAGGAAGCGATGGAGGATGTTGATTGTCACCATTGGCAAAAGGCAATGCAATTTGAGATTGAATCCATGTTTGATAACAAAGTCTGGTCCCTTGTAGACTTGCCTAAAGGGATAAAACCCATTGGGTGCAAGTGGGTATACAAGAGGAAAAGAGGTATGGATGGAAATGTGGAAACTTTTAAAGCTAGATTGGTAGCTAAAGGTTACACACAGAAAGAAGGTATCGATTACGAGGAAACCTTCTCTCCTGTAGCCATGCTTAAATCCATTAGGATACTCTTATCCATTGCAGCATCTTTAGATTTAGAGATTTGGCAAATGGACGTCAAGACAGCTTTCCTTAATGGAAGTCTTGATGAAAGCATCTATAAGATGCAACCAGAAGGATTCATTGAAAAAGGCCAAATGAAAAAGGTATGCAAGTTGCAGAAATCAATTTATGGATTAAAGCTAGCATCCAGATCCTGGAACATAAGGTTCGACCAAGCTGTAAAAGGTTTTGGATTTTTACAGAACCTTGTGTATAAAAAAGGATCAAAGGTGACAAGTTGGTTTTCCTTATTCTTTACGTAGATGATATATTACTCATTGGAAACGATGTGGGAGTATTGACATCAGTAAAAGAATGGTTAGCAAAAAAATTTGATATGAAGGACTTAGGAGAAGCAAGTTTTATTCTAGGTATCCAAGTAATAAGGGATAGAAAGAATAAAATGATTGCACTATCCCAAGCTTCATACATAGACAAAATCTTGTCTAGGTTTTCCATGAAAGATTCCAAGAAAGGTATGTTACCTTTTAGGCATGGAATCAAACTTTCTAAGGAACAAGTTCCTAAGAATGAGCATGAAGAGCAATTCATGAGTAGAATTCCATATGCCTCGGCAGTTGGAAGTCTCATGTATGCAATGCTCTGTACTAGACCAGATATTTGTTTAGCTGTTGGCATAGTTAGCAGGTTTCAATCGAAACCTGGTCCTGATCACTGGACGGCAGTCAAGCATATTTTCAAGTATCTAAGGAGAATGAAAGATAATATGCTTGTATACTCTGGAGGGGATTTAATCCCCGTTGGGTATACAGATTCTGATTTCCAATCGGATTCTGACTCTAGAAAATCCACATCAGGATCTGTGTTTACTAATGGAGGAGAAGCAGTCATTTGGAGGAGTATCAAGCAATCTTGTATTGCTGACTCCACCATGGAAGCAGAGTATGTAGCTGCATGCGAAGCTGCCAAGGAGGTTGTTTGGCTTCGCCAATTCTTGATTGACTTAGAAGTAGTTCCTAGCGCGAATAAGCAGATCACTATCTACTGTGACAACAGTGGAGCAGTGGTTAATTCGAAAAAACAAAGAATTCATAAGAGAGGAAAACACATTGAAAGAAAGTATCATCTTTTAAGGGAGATTGTTCATAGGGGAGACGTGACGATTACCAAAATCGCGTCGGCAGAAAATCTAGCAGATCCCTTCACAAAGGCTCTACCTCAGAAGAGTTTTGATGGGCACCTAGAGAACATGGGAATGAGAGATATGACACATTTGCTATAGCGTAAGTGGGAGATTGTTAGGATTATGCTCAATAGCAAGAGTGTAATATTGTAATTGACAATCTTTTCATATAAATAAAGTGATTTCTGATTCTGCAAAATCTTATAGAATTTATAATTATAATTGTCCAGGTAAACAATCATAAGGTCAAAAGACTATGAGATATGAAGAATTGTTTGTACATCCGGATATGTATGAGGTAGACACAATTCTTTAGTTAGTCTTGAATAACATTCACAACTTAAGTTAAAGGTTGGGCACCTCTATCTTGATAAAGTTGTAGAATTCTTTTACTAGCATTTGAGTGGGATCAAATGATTTATGATGAGTCTAAAATCATCGAAAGGTTTTCGAGTAAAAGAATCTAGTGCACTGGATGCATTGAACTGGATCACAATGAAATACTTTATCTAGAACCGTCATTAGATATAAGTCTTTTCATTATCAGGATAATCGGAGAGTCTATCTAAATCCTGAGATAAATGATGGACTTATGGTTGCAAGTGTTATCATTTGAGCTATCAATGAGTACGATTATATAGCATAGTCTATCCTCGATAGTTTGGTGGTATTCATTTGTAAATCGATAGAGGACTTCATTTATAGATATGGACATCGTGGCTCCATTTATTAAATGAGAGTATAGTATCATCATATGGATGTTTTGAGGTATTGGATAATATCATTAATCGCCAAGAGCTCATAGACCTCATATAGCTCTCCAAGTTACCATATTTCCTCATATGACCACATTTCGAACTTGGATACTTTGACTTGTCCAGAAGCCATGTTTTCAATAATTATTATTGAAAACTCAACGTTGAGATTTAATATCCAATACCTCAAAACATTCATATGATGATATTATACTCTCATTTAATAAATGGAGCCACGATGTCCATATCTATAAATGAAGTCCTCTATCGATTAACAAATGTATACCACCAAACTATCGAGGATAGACTATGCTATATAATCGTACTCTTTGATAGCTCTAATGATAACACTTGCAACCATAAGTCCATCATTTATCTCAGGATTAAGATAGACTCTCCGATTGTCCTCTTTAATGAAAAGTCTTATATCTAGTGACAGTTCTAGATAAAGTATTTCATTGTGATCCAGTTCAATGCACCTAGTGCACTAGATTCTTTTACTTGAAAACCTTTTGATGATTTTAGACTCATCATATTCATTTGATCCCACTCAAATGCTAGTAAAAGAATTCTGCAATTTTAACAAGATAGAGGTTCCCAACCTTTAACTTAAGTTGTGAACGTTATTCAAGACTAACTAAGGAATTGTGTCTACCTCATACATATCCGGATGTATGAACAATTCTTCATGTCTCATAGTCTTTGGACCTTATGATTATTTACCTTGACAATTATAATAATAAATGCTATAAGTATTTGTAAGAATCAGAATTCACTTTATTAATACGAGAAGATTGTCAATTACAATATTACACTCTTGCCATTGAGCATAATCCTAACAATCTCCCACTTGCTCTATAGCAAGTGTGTCATATCTCTCATTCCCATGTTCTCTAGATGTCCATCAAAGCTCTTCTGAGGTAGAGCCTTTGTGAATGGATCCGCTAGATTTTCTGCTGACGCAATTTTGGTGATCGTCACGTCTCCCCTATGAACAATTTCCCTCATAAAGGTGATACTTCCTTTCAATGTGTTTACCTCTCTTATGACTTCTTGGTTCTTTCGAATTAGCCACTGCACCACTGTTTTGATCTGTTTATTCGCACTAGGAACCACTTCTAAGTTAATCAAGAATTGGCGGAGCCAAACAGCCTCTTTGGCAGCTTCGCATGCAGCAACATACTCAGCTTCCATGGTGGAATCAGCAATACAAGATTTCTTGATACTCCTCCATGTGACTGCTCCTCCTCCAATGGTAAACACAGATCCTGATGTGGATTTTTTGGAGTCAGAATCCGACTGGAAATCAGAATCTGTATACCCAACAGGAATTAAATCCCCTCTAGAGTATACAAGCATATAATCTCTAGTTCTCTTGAGATACTTGAAAATATGCTTGACTGCCGTCCAATGATAAGGACCAGGTTTCGATTGAAACTTGCTAACTATGCCAACAGCAAAACAAATATCTGGTCTAGTACAGAGCATTGCATACATGAGACTTCCAACTACTGAGGCATATGGAACTCTACTCATGAATTGCTCTTCATGCACATTCTTAGGTGCTTGACCCTTAGAATGTTTGATTCCATGTCTAAAAGGTAACATACCTTTCTTAGAATCTTGCATGGTGAATCTAGACAAGATTTTATCAATGTATGAAGCTTGGGATAATGCAATCGTTCTATTCTTTCTATCCCTTATTACTTGGATACCAAGAATATAACTTGCTTCTCCTAAGTCCTTCATATCAAATTGTTTTGCTAACCATTCTTTTACTGATGTCAATACACCTACATCGTTTCCAATGAGTAGTATATCATCAACATAAAGAATGAGGAAAACCAACTTGTCGCCTTTGATCCTCTTGTATACACAAGGTTTGTCAGGGTTTTGAATAAATCCAAAACCCATTACAGCTTGATCGAACCTTATGTTCTAGGATCTGGATGCTTGCTTTAGTCCATATATGGACTTTTGCAACTTGCATACTCTTTCTTCTTTACCTTTTTCAATGAATCCCTCTGGTTGTATCATGTAGATGCTCTCGTCAAGACTTCCATTAAGGAAAGATGTCTTGACGTCCATTTGCCAAATCTCTAGGTCTAGAGATGCTGCAATGGATAAGAGTATCCTAATGGATTTAAGCATGGCCACAGGTGAGAAGGTTTCCTCGTAACCGATACCTTCTTTCTGTGTATAACCTTTAGCTACTAGTCTAGCTTTAAAGGTTTCCACCTTACCGTCCATACCTCTTTTCCTCTTGTATACCCACTTGCACCCAATGGGTTTTATCCCTTTAGGCAAGTCTACAAGGGACCAGAATTTGTTATTGAACATCGATTCAATCTCGGATTGCATTGCCTTTTGCCAATGACGACAATCAACATCCTCCATAGCTTCCTTGTACGTGTAGGGATCATCGTCGTCCGGGAGATTCTCAACAGATTCTCCTAGACCGATGTATCTTTCGGGTTGTGTTCTAACCCTACCACTACGACGAGGAATGGTAGGTTATTGATCTTGTGTTGGAGTGGAACTTACAATTGGGCTGGGTTGTGAAACCTCTTGTGGAATTGTATCTCCTGACATCTCATTCAGGACAATTTTACTTTTGGGCACAAAATTATTCATATAGTCCTTTTCTAGAAATGAAGCATTTGTTGAAACAAATACTTTTAGATCAGAAAGACTATAGAAATAATATCATTTAGTTCCTTTTGGATACCCCACAAATATACATGTTTCCGAACGGGACTCCATCTTTTCTGTCTTTCCTTTCAACACATGTGCAGGACAACCAAATATCCTTATGTGTTGTAAACTAGGCTTTCGCCCTGTCCACAATTCATGTGGGGTTTTAGGGACAGATTTAGATGGTACATCGTTTAGAATATATATTGCTGTTTGTAGAGCATATCCCCAAAAAGAAATAGGAAGTGTTGAATAACTCAACATTGATCTAACCATCTCTAAAAGAGTCCTATTTCTCCTTTCTGCTACCCCATTTTGTTGAGGTGTACCCGGTGCAGAAAGCTGAGAAACTATCCCATTATCAATAAGATATTGCTGAAACTCACCAGATAGATATTCTCCACCACGATCAGATCTCAAGATTTTTATATGTTTCTCAAGCTGATTTTCTACTTCAGCTTTTGAATGCTTTGAACATATCAAATGCATCCGACTTATGTCTCATGAGATACACATAACCAAATCTTGAGTAATCATCTGTGAAGGTGATGAAGTACTCATATCCACCTCTAACTTGAATGCTCATAAGACCACATACATCAGTGTGTACTAGTCCTAAACATTCAGTGGCTCTTGCACCTTTGGTATTGAACGGCCTTTTGGTCATTTTACCTTCCAAACAAGATTCACAAGTTGGTAGATCATCAACCTTTAAGTCACTTAAAGGTCTGTCACATACCAATCTTTTAATCCTATTAAGGTTAATGTGACCTAGGCGTAAATGCCAAAGATAGGTTTCATCTTTTGATAATTTTACTCTTTTATGATTAGGTTCCGTCATTTCTGTGTCTAACGAGTGAGAGATATTTCTATGCAAAAAGAATAAACCGTTTTCCAATGTACCTTTGCAAACAACTTTGTCATTCTTACTAATAATAAAAGTTTTATTAAAAGTAACCGAATATCCAAACTTATTTAAACAAGAAACTGAAATTAAATTCCTCTTGAATTGAGGTACATAATAAACGTCTATTAAATCTAAATGCCTACTAGAATCTAAAATAACTCTAATATCTCCCACTGCACTTGCAGACACTAATGTTCCGTTGCCCAAGCGTAAATTGACTTCATCTTCATTCAACCATCTCTTTTCCTGAAACCCCTGCAAGGAATGACAAACATGATTAGTGGCTCCAGAGTCTATGATCCAAGAATCAGTAGAATCTACCAGAAAACATGTTTCTAGATAATTAACATTACCTTCTTCCTTCTTTTTCTGGGACTTTGGGCAATCTCTTTTCCAATGTCCCTTTTCACCACAAAGGAAGCATTTCCCCTTGATCTTGGTTACTTTCTTGGTTTCCTTCTTGGTAGGCCCAAGTTGCTTTTTCTTCTATTGTTTCTTGACCTTCTTACGGGTCTTAACAGTAGCAACTTTACCAACCAAATGAATCTCTTGACCTTTGTTTTTCACAAGGATCTTTTTAGCGCTTTGAACATCTTGCATCAGGCCCTGCAAGGTGTATTCCTTTTTGTTCAAGGTGTAGTCCAACTTGAAATGATCAAAGGAATTTGACAGTGAGTTAACTACCATATCAATTTTGGTCTCACCATCAATCTCAGCACCATTTAGTTCAGCAATATTGAGATGTGTTATGATTTCATCATGTGATCTTTCACAGATTGTCAAGGTTTCATCCTAAGATTCATAAAAGCAGTCACTGCCTCTCTCTTAGTCGTCCTAGACCTCATAGCAAACATTTCCTCTAGAGACATCATTATATCAGCAGCGGACTCCATTCCTTCATGTTGCTGTTGCAACACGTCAAAGATAGTGGCCATAATGTAACATTTTGCCATATCATTAGAAGTCTTCCACTGCTCATACTCATCTCTTTGCATCACATTAGATTCATTATTAGGAAGGGGTGGTTTAGAAGTGGTCAGAACAAACTTATGTTTTTCACTTTGCAGCAACAACCCAATTTTCCTTTTCCATGTTACGTAGTTATCTCCAGTTAAGGTGTTATCTTTCAGGATGTTCATAAGTGATGGGGTCATGATTTCTGATTAAAACAAAAACATATATAAGTAAATAATCATGATAATAGCACTTTTAAAATTTTATCTTGAATTAAAATAAATAATTCAATCATAAAAATTCAACGGTGATCCAACACCCATAAATATTACCCCTCCTTTGGGAGTTCGCACTATTTACTAGTTAGACTAGGTCCCACCTAATTGTTAGCATAACAACCAGCGTTTTTAATTTTAGCCTTGTAATTTTTATTAACAAGAACTCTTGGGAGGATATTAATAAAATTACATTGAGTGTGTTACCAAGATATCGACCCTCAATTTTCTCTCATGAAAATCCCTCCTTGGGGAGTAGATTTCGTTTAAGTCAATTGTCTAGTCTATCCTTGTAAGGAAGTATATTATTAAATTCCATTTATTGACGCCCCTTGGGGGGATTACCAAAAATAATAAAACTCAACTAATCTTGGAGGCCATAGGTGTTCTTGCACACCTTCTCCCACTCAATTATTTAAGGCGTGTGATTAAATCCCAAAGAATGATTTTTACCTAGTTATCTAGATGCCAATTTGATACCTAAATCATTCAATGCATGTTCATACCAAAAGAGATATATGAGTGGCACTCCTATTCTAAAAGGTCATGTTATCATACAACAACAAATATTGTAATATTTAAGCAAAAATTAAATAGCAACAATTTTGGCCCATCCTAGAAAAGCAAGTAAATTACAATTGTTATGAATACAAGATCTTCAGGTGGCCATCAACCATACGCTCATCCCTCGGCCTCCTCCCATGGACGTGCACAGCCCACAACCCCACAAAGAGGCTGCCTTGCGCAGCCCATAAGGCCACACAAGGCTGCCGTGCGCAGCCCACCAAGGATTGGGCTTGCCATGCGCAGCCCAATCCAGTCCTAGGGTGCGCACGCTGCTCGTTCTTGGTTCCGGTTGCTTCGGTTTACTTCGTGTCTTCGAATTTTCAATACCCGAATACATTACATCATATTATGAATAAATTACTGCAGCAAAATTTTTTTTTTATTTTACTGCAGTAAGATTTACAAAAAAAAATACTGCATCTGATTACAAAAAAATACTGCACTTATTTTACATACAAAAAAAAATAAAACCCTAGCAACTACCAAGAAGGAATTATGGCGATAATAGACCACCCTTCTTGTTACAAATCCGAAACAAAAATTACATTGAAATTCTAGGACCAAAATCGAGCAATAACAATTCACTTTATAAAACATATATAAATCCATACATTCAACATGTAATTATATATGCGAATACCTAGAGTGCCATCTCTTTCTAAAACATGTATATTCACAATAAAAAGAAATAGATTCACGTATATATACGTTAATTAATTAAAAGGTACAACCAAGGCTCTGATACCAATTGTAGGGAAAAATCGATATAAAACGCAGCGGAAGAAACGAAAAATAGATTTCGTATGGTTTTAAATTTTTTCTCAAAGTGGAACCTTAACCCTTTTAATTAATTAAACTCAAATATATACGGTTAGAGTTAAATACCTCTTGACGCGTGATCCGATTGACTTACTTCGATTGGTAATCCGCAAAATCTTTTCCGATGCCCATGAACAATACCCGCATGAACAGTACCCGCGTGAACAGTGATTGTGAACAGTGATCGTAAACAGTACCGCGAGATCTTCCAATCCGAACACGTACGTGAATCACCTAGGAGCGTCGTCTCCCTTTTTCTTTGAATTGCAAACCTGAGAATGGATGAACAAAGTTTTCTTTTTCTTTTGTTAGTCACAAAACAATCAAAAGAAGACAAAAATTATTCCGGTCACTTTTGAGTTCTCAATCTAATGATCGAAACTCGCGTGAACCTAATTCGATGTTGTACACTTAAGCTTATTGATGAACAAGCAATCAGTGTACTATCAAAGAATAATCTCTTCTCTCTTTTATGTTTTTTAGAATAAAAATTATCCTTTTCTATGAATTGAGAAGAAGAAGAAAAATTGAATCATTCAATCAACTATGGTGGCCGAATTCTATATGTGGTATTATATAGGTGGCCGAAATTTTGCTTCCTCTTCTATTTAGGATTGCCGAAATCTTCCTCTAAATGGACTAGGGTAGCCGCAAATCACATACCAAAAAGAGTTTGTGTTGCACCCTAATTTCCATCAACCTTTAGACTTCAAAACCTAATCCAACTCATAGATATTTTTATTCTTTTATTAACTAAATAAAAAGACTTCTTATTTGATTAAATAAATAAAATTAATTATTTATTTTCTTATCAAACAAGTCTTTTACTTTTAATATACTACTACCAATAGTATAACTTTAGGGAATAAATTTCCTGATCAGAAAAAGATTTGTTTCTTAATTAAACAATTAATTAATAAATTAACTAATTCTTATTTAATTAAAACAATGAAACAAAATAATATATTAGGTTAATATATACACCTTGCCGCCCCACTTATATAAATGAGCCATATATTATTTTCTTATTTCATTTAATCCATTGGACTTTAAATAAAAGCCTACATGTGAACCAGACTCATTCTTACTAAAAGAAACAAGCCCACATGTCTCCTTTTAATATATTAATATAATAGTGCAGCCCATTAATTAAATAATAGACATATTATATTCTTGATATATTAAAAACAATTCTAGATGGACCCACAAATCGGCCCGGTAGAATATATCAAGTGATCCATGCAAATACGTGTGGATTGTGGATCTTGGCGGGCTATCTAAATTTAAGTTTCAATAGACACACAACCTAATCACAATCAACAAATGATTCACTTAGGTCCAATCTATTAATTTTAACTCATTCCACTAAAGAGCTAAAATTGAACTCTTAAATAAAAATAGAATAAGGAGATGTTTCTCATTGATACCCTAGACAATCTTATAGGAGATGGTGTATCCTCGTGAATAATATCATTAATCACCAAGAGCTCATAGACCGCCTATAACTCTCCAAGTTACCATATTTCCTCATATGACCACATTTCGAACTTGGATACTTTGACTTGTCCAGAAGCCATGTTTTCAATAATCATTATTGAAAACTCAACGTTGAGATTTAATATCCAATACCTCAAAACATCCATATGATGATATTATACTCTCATTTAATAAATGGAGCCACGATGTCCATATCTATAAATGAAGTCCTCTATCGATTAACAAATGTATACCACCTAAACTATCGAGGATAGACTATGCTATATAATCATACTCATTGATAGCTCTAATGATAACACTTGCAATCATACGTCCATCATTTATCTCAGGATTAAGATAGACTCTCTGATTGTCCTCTTTAATGAAAAGTCTTATATCTAGTGACGGTTCTAGATAAAGTATTTTATTGTGATCCAGTTCAATGCACCTAGTGCACTAGATTCTTTTACTAGAAAACCTTTAGATGATTTTAGACTCATCATATTCATTTGATCCCACTCAAATGCTAGTAAAAGAATTCTACAATTTTAACAAGATAGAGGTGCCCAACCTTTAACTTAAGTTGTGAACGTTATTCAAGACTAACTAATGAATTGTGTCTACCTCATACATATCCGAATGTATGAACAATTCTTCATGTCTCATAGTCTTTTGACCTTATGATTACTTACCTTGACAATTATAATAATAAATGCTATAAGTATTTGTAAGAATCAGAATTCACTTTATTAATATGAGAAGATTGTCAATTACAATATTGCACTCTTGCCATTGAGCATAATCCTAACAGATACACCATCTCCTATAAGATTGTCTAGGGTATGAATGAGAAACATCTCCTTATTCTATCTTTATTTAGGAGTTCAATTTTAGCTCTTTAGTGGAATGAGTTAAAATTAATAGATCGGACCTAAGTGAATCATTTGTTGATTGTGATTAGGTTATGTCTATTGAAGCTTAAATTTAGATAGCCCGCCAAGATCCACAATCCACACGTACTTGCATGGATCACTTGATATATTCTACCGGACCAATTTATGGGTCCATCTAGAATTGCATTTAATATATTAAGAATATAATATGTCTATTATTTATTTAATGGGCTGCACTATTATATTAATATATTAAAAGGAGACAAGTATGCTTGTTTCTTTTAGTAAGAATAAGTCTGGTTCACATGTGGGCTTTTATTTAAAGTCTAATGGATTAAATAAAATAAGAAAAATAATATTGGGCCCATATATATATGGTGTGGGCGGCAAGGCTAAATAAAATAGCCCAAGATATTATTTTATTTTATTGTTTTGATTAAATGAGAATTAATTAATTATGTAATTAATTAATAGTTTAAATCAAAATCTTTTCTTGATCAGTAAATTAAATACTATGTGTTGGATTAGGGTTGGAATTCTTTTAAGTGATAGGAGTCCTAATGTGGTAAGGATTAAATCCACATACACTCCTTATTATACAAAGAATTCGGCCACCACTAGTCCTACAAGGGTTAGGATTCTTGAATTGATAGGAATTAGGGAAAAGGACAATTCCTTTTCAAGTAAGGAAATTAACCAACCCTAGATTTCCTATTCAATGAATTTGGCCAACCCTACTTGGTGAAGGAGAAAATTCGGCCAACCTATAAATATAAGGTTATGAATTTTCGGCCACCAAGAAGCAAAATAGAGAGAGATTTTTGTTTGTTTTGAAAATAAAAAATCCTACTCTAAACACATAGATTTTCGGCCAAGAGAGAAAAAGAAAATAAGTTCTCATTCGATAGTGCACTTACAAGCCTTTAACATCAAAAGGTTTTGTGCACACTTTCGATTTAGGGTTACGTGAGTTTCAATCATATTGATTGTGAATTCAAAAGTGACCAGAACTATTTTTTTAGGCTCTTGGTGTTTTACTATTGAAGATCAAGATCAGAAATTCCATACATCCATTCTAAGGTAAGCAATTCAAAGAAAAAGGGAGACCACGCTCCTAGGTGATTCACGTACGTGCTAGGATTGAAGATCTTGTGGATTACCATCGACGTAAGTCAATCAGGATCACGCGACAAGAGGTATTTAACTCTAACCGTATATTTGAGTTTAATTAATTAAAGGGTTAAGGTTCAAATCCTTACAAAAATTTTAAACTATACGAAAAATTATTTTTTCGCCTTCCGCTGTGGTTTTAAGCAATTTTTCCCTACACACTTTGCTTGCCAACCACACCTTGGTTGCAAGACTTCACTTGCTTGTGCACTACACCTTGTAGTCACAAGACTTAACTCTCAAAGAAGAGATTAACAACCTAAGTGCATATATGAATATTAAGAATGCAAATAATGCTAGGCAATACTAAATGCTTATCTAGGAATTAAAGATGACACTAAGTACAAATCCTAGATATCAATGTCTATATTAGTGCTCATAAAGACCTAACTAGATATAGATATGCAAGTCTAAAATCTAGTCATCAAACAAAGCCATATTAACACAAGTTGTCATACAAAATGGCAAGGACAATAAATACAATTAACAAATGCAATTAATTAGTCCTAAAAAATAATATCTAAATGCAAAGCATATAGATTTAGCTAGAGGGCAAAATGGTCCTAAACTCTAACTACCAATGAAAACCAAAACCCAACCAACATTCAATGTCTCAAACATGTTAGAAACAACATTAAGCAAAGAGACATGCATTTAATCAACAAATAAATTCTAATCCTAGGAAAACATGTCACAAGAATGAAACAAGAAATTCTAAGGCATGTAGAAATTATCTAGTCAAAGAACACATAACGACCCATGATTGGAAGATGCTTGAATGATGCTAAATGCTCATGGAAATGTGTTTGGTTGAGTAAAAATGTGTTCTTGGAGCTCTCTCTCTCTTTTGGAGTCACTTTCTCTCACTAAGGATGTAAATTTATGAGCTCTAGGTCTGATTTGGGGAAGAAGATGACATATATATAAGAGAAAAAATGAGCTGTCGCGAAAAGACTAAAATGCCCTATCTTTTGGTGCCAGGCGACATGAGAGGTGAATGCCAAAGTCGCCTAGCATGTAGCCTTTTGTTCTGGAAAGAAACAGAGTAGCCTGAGGCGACATGCATAAGTCGCCTATCATGTCGCGTAATGTTCTGGAGAAGAAAAACATGTCTAAGGCGACATCAAAGGCGACATTCACATGTCGCCTAGCATGTCGCCTAACGTTCTAGTGAACAATTACAAGTCTAAGGCAACTTATGAGGCGACGTGCACAAGTAGCCTTGCATGTCGCGTAATACACTGGACAACACACTAGCTCCAGAAACAAGCGACCCAAAACATCACCAAAAGACACTGAAACCTTTTGTATGATATATCGTTGGAAAGTTATAGAAGTCTACTTTTTACTCCAATTAACAAAATATGATTTGGATAACCATAGAAAGAATTATGGTCAAATGAGTGACAAAAGGTCAGATTTGGACACAACAAGAGTGTCCAAACTCATGGAAGAAACCATGTGGCCAAAGACTAAAACTAGAGAAGAATGGGACATTCTCAAATGGTCACTCAATGCGCTAAGATAGGCACACCATCGTGCAAGTGCGGACACAACACAGACACACTTAAATCTAGAAATGAAGTGCAAGTGTGATTGTGAAAAGGATGCACACATATAAACAATTACAACACAAATGCAAGATGAACAAGGCAAGCATGAAGTGTGTATGTGTGCAACAACAAATGCATGTCATTACAAATGCATGAGATGTGAGTGTTTGCAAGTAAACCTCTTCAAAGAGAATTAAACATAAGTGAACTACCTATTGAAGCTCATGAGATGACCAGAAACATGTCTTCGAGAAAACCACACTTGGAAAACCTATGCCACCCATTACACAAACATCCCCAATGTGATTTGTCATGAAATAAGCCAATCATAAAAATGAGGTTCTTACATGCCTCCTGCCCCCGAGCTGGCCAGGAGCCTCCTCGGGGAGCTGAGGTGGCACGTGACCATTGGCTGCCCCATTTCCTCTCTTTCCCTCTCTGTTAAATACCTCAATCCCTCTCGTTTTCGAATTTGAAAAAGATTTAGTGCAAAAAAATATCCAGATTTTTCTCTCGACTTTGAATCACCATATCTCTCTAATTTCTTATCCGATTGATTTGGTTCAAGTTGGAGAAGTTTCGTCTTGAAGTCCTCTATCATCTTCAACCAACCTAGAAGTCTTTTGTTCAAGTATTTTGGTGGTTCTACACCAGTTTTGTGACTGCACTCGAATTAACAAGGTAGTTGATTATCTTTTGTGATTTGCACTTTTAAATGTTCAATTACCTTGGCTCTTCTTCCTATTTTCATGTATGTGACTTGAAAAAATGTTGATGCGTGATAGAACTTCAATTATAAGGTAAATATTTCTAATTAGAGACTTGATTGTGATCTAGGTTTTCTTAAATCTAGTTTTTCACATGTTTTTGAGTTGTATTGTGACTACCTTATTATCTAGGGTTATTTGTGCTTTGATTGACTTTATTTTCAAGATTAATAGCCCTTTCATGTGCTAGGACTCTTTAGTTAAATATATCTAGAATTAGAACATTTGATTTTATATTTAGAGTCTTTTAGGATTTAATTGATTATTTTGTGAATATATGCTCTAAATGATTGCTAGAGATTTGATTTATCATATCGTATGTTTCTAGCATTTTTGTTTTAGTTCTAAAGTATTGGATATGTGCTACATGAGCATTTTTATTTCAAGCTTTAGTGACATGAATAAAATCTAGGATTAAAGTGTGTTTTTGGAAATTTGGCATGCTCTAGGTTTTTGTTCATGTATAAGATCTAGACAATCTTGTTTTGTGAACTTTGTTGTCTATGTCTAGATCTTCACGGAGTGTACCTAATCCGTACATTTCATATGCTCAAGCATCATTTTGTGTGGTGTCATTTTTGGATCATAAACTAGAAATATATATTTTGTGTGCTCATTGATTATTTCTAGTTTCCATAGGATGTATTGATCATATATTCTATGTTGCATGTGTTTGCATCATTTGGATTACACTTAGATCATTTGCCTTTAGGACAAGTGGTCCGGATAATCAAGTCAGGGAGACTTTCTAGAGGCAAGAGTGGCTTGGATAGAAAGTAGACTATATTATTGGTAGACCCAGGATATTGAGTTGACATGGAGTCCAATAGAGACTGTGTCATTTGTTGATCACTCTTGAGGAATTTCCAACCTCTCAATGGTGTTGTGTAGAAATGGAGTACAATAGAGAGTGTGTCATTTGTTGATCACTCTTGAGGAATTTCCAATCTACCAATAGGGATTGGGTAGATGTAGAGTCTAATATGGAGTGTGTCTTTTGTTGGTCAATTTTAAGGAATGTCTTATCTACTTTCCAATAATAAAAGTACCCGATGGTTGTATTCAACCCGTGGAGGTTTCCTCTCCGGAGGTTTTACCATGTAAAAAATGATGTGTCAAATGTCTCTATCTTTATCTCTTTATATTTGTGCATATGATCAATATATCTTGTTTAAGATCTTCATTTCTTCACATCTTTGTAAACAAGATTTTTGTAGAGAAAGAGATGCACACATTATATGTTGAATCAACATTTGTCTCTTGTATCTTTGTAAATATTTTAACATTGTGTCTTGTGATATTCTATTTCAAGTTGTAAAGTTTTACTTAGTGAATTTACATTGTAATATTCAAAGTACAACTTGTGGAATTTGCTTTGCATTGAATATATTTGTGTATAAGATACATTGTTTCTTGTTATATGTTTTGTAGACTAAGGATGGTGTATTGAGCATACATGTGTTAATTGTTTTCTCATAACAATCATGTTAAAGGTTAATTTGTATGCTCACTAAGGTTTTGACAAAAGTCTCAAAAGAGTTTTAAAAAATAGATTGTCAACCTATTAACCTCCTTCCCCCTCTAGGTTGTTTAGTATAACCTTGTAGGTATTTTCAAGAGTAATGGTGAGTTCTTGAGAGTCTCTCTCTCTTAAATTTTACTTTCTCTCTCAAGATGTGAATTATGAACTTACTAGAAACGAGCAAGGGAGAAGACAACATATATATGAGGTCAAAAGGAAACTACGTCGTTTTGGAAAAATGCAATTTAAAACAGCAGAAATAACGCAATCTGCGGGTAGTTAACTCGTTCAACACCCACACACAGAG
The DNA here is from genome assembly GCA_033220585.1 of Dipteronia sinensis. Taxonomy (NCBI): domain Eukaryota; kingdom Viridiplantae; phylum Streptophyta; class Magnoliopsida; order Sapindales; family Sapindaceae; genus Dipteronia; species Dipteronia sinensis. The sequence goes on along the minus strand of CM065638.1, from coordinate 16,631,524 downwards.
CTCCCTCTGAAGACTATACGGGTAGAGACCCTCACATTAACTGCACAGTTACTGCACACCGGAGACAACCAACTAACCATTATAACCACTACGCTGGTAAGTGCGTGGGTAGGGACCAGTGCATATGGACCCACGCATTGGGACACTCCCTCATCGGGTTAAGAAAACCACACAACATGCATGCGCGGACGTTTCCGATCGAGCATCGGGAAATGAATTATAGAGAACATAACCACACTTAGAACTAACAATAAGGTGCATATGTGAGAAGTGTAAAGAAAGCACACTGATGCAGTAAAATATGTTCAATAAAATATAAGTTCATTTGCTGGGATCAGGAGTTTATCGGTTGAATCTAAGCTAATTAACTAATCTAATCCAGTGCGCGAAAAGTAAATTGCATAATGCGTAGTTGGTAACAAGTGAGTTCTTGAAAATGGTTTTATTGCAAACTTATAAATAAAACTAAACTATACTAAACCAAGCACAACACAATACAAGGGTTGGAATGTATGGATGGATACTAGAGGATCGATATAACCGTTCTCGGAATGCTCAATGTGCTAAACCGGTCTCAATAAGCATTTCAATCCAATTTTAGGGCTAGTTTAAGGTATTTAAATTAAGACCAAGGTTCTTCCCAATACTCCCACAAGTTCATGTGTGAAGTAATGGTCAGCACCTAATGTTTTCTCAAAACACAAAGCCAAAACAACAGAGCAAGGTCATGCAAATATTGTCCTTCTCAATTACCAAGCTAATAAGTGACATTAAGATGGAAAAGGCCAATCTCACCAAAACCCACTTTCATGAATAATCTACACTACACACATATATCACTTGAGGTCACAACATAACATACAGTGTAGAGCAAACACATACTAATCAAGTAAAATAGACTAAATTAGGATTGAACAAAATAATAGACTAGTTCATTACAAAGAGTTATCCAATATAAATACTATACCTAACTAAGAATAAAATAATCTAATTATTTTATGTCTCAGTTATGATTTGAACCTGCAACCTCCAATTAATTATTAATTAATAATTCATAATTATTAATTCATTAACTAAATAATATAATTATTTAATTAATTTAATTATTAATATATTAATTAAATAATCTCATTATTCAATTAATCCCTAAATGAATACGTGTCACTTTCGTAAAACAATTAATTGAACAATCCAATTAATTAACCGTGACCCTTGTTACCTAAATCGATCGGGCTAGCAAGGGGACCTAATGGACCCACAGTATTTTGAGCTCTAATAATCTTTGGAATTATTAATTAAACTCTTTAATTAATATTCCTTGATTATTAACTCCGGTGTTGTTCCACTAAAAACCCGAAGCTGCACTCTCTCAACTGCAAACGCTTTTACACAGACTGATACAACTCGGTGTCCATCGATATAGCTATTACACATGGTGTGATCCTCCACGGTAGTTCATAATTAGAGCTGGGTCATAATGTCCGTTATACCCCTCTAATTACATATATCCTTTAAGTACCATTGATTTTCTAATGGACAATAAATCCTATTTCCTCACGGAATTCGGAGAGCGCTCATATTGTCCAAGCCCCGAATCAACCCTTAAGGGAACTACCATCTACTTCTCACAAGAAGGAGTTGATTCCACTATTGTGTACAAACCTTCCCAGCCACAAGCCAAACCGTAATCCCAACATACAGAGCATATTGATCAGGAACTGCATCCGATCTCACCCATGGTATATCAAAGACCACGATCTAACCTTAAGGAGTCGATATGACACTCAGGATTAAGATCACCCACATATAGCCATCATTAATTGATATATATATATATATAAGAATCTCATCGGTAAACAGATCTTGGTGAGAGATTCATATAGATCATGACCCAGTCCTATATGATCACATTATACAAGGTGCCTCAATTCCCATATCTCATATGAATGATTCAGGATAGAATCACCGTACATTACGGAATGAACCGCAGCTATAGATTAACCACAAATAAATTACCCAGTTTTATTTGTTATCTATGGACTCTTTAGATTACACTTCTCTTACTATAACCATCTGTATATGACATTCATATACACAGTTCGAGATTACATCTGACAATCTAGGATGATAATATATGCACAAGTTATAAAATAAACAACAGAACAAGAATGAATTGAACTTTTCTTTTTATTTATTTCATAAATCCATTTACAAATTACATCTTTAGGGCATAAACCCCAAAAAGTTTGTGTTGGGTTTGATAGTGGGGATGTTTGTTGGGTGTAGTTTGTGACTTGATGGTGGGGTTGGGTGATTGATGTTGAATGTGGTTGGTGGTTTCAAATGTTGACTAGTGGTGATTTTATATGCTTGGATCTCCAACGAATCTACAATTTTGTTTAAAAAAATTTAGTCTTTTTCTTTATAAAGAGACCGTTGGATCTCCACCGAATCTAAAATTTTGTATTAATTTTTTTTTTGTTTTTAAATTATTTTTATTTTTAATATGTGTTTTTAAAATTTAATAAACAATAAGAAGAGATATCTCCATCGTCCATTTTTGAGATGGACGGTGGAGATCTATTTTTTTTTCAATTTTGATTTTCAATTTATTTTTTGCTTTTTGTATTTTTTAATATATTTTCTTATTTAATGAATATCTCGAAGGTTAAATGCTCATTTTCGGGTGATATTGGAAGATCAAACTATCATTTAATGTGAGAATTGACGAATGATACTATCTCTTTAAAATACCATTCAAAATTAAAAGTCACAGTCGATAGAAGAGGTTGAGGCGTTGGCCATGCCGCGTAGACCCTTGACTTACTCCCAATTATTTATAAAAATTGTAGTGTGAACAAAGACCGTCTCTGGGATCTGCTAACTTCATAGTTCGATCATATTGTATATGCAGAGAAATACAAGAAATGTGATGTGAAAAGAATACTAGCTCCTAACATATCATCATGTCAGTTTTATTTTATATATCTGATTTGGAACTTGGCTTCAGTTAATTATATAATATTATATATATATATATATATATATCAATAATAATAAGAAAAAATAAATCTTTGGGTCAATATATAATTATATATTAAGTAGCGGATGGAAGGCACATTCCCTTGCTTTAACAAACTAACTGAAATTATATCAAGACTAGCTAGAATCCAAATTTTCTGGAAAAGAATTCTGTTAGTTACTACAAAAAAGAAAAGAGGAAGGCAATTACTATACCGTGGAGGCCTTTCACTCCAAAATTAAAGTATGACTCACAAAAAACAATTAGTATGGCTCAAAAAACAAATCGTACATAGTAATTTATTCAAGATCCTGAGACCAATTAATATTCAGAAACGCTTTATATATCCCCCCCCCCCCCCCCCCCCCCCCCCCCCCCCCCCGGCCTTCAGTTTTTATGTACACAAAACTAAAATAAAATAAAATAAAATAAAAGTACCAGTACAAATTTAATTTAGAGGAATAGGTACAAACTGTCACACTAACACATAAATAATTGTTGATATGAACTTTGTTTTAGAGTCTTTAAGAATATTGCTCACCTTCAATATTTCAGTATTCATCTTCCAATGTGTCTTGGTGGTAAATGATATTCACTCAGTTTTGCAATGTTCCAGATTCGAGTCACCACAAAGCATATGATATTTATAAAAAATAATGATGAGTGGTGAATATAATTTCCTTGCAATTTGTTTCATGTTGTAAAATCTCCTAGCAATGAAGAACGGCTTTAGGAAGTCTTATTCTCATACATCAAAAACTTGAATCATCATCTTTGATTTTGCCAATTTGAAATATATTTTTTCGTGATAAAAAAAATTCAAGTGGACCAATGAAGCTAGTATTTTTTAAATTTTAGATGATGTAGATATTCATCAATATTGTTATTTGTTAATGAATATCTTATGGCAAGATAATGCAGGGTAGCTAGCTTGGCCGGTAGACATTTTCAAGAGATCAACACCATTTGCTTGCATGGACGGTAGACATTCAATCCTTAGTTTGCTTCTATAAATACAGGTATTGTCTGTGCATTAAAGACGACAACTAGGCAACTTATATCTCTTCTGCACTCTCTTTCTCATATTAAGTATTTCATCGATCGATCAATGGCTTCCCTCCAAAACCAAATTTCAGATGAGATCCTTATAAGTCGCATTATGCAAATCCATTCTAGCTTATCCAAACTTGACTCTTTAAAGCCATCAGAGGAAGTGAATAGCCTTTTTAGTCGTCTTCTAAAATTGTGTACCTTACCTTGTTCCATTGATACCAATGCCTTACCCCAAGAAATTCGAATAATGCGCAAAAGTCTCATAACTCTATGTAGTCATGTCGAAGGCTCATTGGAGATCAAATTTGCAACAATGTTAGCCAAAGTTCCCCAACCATTACAAAATCTCAATCTATACCCTTATCATGATAGATATATCAAGATAGCCAATTTAGAATATGAACTTCTCAAAGAGAATGGTGTGGTGCAACCAAAGAAATTGGCCTTTGTGGGATCTGGTCCAATGCCTCTTAGTTCTATCATTATGGCTTCACATCACATGAAATTCACTCATTTTGATAATTTTGACATCGATGTGGCAGCTAATGATGTGGCTCGTAGAATCGTTGGTTCGGATGCTGAGTTGGAGAAGAGAATGAAATTTGTGACTTGTGACATAATGGAAGTGAAAGAGAAGCTGAAGGAGTATGATTGTATATTTTTGGCTGCTTTGGTTGGGATAACTAAAGAAGATAAAATGAGAATTCTTGGACATATAAGAAAGTATATGAAGGAAGGAGGAGTTTTGCTGCTGAGGAGTGCAACAGGGGCAGGTGCTTTTCTGTATCCAGTAGTGGAGGAGCGAGACTTGTTTGATTTTGAGTCTCTTTCCATTTTTCATCCCACAAGTGATGTCATGTGCTCTGTTGTCGTTCGCAAGCCTATCTTCTAATGAGGACCTTAGAGAGAAAGCATGCTTGTTTGTGTCTTTGTGTGTGTGTGTTTTTTAATCATGCAAATTGATAAGAGCTAATTAAAGAGCTCTACTCATTTTCTCTAGTTTGAATTGTAAGTTTTATTAATTATCAGTGTGCTTCAATGTAAGTTGTGTGTATTGTATTTCTTCGGTAATGTTGGAACTTGGTTTGGAAATATTCTATTTTTTTTTAATTTACAATGCAATAGGATACAGACATACAGTTAAATATTTGCCAACACAAATACGAAGGCCATATGACAACATCTTTTTGGGAGTCTCAAATTAATAACTAACATCTCATTGAAAAACTTGCAAAACTAACTCTTTTGTGACAATGTTGCCCTTTTAAAATTTTAAAATTACATTCCTATCATAACACTCTAAATCCCTTCTCTCTCTCAAATCGACCACACATCTCTGAAATTATAAAATCCCTAATCTCTCTCAAACAGACAAAACCTCTCTGAAATTGCCAAATCCCTAATCTCTCTAAAATCGATCAAAACTCTTAAATCGACCAAATCCCTAGTCCCAGTGAAAGCCTTCTCTCCAACCATGGTGGCGCGACGGAAGCTTGAAGACGATGGCGCGATGGAACCTTCAAGACATCGGCAACTCCATTTGGCTTCTAGGAAAGTTTAATAAACATAAGGTGAATTGTTCTTCAATTATTGATTTTTTTGGTGGTGTTATTTTTTTATTTGTAAAATCAGTGGTGTTGCTTTCTCCTTCAATTTTTGTACCTTGAAAAATCCCTAATTTGAATTAGAACCCTAATTTGTTTTTTTGAGTGTGAAAAATCCCCAAATTGAATTAAGCTGAACATGCGTGTTTGATTGTGCCAAAATTGTGCTATATTTTGACCATTAATTCCATATCCTTTAGTTTGTTTATGAGCGTATTTTGGTGTCTAATGACTCTATTCTAGTCAATGGAAGCAATTTCAAGCAAAAAGAAGATTTAGAGGCAAAAAGGGCTGAAATCGTTAAAAGTGTGTGCAGAACATACAACTTTGAAGGGTCATATCTCCCTCCTTAGATTGAACCATGTTTCGATCAACATATATTCAGAAAGCCCTAGGAGTCTAATTTCCAACTGTTTGCACAGATTGCGATTCCGAGTCTTCTAGAGGAAGTTATGACCATTTTAGAGGTTGTTGCGCAGGACCCGTAAACCTACCCTCGAATAGAGTGCAAAAATTCAGTGTGCGGGTAGCCTACCCGCACACTGCGTGTTGTGAGTCTTTCGAGAACAGCCAAATGATGGGTTGTAGGCAATTTTTAGTGGGGCAATGTTGTCCTTTCATGCCCAGACCATGCCCCAGCCTCTCAAGCCTACAAATACACCACTTTCTTCAAGACCCATCCATCCATTCATTCATTCAATTACCTATTCAACACAAAAACCTTCTCTAAACATCTTCTTCACCAAATCAAGAGAGAGGTGCTTCAAAAGGCATCCATGGAGGTTTTCCTCCACGGATTTCCTCTTCATCACCATCTACTACTATCACCATCCATCAATGAAGAGGATTCAAGAGGAAAGAGCACCCTACCTTGTTTACGAGGAGGAGGAGCTTCAATGGAGCTTAGAGATCCGAGATGACAATTGGGCCTCTCTCCGAGCTTAGAGATTCGAGATTGACACCTTGGGTTTCTTCTTTTTACTCTTCTCTTGTATTTTCTTTATTTGATGTGTATCCCCATGAGGGAAATATGTAAACCCTAATACTGGTTCCATATATGTGATTGACTTGTATTTTATTTCTTCCTGTATTGTCCCATTCAATTGAACTTAATTGATTCTTGACTTGTATTAACTAGGATTGACAACCTAACTCTTGATGCATGTTTAGGGATAGCTATGGTCTTTACATTCATGGCATGTAGAGTAGAAATTGATGTGCGTTTATGATTGGGATTAGGAGTAGATTAACATAAATTAGGAGTATATTAATTAAGCATCCCATGATTGCTCATATGTCAATGGATTATTCGAAATGCATGTTTTGGATTGATTTGAGTACTATTCGTTGTTTGGGTGGAATTCATGAAGAGCACACACCATGCCTTTGTGGGTTTTGGTTATTGAACCTACACGTTTTATACGACCCTTGGTAGTTACTCATGGGATACACTCTCGGTGAGTAGCAATTGAGGGTTGCAACTCTTTGCCGTTGCTAGTGCGATACACTCTCAGCGAGTAGTAGTCTAGGGTCCATATATGCTTAATGCTTCCATTGGTTGTTGCTTACACGTGACAGGTGAGTAACGATCGATGGTCGATTTTTTGATTTGATCCTTTTATATTTGTGCTTAAACGCGGTCCTTAGTAGTTGCTAATGCGATACACTCTCGGTGAGTAGCAAATAATGTAGTAATTTGAATATTTCATTAGTTTTCTATTTGTCTGTTTTTGTTTTTGTGTGTGCTTGTTTGTTATTTTTCTTTTGAATAAAGTAAATGCATTTGATGTTATTTGAGTTGTGTTCGTGCAAGGAAAGAAAATTATCAGGATGGCGAGCTATCGAATCAAGGTTGGAATGGAGACCAACAACTCAAGAGAACAATGAGTGCGCATTGCACTCTAACAACTACACAAAGCTAAACGGCAGCGCCATGACGACCTAAGTGGTTAATGCAACCAAGGACGCGAGTAGTGCCGTGAAGAGCATCAAGTGGAACAGAGGTTAGAGCACAGCTAGAGGTAGTGTATCTGCAAGCTTTTTCCTAAAAAAATGATTTTTGGTATAGACACCTCTCACTGTTTCTATCTTTTTTAGATTACCCTACTTATGAGGGCATAGCTTAAACATTATGAGTAATGTGCATATTGTCGAGGCATATGTGGGTAAGTTAATTGGAGTGCACCGATTGAGTGCTTAAGAGCTTTGGGAAGGGTTTGATGTTATCAATTGTGCTTGTGGAAGGGTTATTGATTGTGCTTTTTTATTTAAATGCTATGCTAGTTTTCATTTTAATTACTTTTGAGTGATTTATGATTGCACAATTTATTTTTCTCTTGTAAACTAAGTTCTTATCCCTCAATTTGTTATTTTAAGCATGAATGTATGGAAAGAGCTAGGTTTGGGGGGGGGGGGGGGGGGGGGGGGAACATCCATTGTGGGATTTCTTCAGTTTGTTTGAGTTTGTTTTTTTTAAAATAATTGGTGTAAGCTTTGGTTTGGCAATTGCATGAATTGAAAATCTTGTTTTCGTGAACTCTCTAATATGTTTTGTGAGTGCAGAGTTTGTCTATAGCTTCTCTAGGAAGCGATTTGTGTAGCTTGGGCGATAATGCTAGGTTTTCAACTCTTGGGAAGAAACACCGACAACTTGCAAGTCTTGGAGGGACAAGCAAGCCAAGTGTGTTCATAAAAAGAGTAAGAACCTCATCTTCCTGAAGGAAAGCAGCATTTTGGAGTTCAAAGAGCCGAAACACCATGTCAACGTCTTGCCTAGACGATAAATAGTGCTCTTGTGGGAGGCAACCCACCTAAGTTTGCATTTATGAATTTTCTTTTTCTTATTTTCTTTTTTACTTGCTTTGGCAGAATAATTGGTGGAGATTTTGGTGTATAGTGTGTGGATTGTATAACTAGTGCATAATTGAATATTTTTGGATGGATATATTTTTGATTTTATTGATTATTTTTCATGATGAATGAGCTGAAGGCTCTTGTGTGTGTTGCATGTGAGTGTAATGACTTAATTGCCATATATAGCCCAATTCGGCTTGAGGGTTTTTAAGTGCATGCATTATTTTTGTACGGGTCTTGATGCATATAGTTAGATTCGGTTTGGGGGTCGTTATGCCCTTATTCCATCATTTTTGGTAAATGCATGATGTAGGTTTTGAGCATGAGTTTATGTTTATGTGCCTTTGTTCTTAATAGCTAATTTCACTGTTTGCCTTAATTTATATGTTGAGCCTTGTTTGAGTCGTGTTAGGTGTGTGTCGCTAGGCCGGACTCTCTTGTCTTCAACATTGAGGACAATGTTGGGTTTTGGTTTGAGGGTGTAGAAGCCTTTGTTAAGTCGTCTGTTGTGTCTTTTGTGTTTTGAGTCATTTTTCGTGTCAAAATTTTTTAAATTTGCTGCTTTGCCAAAATTTTCGAGCTTTATTTAGCTTGGTGAGATAGCTTGAGCATAGTGTTTGTGGTGAATTTGTGTATGCTTAGTGTGCTTGTTCATAGCTCTTAGTCATTTTAGGGGTCTCACTTGCACTTCATGGATTAGTCCCATCTTTTGGTGTCCAAGTTGAGGGGACTCGGTGCTCAAATGCCTTGTTCTAATAGTGGAGATACCCTTGTGAGTTCACAAACACAAGCCTAAAGCATACAAATAGGAGGGAAAATGTTTTCAAATCTTTAAACACTATTCAAACACCATGCATAGTCTCATTATATCACACAATCATCATGTGTCATAGAACATGCATCATATATGTGGACTGCTTACCAAAGCTTGTATTCTTTTTTTGGATGGAATGTTGGAAACGATCCTATGCAATGTGTATGCATAACTACTAAAATAGCCCAAACACATTTTCATGTCTCGGTATGTGTGCACCATTGCTAATTTTGAGGCCAAACACTAACTGTTCATTTCATACCCACAACATAGCCATGTAGCCATATAGCTTAAACACATGCCTTACCTTTGTTGTCAATCATGTGAGGATGTGTAGTTGTTGAAGTCAAAAGAAAAAGCTATGATATGTAAAGATTGCATGTACTTAGGCAATATTTGTATATGTGCAAGGCAAATGATTCACAAATGTAAAAGTGTGAAAAATGTGCACTTATGAGCTTAAATTGTCAAAATGTAAAATGTGCAAAAGAAAAGACAAAAGAAAAAAACAGAAATGCACAAAGAGTCTTGAATGTTAAATGTAAAGTACTCACAAAGTAGAGTACATAATTTTTGCACAATGTAATGAAAGTTAAGCCTAGACGCTAGTGTTTTAAGTTGTTAAGTAGAGTTAGGTATGGGTGTGTAATGTAAGTGTCTTAGCATGATTGGTGTTAATAGCCTGAATTGGCTAAGGACAAAAAGGAAATTTCCACCCTCCAGGCCTGGCTCCATGCCCGAGATCATCCACCAGGAGTTCATGTTACCCTAAGCCGGGCTACGGTACCGCCCCGCAGGAACAAGGACGGGCTCCAGAAACATCCGGAATAGAGCCAGGAATGATCAGATCAAGCTCGCGTCACCGAACCTGAAAACAGGAAATCCCCCCCCCCCCCCCCCGAAGTCGGGATTACCTCGTAACTTCTCCGGAAGCTCGCCAGTACCTCGCTGACATAGTAAGGTGTCCGCAGGAAGCCGCACCTAGCTTCAAAAGGTCAAGGGAGGATAGACCTAGCTTCTGATTAGACAAAATTCCTTTATATCAAGGCTAGAACATTGATTGACCTCACTACCTGATGTACCCCGCCACATTACATGCCATATTCGACGATCCCTACAGGAGAACATGCTAGACCTGAAGACACACAAGATCATATCTTAAGACATTACATGCGTACAGAACAAATAATAGAGTCCAAGTAGGAAACAAATTGATCTCTGCCAGGATATCCATGATTCAGCAATTAACTCAAAGTCAATAACATTTAAAATGAAAATCCCGACCGATAAGGAGGGGAGAGATGGAGAAACTCAAGGGAAGGATCAATTAGTTTAACCTACGAAGACATTGTATAAAGGAGGGACTTCCTCCTTCTGAAAAATGAGACTACTATTCGACAGGCACACAACAAGTACCCATTTTCACCCTAGAGAAAAGTGAGATCAATTTGAGAGAGAGAGAGAGAGAGATGTATATTATATATTATCAATAGAGGAAGCCTTGTTTTGATTCTTTTGAGTAGCTAATAATATCGTTGTTTCCTTGTCATTTCATTAGGCATTGTTATATATATATATATATATATATACGTTCTACCTTGGTCATCACCTACGTAGTAATGATCTTGAGGGTGCTAACTGAGATTTATTACCCCGAGCTAAATTTCCGTTAACAATTGGTGACTTTTGAATTCCATTTCCTAGTCTTTGTTCACCTCATTTCACCCTATGGCCCCATTACAACCTAAGGGAAATACCTAGTTGATCCTTTAAGAAGTCTAGAATATGAGTCGAGGCATGTTCTTTCCACGTTCATGGCACTTGATTCTTTCATGAGACTCATTTCCACGTTCATGGCACTTGATTCTTTCATGAGACTCATTTACTTAAAAGAGCTTTTATTCCATATCAAATGTATGCAATTAATTTGAATCAAATACATAACTTCATTTGCATACATCTTGCATGAGTGTGAACCTAGGTTCCGAGAGGAAAAAAGAAGAGATATCCCATATGAGAACCTAGAATGGAAGCAAATTACTCTAGAGGCGAGAGAGTGAGTAGTTTCCAAGGCAAGGGCGCTTAAAGTGTGGGATTCGTGTCTTGCTAGTTTCCCCCATTGGTGCCTAGGTGTTATTTTCGAACGTTTTGCATGTGTCTATTCCTTACTTCCACTCTCTTTTGCTTATCTCTCTAATGGTTAGCTTTGCAGCATGTTTGCTTTGTGTTAGGAAATTTCTAGATAGAGTCATGCTTGTTTTGTCTGGTGTCTTTTTGTTTGTCTTTTTGTATGCTCGAGGACGAGCAAAGGTTTGGTTTGCGGGTATTTGATCGTGCCAAAATTATGCTATATTTTGGCCCTCAATTCCATATCATTTAGCTTGTTTTTTTTAGCATATTTTGGTGTCTAATGACTCTATTCCAGCCAATACAGGCATTTTCAGGCAAAAAGGAGATTTGGAGGCAAAAAGGCCCGAAATCGTAAAAATTGCCTGCAGAACATCTAACTTTGAAGGGTCATACCTCCCTCCACATATATTCGGAAAGCCTCGGGAGTTTAGTTTTCAGCAGTGCGGTTTATACAGATTGCGATTCCGAATATTCTAGAGAAAGTTATGATCATTCTAGTGACTGCTGCGCAAGACCCGCGAACTAAGTGTCAAAATGCAGTGTGCGGGTAGCCTACCCGCACACTGCGTGTTGTGAGTCTTCCAGGAATAGCCAAATGATGGGTTTTAGGCAATATGTAGAGGGGCAATGTTGTTCTTTCATGCCCAGACCATGCCGTAGCCTCCCAAGCATATAAATACACCAATTTCTTAAAGGCCCATCCATTCATTCATTCATTAAATTACACATTCAGTAAAAAAAACCCTGTCCAAACATCTTCTTCATTAAATCAAGAGAGAGAGGAGCTTCAAAAGGCAATCCATGGAGGTTTTCCTCCATGGATTGCCTCTCTACCACCACTTATTACTATCACCATCCAGCTTTGAGGAGGATTCAAGAGGAAAGAGCACCCTACCTTGTCTATGAGGAGAAGGAGCTTCAATGGAGCTTGGAGATCAAAGATGACAATTGGGCCCCTCTCCGAGCTTAGAGATTCGAGATTGACACTTTGGGTTTCTTCTTTTTACTCTTCTTTTATATTTTCTTTATTTGATGTGTATCCCGATGAGGGAAATATGTAAACCCTAACACTAGTTCAATTTATGTGATTGAATTGTATTTGATTTCTTCTTGTATTGTCCCACTCAATTGCACTTAATTGATTCTTGACTTGTATTAAGTAGGATTGACAACCTAACTCTTGATGCATGTTTAGGGATAGTTCTTCTCTTTACATTCTTGGGAATGTATAGTAGAAATTGATGCGTGTTTATGATTGGGATTAGGAGTAGATTAACATAAATTAGGAGTAGATTAATTAAGTATCCCATGATTGCTCATATGTCAATGGATTATTCGAAATGCATGTTTTGGATTGATTTGAGTATTATTTGTTGTTTGGATGGAATTCATGAAAAGCACATGCCATTCCTTTGCGGTTTTCGGTTCTTGAACCTACATGCTTTATGCGACCCCTGGGGGTTACTCATGCGATACATTCTTGGTGAGAAGCAATCGAGGGTTGCAACTCTTGGCTGTTTCTCTTGCGATACACTCTCGGCGAGTAGTGGTCGAGTGTCCATTTATGCTTAATGCTTCCATTGGTTGTTGCTTACACGTGACAGGTGAGTAACGACCGATGGTCGATCCTTTTATTTGATCCTTTTATATTTGTGCTTAAACGCGGTCCTTAGTAGTTGCTCATGTGATACACTCTCGGTGAGTAGCAACTGAGGACTAGTTGACTCTCCTAATTCCATATCTAGAGGTCGTACTTAAGGCTAGGTTGAACTTATACTCGGAGTGTCTTTGCGGTTAGTTATTTTAGGTGGCGCGAATGTTTTGGGTGGTCATGAGTACCTTTTGTGTTCATTTTCTTGCATCTCTCTTGTCTGCCTATTTTATATTTATCACTTTAACCACCATTATCATCCCTCCAGATTCTCTTATTTTTCTTATCTTTGTTTTTATGCTCTTGTCTCTCACAAACAGAGGACTTCTTATAAATATCTTTTTGAGTTCGTGATTTGCTGAAGACATAAAAAGCGAGTATTAGTGTTCAATGTGTTGTGATATTTGTGTTAAATTTTCACTTTTCAGTTATTTTTTTTGAATCCCTAATTTTTTTTTTGCGTTGAAAAATCCATATTTTTTTTTCAGTTAATGAAGCTGAATTTGGTTTAGTTTGGATTTTTGTATGATGGCTCCTTTTTATTGTTTATATCAATATTGTATTGAGCGGGATTTTTCTTTTTCATTTTGTTATAATTAACATTGCAATATTATTCCCTTGCGTTTGTATTCTATTATTCTGTACGCTGTTTATTATGGGTTTCTTTATTAAAATGTAATTATTTTTAGTCAAATTATCATTTTTGATTTATGTGATCTTGACTGTGGAATTCGATGAATTATGAGTTTGTTATTCATTTTAATTGTTAATGAATCAAGTGTATTTTTAGTTGTTGGTTTTTCCATCTGATTGTCAATGAGTTTGTTCTTCAAGTTGTTGGACAATTTGGAAGCATCCAACTCTGTGGTTTTGTGTTGGTTCTTCACGTTTGAGTCATTTGAAACTTTTGGTTCTTCACTCCCTCTGTGATTTGCAGCCAAGCCACGTTTGGAACATTATTTTTGTTTTGAAATAATGTGACACCTAAGTTTGTTTTAGCAATAGATTGGTAATCCAATCTATCTTCTATGGTTTTTTTCTTTTTTTTTTAAGTTTCCTGCTTCAATAATGTACTTCGCAAAATCCATAATTTGAATTAGAACCCTAAGTTGTTTTGAGTTTGAAAAATCCCTAAATTGATTGTTGTATCTGATTGTTATTGTTGTCTGTGGTGTTTGGTGATGACAACAATGTTTGGGTCTTGTAGTGGCTGTGAAGTTTGGAAATCATAACTATGTTTGGAATTCTCTATTGCATTGTGAATTCCTAACTTAGTTTGGAATTCTCAACAGCTGTTGAAATTCCTATAACTACGTTTGGAATTCTCAACTGCATTGTGAGTTCCTAACTACATTTGGAATTCCTAATTAAGTTTGGAATTCCAACTGCAGAATTCCCAACAGTAGTCAAAATCCCTAACTGTGTTTGGAATTCTCAACTGCATTGTAAGACTTACTATTTGCACTATAAAATGCTTATTTGTTTGAATTACTAATTGCACCTCAAATGTTTTTTACTGGTTTTATGTTATATATCTGGATAACAAAATGGGAGAAGATTTTTTGTTATGCATTACATTCTAAATGTTGGGTTTATATAGGTGTGCAACACCTAATATGAAGTCTCCATCATTAGGAAGCACCACACCAACCAATACAGGGATTAAATCAGGAAACAAGAAATCAGGAAATGGGAAAATCCAAAGGATCCTAAGCAAGGCAACATTCTGTCATTCTTTAAGACGGTCTGATGGGAATGAAAGTTTTATCCATGTAACTTCTTTTTGCTGTGGGTTGGGTTGAGATTGTTTAACACATCTACTTCATGGTCATCTCGATTTTGATGTCTTAGTGCACGTTTTGTCTGGTTATGCTCAATTAGTGTTGGTTGTATATCTAGTTACTTTTTTGGATGTTGATAGCTTCCAATTCATGAAATGAAGATGCATGTCATGTCAATACCTACATTTTACGAATTTTCGTGTGATTTATGATAGTTAATTAACGAGGGAAGCTAAGATGAAGTTGATTAAAGTTTTAAGATTGTGGTTGCTATATGCCCTATAATTCACAAGGTAAGTACACTACAATCTCTAAATACCTCATATGACCATATAACATACTCAATCTAATTGCATCTTACAAGCCAGGTAAAATTAAATGCAAAAGGCTTTGTATTAAATATGGTGTGCCGTTACTCAAGAATCTTAAGGGCATAAAAAAAAGCACTTATCCAAATATGTAACCCTTAATTAATACTCTATTAAATAATAATTTTATCTCTATTACGATGTCTTAAGCAGAAAAGAAAAAGAATTTTTAAGAAAACGAATAATGACCCTTGGCTACCAATGCTGGTTTAGATAAAATTCATATCAATTCTCAATCAATACCCAAAATCACTTCCCCAAATTCTATTTCCATTGAAAAAATATGAGAATATATTTCAACGGACTCTAGAATTTGCAAATCTCCAAGCAAGATTTTCTCATCAACAATGGAAGCCTTTGTCATCTCAATACAGTTGGGAAACCATATATTGGATATTAAGCTCCAACCAGCTAATAAAATAATCTAGTAACCCTACCTTTAAGTATTGTTTTTAACAAATCCAAACACGGTCTTGTTCATATAAACAAAGAAACTTACAGCGGACTTCAAAAGTCAAGAGTACACAAATTAAGTGGGTCAAGCCATGACATTATGAAACAAATGTATGGAGTTTAAGAGAATAATAAACATGATTACAATCAATCTTGCGCAAACATGGAACTGAGTATCTCTATTTTTAACCTTCTCGAATCAAGTTGGTTGGTTCACTCAAAACATACTTCTGTAGTTCATATTTTGAACCTGCAAGAAGGATCAAGCCAAAGGAATTTCAGAAGACCGAAAGTATATATCAACATTTAAAAGCCACTGATGCAACATATTTAAACAAGATTGAGGTTAGGTGCGGTGCTTCCTAACTGGTTTTATGTTCTCGTTTGGATTGACATCAACAAGACGAGATACGATGTCATGTAATGATCCATACGAGGTTTCCCTTGAAACTGAAATTACTTTTGACATTCCATATTGATATTTGAACTTCCCACCACTTTTACTCAATTCACTGTCGTATAAAACAACAAACCGAACTTTATCCATGCAACCCACCTTTCAAATAAATAAGAAATTATTGATTAAATTCCTAAACAAATATTCTAATTCACGGTACGGTGAATTTACAAAATATTCTAAATCCAAAAACAGTTTGGAAATCTGGATACCGCTGGAAATTTCCAACACTATTAGGAACCCCTAATGATGTTTGGAATTCCCAACTTCGTTAGGGAATCCTAACGGTGTTTGGAATTCCCATCTCCGATAGGAGCCCCTAATGGCGTTGGGAATTCCCAATGACACTAGGGAATCCTAACGGTATTAGAAATTCCCATCTCCGTTAGGAAATACAAACGCTGCTTGGAATTCCATACCGCTAGAAATTCTCAACGACGTTAGGAACTCCTAACTAAGTAGAGAAATCCAAACACCGTTGAGAAAACAGTACTGGACACATTTTCAAAAAAAAAACTATCAATTGTCTAGATTCAATACTACAATGGAAAATTAACCACTACAACATCAAATTCAAACAAGACTCATGCTCTATTACATTCATGCAAACTATTTTCACTAAAATAAATAACCCTAATGCACAAATAAAAGTAAATAAGAGATTCAAACAAGAAATAAACTTTAAATTTATGTATAAACTTTAAACCAATCACAACAACATCAAATTCACACAAGACCCATGATTTATTATATAAATGTAAACTATTTTAACAATAATAATACACACATTCAACTAAATTGGAGATTGAAGATAAGTGTAAAGTATAAAAGTTCAAAAAACTCACCACAAAGCTTGAATAGAAGGAACCCTTGTGGTTGATGAATAATTTCAAGTTGCTCAAAGGTGAAGTTTGTAAATATTTACTAAAAATTCAACAAATGAAGGAAGAGAGAACAAAAAAAAAATTCTATAGAGGAGAAAGAGAGAGAGAGAGAGAGAGAGAGAGAGAGAGAGAGAGAGAGAGAGAGACTGAATGTGTTGTGGTGGAGGGAGGTGGAAATAAGAGGAAAAGAATGAGAATATGAGGTATAGAATGGGTAGATAAAGTAGAAAGAAAAAATTGAGCAAGTAAGGGTATAATAGTACTTACGCATGAAAAAAGAGTTAGTTTCGCAATTTTTTCAAAAAGAGATTAGTTATTAACTTGAGACTTCCAAATGAGTTAGTTTTCAACAAACCCTAAATTAAAAGATGGGACGTGGAAATTGTGATCGGGTTTTGTCTATAGAATATTATCGATATATAAAACATTAAATCAAATATCCATTAAGAGATTATATCCAAAAATTTATATAATTAAAAATACAAAATTTCTCAATTACAGTATTATTGGTAATAAAGCTTAATTTACATATCAGACTATCATGAGAACTAGCAACAAGATTATGTGAGTGCATTTGTTTTTTCTTGATTACTAATTGTTATGCAGATAAAATCATACAAAATTTGATGTGATATATGTATTTATAGTTGATAGGATTATGCTCAATAGCAAGAGTGTAATATTGTAATTGACCATATTTTCATATTAATAAAGTGTTTTCTGATTTTTACAAATACTTATAGCATTTATTATTATAATTGTCAAGGTAAATAATCATAAGGTCAAAAGACTATGAGATGTGAAGAATTGTTCATACATCCGGATATGTGTGAGGTAGACACAATTCTTTAGCTAGTCTTGAATAACGTTCACAACTTAAGTTAAAGGTTGGGCACCTCTATCTTGATAAAGTTGTAGAATTCATTTACTAGCATTTGAGTGGTATCAAATGAGTTATGATGAGTCTAAAATCATCGAAAGGTTTTCGAGTAAAAGAATCTAGTGCACTGGGTGCATTGAACAGGATCACAATGAAATACTTTATCTAGAACCGTCACTAGATATAAGTCTTTTCATTATTAGGACAATCGGAGAGTCGATCTTAATCCTGAGATAAATGATGGACTTATGGTTGCAAGTGTTATCATTTGAGCTATCAATGAGTACGATTATATAGCATAGTCTATCCTCGATAGTTTGGTGGTATTCATTTGTTAATCGATAGAGGACTTCATTTATAGATATGGACATCGTGGCTCCATTTATTAAATGAGAGTATAATATCATCATATGGATGTTTTGAGGTATTGGATATTAAATCTCAACGTTGAGTTTTCAATAATGATTATTGAAGACATGGCTTCTGGACAAATCAAAATATCCAAGTTCAAAATGTGGTCATATGAGGAAATATGGTAACTTGGAGAGCTATAGGCGGTCTATGAGCTCTTGGCGATTACTGATATTATTCACGAGGATACACCATCTCCTATAAGATTGTCTAGGGTATGAATGAGAAACATCTCCTTATTCTATCTTTATTTAAGAGTTCAATTTTAGCTCTTAAGTGGAATGAGTTAAAATTAATAGATCGGACCTAAGTGAATTATTTGTTGATTGTGATTAGGTTATGTCTATTGAAGCTTAAATTTAGATAGCCCGTCAAGATCCACAATCCACACGTACTTGCATGGATCACTTGATATATTCTACCTGACCAATTTATGGGTCCATCTAGAATTGCATTTAATATATTAAGAATATAATATGTCTATTATTTATTTAATGGGCTGCTCTATTATATTAATATATTAAAAGGAGATATGTGGGCTTGTTTCTTTTAGTAAGAATAAGTCTGGTTCACATATGGGCTTTTATTTAAAGTCTAATGGATTAAATAAAATAAGAAAAATAATATTAGACCCATATATGTATGGTGTGGGCGGCAAGGCTAATAAAATAGCCCAAGATATTATTTTATTTTATTGTTTTGATTAAATGGAAATTAATTAATTATTTAATTAATTAATAGGTAAATCAAAATCTTTTCCTGATCAGTAAATAAAATACTATGTGTTGGATTAGGGTTAGAATTCTTTTAAGTGATAGGAGTCCTAATGTGGTAAGGATTAAGTCCACATACACTCCATACCACACAAAGAATTCGGCCACCCTAGTCCTATAAGGGTTAGGATTCTTAAATTGATAGGAATTAGGGAAAAGCACAATTCCTTTTCAAGTAAGGAAATTGGCCAACCCTATTTTTAGAAGGAGAAATTTCGGTCACCTTATAAATATAAGGTGATAAATTTCGACCACCAAGAAGCTTGAGTGAGAGAGATTTTTGTTTGCTTTGAAAAATAAAAATCTTACTCAATACACATAGAATTTTGGCCAAGAGAGAAAAAGAAAAATAAGTTCTCATTCGATAGTGCACTTGCAAGCCTTTAACATCAAAAGGTTTTGTGCACACTTTCGATTTAGGGTTACGCGAGTTCCAATCATATCGATTGTGAATTCAAAAGTGACCGGAACTATTTTTCTAGGCTCTTGGTGTTTTGGGATTAAAGATCAGGATCAGAAGTTCCATACATCTATTCTCAGGTAAGCAATTCAAAAAAACAAAAGGGAGACCACGCTCCTAGGTGATTCACGTACGTGCTAGGATTGAAGATCTTGCGGATTACCATCGACGTAAGTCAATCGGATCACGCGACAAGAGGTATTTAACTCTAATCATATATTTGTGTTTAATTAATTAAAGGGTTAAGGTTCAAATCTTTAGAAAAATATTAAACTATACGAAAATCTACTTTTCGCCTTCCGCTGCGGTTTTAGTTAATTTTTCCTTACAATTGGTATCAGAGCCTGATTGTACCCTTTAATTAATTAACTTATATATACGTGAATCTATTTCTTTTTATTGTGATTATGCATGTTTTAGAAAGAGATGACACTCTAGGTATTCGCATATATAATTACATGTCGAATGTATGGATTTATATATGTTGTTATAAAATGAATTGTTATTGCTCAATTTTGGTCCTAGATTTTCCATGTAATTTTTGTTTCGGAATTGTAACAAGAAGGGTGGCCTATTATCGTCACACATTCCTTCTTGATAGTTGCTTAATTTTTTTTATGTTGTATAAAATAGTGCAGTTTTTTTTAATGTATTAAAAATAGTGCAGTTTTTTATTTGTAAAAATAAAAAAATAAAAAATACTGCAGTGGTTAATAAAAAAAAAATTTACTGCAGTATTTTATTGTATAAAATAAGCTGTAATATATTCAAGATTCGAAGACTCGAAGATTTGAAGAAATTGGAGCATCCAGAACCCATCTTGGCACCCGCGTGCACCGAGACAACAAGCGTGCACGCAACCAAGCATGCAGCTGCGCTTGTTACGGTGCAGCAGCGCGCGACCCATGCATAGGTTGGCCGTGCGGCAGCTCATGCCCTTGCATGGGCTAGGCGTGCGCATGGGCTGCTGTGGTGATCTTTGGGCGCTCGAGTTTCGTGCGCGAGATGGTCGCTTGAAGTCTTGTCCGCTAAGAGAAGAGTTTTTGTATTCCGTACAATTGTAATTTACATGCTTTTTAGGATGGACCAAAATTGTGGCTATTTATTTTTATGTATAAACATTACAATATTTGTTATTGTATGATAACATGTCATATAGAATAGGAGTGCCACTCATATATCTCTTTTGGTATGAACATGCATTAAATGATTTAGGTATCTAATTGGCATCTAGATAACTTGGTAAAATCATTCTTTGGAATTTAATCACACGCCTTAAATAATTGAGTGGGAGAAGGTGTGTTAGAACGCCTATGGCCTCCAAGGTTAGTTGAGTTTTATTATTTTTGGTAATCCCCCCAAGGGGCGTCCATAAATGGAATTTAACAAAATACTTCCTTACAAGGATAGACTAGACAATTGACTTAAACGAAATCTACTCCCCAAGGAGGGATTCTCGTGAGAGAAAATTAAGGGTCGATATCTTGGTGACACACTCAATGTAATTTTATTAATATCCTCCCAAGAGTTCTTGTTAATAAAATTGCAAGGGTAAAATTGAAAACGCTGGTTGTTATGTTAACAATTACGTGGGACCTAGTCCAACTAGTAAATAGTACGAACTCCCAAAGGAGGCGTAAGATTTATTGGTGTTGGATCACCGTTGAATTTTTACGATTGAATTATTTATTTAATTCAAGATAAATATTTAAAAGTGCTTTATCATGATTATTTACTTATATATGTTTTTGTTTTAATCAGAAATCATGACCCCATCACTTATGAACATCCTGAAAGATAACACCTTAACTGGAGATAATTATGTCACATGGAAAAGGAAAATTGGGTTGTTCAATAACAAAGTGAAAAACATAAATTTGTTCTTACTACTCCTAAACCACCCCTTCCTAATAGTGAATCTAGTGTGATGCAAAGAGATGAGTATGAGCAGTGGAAGACTTCTGATGATATGTCAAAATGTTATATTATGGCCACTATCTCCGACGTGTTATAACAGCAACATGAATGAATGGAGTCCGCTGCTGATATAATGATGTCTCTAGAGGAAATGTTTGCTATGAGGTCTAGGACGACTAAGAGAGAGGCAGTGACTGCTTTTATGAATCTTAGGATGAAACCTGGACAATCTGTGAAAGATCACATGATGAAAGTCATAGCACATCTCAATATTGCTGAACTAAATGGTGCTGAGATTGATGGTGAGACCAAAATTGATATGGTAGTTAACTCACTGTCAGATTCCTTTGATCAGTTCAAGTTGGATTACACCTTGAACAAAAAGGAATACACCTTGCTGGGCCTGATGCAAGATGTTCAAAGCGCTGAAAAGATTCTTGTGAAAAACAAAGGTCAAGAGATTCATTTGGTTGGTAAAGTTGCTACTGTTAAGACCCATAACAAGGTCAAGAAACAACAGAAGAAAAAACAACTTGGGCCTACCAAGAAGGAAACCAAGAAAGTAACCAAGATCAAAGGGAAATGCTTCCTTTGTGGTGAAAAGGGACATTGGAAAAGAGATTGCCCAAAGTCCCAGAATAACAAGGAATAAAGGGTTCCAAGAAAGGAGAAGGCTGAATGAAAAGGAAGTCAATTTGCGCTTGGGCAACGAACGTTAGTGTCTGCAAGTGCAGTGGGAGATATTAAAGTTATTTTAGATTCTAGTAGGCATTTAGATTTAATAGACGTTTATTATGTACCTCAATTCAAGAGGAATTTAATTTCAGTTTCTTGTTTAAATAAATTTGGATATTCGGTTACTTTTAATAAAGCTTTTATTATTAGTAAGAATGACAAAATTGTTTGCAAAGGTACATTGGAAAACGGTCTATTCTTTTTGCATAGAAATATCTCTCACTCGTTAGACACAGAAATAACGGAACCTAATCATAAAAGAGTAAAATTATCAAAAGATGAAACCTACCTTTGGCATTTACGCCTAGGTCACATTAACCTTAATAGGATTAAAAGATTAGTATGTGACGGACCTTAAAGTGACTTAAAGGTTGATGATCTACCAACTTGTGAATCTTGTTTGGAAGGTAAAATGACCAAAAGGCCGTTCAATACCAAAGGTACAAAAGCCACTGAATGTTTAGGACTAATACACACTGATGTATGTGGTCCTATGAGCATTCAAGCTAGAGGTGGATATGAGTACTTCATCATCTTCACAGATAATTACTGAAGATTTGGTTATGTGTATCTCATGAGACATAAGTCAGATGCTTTTGACATGTTCAAAGCATTCAAAGCTGAAGTAGAAAATCAGCTTGAGAAACATATAAAAATCTTGAGATCTGATCGTGGTGGAGAATATCTATCTGGAGAGTTTCAGCAATATCTTATTGATAATGGGATAGTTTCTCAGTTTTCTGCACCAGGTACACCTCAAAAAAATGGGGTAGCAGAAAGGAGAAATATAACTCTTTTAGAGATGGTTAGGTCAATTTTGAGTTATTAAACACTTCCTATTTCTTTTTGGGGATATGCTCTACAAACAGCAATATACATTCTAAACGATGTACCATCTAAATTTGTCCCTAAAACCCCACATGAATTGTGGACTGGGTGAAAACCTAGTTTACAACATATGAGGATATTTGGTTGTCCTGCACATGTGTTGAAAGGAAAGACAGAAAAGATGGAGTCCCGTTCAGAAACATGTATATTTGTGGGGTATCCAAAAGAAACTAAAGGATATTATTTCTATAGTCCTAATGATCTAAAAGTATTTGTTTCAACAAATGCTTCATTTCTAGAAAAGGACTATATGAATAATTTTGTGCCCAAAAGTAGAATTGTCCTGAATGAAATGTCAGGAGATACAATTCCACAAGAGGTTTCACAACCTAGCCCAATTGTAAGTTCCACTAAAACACAAAATCAACAACCTACCATTCCTCGTCGTAGTGGGAGGGTTATAACACAACCCGAAAGATACATTGGTCTAGGAGAATCTGTGGAGAATCTCCTGGACGACTATGATCCCTACAGGTACAAGGAAGCAATGGAGGATGTTGATTGTCGTCATTGGCAAAAGGCAATGCAATCTGAGATTGAATCGATGTTCAATAACAAAGTCTGGTCCCTTGTAGGATAAAACCCATTGGGTGTAAGTGGGTATACAAGAGGAAAAGAGGTATGGATGGTAAGGTGGAAACCTTTAAAGCTAGACTGGTAGCTAAAGGTTATACTCAGAAAGAAGGTATCGATTACGAGGAAACCTTCTCTCCTGTGGCCATGCTTAAATCCATTAGGATACTTTTATCCATTGCAGCTTCTCTAGACCTAGAGATTTGGCAAATGGACGTCAAGAAAGCTTTCCTTAATGGAAGTCTTGACGAGAGCATCTACATGATGCAACCAGAAGGATTCATTGAAAAGGGCCAAGAGGAAAGAGTATGCAAATTGCAAAAGTCCATATTTGGACTGAAGCAAGTATCCAGATCCTGGAACATAAGGTTCGATCAAGCAGTGAAAGGTTTTGGATTTATTCAAAACCCTGACGAACCTTGTGTATACAAAAGGATTAAAGGCGACAAGTTGGTTTTCCTCATTCTTTATGTTGATGATATACTGCTCATTGGAAACGATGTAGGTGTATTGACATCAGTACAAGAATGGTTAGCAAAACAATTTGATATGAAGGACTTAGGAGAAGCAAGTTATATTCTTGGTATCCAAGTAATAAGGGATAGAAAGAATAGAACGATTGCATTATCCCAAGCTTCATACATTGATAAAATCTTGTCTAGATTCACCATGCAAGATTCTAAGAAAGGTATGTTACCTTTTAGACATGGAATCAAACATTCTAAGGGTCAAGCACCTAAGAATGTGCATGAAGAGCAATTCATGAGTAGAGTTCCATATGCCTCGGCAGTTGGAAGTCTCATGTATGCAATGCTCTGTAATAGACCAGATATTTGTTTTGATGTTGGCATAGTTAGCAGGTTTCAATCGAAACCTGGTCCTGATCATTGGACGGCAGTCAAGCATATTTTCAAGTATCTTAAATGAACTAGAGATTATATGCTTGTATACTCTGGATGGGATTTAATTCCCGTTGGGTATACAGATTCTGATTTCCAGTCAGATTCTGACTCCAGAAAATCCACATCAGGATCTGTGTTTACCATTGGAGGAGGAGGAGTCATATGGAGGAGTATCAAGCAATCTTGTATTGCTGATTCCACCATGGAAGCTGAGTATGTTGCCGCATGGGAAGCTGCAAAAGAGGCGGTTTGGCTCCGCCAATTCTTGATTGACTTGGAAGTGGTTCCTAATGCGAATAAGTAGATCACTATGCATTGTGACAATAGTGGAGCAGTGGCTAATTCGAGAGAACCAAGAAGTCATAAGAGAGGTAAACACATAGAAAGGAAATATCACCTTTTAAGGAAAATTGTTCATAGGGGAGACGTAACGATCACCAAAATCGCGTCAGCAGAAAATCTAACGGATCCTTTCACAAAGGCTCTACCTCAGAAGAGTTTTGATGGGCACCTAGAGAATATGGAAATGAGAGATATGACACACTTGCTATAGCGCAAGTGGGAGATTGTTAGGATTATGCTCAATAGCAAGAGTGTAATATTGTAATTGACAATCTTTTCATATTAATAAAGTGTTTTCTAATTTTAACAAATACTTATAGCATTTATTATTATAATTGTCAAGGTAAATAATCATAAGGTCAAAAGACTATGAGATATGAAGAATTGTTCATACATCCGGATATGTGTGAGGTAGACACAATTCTTTAGTTAGTCTTGAATAACGTTCACAATTTAAGTTAAAGGTTGGGCACCTCTATCTTGATAAAGTTGTAGAATTCTTTTACTAGCATTTGAGTGGTATCAAATGAGTTATGATGAGTCTAAAATCATCGAAAGGTTTTCGAGTAAAAGAATCTAGTGCACTGGGTGCATTGAACAGGATCACAATGAAATACTTTATCTAGAACCGTCACTAGATATAAGTCTTTTCATTATTAGTACAATCGGAGAGTCGATGTTAATCCTGAGATAAATGATGGACTTATGGTTGCAAGTGTTATCATTTTAGCTATCAATGAGTACGATTATATAGCATAGTCTATCCTCGATAGTTTGGTGGTATTCATTTGTTAATCGATAAAGGACTTCATTTATAGATATGGACATCGTGGCTCCATTTATTAAATGAGAGTATAATATCATCATATGGATGTTTTGAGGTATTGGATATTAAATCTCAACGTTGAGTTTTCAATAATGATTATTGAAGACAGAGCTTCTGGACAAGTCAAAATATCCAAGTTCAAAATGTGGTCATATGAGGAAATATGGTAACTTGGAGAGCTATAGGCGGTCTATGAGCTCTTGGCGATTACTGATATTATTCACGAGGATACACCATCTCCTATAAGATTGTCTAGGGTATGAATGAGAAACATCTCCTTATTCTATCTTTATTTAAGAGTTCAATTTTAGCTCTTTAGTGGAATGAGTTAAAATTAATAGATCGGACCTAAGTGAATCATTTGTTGATTGTGATTAAGTTATGTCTATTGAAGCTTAAATTTAGATAGCCCGCCAAGATCCACAATCCACACGTACTTGCATGGATCACTTGATATATTCTACTGGACCAATTTATGGGTCCATCTAGAATTGCATTTAATATATTAAGAGTATAATATGTCTATTATTTATTTAATGGGCTGCACTATTATATTAATATATTAAAAGGAGACATGTAGGCTTGTTTCTTTTAGTAAGAATAAGTCTGGTTCATATGTGGGCTTTTATTTAAAGTCTAATGGATTAAATAAAATAAGAAAAATAATATTGTGCCCATATATATATGGTGTGGGCGGCAAGGCTATATAAATTAGCCTAAGATATTATTTTATTTTATTGTTTTGATTAAATGGGAATTAATTAATTATTTAATTAATTAATAGTTTAAATCAAAATCTTTTCCTGATCAGTAAATTAAATACTATGTGTTGGATTAGGGTTGGAATTATTTTAAGTGATAGGAGTCCTAATGTAGTAAGGATTAAGTCCACATACACTCCTTATTATACAAAGAATTCGGCCACCACTAGTCCTACAAGGGTTAGGATTCTTGAATTGATAGGAATTAGGGAAAAGGACAATTCCTTTTCAAGTAAGGAAATTAACCAACCCTAGATTTCCTATTCAATGAATTCGGCCAACCCTACTTGGTAAAGGAGAAAATTCGGCCAACCTATAAATATAAGGTTATGAATTTTCGGCCACCAAGAAGCAAAAAAGAGAGAGATTTTTGTTTGTTTTGACAAAAAAACAAATCCTACTCTATACACATAGATTTTCGGCCAAAAGAGAAAAAGAAAATAAGTTCTCATTCGATAGTGCACTTACAAGCCTTTAACATCAAAACGTTTTGTGCACACTTTCGATTTAGGGTTACACGAGTTCCAATCATATCGATTGTGAATTCAAAAGTGACCGGAACTATTTTTCTATTCTCTTGGTGTTTTGGGATTGAAGATCAGGATCAGAAGTTCCATACATCCATTCTCAGGTAAGCAATTTAAAAAAAAAAGGGAGACCACGCTCCTAGGTGATTCACGTACGTGCTAGGACTGAAGATCTTACGGATTACCATCGACGTAAGTCAATCAGATCACGTGACAAGAGGTATTTAACTCTAATCGTATATTTGTGTTTAATTAATTAAATGGTTAAGGTTCAAATCTTTAGAAAAATATTAAACTATACGAAAATCTTCTTTTCGCCTTCCGCTGCGGTTTTAGTTAATTTTTCCCTACAATAGTAACTTTTCAGTACAAAATTGTTTGTGCAGAATCATTAATTGCTACCATTAGTTATTTGATTGCTATTGGTATTTATTGGATTATCACCAACAATAATCCTATAACTATCGGTAGAAATCAACGATTCCGCACAGAAAATCCCGCACTTAAAAAATTTTGTATATATATTTATATGTATTTGAAAATAGATATGAGTGAGATGTAATCCCAAAACTGTGTACAAAACT
Organism: Dipteronia sinensis; assembly: GCA_033220585.1. Taxonomy (NCBI): domain Eukaryota; kingdom Viridiplantae; phylum Streptophyta; class Magnoliopsida; order Sapindales; family Sapindaceae; genus Dipteronia; species Dipteronia sinensis. The sequence goes on along the minus strand of CM065638.1, from coordinate 16,603,875 downwards.
AATAGAGTGATAAATTTTGAAAATTGCACAGACAATTGTATTCATTCACTTAATACAAATTTATACACAAAGATTGAACAATTCAAGGAAATAATTTCAACATTAATTTACAAGATAAAAGCAGAAACTAAATTAAGAGAATAAACCTAATTGGTTGGAGATCTCCATGATTGTAGAATAGACATTGTTAACGGAAATTTTGCTCAAGGTGAGAAATCTCAGTTAACACCCTCAAGACCACTATCACGTAGGTGGTGGCTAAGGTTTATTGTATGTGTAGCAATGATTTATAAAATGACAAGAAAGCAAGAATATTTTATTGAACGTGCATGGTATACAAATACAGAAATTCTTTTATCTTTGCTCTCAACTCTCTCTAGGAAATGGTTGATTGTTTGTCGTAAGCCTGTTGAATAGTAGTCTCCTTTTTTCTTTCTTTTCTATTTATACATAGTTTGTAGGTCAAACCGACTGATTCTCCCCTTGATTTTCTCAGTCTCTCCCCTCCTTATCGGGCGGGATTTTTTAATGTCATTGACTTTGCCGAATTGAGAGTATCGTGGTGGAGATCAGCTTATTTCCTTTTTGGATTCTATTACTTGTTCTGCATATAGGTAACTTTTCCAGATATGATTCAGTGTATCCCTCGTATCCTTTCAGCATGATCCTTTATAGAGGTCGTTGAATATGGCATGGTGTGGTGCACTAACCAATGAGGTTGATTAGTGTTCTAACCTTGATATCTGAGAAGTTTCATCCAGCTTGGAGCCAAATCTGGCTTCCCTTGACCCTTTTGAAGCTAGGTGTGGCTTCTCCTGACCTTTTGAAGCTAGGTGCGGCCTTCTAGGGACATTCTTCTGTGTTAATCGAGGTACAGGCGAGTCTCTGGAGCGTATGCGAGGTGACCTCGACTTCGGGGAGCTTCTAGCTTTGGTGATGCTGGCTAGATCTGATCATTTCGGGCTCTATCCCGGATGTTTCCGGAGCCCGTCCTTGTTCCTGGGGTGATATCGTAGTTCGGCTCTGGATAGAGAGGTCTCCTGGTGGAAATTCTCAGGTATGGAACCAGGTCTGGGAGGTGGAAAATTTTCCTTTGGTCCTTAGCCAATTTTGGCTATAACAGAAGTCCCCTCTGACTTGAACACCAGACGTCGAGCTCGGGGTTGGGGTCAGATTTTTACTTTATTTGGGAAATCTTCCTCTTTTTACCGTTATCGAAATATTGGGGAAATTTCTTCATTTCAGTGACGTGATACGAACAGATTAATTTATCTTCGCATTAATCTGATTGCGTTACGGCAGTCCCCGAGATTTTTTACCATTACCAGAATCTTGGGGAGATCTTCCTCTTAACTGCGTGAGTGATGTGGCGTGAGATGATTAGCCCGCTGTTGAGTTTAATCCGGTTACGTTTCTGTAGTCGATTTTTTACCGTTACCAGACGCGTATCTCGGTAGCTCGTGCTGTTGCCCTCCTGCCTATATATATATATATCTATTTTCCTCCTCATCTTCCTCACATCTCTTCGAGCTAAAAATTTTTTGCTGAGAAATATTTCCACAGCCTTTCCTCCAAGCTTGCTTCTTTCTTCATTCTTCGTCCTTTTTGGCATTTACAATGTCGAAAAACAGTCGCGACTAAGCTGATTCCATACTCGACGGCGAGGAGGTCGTCAGTCTTACTCTGGGGAAGCGGGCTAGGAGGAGTTCTGACGGCGAAGATTCCCCGCTCACCTCGCAACGTCAGCGGTCAAGTAGGAATGTATCCATCAGGACTGGGTTCTCCAACCATCCCGACCACCCTTTGGATATCGTCGATGATGACTCCGAAAAAGAAGCAGACGATGGCGCCGTAGGGGATCGTCGGGTCTCGGCTCCTAGTCCCCTTGTGGAGAGGCTCCTTCCTTACGATTTCTGGGTTATCCCATATTCCACCGTTAACCCTGTGTCGATTGATCATTTGAGGTCAAATTTTGGCATCTCCGACAGCGTATCCATCTCGGTGCCTCCCAAAAATTACGAGTTCTTCAATCCCCCTAAAGGCGTGCTTCCGATTCATGTGGCCGCTCTTGAAAACTGGGGTCAAGCTTCCTCTCCATCCTACCCATCACGCCATCCAGCTCACTCCCTTCCAGTTGACGCCAGGCTTCTGGAGGCATCTGATTGGTTTCCTTGTATTATGGAGGGAGCAATGCCAGATGAGTAAGGTGACGAGGGAGCCGGGTGCAGAGAAGCTGGCCTATCACTTCCAGATTGAGAGCTTGTCTGGGGCTCCTCGAGGCCAGTTCTATGCCAAAGCCAAGAACAAGCTCAACTTCATCGTTCCTGGTGCCTCGAAGAAGGACCCCGCGTGGAAAGAAGAATGGATCCTAGCGGGGGATGACTGGGGGAGCTCGATTTTCATCGGAGGGCATGAATTCGAGGTTCCCACTGCATTCAGTGACAAGCCCTCCTGGGACCGAGACTCCCTGCCTTCTGAGTCTGAAGCCGTTTTAAAGGCTATTCTAGCCCGGAATTATTTGAATCTGAAGTTCCCTACTGCTGAAGCTTTTGATCCTCGTAGGGTGAACAAGTATTTGCGGATTTCAGACGCTTTTCCTCGTAAGTGTCATTGAGTTGCTTCGCCTTATTACTTAGCTTGGTTCTAACATTTTCTTTTTTAATCTGCTTATTCACAGTTTTCGTCATGGAACCGGCCACCCTTCACGTCTCACGCTCCCCTCAAGGTGGAGTTTCTCTTCCCTCCTCTAGGATCGAACCCGCTCTGGCTTTGTCTATCTCTCTGGCTGGGTCTAAGATGGCCACTCTTGCCTCGCGGGCTTTCCGGGCTTTGGCTAAAGCTCCCAAGGTGGTTTGCCCGGCTGCTTCTGCCCCCTCGGCCGTGGCCGCCAAAGTTGCTACCCCTTGGACTCAAGCACCTGATTCCGCTGCGCTTCTAACAACCAAAGCCTCAGAGGTTTCTAGGAAAGGTGTTGCTTCTGGGAAAGGTGTTGCTTCTGGGAAAGGTGTCGCGAAGGTTCCTTCCAGCCGCTCCCGGCCTCAGTCGAGCTCGACAGGGCGGGATGAGGTCCTGGAGCAATTCGTAGTGTCCTGTCCGGGTGGAGGGATCTCCAAGATGGTTTCTATGCCCGTGGACGTCCTTATGACCAAGGGGTCTGCTATTTTAGCTGAGGTAATTGTATTTACTTCATGCTACTCTTGTAAATTCGTTCAGTTTCTAACTCGGGTTCTGTATTTTGTAGGCCTTCAAGCTTAATGTCGCGATGGGCCAGCAGGTAGCCCTCCTCCATGATCGGGCTGCAAAAGCCGAAGCTGAAGCCGAGAAAGCTGGGGAACTGCTCAAGCAGGCTCGGTCTTTAGTGGAAGAGGTGACTTCTAGCCAAGGAAAAATCGAGGTTGAGATGGCTGAGCTTCGCTGCGATAATGAGAGGATGAAGCAATCTTATGATCAGGAGCGTCTTCAATCTCTCCGGCAGGCTAGGCAGGGGGATTCCTGGAGATCTAAGGCTAATAAGTTGGACCTCGAGAACCAGTCTCTGATTACTCAGGTGACCAAGCTGTAAGCTGATGCTGAAACCTCCTTCAGCGACGGGTATTTCTATGCTTCCTTTCAGGCCACGGAAGCTCTTCCTCCTCCCTTTGATTTATTATCTATTACGGGCTGGGATAGATAGGAAATAATGCTCAAGGCTGCCGAGTTATCTCGCCCTTAAGGCGACAAGGTGGTTCCTTCGAGCCCAGCAGGAGCTGGGAAGCAGCCCGCTCAGACAGATCCCTCATTCCCTCTTCCTACCTTTATCACCTCAGGTCCTGGGGAGTCTTCCAGTAAAGTGATGTCCTCTTGATCCGAGGAGGACCAATCGGGAGCTGGTGAAGAGGTTAGGAGCCCATCTGAGGATCCCTCTTTAATAGAGATGGAGGTCGACAGGAGCCAGACGGGGTCTTTGGCTGCCCTTCTTGACGCGGCTATCGCTCCTGAGGTTATGGACGTAATTAATGAGGTTTTGGAGGAAGATCCAGCTGATTATCTGATGGAGCCTCTAAATAGAGGAGCGGTCGGCGAGGATAACATAGATGGACAGCTATATGTAGAGGGGGTTGATGGCGAGGATCAACAAGAGGAAGGAGGGCCAGTGGATGGGAGCCATGAGAGTCCCAAAGTTTAAAGCGTTTCATCATAACTTGTTTCTGATAGCCCGAAAAAGGGGGTGGGCACCCCGTTTTGACCTTATCAGTTTTTCCTTTTTCTTCTTCTTTTTGTAGCCCGAGTTCGGGGGTTGGGCTCCTCATTTGGATGTAGCCTTATCGGGGGGTAGGCTCCCCTTGTCCTGAATGATAAATCGAAGTGCTCTTTTGAGAACTTTTTATTTTTATTCTGGTCTTGAATGGGATCCAGAGTAGCATCTGTAGCAACAATTAAGATTCGTGTAGGGAATTATGATGATTTTGATCCTGCACACGAAAGCAAACATTATATATATACGTATATATATATATATATTATTATTTTTTTAATTTTTTTATGGGATGATAGCCCAACCAAGACATCAGGAGGGCTACGTAGCTATTTCCTAGTCTTTGAAATCTGGAGGGCAACCGTGCTCTTACACTCAGATCCTTCTTGGGGGTGGTAGCCCAACCAAGGCATCAGGAGGGCTATCGAGCTATTTCCTGGTCTCGAGATCTGGAGGGTAACTATGCTCTTACACTCAGATCCTTCTTGGGGGTGGTAGCCCGACCAAGGCATCAGGAGGGCTATTCAGCTATTTCCTGGTCTCGAGATCTGGAGGGTAACTATGCTCTCACACTCAGATCCTTCTTGGGGGTGGTAGCCCGACCAAGGCATCAGGAGGGCTATTCAGCTATTTCCTGGTCTCGAGATCTGGAGGGCAACTATGCTCTTACACTCAGATCCTTCTTGGGGGTGGTAACCCGACCAAGGCATCAGGAGGGCTATTCAGCTATGTCCTGGTCTCAAAACATTTATGTTGAGTTTCTCATACAAGGGTGTAGTCACTAATGTTGAACATAGTTGGAGACAAAGATGGAGGAGAAAAGGAAAATGACTTTATTGATGATCGAGATGTAGTACATCTTTATTTGGGTCTGTAATGAACACTAAGTGGGGGTAGTCTGCTTGAGAACTCCTTTCAAGGGTAGAATTTCTTCAAATGATCTGCATTCCAAGTGTGGTTGATGGATCGTCCGTCCATGTTTTCGAGTTTATAAGCTCCATTGCGAACAACTAGCTTTATCAAATATGGCCCTTCCCAATTTGGACTTAAGACTCCATCCGACCTTTTCCGAGTGTTCAGGGTCACTTTCCTAAGTACCAGATCCCTTTCCTTGAACTTCCGGGCTCTAACCTTTTGGTTGAAGTATCTAGCGATCTTGCTCTGGTAGATCGCTACTTTCTCTGCTGCCCGATCTTGTTTTTCTTCTAGGAGGTCTAGATTAGCCCGGAGCTCGACTTCATTACTTTCAGGCTAAAAGTGTTGTACCCTGAACGAGGTTAATTTATGCTCGATGGGGAGGACTGCTTCAACCCCGAAAGCCAGGGAGTAAGGTGTCTCCCCGGTAGCTGTTCTTTTTGTAGTCCGGTATGCCCAGAGGACTTCTGGTAGCTCTTCAGCCCATTTACCTTTCTTCTGCTGAAGCTTCTTTTTCAGAAGTTTCTTGATAGTCTTGTTAGTGGATTCTACCAGCCTGTTAGTCTAGGGATGAACCACTGAAGCGAGCCTGAGGTCGATCCTCAATCTCTTGCAGAAGTCTTTGAATCGGGCATTGTCGAATTGCTTTCCTAGGTCGGCTATAATGATGAGAGGGGTCCCGAATCTGCATACCACGTTAGTCTCGATGAACTTGGTTGTATTCTTTTCTGATATTCGAGAAAGAGCTCATGCCTCGACCCATCTTGTGAAGTAGTCGATAGCAATGATAGCATGTTTCATCTGTCCATGAGCGGTAGGAAGTGGACCAATTAGGTCGATTCCCCACATGGCAAATGGGTAAGGTGAACTGAGGGACGACAGTCGCTCAGGTGGCTGGTGGTTCAAGTTTGAAGTTCTTTGACAAGGTTCACAAGATTGCACAAAACTCTTTGCGTCTTGGTGGATGGTTGGCCAATAGTACCCCATACGATGCCCCTGATAGGCTAGAGCTTCCCCACCTATGTGGTTCCCACAGTCCCCAGAGTGGACCTCTCTCAATGCTCACTTAGCATCATCGGGATGCAAGCACCTAAGTAAGGGGAGGGATCTGCCCCTCCTGTAGAGGTATCCGTCCACCATACAGTATCTAACCGAGAGTCTCTTAATTCTTCGGGCTTGGTCGGGCTCTTTGGGAACCTCTCCTTCAAGGAGGTAAGCGACAATTGGGTCCATCCAGCAAGGCAGGCGATCTAGGGAACAAATTTCTCCATTTGTGGCTATGCTTGGCTGGGTGATTACTTGGAGGGGAATTCCCCTTTGTAGGGACTGGCCTCCGTTCGCCGCTATTTTAGCCAGAACATCCGCGAGATGGTTTTGGTGTCGAGGCACCTGATCGATCTTGAGTCCCTTAAATTTGCTTTTTAGCAGCCGGGCTAGATTTAGGTAGGCAGCCATATTATCTCCCTTTGCCTAGTAGACCCAGTTACCTGGTTTACAACAAGCAATGAATCGCTCTTGATCTGCAGGTAGTCGGCCTTTAGTTCAATGGCTACCTTCATCCCGGCTAGGAGGGCTTCATATTCTGCTTCGTTGTTGGTAGCTTTAAACTCAAATCTGAAACAGTGACAGAATTCAGTCCCCTTTGGATCAATTAAAACTATACCAGCTCCTCCCCCGGCTTGCCCAGATGCTCCATCTGAAAAGAGGATCCATGGCTTGCAGCCCTCCGGCCAATTGTCGACCTCGGATATCTTTTCAGGGACCTCATTTGATACTGGGGGATCATCTGGATCTGGGATCGTTGAGAATTCTGCCACGAAGTCGGCCAAAGCCTGTTCCTTAATATTAGTCTGGGGCTTACACTTTAGGTCGAACTGAGTGAGCTCTAGTGCCCATAAGACTAGCCTTCCTGACACGTCTGGTCTTTGCAAGAATTGGCGGAGGGGTTGGTCTGTCACCACTGCTATTGTATAAGCTTGAAAATAGGGACGGAGTTTCCTCGCTGAGATCACCAGAGCATAAGCGAGCTTTTCCAGGAGAATGTAATTCCTTTCTGATTTGGTCAATGCATGACTCACATAGTATATGGGTCTTTGAAAACTGTCGCTACAATCCTTGGCCAAAGCCCCGCTTACTGCAGTTTCTGATACGGCCAGGTAGATCTGCAACTCATCTCCGAGAACCGACTTGACTAACAATGGGGGGCTTGTTAGGTACTCTTTCAAAGCTTGAAATGCTTGTTCGCTCTCCTGGCTCCATTTCATGTTCTTCCCTTGTTTGATGGCCTTGAAGAAGGGGAGATATTTATCGGTGGAGCGAGAGAAAAACCTGTTGAGTGCCGCCACCCGTCCAGTCAGAATCTGTACTTGCTTGAGCGAGGTCGGGGATTCCAGGTCCAATATAGCTTTGATTTTTTCTGGGTTGGCTTCTATACCTCTCTCATGAACCATGAAGCCCAGAAACTTCCCTGCCGTTACCCCAAAGGAACATTTGGAGGGGTTCAAACGCATCTGGTTTTCCCTCAGTATGAGGAAGGTTTTGCGAAGGTCTTCCTGATGTCCCTTTGTGGTTGGGGATTTCGTGATCATGTCGTCGATGTACACTTCCATCGTCCTTCCTATCTCGGGCTTGAACAGCTTGTTAACCAGCCGCTGGTATGTGGCCCCCGCATTCTTCAAACCAAACGGCATCACCTTGTAGCAGTATAAGCGCTGCCCAGTAATGAAACTGGTCTTGTCTTGGTCAGCCGGGTGCATTTTAATTTGGTTGTATCCTAAGAATGCGTCCATAAAACTCAAAAGTTTATTTCTGGATGTGGAGTCAACCAGCTGGTCGATCTTTGGTAAAGGAAAACTGTCTTTCGGACAAGCCCGATTGAGGTCGGTGTAATCGACACATATACGTCATTTCCCATTCGCCTTCGTGACCATGACCACGTTGGCAATCCATTCGGGGTAACGCACCTCTCTGACGAACCCTGCTTTGATCAATTTATTAACCTCTTCCTGCACCGCCGCGTTCCTATCAGCGTTGAAGTGACGCCTCTTCTGCTTGACCGGCTTGACTGTTGGATCTACTGCTAGTCGCTGGGTGGCCAACGATGCCGGGATTCCAGGTATTTCATCATGGTTCCAGATGAAGATGTCGCTGAATTCCCTGAGAAGGTCAATCAGTCCTCTTTTTACTTCTAGATCAAGGGTGGCTCCGACCTTGACGACCTTGGAGGGATCTTCATTCCTGATAGGTATCTCTTCTAGTTTATCTACGGGCTGCCCGCTAGCCCATTCCTTACTCCGTTCTTCCTCGTAGGGCATGATAGGTTCGCTCTCCGGATGCCCAGGATGCTCCGCGGGCTCCTTCTCCTCCTGGATTATCCGGGACGTATCCATGTCTTCCTGGACTAATGTCACCTGTACACATTGTTTCGCTAAGGCTGTAGGATTGGCAGATACTGCGTAGCATTTCCTGGCTGCCTGCTGATCTCTGCGTACCTCTCCTACTTTGGTTCCAACCGGGAATTTCAGGACGTTGTGGTATATGAACAAGACTCCCTTCAAGGAGGACAGGAAAGGACTCCCTAGGATGGCGTTGTAGGCCGATGGGGTGTCCACCACAACAAAGTCGGTCATAACATTCTGTTGGAGCGGGGTGATCCCGATGATTACTGGGAGGATTATTCACCCCACTGGTATGATCGAGTCCCCAGTGAAACCGTAAAGCGGAGTTGTACAGCTGTTGTAACAACGTTGCTTCAGGTTTAATTTTTCCAGGGTATCCTTGAAGAGGATATCTACACTGCTACCTGTATCCACGAGCACGCGATGGACCAGACAGTTGGCGATTTGTATCGTGATTACCATAGGATCATCATGAGGTTGCACAGTGTTGAAGACATCTGCTTCAGTGAATACGATCTGTGCTGATTATGAGGACTCTGTCGAGCTCTAGCTGACTTCGAAGATCCCTCGGCTTTTTTTTCGATGCGGGGAACCTTTCTCGCGTGGTTTTTCCAGGAATTATTGGAAACTCCAGCCAGTGTAGGACCTCCACTGATAGCTTGAAGAGGATATCTACAATGCTACATGTATCCACGAGCACGCGATGGACCAGACAGTTGGCGATTTGTATCGTGATTACCATAGGATCATCATGAGGTTGCACAGTGTTAAAGACATCTGCTTCAGTGAATACGATCTGTGCTGATTATGAGGACTCTGTCGAGCTCTAGCTGACTTCGAAGATCCCTCGGCTTTTTTTTCGATGCGGGGAACCTTTCTTGCGTGATTTTTCCAGGAATTATTGGAAACTCCAGCCAGTGTAGGACCTCCACTGATAGTATGTATCACCTGGATCTGTTGCATTAAGTCAGCCTACCCCCATTTTCTCTTTTCTGCGTCCTCACGGATTTCGGCTTGTACCTCCTTTCCAGTCCTGATATTATCTCTAACCTATTGCAAGAACTCAATCAAGCATCCTCCCCTTATCAGGGCTTCAATTTGGTTGCGCAAATTATAGCACTCTAAGGTGTTGTGGCCCATATCTTCATGGAAGTCACAGTACTTGTACCGGTTTCTCCGGTCAGCTGGGGCCTTCATTGGAGCGGGCTTTTGGAGCAACCCTTTATCTCGTACGGCAAGGTAGACTGTTTCCCTGGAAGCATTCAAAGGGGTGTAGTAGTCATACCCTTTTTCCCCTTGCATGACTGGAGCCACGGTCCTGGGAGGCGGCGAAGCCCGGGGAGGGGTTCGTTTTGCTGGATATCTTTCTGGCCTATGCAGAGGAGCATGAAGGTGATAGGTCGACCTGTTGGGAGGTTTATTCTGAGTTTTCTATGTTGGCTCAAATTTGGGGGCTTCTTTCTTCAAACGCTTCGCCGTTCTCATGTCGTCGTGTTCCATCTTGACCTTGACTTGTTCGTCGATCTCGACCTGCTCAAGAGCCCGGTCGTAGGCCTCCTGGTAAGTCTCGGGAGGTCTCTTGGTGAAGGAACGGAAAAGCTTTCCTGCCCATAGATTTCGCATGAAGTTGGCGAGGGTTTCTTTTTTAGCGAAGACTCCCATTTGTATGACCTCCTTGTGAAATCGCTCCACGTACGATCGAAGAGTTTCACTCCGTTCCTGGATCACATATTGGAGGTGTATGGGATCTTTTGGGCGAGGCTTGAGTCCTTGGAATTGTGAGCAAAAATCTGTTGATAATTTCGTGAAAGAATCTACGCTACCAACGGGCAGTTTTCTGAACCAGATTTTCGCGCAGTCGGTCAAGGTCGTTGGAAACACTCTGCATATAGCTGCTCTGGTAGTGTTCTGGACCTCCATCTGTTGAACAAAGCTCTCTAGGTGGCTTAGAGGATCTTCCGTTCTAGAGAACTTATCTGCTGGCATTTTGAATTTTAGGGGGAGCTCTGCTTCCCGGATCCTCCTAGTGAAGGGAGCGTTCATCTCGCTCAGGGGATCCTTTTTGTCCTCCTTATTCTTTCCCTTCCTTATCTGATGGACCTCTTTTTGTAGCTTTTCCAGCTGATCCCTCAGTCACTTATTCCCAGGTCTCTTCGAGTTAACCTCAGATTCCTCACTGTTGAATCTTTCTGATGAACTGGCAATTTCTATCCGGTCCTCCTCCTGGACATGATCCACTCGGGGAGTTTGTCTACTTTCCTCCTCTAGGGCCTGGGCAGTTCTCCTGGATGTAGTTGGATGAGATAGCCCTCGTGGCTTCCGGGTAAAAGCATCCACGGAAGACTTAACTAGCCTGGGTTGATATTGTGAAAGTCTTTTCGGAACTGGGGGCATGGGTCCCAGCCTATCCCGGATCGAACGTTGGGGCCCTGATCTATCTCGAGCCGGCTCTGGAACGGGAGGTCCTAGGCGATCGAAAGCAGGTGGCCTAGCTCCGAGCCTGCTCGGCTTTCCCAGATCATTCAGGTTGGTTGGCTGGATCGTGATTCCTTCAGCGAGAAGGAGGACGCGGATGGATTCTACGAAGGCTGCCGCTTGTTGGTCGAGCGCTGCCTGGCTTACTATAGGGTGGCCAGTAGCCCGCGTATTGGTTGTCTGGATCAGAGCTTGACTACTATATCCAGACTTTCTCCCCTTTCTTGGGGCTTTTCGTGTTAGCCTCGCCGGAGGTTGCTCCGGGACTCTATATTGGCCTTGGGAGGAGCGGAGCCTCATAGTTCCTGTAAAACAAATGGAATGTAAACGCAAATAATTGGTTAATTGGGTGTAGGGTAATTTCCCACAGACGGCGCAAGAAAGTGTTAACGGAAATTTTGCTCAAGGTAAGAAATCTCAGTTAACACCCTCAAGACCACTATCACGTAGGTGGTGGCCAAGGTTTATTGTATGTGTAGCAATGATTTATAAAATGACAAGAAAGCAATAATATTTTATTGAACATGCATGGTATACAAATACAGAAATTCTTTTATCTTTGCTCTCAACTATCTCTAGGGAATGGTTGACTGTTTGTCGTATGCCTGTCGAATAGTAGTCTCATTTTTTCTTTCTTTTCTATTTATACATAGTTTGTAGGTCAAACCGACTGATTCTCCCCTTGATTTTCTCAGTCTCTCCCCTCCTTATCGAGCAGGATTTTTTAATGTCATTGACTTTGCCGAATTGAGAGTATCGTGGTGGAGATCAGCTTATTTCCTTTTTGGATTCTATTACTTGTTCTGCATATAGGTAACGTTTCAAGATATGATTTAGTGTATCCCTCGTATCCTTTCAGCATGATCCTTTATAGAGGTCGTTGAATATGGCATGGTGTGGTGCACCAACCAGTGAGGTTGATTAGTGTTCTAACCTTGATATCTGGCTTCCCTTGACCCTTTCGAAGCTAGGTGTGGCTTCCCCTGACCTTTCGAAGCTAGGTGCGGCCTTCTAAGGACATTCTTCTGTGTTAATCGAGGTACAAGCGAGTCTCTGGAGCGTATGCGAGGTGACCTCGACTTCGGGGAGCTTCTAGCTTTGGTGATGCGGGCTAGATCTGATCGTTCCGGGCTCTATCCCGTTTGTTTCCGGAGCATGTCCTTGTTCCTGGGGTGATATCGTAGTTCGGCTCTAGATAGAGAGGTCTCCTGGTGGAAATTCTCGGGTGTGGAACCAGGTCTGGAAGGTGGAAAATTTTCCTTTAGTTCTTAGCCAATTTTGGCTATTAACAGACATAATTAGCTGAATATCTTTATGATTGTAGTTAACTAAGAATCTTTCCTAATATGCCCTCGCAGATCGTGCTTCCATCAGAGACACCGATCTTGTTCCGAAGATCAGTAAAACGTGTTTTGGCCAAGAGTTTGGTGAGTATGTCAGTAAGTTGGTCGTTAGTGGAAACATGAGAGACTTGAAGTGACCCTTTGGCAACTTGATCACGCACAAAGTGGTAGTCAATTGCAATATGTTTCATGTGAGGATGGAATACTGGATTTGCACATAGGTAGGTGGTGCCAATGTTGTCACATAGAAGTCTTGGGGTAGTAGAGATTGTGACACCAAGTTCTTGGAGAAGGTTTGTAATCCAAGCAAGTTCAGTAGCCGTAGATGCCACAGATCGGTGTTCAGTCTCAATTAAGGAACAAGCAATAGTATGTTGCTTTTTGGAGCACCAAGAGATTGGATTGGAGCCAAATAAAATAACATATGCCAAGATGAAGTGTAGTCATCACAGTTACCAGCCCAATCGGCATCGGAATAGGCAATGATACTGAGTGGCTATGACCGGCAAAAAAAAGAGATCGTAATGAATTGTGTGTTTTATATATCGAAGCAAACATTTTGCAGCTGTCCAATGAGTTTGTGTAGGTGGATGCATATACTGGGCTAATTTGTTGATGGCGTAAGCAATATCTGGTCTCGTGAGAGAAAGATACTGCATGTCTACAATTAAACTTCTCAATTTCGTGACATCTGCAAGAGGTGAGCCATCATTGAGAAGTAGTTTCGTTGTGGTGCTAATTGGTGTGACAGTGTCCTTCATGCCATCAATATTGAAATGTTCAAGATCCCGAACATATTTGTGTTGTGAGAGGAAGATGCCCTCAGAACTTGGAACAACATAAACACCAAGAAAGTAGTGTAGCTGACTCAGGTCTTTGATGGAGAAGCGCTGGGCAAGTGAATTAATTATCTGGTTCAGACGTGGAGGAGAGTTGCCTAAAATCAATAAATCATCTATATACACCAGAAAAACAAAATCGTATGAGATTTGTTGTATAAATAAAAATAGATGTGTCTGACTTGGAGTGGATGAATCCAAGAGAAAGAATCAAATTCTTTAGTTCATGATACCAGGCACGTGGTGCCTGTTTCAACCCGTAGAGATGAAAATATATACAAACGTGGTTAAATTGCCTTAAGCTAACCTAGAAGGGGGGGTGAATAGGTTCTTACACCTTTTTTCAATCCCTTGAAATAAACAAAAGTTTGTCCCTCTAGCTAGCTTGAATCACAACACTTTAGACAATAAAGCTTATGTAGACAATCAACATGTATTCTCAAACAAAGTATTGTCAAACAAGCTTGCAAGTTGCTAGTGAAAGAATTATAGTAAAACTACAAACAAAGAATACTTGAATTCTTAATATTGTTCTATATATACAAGTACTTTATCAAATATGATTATATACAAATAAATCAAATTACAAATAAAATGATATTTACAACTTTGATCAAATGAAGTGCTTGCATCTCACATTTTACAACAATCTTGTTTACAACAAAATCTAAAAATGAAGTTTATGAAACAAGATACAAACATACACATACAAGTATAAAAAGAGAGATAGGAAGAATTGACAAAATGATTTTTTAAACTTGGTAAAACCTCCTAAGAGGAAACATCCACTGGTTGAATACAACCATCAGGTACTTTTATTATTGGACATTCCTCAAAAGTGACCAACAAATGACACACTCTATATTGGACTCGACGTCTACCCAATCCCTATTGGTAGATTGGAAATTCCTCAAAAGTGATCAACAAATGACACACTTTCTACTCGACTCCACTTCTACACAACACCATTAAGAAGTTAGAAATTCCTTAAGAGTGATCAACAAATGGCACACTCTCTATTGGACTCCATCGCATCTTAATATCTTGGGTCTACCAATAAAAAGTCTACTTTTGTTAATAGCCAAAATTGGCTAAGGACCAAAGGAAAATTTTCCACCTCCCAAACCTGGTTCCATACCCGAGAGTTTCCACCAGGAGACCTCTCTATCCAGAGCCGAACTGCGATACCACCCCAGGAACAAGGACAGGCTCCGGAAACATCCAGGATAGAGCCCGGAACGATCAGATCTAGCCTGCATCACCAAAACTAGAAGCTCCCCGAAGTCGAGGTCACCTCGCAAATGCTCCAGAGACTCGCCTGTACCTCGATTGACACAGAAGAATGTCCCTAGAAGGCCGCACCTAGCTTCGAAAGGTTAGAGAGAGCCATACCTAGCTTCGAAAGGGTCAAGGGAAGTCAGATCTGGCTCCAAGCTGGATGAAACTTCTCAGATATCAAGGTCATAACACTAATCAACCTCACTGGTTGGTGCACCACACCATGCCATATTCAACGACCTCTATAAAGGATCATGCTGAAAGGATAAGAGGGATACACTGAATCACCTCGGGAAACGTTACCTATATGCAGAACAAGTAATAGAATCCAAAAAGGAAACAAACTGATCTCCACCACGATACTCTCAATTCGGCAAAGTCAATGACATTAAAACGAGAAATCCTGCCCGATAAGGAGGGGAGAGACTGAGAAAATCAAGGGGAGAATCAGTCTGTGTGACCTACAAACTATGTATAAATAGAAAAGAAAGGAAATGAAAAAGAGGAGACTACTATTCGATAGGCATACAAGATTCGACAGGCATACAACATTCGACAGGCATACAACAAACACTCAACTTCACCCTAGAAAGAAATTTGTATATTGTACACGTTCACAAAAGAAAATATTTTTATCCTCTTTTGGATGTTAAATTGTATCATTGTTCTTTATCATTTCGAAACACATTTTTGACATATACGATCAATCTTGGACACCACCTACGTGGTAGTGGTCTTGAGGGTGTTAACTGAGATTTCTCACCTTGAGCAAAATTTCTGTTAACACTTTCTGGCGCTGTCTGTGGGAAATTACCCTACACCCAATTAACCAATTATTTGCATTTATATTTTCGTTGTTTACAGGAATTATGAGGCTCCGCTCCTCCCAAGGCCAACATAGAGTCCCGAAGCAACCTCCTGTGAGGCTAACACTGAAAAGCCCCAAGAAAGGGGAGAAAGTCTAGATATAGTAGTCAAGCTCCGATCCAGACAACCAATACGGTAGCTACTGGCCACCCTATAGTGAGCCAGGCAGCGCTCTACCAACAAGCGGCGGCCTTCGTAGAATCCATCCGCGTCCGCCTCCGCGCTGAAGGCGTCACGATCTAGCCAACCAACCTAAATGATCAGGGAGAGCCGAGCAGGCTCGGAGCTAGGCCACCTACTTTCGATCGCCTAGGACCTCCTTTTCCAGAGCCGGCTCGAGATAGATCAGGGCCCCAACGTTCGATCCGGGATAGGCTGGGACCCATGCCCCTAGTTCCGAAAAGACTTTCACAATATCATCCCAGACTGGTTAAGTCTTCCGCGGATGCTTTTACCCGGAAGCCACGAGGGCTATCTCATCCAACTACATCTAGGAGAACTACACGGGCCCTAGAAGAGGAAAGTAGACAAACTCCCCGAGTGGATCATGTCCAGGAGGAGGACCGGATAGAAATTGCCAGTTCATCAGAAAGATTCGACAGTGAGGAATCTGAAATAAACTCGAAGAGACCTGGGAACAAGCGACTGAGGGATCTGCTGGCAAAGCTACAAAAAGAGGTCTAGCAGATAAGGAAGGGAAAGACTAAGGAGGACAAAAAGGATCCCCTGAGCGAGATGAACGCTCCCTTCAGTAGGAGGATCCGGGAAGCAGAGCTGCCCCCTAAATTCAAAATGCCAGCAGATAAGTTCTCTGGAATGGAAGATCCTCTAAGCCACCTAGAGAGCTTCATTCAACAGATGGAGGTTCAGAACACTACCAGAGCAGCTATGTGTAGAATGTTTCCAACGACCTTGACCGACTACGCGAAAACCTGGTTCAGGAAACTGCTCGTTGGTAGTGTGGATTCTTTCACGAAATTATCAACAGATTTTTGCTCACAATTCCAAGGAGTCAAACCTCGCCCGAAAGATCCCATACACCTCGAATATGTGATCCAGGAACGGAGTGAAACTCTTCGATCGTACGTGGAACGATTTCACAAGGAGGTCATACAAATGGGAGTTTTCACTGAGCCAGTACAGAAAACTCAGAATAAACCTCCCAACAGGTCGACCTATCGCCTCCTTGCTCCTCTGTATAGGCACGGGAGATATCCAGCAAAACGAACCCCTCCCCGGGCTTCGCCGCCTCCCAGGACCGTGGCTCCAGTCATGCAAGGGGAAAAAAGGTATGACTTCTACACTCCTTTGAATGCTTCCAGGGAAACAGTCTACCTTGCTATACGAGATAAAGGGTTGCTCCAAAAGCCCACTCCCATGAAGGCCCCAGCTGACAGGAGAAACCAGTACAAGTACTGCGACTTCAACGAAGACATAGGCCACAACACCTTGGAGTGCTATAATTTGCGCAACCAGATTGAAGCCCTGATAAGGGGAGGATGCTTGATTGAGTTCTTACAACAGATCAGAGATAATATTAGGACTGGAAGGGAGGTACAAGCGAAAATCCGTGAGGACGCAGAAAAGAGGAAAGGGGAGCAGGCTGACTTAATGCAACAGATCCAGGTGATACACACTATCAGTGGATGTCCTACACTGGCTGGCGTTTCCAATAACTCCCGGAAAAACTACGCAAGAAAGGTTCCCAGCATCGGAGAAAGCCGAGGGATCTTCGAAGTCAGCTAGAGCCCGACAGAGCCCTCTCAATCAGCACAGATCGTATTAACTGAAGCAGATGTCTTTAACACTGTGCAACCTCATGATGATCCTATGGTAATCACGATACAGATCGCCAACTGTCTGGTCCATCGCGTGCTCGTGGATACAGGTAGCGGTGTAGATATCCTCTTCAAGGATACCCTGGAAAAATTGAACCTGAAGCAATGTTGTTACAACAGCTGTACCACTCCGCTTTACGGATTCACTGGGGACTCGATCATACCAGTGGGGTCAATGATCCTACCAGTAATCATTGGGATCACCCCGCTCCAATAGAATGTTATGACCGACTTTGTTGTGGTGGACACCCCATCGGCCTACAACGCTATCCTAGGGAGACCTTTCCTGTCCTCCTTGAAGGGAGTCTTGTCCATATACCACAACGTCTTGAAATTCCCGATTGGAACCAAAGTAGAAGAGGTACGCAAAGACCAGCAGGTAGCCAGGAAATGCTACGCAATATCCGCCAATCCTACAGCCCTAGCGAAACAGTGTGTACATGTGACATTAGACCAGGAAGACAGGGATACGTCCTGGATAATCCAGGAGGAGAAGGAGCCTGCGGAACATCCTGGGCATCCGGAGAGCGAACCTATTATGCCCTACGAGGAAGAACGGAGTAAGGAATAGGCCAGCGGGCAGCCCCGTAGATAAACTAGAAGAGATACCTATCAGGAATGACGATCCCTCCAAGGTCGTCAAGGTCGGAGCCACCCTTGATCTAGAAGTAAAAAGAGAACTGATTGACCTTCTTAGGGAATTCAGCGACACCTTCGCCTGGAACCATGATGAAATGCCTGGAATCCCGGTATCGTTGGCTACCCACCGACTAGCAGTAGATCCAACAGTCAAGCCCGTCAAGCAGAAGAGGCGTCACTTCAACGCTGATAGGAACGCAGCGGTGCAGGAAGAGGTTGATAAATTAATCAAAGCAGGGTTCGTCAGAGAAGTGCGTTACCCCAAATGGATTGCCAACGTGGTCATGGTCACGAAGGCGAATGGGAAATGGCGTATGTGTGTCGATTACACCGACCTCAACCGGGCTTGTCCGAAAGATAGTTTTTCTTTACCAAAGATCGACCAGCTGATTGACTCCACATCCGAAAATAAACTTTTGAGTTTTATGGATGCATTCTCAGGATACAACCAAATTAAAATGCACCCGGCTGACCAAGATAAGACCAGTTTCATCACTGGACAGGGCTTATACTGCTACAAGGTGATGCCGTTTGGTTTGAAGAATACGGGGGCCACATACCAGCGGCTGGTTAACAAACTGTTCAAGCCCGAGATAGGAAGGACGATGGAAGTGTATATTGACGACATGATCACGAAATCCCCAACCACAAAGGTACATTAGGAAGACCTTCGCAAAACCTTCCTCATACTGAGGAAAAACCAGATGCGTTTGAACCCCTCCAAATGTGCCTTTGGGGTAACGGCAGGGAAGTTTCTCGGCTTCATGGTTCATGAGAGAGGTATAGAAGCCAACCTAGAAAAAATCAAAGCTATCTTGGACCTGGAATCCCCGGCCTCGCTCAAGCAAGTACAGATTCTGACTGGACGGGTGGCGGCACTCAACAGGTTTATCTCTCACTCCGCCGATAAATGTCTCATTTTCTTCCAGGCCATCAAACAAGGGAAGAACATGAAATGGAGCCAGGAGAGCGAACATGTGTTTCAAGCTTTGAAAGAGTACCTAACAAGCCCCCCATTGTTAGTCAAGCCGGTTCTCGAAGATGAGTTGCAGATCTACCTAGCCGTATCAGAAACTGCAGTAAGCAGGGCTTTGGCCAAGGATTGTAGCGACGGTTTTCAAAGACCCATATACTATGTGAGTCATGCTTTGACATAATCAGAAAGGAATTACATTCTCCTGGAAAAGCTCGCTTATGCTCTGGTGATCTCAGCGAGGAAACTCCGTCCCTATTTTCAAGCTCACACAATAGCAGTGGTGACAGACCAACCCCTCCGCCAATTCTTGCAAAGACCAGACGTGTCAGGAAGGTTAGTCTAATGGGCACTAGAGCTCACTCAGTTAGATCTAAAGTATAAGCCCCGGACTACGAATAAGGCACAGGCTTTGGCCGACTTCGTGGTAGAATTCTCAGCGATCCCAGACCCAGATGATCCCTCAGTAGCAAATGAGGTCCCTGAGAAGATATTCGTGGTCGAAAATTGGCCGGAAGGCTGCAAGCCATGGATCCTCTTTTCAGATGGAGCATCCGGGGAAGCCAAGGGAGGAGCTGGCATAGTTTTAATAGATCCGGAGGGGACCGAATTCTGTCACTGTTTCATATTCGAGTTTAAAGCTACCAACAACGAAGCAGAATATGAAGCCCTCCTAGCCGGGATGAAGGTAGCCATTGAACTAAAGGCCGACTACCTGCAGATCAAGAGCGATTTATTGCTTGTTGTAAACCAGGTGACTGGGGTCTACCAGGCAAAGGGAGATAATATGGCTGCCTACCTAAATCTAGCTCGGCTGCTAAAAAGCAAATTTAAGGGACTCAAGATCGATCAGGTGCCTCGACACCAAAACCATCGTGTAGATGTTCTAGCTAAAATAGCGGCGAACGGAGGCCAGTCCTGTTAGGATTATGCTCAATGACAAGAGTGAAATATTGTAATTGACAATCTTCTCATATTAATAAAGTTAATTCTGATTCTTACAATTACTTATAGCATTTATTATTATAATTGTCAAGGTAAATAATCATAAGGTCAAAAGACTATGAGACATGAAGAATTGTTCATACATCCAGATATGTATGAGGTAGACAAAATTCTTTAGTTAGTCTTGAATAACGTTCACAACTTAAGTTAAAGGTTGGGCACCTCTATCTTGTTAAAGTTGTAGAATTCTTTTACTAGCATTTGAGTGGGATCAAATGAATACGATGAGTCTAAAATCATCGAAAGGTTTTCGAGTAAAAGAATCTAGTGCACTAGGTGCATTGAACTGGATCACAATGAAATACTTTATCTAGAACCATCACTAGATATAAGTCTTTTAATTAAAGAGGACAATCGGAGAGTCTATCTTAATCCTGAGATAAATGATGGACTTACGGTTGCAAGTGTTATCATTAGAGCTATCAATGAGTACGATTATATAGCATAGTCTATCCTCGATAGTTTGGTGGTATACATTTGTTAATCGATAGAGGACTTCATGTATAGATATGGACATCGTGGCTCCATTTATTAAATGAGAGTATAATATCATCATATGGATGTTTTGAGGTATTGGATATTAAATCTCAACGTTGAGTTTTCAATAATGATTATTGAAAACATGGCTTCTAGACAAGTAAAAGTATCCAAGTTCGAAATGTGGTCATATGAGGAAATATGGTAACTTGGAGAGCTATAGGCGGTCTATGAGCTCTTGGCGATTACTGATATTATTCACGAGGGTACACCATCTCCTATAAGATTGTCTAGGGTATGAATGAGAAACATCTCCTTATTCTATCTTTATTTAAGAGTTCAATTTTAGCTCTTTAGTGGAATGAGTTAAAATTAATAGATTGGACCTAAGTGAATCATTTGTTGATTGTGATTAGGTTGTGTCTATTGAAGCTTAAATTTAGATAGCCCGCCAAGATCCCCAATCCAAACGTATTTGCATGGATCACTTGATATATTCTACCGGGCCGATTTAAGGGTCCATCTAGAATTGTTTTTAATATATCAAGAATATAATATGTCTATTATTTAATCAATGGGCTGCACTATTATATTAATATATTAAAAAGAGACATGTGGGCAGCTTGTTTCTTTTAGTAAGAATGAGTCTGGTTCACATGTGGCCTTTTATTTAAAGTCCAATGGATTAAATGAAATAAGAAAATAATATATGGCCCATTTATATAAGTGGGGCGGCAAGGTGTATATATTAACCTAATATATTATTTTGTTTCATTGTTTTAATTAAATAAGAATTAGTTAATTTATTAATTAATTGTTTAATTAAGAAACAAATTTTTTTCTGATCAGGAAATATATTTCCTAAAGTTATACTATTGGTAGTAGTATATTAAAAGTAAAAGACTTGTTTGATAAGAAAATAAATAATTAATTTTATTTATTTAATCAAATAAGAAGTCTTTTTATTTAGTCAATAAAAGAATAAAAATATCTATGAGTTGGATTAGGTTTTGAAGTCTAAAGATTGATGGAAATTAGGGTGCAACACAAACTCTTTTTGGTATGTGATTTGCGGCAACCCTAGTCCATTTAGAGGAAGATTTCGGCAATCCTAAATAGAAGAGGAAGCAAAATTTCGGCCACCTATATAATACCACATATAGAATTCGGCCACCATAGTTGATTGAATGATTCAATTTTTGTTCTTCTTCTCAATTCATAGAAAAGGATAATTTTTATTCTACTAAACATAAAAGAGAGAAGAGATTATTCTTTGATAGTACATTGATTGCTTGTTCATCAATAAGCTTGTGTGTACAACATCGAATTAGGTTCACGCGAGTTTCGATCATTAGATTGAGAACTCAAAAGTGACCGGAATAATTTTTGTCTTCTTTTGATTGTTTTGTTACTAACAAAAGAAAAAGAAAACTTTGTTCATCCATTCTCAGGTTTGCAATTCAAAGAAAAAGGGAGACCATGCTCCTAGGTGATTCACGTACGTGTTCGGATTGGAAGATCTCGCGGTACTGTTCACGAGGGGGGGGGGGTACTGTTCACGATCACTGTTCACGCGGGTAATGTTCACAATCACTGTTCACGGGCATCGGAAAAGATTTTGCAGATTACCAGTCGACGTAAGTCAATCAGATCACGCGTCAAGAGGTATTTAACTCTAACCATATATATTTGAGTTTAATTAATTAAAAGGTTAAGGTTCAACTTTGAGAAAAAATTTAAAACCGTACGAAATCTATTTTTCGTTTCTTCCGCTGCGTTTTATATCGATTTTTCCCTACAAGTCCCTACCAAGGGGAATTTCCCTCGAAGTAATCACCCAGCCAAGCATAGCCACAAATGGAGAAATTTGTTCCCTGGATCGCCTGCCTTGCTGGATGGACCCAAGTGTCACCTACCTCCTTGAAGGAGAGCTTCCCGAAGGGCCCGACCAAGCCCGAAGAATTAAGAGACTCTCAGTTCGATACTGTATGGTGGACGGATACCTCTAAAGGAGGGGTAGATCCCTCCTCTTACTTAGGTGCTTGCATCCCGATGATGCTAAGTAGGCATTGAGAGAGGTCCACTCTGGGGACTGTGGGAACCACATAGGTGGGGAAGCTCTAGCCTATCAGGTGCTTCGTATGGGGTACTATTGGCCGACCATCCATCAAGATGCAAAGAGTTTTGTGCAATCTTGCCAACCTTGTCAAAGAACTTCAAACTTCAACCACCAGCCACCCGAGCGACTGTCGTCCCTCAGTTCACCTTACCCCTTTTGCCATGTGGGGAATCGACCTAATTGGGCCACTTCCTACCGCTCCAGGACAGATGAAACATGCTATCGTGGCTATCGACTACTTCACAAGATGGGTCGAGGCAAGACCTCTTTCTTGAATATTAGAAAAGAATACAACCAAGTTCATCAAGACTAACGTGGTATGCAGATTCGGGACCCCTCTCATCATTATAACCGACCTAGGAAAGCAATTCGACAACGCCCGGTTCAAAGACTTCTGCAAGGGATTGGAGATCGACCTCAGACTCGCTTCCGTTGCTCATCCCCAGACTAACGGGCTGGTAGAATCCACTAACAAGACTATCAAGAAACTTCTGAAGAAGAAGCTACAGCAGAAGAAAGGCAACTGGGTCGAAGAGCTACCAGAGGTGCTCTGGGCATACCGGACTACAAAAAGAACAGCTACCGGGGAGACACCTTATTCCCTGGCTTTCGGAGTTGAAGCAGTCCTCCCCATCGAGCATAAGTTGACCTCGTTCAGGGTACAACACTTTGAGCCCGAAAGCAACGAAGTCAAGCTCTGGGCTAATCTAGACCTCTTAGAAGAAACACAAGACCGGATAGTAGAAAAAGTAGCGATCTACCAGAGCAAGATCGCTAGATACTTCAACCAAAAGGTCAGAGCCCGGAGATTCAAAGAAGGGGATCTGGTACTTAGGAAGGTGACCCTGAACACTCAGAAAAGGTAGGATGGAGTCTTAAGTCCCAATTGGGAAGGGCCATATTTGATAAAGCTAGTTGTTCGCAATAGAGCTTATAAACTCGAAAACATGGACGGACGATCCATCGACCACACTTGGAATGCAGATCATTTGAGGAAATTCTACCCTTGAAGGGAGTTCTCCAGTAGACTACCCCCACTTAGTTTTCATTACCGACCCTAATAAAAATGTACTACATCTCAATCATCAATAAAGTCATTTTCCTTTTCTCCTCCATCTTTGTCTCCAACTATGTTCAACATTAGTGACTACACCATTGTATGAGAAACTCAACATAAACATTTCGAGACCAGGAAATAGCTGAGTAGCCCTCCTGATGCCTTGGTCGGGCTACCACCCCAAGAAGGATCTTAGTGTAAGAGCATAGTTGCCCTCCAGATCTCGAGACCAGAAAATAGCTCGATAGCCCTTCTGATGCCTTGGTCGGGCTACCACCCCCAAGAAGGATCTGAGTGTAAGAGCATAGTTGCCCTCCAGATCTCGAGACCAGGAAATAGCTCGATAGCCCTCCTGATGCCTTGGTCGGGCTACCACCCCCAAGAAGGATCTGAGTGTAAGAGCATAGTTGCCCTCCAGATCTCGAGACCAGGAAATAGCTCGACAGCCCTCCTAATGCGTTGGTCGGGCTACCACCCCCAAGAAAGATCTGAGTGTAAGAGCATAGTTGCCCTCCAGATCTCGAGACCAGGAAATAGCTCGATAGCCCTCCTGATGCCTTGGTCGGGCTACCACCCCCAAGAAGGATCTGAGTGTAAGAGCATAGTTGCCCTCCAGATCTCGAGACCAGGAAATAGCTCGATAGCCCTCCTGATGCCTTGGTCGGGCTACCACCCCCAAGAAGGATCTGAGTGTAAGAGCATAGTTGCCCTCCAGATCTCGAGACCAGGAAATAGCTCGACAGCCCTCCCGATGCCTTGGTCGGGCTACCACCCCCAAGAAAGATCTGAGTGTAAGAGCATAGTTGCCCTCCAGATCTCGAGACCAGGAAATAGCTCGATAGCCCTCCTGATGCCTTGGTCGGGCTACCACCCCCAAGAAGGATCTGAGTGTAAGAGCATAGTTGCCCTCCAGATCTCGAGACCAGGAAATAGCTCGATAGCCCTTCTGATGCCTTGGTCGGGTTACCACCCCCAAGAAGGATCTGAGTGTAAGAGCATAGTTGTCCTCCAGATCTCGAGACCAGGAAATAGCTCGATAGCCCTCCTGATGCCTTGGTCGGGCTACCACCCCCAAGAAGGATCTGAGTGTAAGAGCATAGTTGCCCTCCAGATCTCGAGACCAGGAAATAGCTCGACAGCCCTCCTGATGCCTTGGTCGGGCTACCACCCCCAAAAAGGATCTGAGTGTAAGAGCATAGTTGCCCTCCAGATCTTGAGACCAGGAAATAGCTCGATAGCCCTCCTGATGCCTTGGTCGGGCTACCACCCCCAAGAAGGATCTGAGTGTAAGAGCATTGTTACCCCCCAGATCTTGAGACCAGGAAATAGCTCGATAGCCCTCCTGATGCCTTGGTCGGGCTACCACCCCCAAGAAGGATCTGAGTGTAAGAGCATAGTTACCTTCCAGATATCAAAGACTAGGAAATAGCTAAGTAGCCCTCCTGATGTCTTGGTTGGGCTATCACCCGATATATAAAATATATATATATATAATGTTTGCTTTCGTGTGCAGGATCAAAATCATCATAATTCCCTACACGAATCTTAATTGTTGCTACAGATGCTACTCTGGATCCCATTCAAGACCAGAAATAAAATAAAAGTTCTCAAAAGCGATTCGATTTCTCATTGAGGACAAGGGGAGCCTATCCCCCGATAAGGCTACATCCACCAAATGGGGAGCCCAACCCCCGAACTCGGGCTACAAAAAAAAGAGAAAGAAAGCTAAGGGCAAAACGGGGTGCCCACCCCCTTTTCCGGGCAATCAAAAACAAGTTATGATGAACTGCTTCAAACTTTAGGACTCTCTTGGTTCCCCTCCGCTGGCCCTCATCCTTCTTGCTGACCTCCGCCATCAACCCCCTCTACAGATAGCTGTCTATCTGGGTTATCCTCGCCGATCGCTCCTCTATTTAGAGGCTCCATTGGTTGATCAGCAGGATCTTCCTCTAAAACCTCATTTATCACGTCCATAACCTCAGGCGGGATAGCCTAGTCAAGAAGGGCAGCCATGGACCCCGTTTGGCTCCTATCGACCTCCATCTCTGTTAAAGGGGGATCTTCAGACGGGCTCCTAACCTCTTCACCAGCTCCCGAATGGTCTTCCTCGGATCGAGAGGACATCACTTTGCTGGAAGACTTCCCAGGACCTGAGGTGGTAAAGGTAGGAAGAGAGAATGGAGGATCTGTCTGAGCGGGCTGCTTCCCAGCTCCTGCTTGGCTCGAGGTGACCACCTTGTCACCTTCAGGGCAAGATAGCTCGGCCGCCTTGAGCATTATTTCCTTTCTATCCCAGCCAGCAATGGATGACAAATTAAAGGGACGAGGAAGAGCTTCTGCGACCTAAAAGGAAGCATAGAAATACCCGTCGCTGAAGGAGGTCTCCACATCAGCTTGCAGCTTGGTCACCTGAGTAATCAAAGACTGGTTCTCGAGGTCCAACTTCTTAGCCTCAGATCTCCAGGAATCCCGCTGCCTAGCCCGCCGGACAGATTGAAGACGCTCCTGATCATAAGATTGTTTCATCCTCTCATGATCGCAGCGAAGCTCAGCCATCTCGACCTCGACCTTTCCCTGGTTGGAAGTCACCTCTTCCACTAAAGACCGAGCCTGCCTGAGCAGTTCCCCAGCTTTCTCGGCTTCAGCTTCGGCTTTTACAGCCCGGTCACGGAGAAGAGCTACCTGCTGGCCCATCGCAACATTATACTTGAAGGCCTACAAAATACAAAACCCGAGTTAGAAACTGAACAAATTAACAAGAGTAGCACGAAGGAAATACAATTACCTTAGCTAAAATAGCAGACCCCTTGGTTATAAGGACGTCCACAGGCATGGAAGCCATCTTGGAGATCCCGCCACCTGGACAGGACGCTATGAATTGCTTCAGGACCTCATCCCGACCTATCGAGCTCGATTGAGGCCTGGAGCGGCTGGAAGGAACCCTCGTGACACCTTTCCCAGAAGCGACACCTTTCCCAGAAACCTCCTGAAGCTTTGGTTGTTGGAAGCGCAACGGAATCAGGTGTTTGATTCCAAAGGGTAGCAACTTTGGCGACCACGATCGAAGGGACAGAAGCAGCCGGGCCAACCACCTGGGGAGCTTTACCCAAAGCCCGAAAAGCCCGCGAAGCAAGAGTCGCCATCTTGGACCCAGCCGGAGAGATAGATGAAGCAAGAGCAGGTTCGCCCCCAGAGGAGGGAAGAGAAACTCCACCTTGAGGAGAGCGTGAGACGTGACGGGTGGCCGGTTCCACGACAAAAACTGTGAGTAAACAGATAAAAAAAAATGTTAGAACCAAGCTGAGTAATAAGGCGAAGCAACTCAATGACACTTACGAGGAATGGCGTCTGAAATCCGCAAATATTTGTTCACCATACGAGTATCAAAAGCTTCAGCATTAGGGAACTTCGGATTCAAATAATTCCGGGCTAGAATAGCCTTTAAAACGGCTTCGGACTCAGAAGGCAGAGAGTCCCGGTCCCATGAGGGCTTGTCACTGAAAGCCTTGGGAACCTCGAGTTCATGCCCTCCGATGAAAATCGAGCTCCCCCAGTCATCCCCCGCCAATATCCATTCTTCTTTCCACGCGGGGCCCTTCTTCGAGGCACCAGGAACGATGAAGTTGAGCTTGTTCTTGGCATTGGCATAGAACTGGCCTCGAGGAGCCCTAGACAGGCTCCTAATCTGGAAGAGATAGGCCAGCTCCTCTGCACCCGGCTCCCTCATCACCTTACTCATCTTGCATTGTTCCCTCCATAATACAAGAAAACCAATCAGATGCCTCCAGAAGCCAGGCGTCAACTGGAGGGGAGCGAGCTGGATGGCGTTGAGAGCCCGCTGAAGAGTCGGATGGAGGGGAAGCCTGACCCCATTCTCAAGAGCGGCCACATGAATCGGAAGCACGCCTTTAAGAGGGGTTGAAGAACTCATAGTTTTTTGGAGGCACCGAGATGGATACGCTGTTGGGGATGCCAAACTTTGACCTCAAGCGGTCAATCGACACTGGGTCAACAGTGGAATCTGGGATAACCTGGAAATCATAAGGAGGGAGCCTCTCCACAAGGGGACCAGGAGCCGAGACCCGACGCTCCCCCGCGGCGCCACCGTCCGCTTCTTTGTCAGAATCTTCGTCGACGATATCCAAAGGGTGGTCAGGATGGTTGGAGAACCCAGTCCTGATGGATACATTCCTACTCGACCACCGACGTTGCGAGGTGGGCGGGGAATCGTCGCCGTCAGAACTCCTCCTAGCCCGTTTCCCTAGAGTAAAGCTGACGACCTCCTCACCGTCGATTATGGAATCAGCTGAGTCGAGACTGTTTTTTGACATTGTAAAAGCTAAAAAGGATGAAGAATGAAGAAAAAAGCAAGCTTGGAGGAAAAGCTATAGAAATATTTCTCAGCAACAAATTTTAGCTCGAAGAGATGAGAGGAAGAGGAGGAGGAAAATAGACATATATATAAGCAGGAGGGCAACATCACGAGCTACCGAGATACTCGTTTGGTAACGGTAAAAAATCTCGGGGACTACAGTAACGTAACCGGATTAAACTCAAAAGCAGGCTAATCATCTCACGCCACATCACTCACGCAGTTAAGAGGAAGATCTCCCCAAGATTCTGGTAACGGTAAAAAATCTCGGGGACTGCCGTAATGCAATCAGATTAATTCGAAGATAAATTAGTCGGTTCGCATCACGTAACTCAAATGAAGAAATTTCCCCAATATTTCGGTAACGGTAAAAAGAGGAAGATTTCCCAAATAAAGTAAAAATTTGACCCCAACCCCGAGCTCGACGTCTGGTGTTCAAGTCAGAGGGGACTTCTGTTAATAGCCAAAATTGGCTAAGGATCAAAGGAAAATTTTCCACCTCCCAGACCTGGTTCCATACCCGAGTGTTTCCACCAGGAGACCTCTCTATCCAGAGCCGAACTGCGATACCACCCCAGGAACAAGGACGGGCTCCGGAAACATCCTGGATCAAGCCCGGAACGATCAGATCTAGCCCACATCACTAAAAATAGAAGCTCCCCGAAGTCGAGGTCACCTCGCAAATGCTCCAGAGACTCGCCTGTACCTCGATTGACACAGAAGAATGTCCCTAGAAGGCCGCACCTAGCTTCGAAAGGTCAGGAGAAGCCACACCTAGCTTCGAAAGGGTCAATGGAAGCCAGATCTGGCTCCAAGCTGGATGAAACTTCTCAGATATCAAGGTCAGAACACTAATCAACCTCACTGGTTGGTGCACCACACCATGCCATATTCAACGACCTCTATAAAGGATCATGCTGAAAGGATACGAGGGATACACTGAATCACCTATATGCAGAACAAGTAATAGAATCCAAAAAGGAAACAAACTGATCTCCACCACGATACTCTCAATTTGGCAAAGTCAATGACATTAAAACCAGAAATCCTGCCCGATAAGGAGGGGAGAGACTGAGAAAATCAAGGGGAGAATCAGTCTGTGTGACCTACAAACTATGTATAAATAGAAAAGAAAGGAAATGAAAAGGAGGAGACTACTATTCGACAGGCATACAAGATTCGATAGGCATACAACATTCGACAGGCATACGACAAGCACTCAACTTCACCCTAGAAAGAAATTTGTATATTGTACACGTTCACTAAAGAAAATATTTTTATCCTCTTTTGGATGTTAAATTGTATCATTGTTCTTTATCATTTCGAAACACATTGTTGACATATACGATCAATCTTGGCCACCACCTACGTGGTAGTGGTCTTGAGGGTGTTAACTGAGATTTCTCACCTTGAGAAAAATTTCCGTTAACAACTTTCTATCCAAGGCACCCATGCCTCTAGAAAGTCTCCCATGCCTGATTATCCGGACCACATGTCCTAGCCAAGACTTCAGGCCTTTTACAAGGACTTCCTAGTGTGATCAATGAATGCAAAACGCAAACAAGCACTCAACATAGAATATGAGATCAATACATTCTGTTGGAACTAGACATAAGCATGTAAGTTCATAAATAAAAATTGTCTAGTTACTAAACACGAATAAATTCTAGGAACATGTGGAAACACCTAAACACATTAAATTCCTAGCATCATTCATGTCACTAAGACTTGAATCTATCATACACAATAAGCACTCATTCAAGATTTTAGTAATACACAAAAACATGCTAGAATCACACAAATATGATCAATAAAAATTCTAGCAAATATTTAGAGCATGTATTTTTGAACAAATCAATTAAATCCTAATCAGCTCTAAATATGAAATCAAATTTGCTAATCCTAAATATGTTACACTAATGAGTCCTAGCACATGATAAGGCTATCAATCATGAAAATTAAGTCAATCAAAGGACATATAACCTTATATAATAAGCTAATCATAATACTACTCACAAACATGTGAAAACCTAGATTTCTAGAAAACTAGCTCACATTCAAGTCTCTAATAAGACTAGATTAGCTTATAATTGAAGCTCTACTTCTCGAATACATTTTTCCAAGTCACACATACATATAGAAGAAAAAACACCCAAGGAAATTGAAGACTTTGAAGATCAAAACACAAAGAATAGAACAATACCTTGTAATCTCGTGCAGTTTAGGTTTTGACTATACAACCTTTACAAAACTTGGATACATGACAGAAAAGTAACTTGGAGAAGGTAGGAGACTTCAATACAAATATTCTCCAACTTGAATCCCTCAAATCGGAGTTGATTTGAGAGAGTTATGGTGTTTGGAAGATGAGATAAATTGGAGAGAAAATTCTGCACTTGTTTGGAAAATATTCTTCTTCTTTTTTTATATGAAAATGAGAGAGGGAAAACATATTTAAATGAGAGGGAGAGAGGGAAAGTGGGGGCCAATGGCCATGTGCCACCTCACATCCCCTGAGGAGGCGCATGGCCATCTCGGGGGCAGGAGGCCCTCATCCCCGAGATGGCCACGCGCCTCCTCACGGATGGGTGGCAAGTGGCCTTTGGCCACTTGCTTCCTCCCTCACGCACCTTCGCGTTCTTCACTGTTCTCTGGCCTCCGAACTACGAATTCGTATCCGTTTTTGGATTACAAACTGAGACTCTCTCATGCACATGGAAGACTATGAAACTTGGACCAGAAATTATGAATTCAACTCGATACACGAAGACGAAGACAATGCATGGTAAGTGATAGGAAAGTTTCATAACTTTATACTCGGAACTTGAAAACTAATGAATGAGCAACCGAAATGACCAAAACTCAATGAGGAATAATATAAGACCAAATTCAAGTCTGAAGTCCATAAAACATTAACAAACAAACACATGGACACACAAGAATGCCATTTCCTAGATATAGTCCTAGAACATGCAATTTACAAAACTTGTCAATTTAAAGCTAATGCTTGAACATTCAATATCAAGTGTGTGAATGTGTAACACAAATTGAGCACAATGATGCAGGGACACATATGGATGCAATGTGTGTGTGTGCCTAAGCCTTGCAAGAGAAATGAGGTCTAAATATACCTTTGTTGAGCAATGAAGCATATTTCTCTTTGAAGGCTCAATCTTGCTTGATAAGTTGCCAAGTCCTTTTTGAAGCTTGAATCATCATCAACCTAAGCCAACTAATCAATACAAGTGAAACATTGTTTTGATATTGAATTAATTCCAACACGACTTCAAAAACCTAACAATCTCCCCCTTTGGCAAATTCCATGTCAAAACCCCTACACAAACACTAAAAAAAATACGAAGAAGATTGGTCACATTGAGTTACAATGAGTTATAATGAATTACACATTCCTAAAATAATCTTCAACAAGTCTTGAACTTCTTCTTGATCCTCTCTTGTAATCACTTGAAATCAACTTGAAGCACAATGTATATACAAGAGACAACACATACGGCAATGTACATTTTGGCAAGAATAAAGCATTTAAAACTCAAATGAATCATGTATCTCCCCCTTATACATGCAAATCCAAAATATTCTAACCAAATTCAATACAAATTATGACATGCCACAAAGTTCAAGTTTCCAAATAAAAATATAAAATGAAACATAAAAAGATTGAAACTAAGTAAGCTGGCACATATTTCTCCCCCTTGTGACATGATATGAAGCCAAAAGGTAAAGAAAATGAAATGTACCTCAAGAGAATTCTACTAGCCACTTGTATCACCAAGAAACTTTGTGTGATTGATCATTCTCACATAATGCTTTAGAGTAGTTCTTTTGCTTGAGGAGATGCTTTCTTCCAATTCTTTGATCCTAGCATCTTGTTGAGCTACTTTAGCATTGAGTTCTTTAATCTTCCTTTGTGATTCTTCAATCTTCATACTTGACTTCTCAACCTCTTCCCTCAATTGTGTAGCCTAATCCAGAAGACAATTTGTGCTAAATAAAAGGCTTGAATCTTGAGATTCACTAAATATCCCAAAAGTATCACAAGACCTTCCCTTGTCTTTGTATGATATAAAAGTCACACATTTATCACTAAACTTTTTTAAGGAAGGTAGTAGCACATCTTCTTCATGTGTCTTCACACCTAGAGCCAAACACAATTGAGTAATAAACCCCGGTAATGCCAACTTCTTATCCAACCTAGTTGAACAAGCTGCATTATCAATATAGTTCACAAGTACTTCACCAAGGTTTATGGGTTTGCTAGTCACTAAGGCATACACAATCTTGATTTTCTCCTTGTCAAGCTCGGTAGAGTTAGAAGATCCCACAAGATTTGTGCAAGTAAAAAGATGCCAAAAGGCACTAGCCTTAGTCAACTCACTTTGGCTAATGAAAGTACGATTACCTCACTCAAAATCATTATCATTACATAGAGTTCTACCCATAATATTGAGATTCTCACTAACTTCAACATCAAGAAAGTCCAACTCAATATCGTTTGATAACCCGAGGAATTTATTGATATTCTCCAAGTTAACTCTAAAGACAAGACCTCTCACATCCATCAAGGCATCTACATTGGTTGTACTATGCTTGTACTCATGATAAAATTCCTTAACCACACTATCATT
This sequence comes from Dipteronia sinensis, assembly GCA_033220585.1. Lineage (NCBI taxonomy): Eukaryota > Viridiplantae > Streptophyta > Magnoliopsida > Sapindales > Sapindaceae > Dipteronia > Dipteronia sinensis. The sequence continues at coordinate 16,571,400 of CM065638.1, read as the reverse complement.
GACCGTTCCAAGCTTATTAACCCATGTACCCCAATTTCTATCAACAATAATCCAATGGACATAAGAACCTCTACACTTACACAAATCTATACCCCTCTCTTGCAACAACTTTTTGGTTCCCATAATACCTAATGGATTTGATTTCTTAGAGGTCGATTTGGTTTTTTCTATGGGTTTAGAAGGATCACTACTCCCAGTGGCCTTGTTTCTTCCCATGACCTTGTGTAGAAAAATCACTAAACACATAAAACAAAAGTGAGTGGAAACAATCGAAGCAAGCTAATCATCAAAAATACAAAGGCATATGGTAATACAAAGAATCATCATGCAAATCAAAAAAATGTTAAATAACATCTACAAGATTCATCATATCAACCAAAGAATATGCCAAAAAATATCAACTTGAAACATGTGAACATATCATAAAAGAGAACAAAGTTTAGCATATTATGCTCCCCCTTGATAAGTGCTCTATCTAGGATCAAGATAGCTTATTGTTCACCATGAAATCCACACAATCACACATTCAAGCATTTTTAAAGAAATTCAACAAAATAAGCTCCACAGTCTATGAGAGATACACCAAGATTTTCAATCTCTCTCATAATTATTCTAAAATTGCTAGAATATCAACATACTTATAAACAATGTGTGTGTGTGTGTGTGAATTTTGCTTCAAGCATATGTAAAGAAGTAATTTGATAATCAACATGCAAACCATATCAACATCTATTCATCTTAAGCTTTTCCATAAAAGGTCAAACCGATTATCATCTGGAATTTTTGCTCTTAAGAGAATAGATTTCAACATATGAGTGTGTGTGTACATGTGGCTCGTCATATCATTTCTATTTGACAACCCGAGTATTTTGATTTTCAACTTTACTCCTTTAAGCCTTTTTTATTTATTTTAGGCTTTCAATCAAAGATTATTTTTTTATTGATTCTTTTCAACACTTCTTTGATTTTTCTAACAAAAACATATACTCTTCATGACGGCTTTAACTCATCATAATGGTGTAGCCCTTTCCTACATAGGGCGGCTGCATAACTAAGGTGTGTAGCCCTTTTCATGAAGGTGCTCGTTAAGTTCTGTATAGTTGTCGAAGCAAAATGGATACTAACCATATGTCATCTTTAATTTACTAGTCATAGGACTTCAAGGTGTTTCCACAACTTACATATATTCAAATTCAACTTACTTAACAAAACATACAAGAGAAGCAAAGTGCATTTTTGAAAAACCATGTTTTATTACTTACAAGCACATGATCTAAAAGCAATACAAAGAGACTTACTTTAGATCATTACTTATCAAGAGAGTAGCTTTCAAAGAATATGAAGCTCATATTTTTCAAAAATATGCCACTCAACATTCAAACATATAATACACACATCATTATTAAGATCAATATGAACAACATTACCAAAAGATCTTTAAAAAGCAAATGTCTATGAGAACCATAAGAACACTACACTAGTTCTCTAATATGACATGCTTCATGATGTAACACAAATAGTGAGTTGAGAGATGAAAATCCAAGTAAGCAAGCACTAGGATATGTAAATACCTTTGCAAGCCTTTTTCATCAAATGCAACACCTTTGCCCTTTTTATGAACTCTCTTGGCTTGTTTGTCCTCATGCCAACAAGTTGTTGGTAGGTCATCCCAAGAGAATAAAAGCATAGCATTTCAACTCAAAACATATAAAAATAACTTTCTCCAAAAGTCTTAACAAAAACATCACCATATAGATTTAACAATGCAACTTCTCTAAAGTTAATCAATGGATTTTGATTACCATAAGAATTATATGAGATAGCTAAGTTCATGTCAAGTTATAAAAAAAAAGCTAGCAAGCTAAGTTTTTTTACAACTTGACACTAATCTTAAATCTAACTCACATGTGCAACTTACACTAATGGTAAAAGCACTCACCCTTGACCCCTTTGGTTTTGGGTGAACTTACACAAACATTATCAACATCTTTCTTGACAACATTGTTGAATTTTGAGTAAAGACCTTCTACAACTTGATCCACAATAATATCATTGAAGCTCTTTTTGTCAATATTAGCAACACATGCTTTGTCAAGATTAACAAGGTTTGCTTTCTTCTTATTCCAAACATTCTTAACATGCTTTGCAACCACATCATGCTTTTCAACATCTAAAGTCATAGCATGCTTGAATTGAAGTTCAATCTCTTTATCTCTTGATGCATTTCCTATTTTGCAATGTTCAATGTATTTGAAGCACTTGGGCTTGATATGGCCTATAGCATTGCAAAAATAACAAATATGAATAAAAGGTGAGATTGTACCTTCAGAATTGAAGTAGTAATAGTATGAGTTTGTAGAGATACCTTGTCCTTCAATTTTTTTAGTCTTGGATCTTTTCTTTTTAGGTGGTTTTTTGTCAAAGACAACATTTTCCTCGATTGTAGGAAGTGATGCTTCTATGAGCTTCTCCTCAACTATCGAGCAACTTGAACCTTCTTGACGACTTTGCTTCTTATCCTCCAAAGTAGAAATGATCTTCTCTTTTTCAAGGACAATCTTTTCAACCTTTTTAAGCTTCTTAGAAATCTCATTCTTCTCACACAAAAGCTTTTGAGTGATTGTCATAAACTCATCTACTTGTAACTAGACTAATCATTCTTCTCCTCAACCTCTCTTAAAGCTTCATCACTTTGCTTTTCAAGGCTCTCTATCTTAGCCAATAGTTCAAGATTAGTTGGATTAGAACTAGAGCTCTTTTGATGATTTGGATCAACTTCCTTGTCTAAAGATGCTTGACAATCTTCCTTTAGTATAGTGTGAGAAGCCGTGAAAGCAACAAAGTTGCTAACTAACTACTCATCACTTGAGGACTCTTCACTTGAGCTTTCCTCATCACTAGAGTCATCATCACTCCATGTGGCTGCCATAGCTTTACCCTTCTTGTCCTTACTAGTCTTCTCACTTGGACAATCCGAGGCATAATGACCAAACTTCTTACACTTGAAGCATTTGACTTTGTGATTGCTCTTAGCTTGACCACTCTTCTCATTCCTTGGAGTAGGTGATTTCTTGACTTCCTTTTCCTTAGAGAATTTGCCACTTGGCTTGGCACCGCTTCTCATAAACTTTCTAAACTTTCTAACCAAGTATGACATCTCCTCATCATCATCTTCACTTTCTTCATTGATGACTTTGAGAGCTATTCCCTTGCTCATGGCTTTAGGTTTCAAGCTTGACTCATAGGTTTGAAGTGATCCAAGCAATTCGTCAATGCTCATGCTATCAACATCCTTGCTTTCTTCAATTGCCGTCACCTTAACCTTGAACCATTTAGGTAAATATCTTAAGATCTTCCAATTAAGCCACTTTTCGAAAACTGGTACACCAAGTGCTTGACATTGGTTGGCTATGTTTAGAAGTTTGAATTGGAAGTCATCTAACTTATCTTCTTCACCCATTTGCAACATTTTGAATTGTGATGTGAGCATTTGAAGCCTTGAAATCCTAACCTCCTTGGTTCTCTCATTGGTAACTTAGAGAGCATCCCATGCTTCATTGGCAGTCTCTAGATTTTGGATGTAGGAAATTGCCTACTATCCACTCCTCCAAAAATAGCATGCACCGCCCGATGATGCCATTTTGCCAACTCAAACTCATTTGTATTCCATTCACTCCTTGGTTTAGAAACTATAGATCCATTTTCGAGCAACCAGTTAGGAGGATTGGAACCTTCCCCTACGACCATCCATGCTCTCTCATCACTGGAACGAATGTAAGCGTTCATCCAAAGTTTCTAAAAACCGTAGTTATGCCCTTTGAGTAGCGAAGGTCTAGAGTTCGAAACTCCTTCGGACATTGTCTCTTCTTGAAGGACCATGACTTCAAAAACCTTGCCATCAACCGTGAATGTATCCTAGATCTCATTATGTTCCGTCAAACGACATGCTCTGATACCAATTGAAAATATAGAAACGCGGTTAAATTGCCTTAATCTAACTAAGATGGGGGTAAATAGGTTTTTACACCTTTTTTTCAATCCCTTGAAACAAACAAAAGTTTGTCCCTCTAGCTAGCTTGAATCACAACACTTTAGACAATAAAGCATATGAAGACAATCAACATGTATTCTCAAACAAATTATTGTCAAACAAGCTTGCAAGTTGCTAGTGAAAGAATTATAATAAAACTAACAACAAAGAATACTTGTATTCTCAATATTGATAGGCATGTTGTATGAAATTATGTGATTGTTATGGTGGAGTCATTTACTTAGTGTAACCATTTAATCCTTCATCTCTCCGTTCCATTCTATCCATGTAAATACATTTGTACATAATTTATGTTTCATTGCATTATTTACTTTTACTACACACAATAATATACATGTTATTTCAATGTCAGGTAAAATAGTGTATGTTGATTGATTTCACTTCCCTGCTAAAACGATCATTGCTTTCCATTGTGCTAGTCTCTGTGACTTGCGCGCTTGCGAGGCCGAACTTAATGTTCAATCTTTTGACGACACTGCAACTACGTGTCATCAAATTGGCACCGCTGCCGGGGAGGTGGCTTATTCGTTGATTGTTGCTAGATTTGGTTTAGATTTTGTAAATATCTTAGATTTATTACTTTGCAGATTAGCTTGTTTTGTTACAAATAAGCAGCTCTTTTACTCATGTTTTTCATTGTCTATGCAAACAATGTTTAGGCTAGGTTTGGAGGTGTTAATCGTGTATATTTTTTTTTATGAAAGCATATGGATTTGATTTTGTTTGAGTTGTCTTGTGCTAGAAAAGGAAAATTTTTAGGTTGGATAGACCACACAACTTAAGAGAGCATCGGGAAGGCTTGGTTGATTTGATAACCACTTGCGAGGGCTAGCGCTTCAAGGGTAAATGATTTGCTTATTGTTTTGTGATTTTTATTTTTGTTTAGATTAAAGAGTGGATATGTGTTGTACTTAGATCTTATGTTGTTTGTTTTAGAAAATTTTCAAATCTCTGCAAAAACTGCCCTGAATTAAAATTTTTAAGATACATGTCTCTTCAAAACTGTACTAATCAATGAAGAAATTAATTATTATGTCCACATTGCGTTCTTCAATTTTTTGTTATGATTCTGAATATGTAAAGAACGTAATATTCTGGGCGGCAGTTCAAAAGTTATGATCATTTCTTCAACCAAAGGTCAAGGGCAATGCCATGTTTTTCGAAATCGCGCATTCACTGTTTTCATTGTCCATTTTCACACTTTTCCAATTCGAATTTTGAAATATTTTCTAAAGGAAAAGTGTGTATTTATATGTCTACTCTATGGTGCAAAAAGTTTATGTAATCATTTTGTTGTTCTTTTAAAGATATACATCAAAGAGTAGACATTGGACGAATTTGAATTTCGACTGTTTTTGAAATTTTTGGTCGGGTACTTTTATTATTGTAAAGTAGACAAGACATTTCTCAAAAGTGACCAACAAATGATACACTCTATATTGGACTCGATGTCTACCCAATCCCTATTGGTAGATTGGAAATTCTTCAAAAGTGATCAACAAATGACACACTTTCTATTGGACCCTACTTCTACACAACACCATTAAGAAGTTGGAAATTCCTTAAGAGTGATCAACAGATGACACACTCTCTATTGGACTCCATCGCATCTTAATATCCTGGGTCTACCAATATAAAGTATACTTTCTATCCAAGGAACCCAAGCCTATAGAATGTCACCCATGCTTGATTATCCAGACCACAAGTCCTAAACCATACTTCATGACTTTTACAAGGACTTCCTAGTGTGATCAATCAATGTAAATCGTAAACAAGCACTCAACATAGAAAATGAGATCAATACATTCTATGGGAACTAGACATAAGTATGTAAGTTCATAAATCAAAATTGTCCAGTTACTAAACATGAATAAATTCTAGAACATGTGAAAACACCTAAACACATTAAATTCCTAGAATCATTCATGTGACTAAAAATTAAATCAATCATATACATTAAGCACTCATTCAAGATTTTAGTAACACACAAAAACATGTTAGAATCACACAAATATGATCAATGAAAATTCTAGCAAATATTAAGAGCATGTATTTATGGACAAGTCAATTAAATCCTAAATAGCTCTAAATACGAAATCAAATGTGCTAATCCTAAATATGTTCCACTAATGAGTCCTAGCACATGATAAAGCTATTAATCATGAAAATAAAGTCAATCAAAGGACACATAACCTTATATAATAAGCTTATCACAATACTACTCACAAACATGTGAAAACCTAGATTTCTAGAAAACTAGCTCACATTCAAGTCTCTAATAAGACTAGATTAGCGTATAATTGAAGATCTACTTCTCAAATACATTTTTCCAAGTATCACATACATATAGAAGAAGAAAACCCAAGATAATTGAAGATTTTGAAGATCAAAACACAAAGAATAGAACAATACCTTGTAATCTCGTGCAGTCTCGGTTTTTATTATAAACCCTTCACAAAACTTGAAAAAATGATAGCAAAGTAACTTGAAGAATGTAGGGGACTTCAATACAAAGATTATTCAACTTGAATCACTCAAATCAGAGTTAATATGAGAGAGTTATGGTGTTTGGAAGATGAGAAAAATTGGAGAGAAACTTCTGCACTTGTTTGGAAAATATTCTTTTGCTTTTTTTTAAATGAAAATGAGAGAGTGAAAGCATATTTAAATGAGAGGGAGAGATGGAAAGTGAGGGAAAATGGCCACATTCCACCTCATATCCCCTTAGGAAGCCCATGGCCATCTCGGGGGCAGGGGGCCCTCATCCCCGAGATGGCCACGCGCCTCCTCGGGGTTGGGTGGCAAGTGGCCTTTGGCCATTTGCTTCCTCCCTGGTGCACCTTAGCGTTCTTCGACTGTTCTCGGGCCTCCGAACTCCGAATTTGAATCTGTTTTTGGATTACAAACATGAACTCACTCATGCAATTGGACGACTATGAAAATTAGACAAAAAATTATGAATTCAACTCGATACACGAAGACGAAGACAATGCATGGTAAGTGACCGGAAAGTTTTGTAATTTTGTACTCAGAACCTGTAAACTAATGAATGAGCAACCAAATGACCAGAACTCAATGAAGAATAATATAAGACCAAATTCAAGTCCAAAGTTCATAAAATATAAACAAACAAATACGTGAACACATAAGAATGCCATTTCCTAGATATAGTCCTAGAACATGTAATTTACAAAACTTGTCACTTTAAAGCTAATGCACGAGCATTCAATATCAAGTGTGTGAATGTGTTATACAAATTAAGCACAACTATGTAGGTGTTTGGGTTTATGCCCTAAAGCTTACAAATGTGAATGAAACATTGCTAAAAGAAGTAGTTTATTCATTCTGTAAATCTGTCTCATACATTTATATCATGTGTACTAAACATCCAAGATTATCGAATGTATTCTCTAACTGAGTATATAAGTGTTATATACATAGGAATTCAGTTTGAGATGAGCATTCTAAAGAGTCTGTAGATAGCAAATAAAGCTAAGTATTTTATTTGTGGTTAATCTACAGCTGCGATCAGTTTCGTAATGTACGGTGGTCTTAACCTAGACTATTCATATGGTGATATGAGAATGGAAGCACTTTATATGATGTGATCATATAGGATTGAGCCGTGATCATATAGGATTGAGCCATGATCTATATGAATCTCTCATCAAGATTCGTTACATGATGAGATTCGTATATATCAAAAAATGATGGCTATGTATGGGTGATCTTAATCTTGAGTGTCTTATCGACTCTTTCAGGTTAGATCGTGGTTTTTGATATACCATGGGTGAGATCGGAGTTGCATTCCCGACCAATAACTTCGTATATTGGAATCATGGTTTGGCTTGTGGTTGGGAAGGTCTGTACATGATAGTGGAATCCACTCATTCTTGCGAGAAGTAGATAGTAGTTCCCTTAAGGATTGATTTAGGGCTTGAACAATATGAGCGCTCTCCTTCTTCCGTAAAGGAAGTTAGGATTTATTGTTCATTAGAGAATCAATAGTACTTAATGGAAAAGATATAATCGACTTTATGACCCAGCTCTAATTTTGAACTACTTGTGGAGGTTCATACCATATGTAATAGCTATATCGATGGACACTGAGTTTTTAGTTTGTGTAAAAAACATCTACAGTTACGAGAGTGTACCCTCAGGGTTTTAGTGGAGTGATAACATCGCAAAATACACCTTTTAAAGTCCCCATTTCCTATTGTTTGCTTTCATTTTCGAGCATATGTTGGTATATAATATGTTTGGTGAGCATTTTGTAGGTTATATCCCTTTAAATAAGGTATTGAACTAAATTGAAGAGTTTTGGAGTTAGAAGAGCTGAAATTGGAAATTGGAAATCTTCGTGTAATACACTAAACTTTTGGGAGCCATATATCCCTCCTCCTATTGAACTACCTATTTTCGGAAAGCCCTGGATGTCTTCTTTCCAACAATTTTTACAGATCACGATTCTGAGGCTTCTGGAGGAAGTTATGGCAATTTTTGTAACGATACGCGAAGCTGAACTGTCCTCCACGGGAGCTACCAACCAAAATTTGGATAGCATTTTCTGAGGGAAAAGTCTCTGCGGGAGGACCAAATGAACCCACCTGCAGATGGACTTATTTTTAGCCATTTTCAGCCACTATTTGAATAGCAAACTTGTCCTTTCACCCCAATTTCATACCCTAACTTCAAAACTCTATAAATACCCCCATTTTCTCTCCTCTCTTCAGACTTCTTCTATCTCTTTCAACCCATCTCACCCTTCTCTACATCTCTTTCCTCTCCATCTTCTTCACAAAATTAAAGAGAGAAACTAGCTTCCATTGAGGATTTTCCTCCATAGGAACTCACCATACATCTCCACCACCTCATTTTAGTCATCTTCCACCATCTTAGAGTAGTTTACAAGAAGAAAGGAGTGGTCTTACTACCAAAAACGAGCTGGGAAATCAATGAGGGCTTGGAGGAGTTTTCTTCAAGGGTTGTCTCCTTTAAACTCATTTCTTTTTGTATAACTTGTTTTCTTTGATGTAATCACCAATTTGGGAATATTGTAAACCTACACTTATTGCAATATATGCATGATTGTTCTTAAATTCATTTTGGTTTAGTTCTACTCTTTGTTAATTTTATGATTTAAACTCTTATTGTGAAGTCCATGTGTGTGGAGGGTCAAAATTGATATGTATGCATGATTGGGATTAGGAGTAGTGTAATTTAATGTAGGAGTAGAGTAATTTAGCTTCCCATGAGTGTTTGTATGTTAATGAATGGTCATAATACCATGTATTGAGTAATTTGAGTGTTAGGGATTTTAGCCCCAAAGAGTAGAAAAGGTTTAGTTCAAGCATTTAGTTGCTAAATTGGCCTTGGTTCACATTCTTGTGCTCAATGGGTCTTTTTAAGACACATTTGTCTATCCTTGGCCGGATTGGGTAAATGAATTGATTTTGAGAAAATTCCCAAATCAAGAGGATGAACCTGACTCGCTCCAAGTGGGTGCTCGCAAGTGTACGAGGCCAGAGTGTAGTACAATAATAAGTAGAGTTCGTTCCCACAAAGATTGATGAGTTGATTACCGAAATCGATTGCTTCAATTACTATTTGAACAAAGGTTAAAGAGAGATATTGTCTTGAAACTACAATTACTCTAAATTAAGCTATCAAGAAACTACAAAGTGAAAGATGAACTTGAAAGTAATAATGAATGTAACTATATGATGAGAAATGCTAAGACAAATAATCCACATCACCCGCTAACTAATTAAGTTCTAGACTCACTCAATTACCTAATTAGTGCACTTGTGTATTGTAGACCCGTGTACCCAACAATAATCACTAGTCTCCCTCGAGTAATAGAAATTTTATCCAAGCATACCCAAAGCCTATCTCTCGATGGCCCTAGAATATATATATGAATTCATTAAGGACTTTGGTACACACACAAGAGTCCTATACGCTAGCCTCGCGTATCTATACCTTACTAGACATATATAGTGGGCATTTTATCAAACATGTGGCATGCATCACCCATCGGTCCATAACACACCACCAAAAATCATTCACAAGGTGATCAATCTAGTGAAAGCATTAAGTATTCAAAAACATCCATACATAACACAAGGCATAAATGAATAAATGAGTAGTCTTTATAGATAAAATCAAGGGTTTGGTTTCATCAAGTCTTAGCAAAAGAAGATTTAGTTCATGTTACAAACTAGAGCCATCCACAACATATATGAAAATAAATACATAGCTCTACAACAAAATGTAAAAGAGAAAGAGTTTAGAGAAAACTAGATGGCAAGTCTCCTCCTTTGCTTGATTCTTCTTCTCCTTTTTGTTGTCTTGAGCTCTCTTTTGCCCAAAAATATGAAGAAAAGATGGATTTGGTGGATGGAAGTGATGAAGGCTTTGGATTGTAAGGAAATGTGGTGTCTTGGTAGTTTTCTTGGGAGATGTGTGGGTTGTGTTTTAGGAAGATGAAAGGATGAAGGTTGAGAGAATTTTTGGGTTGGAGTGGTTGTAGGTCTGAAAATGGAAAGGAAAAATATAGAAGAGTGAATTAGGGTAAGGGAAAAAAGGTCATTTTTTTAATTTTGTACCTTTTCTAGGCAAATGGGCGACCATGGGGAGACCTGGATGAGAAACAACTCCAGGTCGCTTTGGTGATGTCTGAAATGAGTGGTCCTGACCCGAGGTTATAGCAACCTTGGGGCGACCTGATTGAGGTCACCCTAAGGTCGCTTTCTTCTCTGTTGATAAAGTTTCAACCTGATACAATAGCAACCTTGGGGCGACTTTGGTTGAGGTCGCCCTGGGGTCGCTTTCTTCTCTGCTGATGAAGTTCTTGAGCCGATTGCATAGCGACCTTAGGGTGACCTGGTTAAGGTCGCCCTGAGGTCGCTTTTACGTCTGTTTTTGTTACTTGAGCTTTTCCTACTCCACTTCAACTCCATCCATCACCATTAAGCTCCAAATCTAACTTTGGCCTGCACGACTTAATTTAAAGGTTAAAAACATGGTTTTACCTGAGAGACGCACACAATTTGATAAGAATTTGGGGCTACATTTTCATGTAGGAATGGAGCAGTCAGAACTTTTAACCTAAATTGAATGGTCTTAATGTATAACAATCAACTTAGTTGCACATTAGTGTTGGGTGAACTTGTTTCCATTTTTAGCCATCCTAGGGAGATTGATAAAACCGAATATGTATCTAGAGTAAAGACCACAAAATTCCTCTTGTGCTTGTGTAGTAATATGGATATTTAGTGTGTTTAATGCTTTCACTCGGTTAGCCACCTTGTGAAAGACATTTAGGCTGTGTGTTATATATCGTGTGATTCACATTAACATGCTCAGCGTGATATCCTCTACATTTGACCAGAAAGTTGAGAGATCACTAGGCTAGCTTGTAGAGCTTGTATATGTGTCCCATAGAACTTAATGGATTCATGCATATGTATGGATAAAACCTATATGCACTCAAGAGAGGGTAGAGATTAATTAAGGGGACACGAGCATATAACATACTTGTTGTATGAGTATCTCGTATTCTTAATGCTTTTACTTGGTTGCCATCCCGTATTTGGTTAGCCTCGTGGATGAATTATTGGCTGTTGTGTTGCCCACGCGGTTGCACCATTACATGGCCAACTAAATGTCTTATGTATATGACCAAAAAGTGAGAGTATCACTAGGTTGGCATACATGTTAGTTTTTGTGCCACGGCACTTAATGAATCCATGCTTTGTGTGGATGTGATCTCTAAGACATCGAGAGAGATTAGAGATAATTAAGGGGACACGAGCCTATAGCATATACTTGCACATTTAAGGGACTAGGTGAGTCTAGTGTTTTATTAGGAGGATTGTTACAGTTGAGTCATTTCCCTAGCGTAACCACATTTCAAGCATCTCTCCATTTCATCCTATCATTGTAAATATTTATTTATGTAGTATGTTAGTTAGTTTAGCATTTACTTTCCGTATATTCTTTTTGCATACGCAACACACGAGTCTGCTTGGAGTATTGTAATAATAGCTAGAACTAGAGACGGTCGACGAATCCCACCTCCCTGTGGAACGATACCCTTGTTTGCCGCTTATCTAGTTTTCATAACTATAGAGCACATTGTGTAGGACTTTTTATAAATATCTTTTTGATTCCTCAATTCCTTAACGACAGAATAGCGGGTATCATGGAGTAACTCCGATGTTAATAATCATGAAATATTAATTAAAGAGTTTAATTAATTTTTCTAAGGATTATTAGAGCTCAAGACTGTGGGTCTATTAGAATCCCTTGCTAGCCCGGAATGTTAAAGGTAACAAGGGTCACGGTTAATTAGTGGATTGTCCAATTAATTGTGTTACTAAAGTGACAAATATTTATTCAGGGAATTAATTAAATGATGAGATTATTTAATTAATATATTAATAATTAAATTAATTAAATAATTAGATTATTTAATTAATAAATTAATAATTGAGAATTATTAACTGGAGGTTACAAGTTCTAACCATGACTGAGACAAAGGATAAAATAATAAGATTATTTTACTTCATAACTAGGTCAAGTGTTCAAGTCTTAGTGAACTAGGGTTATGTGGGATTTAGAATCATATAATAACTTGATCACTAAAATACTAATTATCTTATTTTAAATATATAGAGATATATTTGGAAAAGGATTAGCATCTTGTTTTAAATTATGTAAAGATATATTATAAAAAAAAGAAACAAAGAAAAGATGACACTACATTACACGTGAAAAAAAAGATGACACTACACTGCACGTGAAAACAAAAAGAAGAAACAAAAGTGTGGTGCGGACAACAAGAATATATGAAAAAATTGTTTTTGTTCTACATTATTCAAGAGTGGCTGAAATCTTGATACACAAAGCAAGAGTTGTTTTGTGTTGTTTCTACAACCTCTTTACAACCTCATGAAGCCCATGACGTGCCCACACGTAGTTGCTGGAACCTGAGAGATAGTGAGGAAGTTTCAGTGGTACAAATTGAAAAGCAAATTAAAGAATTAAAGAACGAAGGAGTTAACCTTGAGGTGTGATTTTGAATCTTGCCTGGTTTATTCTTATATATTGTATATTGGTTCATAAAAGTCGCTTGAAATATTTTAATTTTTTTTTGAAATCCCTTCCCCTGCGTAACTCTGGGCTTACATTAGGGACACATATGGATTCAATATGTGTGTGTGTCTAACCCTTGTAAGAGAAATGAGGTCTAAATATACCTTTGTTGAGCAATAAAGCATATTTCTCTTTGAAGGCTCAATCTTGCTTGATAACTTGCCTAGTCCTCTTTTAAGCTTGAATCATCATCATCCTAAGACAACTAATCAATCCAAGTGAAACAATGTTTTGATATGGAATTAATGCCAACACGACTTCAAAAACCTAAAAAGAGAGATTTAGATAGGCGGCACACATGAGTTGCCTTGGATTCATCAACAAAGCCGGGTGGTTGGGACATGTAGACCTCTTCTGTGAGATGCCCATGCAAAAAGGTGTTGTTCAGATCAAGTTGAAGAACAAGCTAACTAGAAGACAGAGCAAGTGACAGCACAAGTCAAATTATCGTCCGTTTAATTACTGGCTACAGTTTTCATGGTAGTCGATTCCTGGACATTGATGAAAACCTTTGGCTACAAGCTCAGCCTTGTAGCGAGCAACACTCCCATCAGTATTGCGCTTAACAAGGAATACCCACATGCACCCAATAATATTTTGATTGTGTTGGCAGAGCACTAACTCTCATGTTCCATTCTTAAGGAGAGCATCAAGTTCATCACACATTGCCTCTAGCCATTTCAGATCTTTAATGGCTTGGGTGACAATGTTTGGCTCAAGTGTATAAAGGATGGGGTATTTGGTGGACGTAAACGAAAACTTGGTGACAGGTTTGAACATGTTGTTCTTTGCTCTAGTGATCATGGTGTGGGTATTGGAGGGACCAATGTGAGGTGGTAATTGTTGTGTGGGGGATCGGATATACGGTGGGGAATCAAACTTGGGAGCATTCTCATGAAAAGAAGAGGCTGAATTAGTGTCCACATATTGCGTTGCCATGTTGGGATCCATAATTGATGGGAGACTTTGTGTTAGTATGGGCCAAGTTTGAGGAGGTGCCATTGAATGAGTGAGAGAATGTGGATATGTTTGAAGAATATCAGAATCATGAGATTGAGGAGAAGATTGGGGCATAGAATCGTGGGAGAGAGAATTAATTGGCATAGAAATAATAGGATTTGGAAATCTGCTATCAAGAGTGTAAACGCTTCGAGTTGGGGAATTATTTATGGAAGCTAGAATTTTGGAGTTAAGAGATGTGAGAGAATGGGAAATAGATGCCCATTTGTCAAGTGTGTAATTATTGACCATATTAGAAGAGTAAATGGTAGGTAGAGAGGGAAAGAAATCTTCAACAAATTGAACATGCCTAGAAAAATAAAATTTGTGAGAAATAGGATCAAAACAAACCTACGAGTTACGAATATTGGAATATCTGATGAGAGCGTCGTTGTACTCTCGTCAAAAGAGTTTACATTTTGTAATTCAACCTCACTAGTGCACGAGTAAAGAGACTAGTATAGCAACAAGCAAGGGTATCGTTTCGTAGGGAGGTGTTATCCGTCGACCGTATCGAGTTTTAGTGTTTATTGAAAGTAATGTAAATAAAATACGGATATGGTGAGAATGGTGTATGTGAGGTGAAAGCATAGTGCGGTTGTGTGTGTGCGAGTGTGAAGGAAATGTAATTGGATGCAATGCAAATGTAAGAATATGGAGGGGTGAGAATGGTGTTTAAAGTGACAAATAAAAGGGTGGCTTAGAGAGATGTAGGATTATGGTCACATAAAGTTCAATAAGCTCACCATACATAAGTGCACATAAGTGATTGTTAGGCATTAAGCACATTCAATTCGAGTTAAGGGCTTGTTTGCTCTAATGAGAGATTCGAGACACAAATCACTCCCCAAAGGTCATGGCTGGAGCAATTGTACCTCTCGTCTCAACTAAGGATTTCAAAACACTAATCACCCCCCCCCCCCCCCCCCCCCAAAGGTCATGGATAGGGAAATTGTGCCTCTAGTCCCTACCATTATGAACATGAAAATAAAGCCAAAACCTATCCTAGTAAAAGAGTCATGCGTAGAACAAGTTTCACTCACTCTCTAGAGCTAAGTGGTCAAGGGTATACTAGGAATGGTCCTCCATATGCACAATCGAAGCCCACAAACACTCAAATCGATCCTAACATCGCATTTCGACCTTCCAAAGACATACAAACAATCATGGGATATCTGATTATTCTACTCCTAATTTACATTAATCTACTCACAATCCCAATCATGGATACATATCAATTTCTAATCATCCATACACATGCAATTCACAACAAGAGATTAATCAATTAACAATAAGAATGAAACAAAACCCAATTCGAATTTAAGAACAATCACATATATAAATAAGCACAAATATAGGTTAAAATATTTCCCTAGTGGGGATTACACAATCAAGAAAATATGAAATACAAAGAGAATGAGTTTAAAGGAGACAACCCTTGAAGAAATCCCTCCAAGTACTCCATGAATCCCTATCTCAAAATTGGTCATAGACCACTCCTATCTTTTTGCAATCAACTGTCAAAAGTGGTGGAGGATGTGTTGAAATGGTGGTGGTGAGCTTCCTATGGAGGAGAACCTCCATGGGAGCTTTGAAATCCTCTCTCTCTCTCTCTCTCTCTCTCTCTCTCTCTTTGGAAATGAAGAAGATGAAGAAATGGAAGTACAGTTGTGTTCTTGTCTAAAGAGAAGAGAGGAAATGATGTATTTATAATGTGGGAGAGATAGGGCACGATTGGGGCTAAAATGTCGAGTTTTCCCTACTTAAAACCCCTAAAAATCGATCTGCTGTGGTCTGGTATCAGGTGTGTCACGGTTGGGGCCGATAGCAGCGCAACCACGACAGGAAATACATATGCGTTAGAGTGTCACTATCTATCTGCCGCGGTCTAGGTAGACAGCAGTAGAAACCTCTCCAGAATACTGCGGGCTGATGTCGCGGTCCTGCTACGATCTGAGGCTTCTATGACAATCAGGACTTGTCCCATAAGTTGTTGAAAGGTAGAGTTGACCTGTGCCGCGGTCTTTGTGTCACATTTTGGTTCGGCGACAGATCCACTACGAAAACTTACCGTAGTTGACCACGAATCACGTTGAGGTTTGGGTTGACGGTGAGGTCGTGGCAACTCTGAATACTTCCAATTGTTCTAGCCTTGTAAGCGATGGCGGGGAATAGGTGGTTTTGTTTTGTTTTTTAATTGAAGTTTTGAAATGTGGGCCCATTTGTTTGAATATTAAGCCTTGACAAAGGGATTTCAAGCCTTGTAAGCGATCGTGGGGCGATTGTGACGTGTAATGTTCTTGTTGTAGATGATTTTTGTGATTTTATATGTTATGAAGTGTTGGATTTTGTACATCCTGGCCCCTTTTTTGGTGCCTTGTTATGTATTTTTTTTTGTTGACATACATGTATAGTGGTGGGAAAGGATGTCCTTTCCAGGGCTTGAAATTCTTTTCCCAGTTCCTTAAATCCATTTGCCAGGGCTTGAAATCCCTTTACAGGGCTTGAAATCCCATTCCAGGGCTGGAAATCCTTTTACAGGGCTTGGAATCCCATTCCAAGGCTGGAAATCCCATTTTTGTTATACTTAGCAGCCATTAATTGAATTTTTGTTTTGTTGTAAACCAGATGCCGGCTGATCCTTTCAAAAAACAATGGCGGTATCCAGACCACAAAATATGGGTACACTCGAGAATAAACTCACACAATAAAAAAATAAATTCTTCGAGATTCAGAGTTGGTCTTGACAAGTTGTGGCATGGTAGATAGGTTTAAACAAGGCCCATTTGGGAAGTACTTGGAAATTCCACAGCCCATTAAGGTTCATGGGATGCTGATCTACAATCTTTTGAAAAGACAGATCATTCTTCCCACCTCAGAAAATTAGGATGAAATTTGGTTTGGTTTGGGGCAGAAGGAGGCTCAGTTTGGGAGAGAGATATTCTACTTGTGCAGTGGCCTCAACATGGGCACACTACCCGAAGGCTTCCGAGAAAAGGAAGAAGTCCGTGAGAAATCTATTTTGACACGACATTTCACAGATGAAAGCCCGACGATTGAACTGTTGGAGGCAATCTTTAACCGGCTCACGGAGCCTGTATCAGGTGATGATGCATTGAAGATGGGATACCTATTAATGGTGTCCCAACTCTTTGGGATTGATGAAGCACGGACAGCAATACCCGGTTGGCTGTTTTCTTTAATAGAGGTTATTGATGCATTTGAACGTTTTCCTTGGGGCTCATACATATTCGATGTAACATTGTTTTGGCTGAAGAATGTAGCTGGTAAACACCTTGGTAGGTTAAGAGGCGATGGCCAGAAGAAAGAAGAGAATGAGGAAAAGAATAACAATAAGAAGAAAGAGAATAAGAAGATGAAAAAGAAGGAAAAGAAGGAAGAGAAGGAAGAGGAGAAGAAGAAGAAGAAGAAGAAGAAGAAGAAAACTGAAGTAGAAGATGGATAAGATGGAGAAGATGGAGAAGATGGAATAGACAATGACAATCAGCAGAACAATAATGTTGTTAAATATTTCACATTCCACAGTTATGGATTTCTACTGGCATTTCAGGTAATAGTTGCAAAATCAATTCATGTGTAAATCAACCCTTATGAGAATTTTTTTTTCTTATGAGAATTTTTTTTCTTTATGATATTTTTTTAGTTGTTTAGGTTTGGGCCATTGAACAGATTACCCGTTTGGAAGGTAAAATCGGCATACATAAAGGAACAAGGTTCCCAAGATTTAAGAATTGGAATTTCAATACAAGGGTTCTAAAAATTGAATCATGCTTCCATACAACGGTGAGTATTTTATTTGTGTCTATATTTCTATAGCTAGTTAATGTCAGTGGTAGGTTTGTGCAAATCAGGGCGTGAAATCCCTTCCCAGGGCTTGAAATACCTTAGCTAGGGCTTGAAATCCCTTCCCAGGGCTTAAAATCCCTTCCTATTGCTTGAAATCCCTTCCCAGGGCTTGAAATACCTTAGCCAGGGCTTGAAATCCCTTTCCAGGGCTTGAAATCCTTTTGTAGGGCTTGAAATCCCTTAGCCAGGGCTTAAAATCCCTTCCAAGTGCTTGAAATCCCTTCCCAGGGCTTGAAATACCTTAGCCAGGTCTTAAAATCCCTTCCCAGTGATTGAAATCCCTTACAAGTGCTTGAAATCCCTTCCGAGGGCTTGAAATCCTTCCTAGTGCTTGAAATCCCTTCCTATGGCTTGAAATACCTAAGCCAGGGCTTTAAATCCCTTTGCCCTGCTATTGTGTTGTTGGTTACCTTATGCTTACTATTGGGTATCTGTTTGGAACTATTCATTTACCTCAATGTTTTGTGCACTTTACATGCAGATGGCTTTGTTCCCATGGAAAGTGTACGATCTTGAAAAGTCAAGTGCTTACTACAAATCGTTGATGCTGGAAGATGTTGTAAGGGATGACCGTGAAGATGCAATAGAAGAGGGTGATGCTTCCATTCACTAAAGCAAGACAAGGACAACATTACATGCTTCTAGAAACTCAAATGAACCAGCATCGAAGAAGCGGCTCTTCGATGGAGGAGATGTAGAAACTCTCAAGGTAATGATCTGTGATATACATAACTTTTATTATCCTAATTTATTTTTCTAAGTTATTTTGCATTATGGAATAATTCTTTTTCGAATTGGATTTGCAGTCAAAATCGAAGACATCGGTTCTGTATACAATACCTGAATTGTATACATCTATTAAACAGCTGGTTACAGAATAAATAAAAGAAAGCGAGGAGATGATGAAGTCTTGGTTAAGAGAAGAAATTGGAAAGATTGCAAAAGAAAACAAGATTGGAGATACATCTACACCAAAACAATCAAGAGAAAGCGAGGAGAAAGATTTCGATAGGGTAAGCTTCAATTATTTGTTAGTTTATTCTAACAGTTAGTACATAATTAGAGTAATTTAATTGGCAGTCCTTAAAATATATTATTCTTATTATAGGATGACAACATTAGGTTGGATGAGATTGGCCAGTTTGTGAATGTGATTCATGATGGTTTTTCGAAAAAGGACCAGTCAAGTGTTGAGACATTTCAAAAGGATCAAACAGGTCTTCATAATTTTGAGATGGATCAGACAGGTGTTCAGAATTTTGGTGTGGAGGCTGGTTTAGATAAGCAAGAGACGGAGAATGTTGTTGGTGAGGAGGGTTGTTTGGAGGCTGGTTTGGATAGGGTTGAAAGCTGGGTTCATGCTGACACGTGTGGTTTGGATAAGGAAGAGACGGAGAATGTTGTTGGTGAGGCATGTGGGTCAGCTAAGCAGGCCATTAATTTGGATGATTTCCCTTCACCAAGTGTGAACATGATTCTTCCAAACCCTAATCTTAGTGTAATATTTATGGAAGCGGTTGACCCGAATGTGTGTTACAAGAATAACAACATGAAAAGAGCTTGTCATCGGTCAAGGTACCTGAGCACCCCGTACACTGATCCCATGCCCATACCCAAGAAGAAAAAGAAAACCCAAGATTCAGCGGAATTTGTGAACGAGAATTATAATCGGTTCATGTCATATCTGAAGAAGAAAAATAATACTCGGTAATGGTCCATTCCTATTGTCCTCTGTTTTTCTTGTATATTGGATTTAAGTGTGATTTTTGTTCATAATATTCATTTAATTTGTCCAACTCAACAGTGTCTATACTGGGCAAGCGATTGAGATGAATCGTGAACAGTTCAAAGAATTGGTCAAACCTATAAAATGGATATCTAACTTGGTAAGTGATAAATTCTTCAACTCCTGTTTACAAGCACAAATAAAAAGAAGTTTCCTAACGTTTATATATAAATGTCGTTGTAGCACATAGACAGCTACTTCGACGTTTTGTGGAAGAGGCGTTCATCAAGAGAGGTTAGCTACCCTCAGGATATCGGATTGGTCCTGAAGGCTTTTTTTGTAAGCGCATTTAACGACTTATATCGCTTATGTTGAAGTAGCTATTAGTCAAGCTAGCTATTAATAGGGTAACGAAAGTATGTTGAAGTTGTTTGCCATGTTTGTTGGCCTGGGGTGTTTTCTATTTTCAGTTGTAGTGTGTGTGACAGATTGACCTACTGGCTGTTAGGATGTCTTTGTGTATTGTTTTGCTTTAAGCTCCTCGTCTGTGCTGTCTTTTGTTGTTTGCTGGTTGTTTTGGTTTTTGGGTGTTGTGGGCTGCTTTGTTAGTGCCCTGTTTTGTGTTGTTGGTGCCTGGTTTCCAGGCTGGCTGTGTTTGGTTTGTGCCTCTTTTGACAGGTTTCTTAATATACTGATGTTTCAAAGAAAAAAAAAAGAAATTTTGTCTCGTTTTGTACTATACTGATTTATGATTGTCTACTTTCTTGCTCTTATTTCTAACATTGATATCTCATTTTATACTAGACTGAACGAAAGTGTTTTTATTTTGTAAACAGGCTCATGTGAACCTGAAGTGGAAGGCTGTTAAGCGGTTGTTGGACTCAGAAAGGTCTTTACAAAAATTTGAGGCTGCAGAAAAGGACAGACTTGAACAAGAAAAAAATGATCCAGCTGGGTTGAAGCAAAAAGAAGTGAAAAATATTACCAAAAAGAATATGAAGAAGAAGGAAGAGATCGATCTTACACCGGCTGTCCCAATTTGGGAAGAATACCTTGAATACGATTCCCCATCTTTCCAACCAGACGAGGAAGCACTAGATTATGTTTCAGGTAGTGAGCTTCTTAACATTGAACCGTGGTGGACTATGGACTCTGTAAGTCTGTGACCTATTGATCTTTCATTGATATTGTTTTCACCATTTGTATATTTATTTAATGACCATCTGTATTGTGTACACAGGTGTTGATTTCTTGCAACACTGAGGATCATTGGGTACTTTGTCAAGTTTTTCTAAAAGAAGGGAAAGTGATTATGTATGACTCATTGTGTGGCCGTAACGAAAAAAGTAACCGATTGAAAGACATCCAAGGGTTACTTTATTTGTTACCCTCAATTCTGAAGCATGCAAATTACTATGAACAAATGACGATGCCTCCTCACAGAAGTCCATTCACTGCAGAAAACATCGATGGATCCATTTTTCCTCAACAAGATGACATGTAGTTAATTTATTTGCATTATAACTTCCAGTTCTTTATTATGATACAAATATTTATGATTGCATTTTCACTTGTTACAGCTACAGTTGTGGTGCATTTCTATTAAAATATGATGAATTGATACTATCTGGAGTCCCGTTGTCATCATGGAAGGATAGCTTTGGACAAAAAGATATGCCTAGCTTCCGTGAGGCAATGGCTCTTGCTATTTTCGTTAACGGTGAATTGGATCATTCTTGAGATTTCTTTATTTAATGATTTTCGATCTTTGAGGGTTTGGCTATGGCTTTGGATTTAGATAATTTGGGTAGAGGAGTGTTCTTCCACAGAGTATATAGATATATAACAACTTTTGTGAAACTTCAGTAGAGTTCAATAACATAGCACCTGGACCGAAATAAGATTGGGCTTGGGCCGTTTGCATTTCAAACTCCAATACATGTACATGAATGAAGAAACCCAACCCAACAAGTAAAGAAACCCAACCAGGTCGTAGGCATTAATGGAATCGGGGGGTAAGGTCCTCATTCTCTCCTTACTCCCTTTTTCCCCTCATGTATTATTGGTCTCGGTTCTCTCTGGTATTCTTTTTTGGTTCTATAGATACTCTTATAGCGAACCCTAGAGTGTTCTTTGACCTAAGCATTGACGGCCACCCTGGGGCTAGAATTGTGATGGAGCTCTTCACAGATAGTACCCCGATAACAGCGGAGAACTTTCGGGCTCTTTGTACCGGAGAGAAGGGGATCGACACGGTTGGGAAGCCACTCCACTACAAGGGTTCAACCTTCCACCACGTGATACCTGGGTATATGGTTCATGGAGAAGACATGACTCAAGGAAATGGAATCGGAGGTGAATCGATTTACAGCCCTAGTTTTACAGACGAGAACTTCGTGAAGAAGCACATCGGTCCAGGTATCATGTCAATGGAAAAAATCGGCACAAGAGGCAACGGGTCCCATTTCTTCATTTGTACCGCTAAGACCGAGTGGCTTGATCGCAAGCAAGTCGTCTTCGGTTAGTTGGTCGAAGGATTTGAAGTCTTGAAGGCCGTTGACAAGATCGGTTCCAGCTCCGGCTTCACATCCAAGCTCGTAATGGTCATTGATGGCAGCCAATTGTGCTGAAATTTGGACATTTTGACAGTATTTAATTTAGGGGGTGTTGTGCTTTGGTTGCCCCTGTGTTGCTTTGTTTTATGTTGTTTTATTTCCGATTGAAGCCCCCTTTCTAATGTAACCCCATCCATGGTGATCTGGGGGGAAGAATGAAATGAATAGAAGATCTGTTTTAATAAAATGTTTCAGTTTTGTTTTTATCCAATTTACTTAAAATGCCATCTAAGCAGAGTTAAGTGATTCCGGACTTCAATTACTCTTCCAGGGGTTCAATAACAAAGAATTCAATGCATGTTTGAAAGTTTGTGGAACACAACTGGATCTCACATCGGTTAATTGGTAATTCACACGTGGGCTTAGATGGTTTCGATGTTCTAGGGTGTTGCCACATGTTGTGTAACAAATTTAAATCAGAGATGTGTTAACTGGTAATTCACACGTGGGCTTAGATGGGGTCGAAGTTCATGGGTGTTGCCACGTGTTGTGTAACAAATTTAAATTAAATAGAAAAGGATACCATCTAAGCCCTGTTTAGTGCTTATGGGCTTCAACTTTATTGTTTCTGGGCTTCAAAAACAAAGCATTTAATCGAAGTGTGTGGAACACAGCTGGATCCCCACCACGTGTTCTAATAACTGGATTTAACAATACAACATTATTGCTGACCCCTGACCCCTGACCCCGCCGTCTGACTTTGACTTAACCAATAGCACCATCCTCTTTTCTTCCAATGCGCCAACATTAATTAGATTTGACATCAATATTTAATTAACTACACATATCCCCTTGCAATGCACATCTCTTGTTCATCTTCTTCTTTCTTTATCAGATATCACGCCATCTCTCTTCATCTTCTTGTTTCTTTTAATTGTTTCTCTTTCTTCATCTTCTTCTTTCTTTTAATTGTTTCTCTCTCTTCATCTTCTTATTTTGGAACGGTAATTAGATTCGTCACCGATCCAAACAACACCTTCATCTTATTATTTCTTTGAATCCTCACGACTACGGCCCACGCTCAGAAGTCTTCTTTTACACATCTTCATCTTCATTTTGTTTCGTTTTTGATTTGTTCATTTATGATATGAGATTGAAAATGAATTCAGTGGGCATGGAGGTTTTCAACAAAAATCATAGTTACAAGCAAGTATAGTTTCTACCTCTGATTTTTGTTGAAAGACTTCTATGCCCCATTAACCAAGAACTGGTTTTTGTTATTTCATTTTCTTTAATGTCTCATGTCTGTAGGATTTAATGTCTTCATTTTGTTTGTTGTTTTGTCATTATAAAATAGGGTAATCATATGGATTTAATGTCTTCATTATGAATTAAAATATATATTGTGTCAACGATTAATTATCTTTTAGTGGATAATGGATTGATAATAGTACTTTGACTGTTGAATGTAAGACACAAACATAGATTAGATTGATAAAAAAAACAGAAAATACTGAACGCACCCCTGTATTGATTTATAAGAAAAAACAGATAATTCATATCCAGGACAATAAATTGAACATAGTCATACAGCATTTGTCTAGGGAGATTGTGGAATATTGAAGTCCAACATCTTCTTTTGTAATTTTTCAACAATATTGTACAGTCGATTAAGTTCATTGTCTTTTGCCTCCATTTGCACATGTAAATTGACAATTTATGTTTCCAGGTTATTTACTTTCCCCATCAACACTACATTCTCAACAGTCAGGCGTCCAGCGTTTGCACGCTCTTCATGAATGGTGTTCTCTGCATTTCCAATCCGTTGCCTTAGACGATCCAAGATGGAATCCAGCCTATCTAGTTCATGTAGCATTTGCCTGCCATTGAGACGGTCGTTGTTGTTGTTTAATGCCATTGAAAAAATTATGATAAACAAATACAAGTGTGAAAATAATGATGTAACAGGGATATGGTATTTATAATGTATGTTAGATTAGAGCCCAGAGGCTTTCCACATCTGCTGAGGCCTTTTACGTGCCTAAGTAAGCCTCTGGATGAGTAGCACCGCTGCAAGACCAGTGATTTCTAACTTATTATATTGGGCCCCTCATAACGCCTATGTGAGCTACCTAGGTTCTTGTTTGTTTGTGTGAAGTCCAGAGCCTTATTTCAGTTGTTAGGGTATTTTTAAAGCCCGGGCATGCCTCTTGACTAGTACCATAATAGGAGGACTAGCGGATCCTGACTTTTATACCCAGCTACCCAATGCCCAAACGAGCTACCGAGGTCCAGGTTCGTTTGAGCAGAGTCTCGAGCCCCATTACAATTTCTAAATACTCTTGATTAATCCAAACAGGCTCCTAAATTTGTTACATAACTTGGGGACTAGATGCTCACTAGTCTCCTTAGTACTTCTGTGGGAGTGGTAGTGACCTCAACATGAGAAGAGTTCTCCTAGTGACCGGTCCACAATAAAGCTCTCATTTGCAGAAGGTCGCTCTATTTCTTATACCCGGAAAAGGGATAACCTCGGAAGGTTTTACCAATGAAGCCTGCGGGGTGAGCATTGACCAGTATCGCCTAGAGTTGTACCACCTTGAGTATGATCGCCTTGGTAGTTCTCAAATAATCACTTTTCGCCTATGATCAAAACCAAGAAAGCTACACAGCACTCATGATGCCTTGGACCAGATTAATCCCTCTAGGAGGATCGCCTTAAAGCCAGGAGAACTACACAACATTCTTGATGCCCTTGACCGGATTAATCCCTCCAGGAGGATCGTCTTAAAGCTAGGAGAGCTACAAGGCACTTCTGATGCCCTGAACCGGATTAATCCCTCTAGGAGTATTGCCTTAAAGCCATGAGAGATACACAACACTCCTGATGCCCTGGACCGGATTTAATCCCTCCAGGAGGATCGCCTTAAAGGCAGAAGAGCTGCACAACACTCCTAATGCCTTGGACCAGATTAATCCCTCCAAGAGAATCACCTTAAAGCCAGGAGAGTTGTACAGAATTCTTGATGCTATGGACCAGATTAATACCTCTAATAGGATCGCCTCGAGACCTGAAAAGGCCACATGGCATTCCTGCTGCCCTGGCCGGGCACCACCCCCCGCTAGGAAGGATCTGGATCGTAAGAGCATAGTTGCCTGATAGATCAAGGCCTTGGTTGGGCACCACCCCTCGTTAAGAATGGTGTGGTTCGTAAGAGCGTAGTTGCCTGCCAGATCAAAGCCTTGGCTGGGCACCACCCCCCGCCAAGAAATACCTGGTGCTAAAGTGGCCTTAGTTGCCTACAAGGATCTTGTTGCCAATATATTTACCTTGTATTCGCCAAAGTACTAGGATTCCTAGGACAAGAATGCGAGCTACCTAGATTTGCCAATGTGTTCGCCTTGTTTTCGCCAAAGTACAAAGATTCGAAGAACAGGAATGCGAGGTACCTAGATTCGCCAATGTGTTAGCCTTGTTTTCGCCAAAGTACCAAGATTCCTAGAATAGGAATGTGAGGTACCTAGATTCGCCAATGTGCTCCCTTTGTTTTCGCCAGAGTACCAAGATTCCTAGAACAGGAATGTGAGGTACCTAGATTCGCCAAATGTGTTCGCCTTGTTTTAGCCAATGTACCAAAATTCCTTGAAATAGAAAGGCTAGGTACCGTGATTCACTAGTATTTTCGCCTAAGTTTGATTCTCTAGCATTACTGCCTTAATACTGAGATCCCTAGAAGTGGGAAGGCTAGGTACCCAGTTTCGCTCGTAGATTTTTCACTTATATATCAGGATTCAAGGAATAGGAATGCCAGGTACCCAGTGTGTTCACCTTATGTTCTTCTAAGTACCAGGATCCCTTGAAAAGGAATGCCAGGTACCATGATTCGCCTAAGCCAAGAATGCCAAATACTGGTTACTAGTAAGAGGCGATGAGTAAAATTCTTCAAGCAGTACAAGATCCTGACTCGAACCCCAACCAGGTATCGGTGTTAAAGTCAGGAGGGACTTCTGTTAACAACCTTTTTTTGGCAGGGGTCCAAAGAAGAATTTTCCATCTGCCTAGAGCCTTACAAAACCTAGATCAGAACAAGTACCCAGATACCGGAGATACACGATACCATTAACCGGAAAGAAGTCATTACCACATCTCACATTCTACCATGTACCAGGCAGGGCCAGCACTGCGGTACTTCCTGCCTGGTACCTAGGTATCGTGACCTCTAACCAGTACCTAGGTATCACGACATCTACCCGGTACCCAGGTGCCGCTGATACCAGTCCAGGATCACACTAGAATATGTATCCTACCCTCCAAGTAAGAAGAATGGAACCATAAAGGTACCAGCATGCTAAAACAAACGCCACGCCAATAAGAGCACACCGGTACATCATGGTACCGTGCCATCAGAGTACAGAGTCAGAACTTTACTCCAAGCGACGTAGAAGAGAAAGTTGACCTCTCTGGTATTAATAGAGATAGTCAACCTTATTAATGGAGATAATTAGCCTCATTAATAAGAAGATCAGTCAACTCTTTAATGGCCATTCACAACTCTATTAGTGGAGATAGTCAACCCTATTAATGGAGATAATCATCCCCATTAATGAGAAGATCAGACAACTCTTTAATGGCCATTCACAATGCCATTAATGAAGAGATCAGTCAACTCTTTAATGGCCATTCATAATGTCATTAATGAGTAAATATTCATTCAACTCTTAAATGGCCATTTACAACGCCATTAATAAGTGTTAACGGAAAATTCACTCAGGATGAAAATCTCAGTTAACACCCTCGCCCACTACCGGTAGCAGTAGCGAGGTAGGTACCTTCGGTATCGGGGTCCCTTTTCATGATTAGGAGAAGGATATCAAGTGATGGAGAAAGAACACAAGGGATCGGGAGATGTAAAAGAAACACTGTTTTATTTAATAAATCACTATAACAGGATTACAATAAGCATACATAGACTCGTCTCTCTATTTTCACTCTTTTACACAGGATGGAGATGGAGCAAGCGTTCGTGGCGATAAGTGGATATTTTTCTCAAATGATTGTCAATGGACTCTCACTGGCTTTGGGGAATTTTCGAGATAATTCTCCCGCAGTCTCTCTCTTTATGGCGATCCAGAATTCTTCAAACAATCGCCCCCTTTCTTTGTCTTTCAATACCGTATATATAGTATACTCAAAAATCCCCTCGAAATCCGGTTATCATAATGAAGATCATTGGGAATCCTATTTTAGGCATTGAAAGGCATTTGAGTGGAGCTGAAGGCTCGAGATTTAATCCCGTTAATAAATGGTGAATTCAAATTCCGATTCGGTTGACCATTAGGTCATTAATGGAGCTTTATTTTGGCGATGGAGTCAACTTTCCTTCTTCGTTAGAGCTTGGTGGCGATGGAGTGTGACGTTGGTACCTCATTTTGTTCTGCGTCCTACTGGAAGGGTGCTTGTGTCTTCGTGCTCCCTATCGTATTGCCTGGAAGGTAGGGTACTTACCTTGGAGGAACTTCGGATAGGCATACTAAGTACCAGGTGGGAGTTGGGGTGACACCAAGGCAAATATCAGGGTAGTACCATAGTGGTGTCGAGGTAGGTATCGAGGTACCAGGCGCCTTGATTGATGTCGAGATCCTTGCAGGACACAAGTTATCATCGTACTGGTCTCCAGCCAGTATCAAGAGCTTTAGTAAGGCGAGGTACAAGCTTTCAGAGCCGATGTCCTATCTAGATAGACGTATAGTCGAGGCTCCAACCTCTTTGGATATCGGCCCCATCTAGGTGGTGGTATCGATCTCGCTGGCTTCCTAGAGTATCTGGATGAGTCTTCCTAGGTAGGTCCCTGTTGGAAAATTCTCCCTTGGTCCCTTGCCAGAAAAAACTGTTAACAGAAGTCCCCCCCTGACTTGAACACCGGTATCAGGTTGGGGTTGGAGTCAGGAAAGATAGCACTTGGAGAATTTTTCGCAACGTCTCATAGGAGGGAATCTTCTCTTTGCATGCTGATTTAAATGAAAATTCCACGTGGCTAACTAGGGTAGGCTGAATTCTAAAAAAGGGCGCACGTTTCCCGAAATCATTCCCTCCACGTCGCCAATTTTAGCACGACATTGATTACCTTTTTTGCCCTTTACAAATAGCCATCTCTATATATAACTTTGATGCTTCACATTAGGTTCATTCAAGCAAAAACTTCCTGATTAAGAGTTTCCAGCAAAAAGAAACCCTAGCTTCAATCTTTAATTTCCCTTTTTTTCTTAAGAAATCAAATTTCGAGGCTGTCATCATGTCTTCACCTGGTGGCGATAGCATTGAGCAGCTGTTCGACGGCGACGCGGCGGCTAGTGAGAGTCTTGCTCCTAGAAAAAGGGCAAGTGTCGATAGTGATAGCGTGGACGACGTTCCCCTTCAGCGCTGGCATTCTAACCGTAATATTGCAATCGGGGCGGGCTTTTCGAACAATCCCGATGCTCCGGTTGATATCGACCAGGAGTCTAGTGGAGAAACAGGAACCGTTGTTAGGGTAGGTAAAGACTGGACCGGTGAGGTCACATACAGTATAGGTAGGGTACTGTCCCTTCCGTATGAGTATAGACGCGTCCCTCCTTCTACCTGTACTTCGGACACCATCAAACGTTTACGGAGAGATTTTAAGTTCCCCAAAGAGATCATTATCGACGTCCCTTCACCGGAATATGACATGTATTCTCCTTCTGCTGGCGAGGTCCCGATTCATACGCCAACCTTCGATTGTGGAGTCAGGCTACCCCTTCACCCTACCTTACGTAGAGTGCTACATGCCTTACAGTTAGCTCCCCTTCAGCTGACACCAGGATTTTGGAGGCATTTGGTGGGGTTCCTCGTGTTGTGGAGGGAGCAATGCCAGAAGGATAACATCGATCGGGAACCAGGTCCAGATAAGATTGGATATGTGTTTCAAATTGCTGCTAATGCCCCGGGTCCAAAAGGGAAATTCTATGCTTGCGCCACAAACAACTTGCAATTTTTGGTACCTGGGGCCACAAAAAAGGATACCTCCTGGAAGGAGGAATGGATCATCCTCGGAGGTGAATGGGGAAGTTCGGTTCATATCCAAGGGTCTGAGTTTTGAGTTCCCACTATTTTCAGTGGCAAGCCAGCGTTAGAGAAGAGCAAGCTATCTGGAGAATCGGAGAAAATCTTACGGGCTATCATGGCCCGTCATTATATTAACACGAAATTTCCTATCACTGAGGCCTTCGAGGCAAAGAGGATAGATCAATACCTACGCATTTTCGGAGCTTCTTCAGGTAGAAAACTTTTCTGACTTTGCTCCTATTATATTGCTTTATTGATTCTGTGAATATTGACTATGGCTATCCTTGTAGTTTCAGCAGTATCTCCATCGGTTCCTGAGGTGGAGCCTCACCAAGCTGGCCGTACTATTGATTCTCCTCCAACTTCCCCTGTCAGGCTTCCAGGCAGTTCTGATCTTGATGCAGGGGTTGGTGTATCTGTTGGCTCTGCTAGGACCCTGGTTGGGGTATCTGGACCATCGGCTCCCCCTCTTCCTACCTCGGCTAGGTTGTTGATGGCTTTTACAACCAAAGTGGGGAGGTATCGAGATGCTTCCAACCGGGTGCAAGATGCTTCGCCCCTCAGACCAGTCAATGTTGCAGTTGCCATTAATGTTGGTGCCTCAGCTCCTTCTGCTTCTCCCATCGTGGCAACTGGTCAATCTAAGCCGGTTAAGATGAGTTCTGACCCTGCTATGGCGAGGCGGGTGGTACCTCAAGATGAGGCGCGGTCAAGGTCGAAGGATAGCAACCAGGATGAGGTTTTGGCCCACTTTGTTTCCTCTTGCTAAGGTAGGGACATAGACGCCATGACCGCCATGCCCACTGAGCTTCTAATTAGAAGGTGATCTACCCTTCTGGCTGAGGTAAGCTGTCTTACTTTAGTCTTCTATCCAGGTAAAATGTTGAAAATATCCTGAC
This sequence comes from Dipteronia sinensis, assembly GCA_033220585.1. Lineage (NCBI taxonomy): Eukaryota > Viridiplantae > Streptophyta > Magnoliopsida > Sapindales > Sapindaceae > Dipteronia > Dipteronia sinensis. Next base: position 16,541,060 of record CM065638.1, on the reverse strand, counting down.
AAGTTCTTTGTTTTTATCAGGCTTTTAAGTTCAATGTGACCATGAGCCAATAGGTCGGCTCCATCTTGGAGCAAGTTAGAGGTGCTACTACCGAGTTGGAGAAGTCTAAGGAGGAGCTTGCTAAGGCTGCTCATGGAATGGAAGCTCTGAACTAGTCACTAGAAAATACCCAAAATGAGGCTGACGAGGCGAAGGTTGACAGGGAGAGGATGCAGCATGCTTTGGATATTGAGAGGCTCAGGTCCCTTCGTCACAAGGAAGAGATGGACATTGCTACTGAACGAGTAACAGAGCTAGAGAAAGATGTTCAATCCCTTCGTGGTAGCGTGGCCGATCTGGATGCTCAAGTATACACCGCCTTCGGGGATGGTTACTTTTTTGCTGGCTACCAGGTGGCTCTAGCTCTCCCTCCTCTGTTTGATCTGGGTACCATCGCTAGATGGAACCAGGAGGAGATCATGGCAAAGGCTACTGAACTAGCTGGGGCAGTGCCCTCCGATGTGGCTGGACCTTCCTAGGTTGCTGGAGATAGTGGAGTGGTAGGAGGTGCAGACCAGAGCTCTATCTCCCTTCCTCCTCCTAGCCAGGTTGTAGGAGATCCCAGTTTGATGGCCCCTGCAGTTGGAGCGGTTCAAGCTGAAGGAGGGGTTTCTGCCTCTTCTGTTTCTCTGTCAGAGCTCACCATCTGTGTGCTGTTGATGGTAGAGAATCCGCCCTGCCTACCCCATCTTCTGATCATGCCCAGGTAATTGAGGGTTAGGCTACTTTGATCAAGGAAGTTGGAGAGAATTCTAATCAAGTAGCCGCAGGGGAGCCTCTTGTTGCGAGAGGTACCCAGGAGGCAGTCGGGGCTCCTATCCAGTATTGAAGAAGAAAAATCCATAACTGGTGAAGCTGGTGAGGAGACGGCCACTCAGGAGCAAGAGGATGCATGATCCAGCTTGATCCCTCATTCAGTAGTACCATTCCAGTCTTATTTTTATATTTTTTTTATAGCCTATGATCGGGGAATGGGCTCCCTAGTTTTAGAAATGAGAACCTTCTGGTTTTTTCCTTAGCTTGATATATGTGTAGTTTAAACTCTTGATCGAACCTCGCCTTAATCTGAAATGAGATCCCCAATGCGATTTCGATTTCGATTTCATAGATGCTCGTCCTCAGAGGAATCCTGATACCTAGGTATAGATTCGGCGATTCATCCTCTATTTGATCCTGATTTGATCAATGAAAGGAAAAATCCATTCTCATTCACATCTGCTGACTGAATTCTGTTGCACTTGTAGCATCACTTCGAGCACTAGTCCCGAGCATAAACCCGACTTAATCAATACTTGGTAATGCAAGGAACCTGATAAAAAAGAAGTATATAGAGAAACTGTGGGTGACTGACATCATGGTACCTCGTTAAAGAACCTTGGGGCCCTTTGTTAGCCTCGCATAAATTTAGTCGAAAGTAATCTAGGTACTGGAGATCCTCATACTTTCTGTTTCAGGAATCTTGGTTCCTTGATGATAGTGAGCATACCGGTGGACACTCTCGCACTCTAGGTACCTTGCATTCCCATTCTAAGATCCTCGGTAATATGGCGAGTAGTCTGGCGAAACTAGAAACCTTGTCGAATGATTTAGTACCTAGCTTTCTTGTTTCATGAAACCTAGGTCTCTAGGTGAGTATTCTGGAAAAACTGGGCATCTCGCACCTGCGTTTGTAGGAGCTTTGGTGCCTTGGCGAACAAATTTGGTGAATCTCGGTACCTCACCTTCCTGCCGTAGGAGTCTTCGTACCCTGGCGAAAATAATAGCAAGTATATACTGGCAGCAAGATTCAGGTAGGCGACTAAGGCTGTTTTAGCACCTGGTCTTTCTTAGCGGGGGGTGGTACCCGGCCAAGGCCTTGATCTAGCTGGCAAATATGCTCTTACTAACCAGATTCTTCCCGACATAGGGGTGACACCTAGCCAAGGCAGCTGGAAGGCCATACGGTCCTTTCTGGTCTTGAGGCGATGATATTTGGGTGCCTCGCATTTCTGTTTGTAAGAATCTTGGTACTCTGGCGAAAACAATGGCGAAATAATACTGGCTGCAAGATCCAAGTAGGCAACTAAGGCCACTTTAGCACCTGGTCTTTCTTAGCGGGGGGTGGTACCCGGCCAAGGCCTTGATCTGGCTGGCAACTATGCTCTTACTATCCAGATCCTTCTTAGCGGAGGGTGGTGCCCGGCCAAGGTCTGATCCATCGGGCAACTATGCTTTTACGTACTGAATCCTTCCTAGCGGGGGGTGGTGCCCGGCTAGGGCAACATGAGTGCCATGTGGCTTTTCCTGGTCTCGGGGAGATCCTCCTAGATGGATTAATCCGATCTAGGGCATCAGGAGTGCTGCATAGCTTTCTTGGATTTATGGCGAGCCTCCTAGAGGGATCTACCCGGTCCAGGGCATCAGGATTGATGTGTAGCTTTCCTGGATTCATGATGAGCCTCCTGGAGGGATCTACCCTGTCCAGGGCATCAGGATTGCTATGTAGCTTTCCTGGATTCATGGCGAGCCTCCTGGAGAGATCTACCCAGTCCAGGGCATCAGGATTGCTGTGTAGATTTCCTGGATTCATTGCGAGCCTCCCGGAGGGATCTACCAGGTCCAATGCATCAGGATTGCTGTGTAGCTTTCCTGATCTTAAAGCGACAATCATGGCGGATTCAATTGGCGACATTAAGCAAATAGATATAGACAAATGTAGGCAAGGACAGATGGAGAACCAAATCTTCTTTATTGATGACCAAAGAAAAATGAATACAAGTACTCATGATTATCAACATCTTCTAACATTCGTTTCGGGGTAATCCCGGCCGATTTCCATTGCATGACTTATGGGTAGAACCTCTTGAGGTGATCAGCATTCCAAGTGTGGTCTACTGGATGTCCGTCCATGTCATCCAACTTGCAGGCCCCACCCTGGACCACCATTTTGATTAGGTAAGGACCTTCCCAATTAGGTGACAGTAATCCGCCCAACCTCTTTTGGGTATTCTGAGTAACCTTTTCGAGCACTAGATCCCCTTCTTTGAAGCTTCAGATTCTCACTCTCTAGTTGAAGTAAAGAGCAATCCGGTTTTTTTAAACTGCTATTATTTCTGCTATCTTGTCTTGCTTCTCCTCTAGGAGGTCCAGGCTGGCCCTCAGCTTGTCTTTATTGCTATCGTGGTCAAAATGTTGTACCCGGAAAGAGACGAGCTTATGTTCTATAGGAAGGACAGCTTCTACCCTGAAGGCTAGTAAGTAGGGGGTTTCTCCGGTAACGGTCCTTTTGGTGGTGCGGTAAGCCCATAGCACGTCCGGGAGTTCATCAGCCCATTTTCCTTTCTTCTGCTGGAACTTTTTCTTCAGGAGCCTCTTGACAATTTTATTTGTGGCCTCTACCAGGCCATTAGTCTGGGGGTGTGCTACGGATGCAAAGCGAAGTTCAATCCCCATACTTCGCAGAATTCCCTGAATCTGGCGTTATCGAACTGCTTACCCAAATCTGTGATGATGACCATCGGAGTCCCAAACCGGCAAACAAAATTTTTCTTGATGAACTCTGTTGTATTTGCTTCAGTAATTCTGGAGAGGGGTTCTACTTCCACCCACCTAGTGAAGTAGTCAATAGCCACGATCGCATGCTTCTGCTGACCTGGCGCGGTTGAGATAGGTCTGATTAGATCTATTCCCTAGAATGCAAATGGATACGGTGAGCTAATGGTTGATAACCGTTCTGGAGGTAGGTGATGTAGGTTAGCCATTTTCTAACATGGTTCACAAGACTGTACGAGCTGCCTCACATCATGGTGCAAGGTCGGCCAGAAATATCCCATGCATAACACCTGGTAAGCCAATGCTTCTCCTCCGATATGATTTCCACGGTCTCCTGAGTGCACTTCCCTCAATGCCCAATTTGCATCCTCAGGATGTAGGCACCTAAGCAAGGGAGTGACCTAACTCTGCGGTAAAGGTGCCCCTCTACCAAGCAGTATCGGACTGAGGTTCTCTTGATCTTGTGAGCTTGATCGGGGTTTTCAGGGAGCTTCTCTGACTAAAGGTAATCCGTGATAAGATCCATCCAGTATGGAAGCCGTTCCACGGGGTTGAATTCCTTGCCTTTAGAGATGCTTGATGCAGTGATTATCTAGAGTGGAACTCCTTTCGGTAGCGCTTGTCCTCCATTTGCAGCTATCTAAGCTAGGACGTCAGCTCGATGATTCTGCTGCCTAGGTATCTTCTCGATCCTGAAACCCTTAAAGCAGGGTAACAAGTCCTGCACTTTTTCACGGTAGGCTGCCATGTTATCCCCTTTTGCCTAGTATAGACTAGTTACTTGGTTAAATACCAGTTGCGAATCACATTTGGCAAGGAGGTAATCAGCTCCTAACTCTGCTGCTGTTCTCATTCCTGCTAACAGGGCCTCATACTCAGCCTCGTTATTGGTGGTGTTAAACCCGAATCTGAAACAGTGGCAACATTCGACTTTCTCTAGATCGGTTAATATGACCCCACCCCCACTTCCTGCCTGATTCGATGCTCCATTGGTATACAAGATCCAGATGTTTCGAACTGGGTAAGCTCAAGGGCCCACAGCACGAGTCTTCCCGATACATCCAGCCTTTGAAGAAATTGTCGCAGAGGTTGATCAGTGACTACCAGGATTATGTGAGCAAGGAAATATGGGCGGAGCTTCCTAGCTGCTACCACCAATGCAAAGGTGAGCTTCTCCAGTAGAATGTAGTTATTTTCTGATTTGGTACCGAGCTAGCTAGCAAGGGTGGGCTAGCAAGGTACCTCTTTAATGACTGGAAAGCTAGCTCACTGTCTTGGTCCCATTTCATGTTCATCCCTTGTTTTATTGCCTTGAAGAATGGGGTACACTTGTCAGTGGACCGTGATATGAAACGATTCAGGGCTGCGATTCTCCCAGTCAAACCTTGCACTTGTCTGAGTGAGGTGGGAGATTCAAGATCTAGGATGGCTTTGATATTTTCGGGATTAGCTTCGATCCCTCTCTCGTGGACCATGAATCCAAGAAATTTCCCGGCTGTAACTCTGAAGGCACATTTAGCAGGATTCAAGCGCATCTGATTCTCTTTGACAATCTGGAAAGTCTGGAGGAGGTGGTCTTGGTGATGTTCAGCTACCTGAGACTTCGTGATCATATCGTCAATGTATACCTCCATTGACTTTCCTATCAGTCCCCTGAATAAGCAGTTGACCAGGCGCTGGTAGGTAGCCCCAGCGTTTTTGAGTCCGAATGGCATGACTCTGTAGCAGTAAAGACCTTGCCCAGTTATGAAACTAGTTTTATCCTAGTCCGATGGGTGCATCATGATCTTGTTGTATCCTGAGAAGGCGTCCATAAAGCTTAGGAGTTTGTTGCCCGTGGTTGAATCTACCAGTTGGTCGATTTTTAGTAGCGGGAATCTATCTTTCGGGCAGACGCGGTTGAGATCTGTGTAGTCTCAGGCAGCCAAGCAACACCAAGACCACCATCTCCAAACTTTCCAAATAGTCAGAGAGAACTAGATGCGGTTGAATCCTGCTAAATGTGCCTTCGGAGCAACGGCCAGAAACTTTCTTGGATTCATAGTCCATGAAAGGGGAATAGAGGCCAACCCGAAAAAGATTAAGGCTATCCTAGATCTGGAATCTCCAACCTTTCTGAAACAGATTTAAGGCTTAACCGGTCGGACAGTAGCCCTCAACCGCTTCATATCATGGTCCACTGACAAATGCATCCCCTGGAGAAAAATTATACCCTCCTAGAGAAGCTCGCCTTCGCACTAGTGATCAATGCCAGGATGCTCCGCCCCTATTTCTAAGCTCATTCAATCGCCGTGGTTATCGACCAACCCCTGCTCCAATTTCTCTAAAGACCAGACATATCGGGGAGACTGGTACTATGGGCCCTTAAGCTCACCAGTATGAGATCAGGTACAAGGCCAGAACTATCATCAAGGCTCAGGCTCTGGCAGATTTTGTGGTTTAATTCAGCGTGCTACCTGACCCCGGTAACTGCCCAAGTCAGGGTTTGATCCCCTAGAAAGAACAAAAACCTACAGATTGGCCCACATATCGAGAAACCTAGACCTTATATACAGATGGGGCGTCCAGTTAAGCAAAAAATGGAGGAGGAATCGTCCTAACTGATCCAGAAAAGGTCGAATGTTGTCACTTTTCAGGTTCGAATTCAGCACCACGAACAATAAGGCTGAATATGAGGCTTTGTTAGTAGGAATGAAGGTGGCAGCAGATCTCGGAGTGAATTAACTCATCGTTAAATGTGATTCGTAGCTGGTAATCAACCAGGTAACAGGTTTATACCAAGCCAAGGGAGATAACATGGCCGCATACCTCGGAAAAGTCCTGGAGCTTGTGACCCGGTTCAATGGATTCGAGATCGAAAGGGTACCTATGCAGCAGAATCATCAGGCTGATGTCCTTGCTAATATAGCTGCAAGCGGAGGGTTTTTTCTGTAGACTGTTTCTCAGAGTTATAATACATCGAAATTAGAAGCATGCAACTGAATTCGACCCAGGAGGTTATGACGAAGGTTAGCCAGACAGATACAGCAGAGGAAAAAGAAAGGGGATGCTTCATTGATCAAATCAAGGAGCCCAACCCTTCTTTTAGGCTACATACAAAGAACAAGAAAGAAAAGCTACAAACAACAAAAAGGACGATGGGTCGAATGTCAACGATGTCGCCGTGACTACCGGAGGAAGGAACAGGGACCGTGGTGGAACCATCAAAAACTGGAGGAAGCAGAAGGGCAGCTTTGAAACCATCCACGTTTAAGATGCAACTAGACCCGAGGTTGCACCTCGTCTAAGCAACGTGTACACCATTAGTAAAGGTACGAAGCCATGAGCCACCACTCCTCCTGGTTCCAGGAATCATAAATTTGTCTAACCATGATTCCCTCGTAACTCGATCCATCTCGCACTGCTCCCTCCACAATACCAAGTATCCTTCCAGTCAAAGAAATCACATCTCCACTTCTTCTCATATTTCCAACCATGGCGAGGAAACCATCACCGGCTATGTCACCTGGAGATATGGGTTCTTTTCCGAAATTCACCCCGACAGTCATCGATCGACCTGATGAAATGCCTTCTTTCGCTAAGAAGTAAGAAGCAGTGTGAGGAACAAATGAGCAAAACAAAGTATTTATAGAAAGAAGGAAAGGCTACAGGTAGTAGGAGGCGAACGTCATTATTAAGGTGTACTACCCGGAGCGTGGGATAGGGCAGTTTCGAGTAACGCGCACCACCCATAATCACTCATTTCGAGACAAACGAACCTCTCTTGACCCAGCACCTGCAAAGGCAATTAAATACAGCACCCAGACAGAGGATTCCCCTATTAGGATCCAAAGAAGAGATTTTCACCATACTAAATTCTAGAAAATATTTGTTCCGCGACCATCTCGGTACCCCGACACTGGGGAACATTGAAGTTATAATCTAATTAAATCTTAATACTACGTTACATCTTTACCCTGGAAGCAACAAAAGTTATTCGTGATGGGAGGAACTTATTCGCCAAGACTGTACCCGACAGAACCTAGATCCCCAAAAAACTGAGAAACTACCACGATTCATGGCTCATGGATTGGTCGAGTTAGGCTCACACTGGGGACTGGTTCCCAGATCCGTATTAAATCAGGTCCCGGGATATACAGCGTGGTTCAAATAAGGAATACAAAAAATAAAAGGAACAATATGATATCCAGAGAAGGGGAAATAAAGTTTTCTCCATTTCTCTAAACCAGGGAGCCCATCGCCCTTTCACGGGCTACATAAAAAAATGAACTAAGTAAGCCGAAAGATAACTGTTAAAAGGTTGAACTGGATCATGCATCCACTTGGCTTTGGTTAGCCACCTCTTCTGTAGCTCTTGCTAAATCACCATCTCTTGGACCAGCTGAGGCCTCCTCTACAACCTGGGCACCTATCTCGACTAGGGTGTCCACCTAAGATGAACCGGCATGGAGCTCCTCTATTGCCACCAATATAGATTGCTCCTTTACTCCCTTCGAGGGATCAGCCTGGGCCTCCACCTCCTAGGCAGGACCAGAAGGCATGACAGACTCCCCATCCTTAGAAGCAAGCTGGTCCTCTACCTTCTAGATAGATTTAGATGTGGAAGTATACGGATTGAGAGCTCCACTTTCAGCCTGGACCGCTGTAACATCAGGAATCTTCAAACCAGGATCTACCCTAGCATAATCTGGTTGAAGAGAAGAGATAGGTCGCTTGTCTTCATCATCCACCTTTTCATCTGCCCTAGAAACTTGAGAAGGACCAGCATCATCAGACGGAGCAGTCCTAGCTAGCTCGGCAGCTCTAGCAATGATATCCTTCATGTTTCACCCGTGGATGATGCTAATGTCAAACGGAGGAGAGAGAGCCTGGGCTACCTGGTAGCCCGTAAAGAAGTAGCAATCCCTACAGGAGGTATCCACCTAAGCCTCCAGACCAGCATTGCTAGCGCTCAGAGCTTGAACCTTCTTCTCAAACTCCGTTGCCTTCTCCTTCATGGCATCCCTTTCAGTTTTATAGTGCACAGACCTGAGCTGCTCCTTATCGAAAGCATGCTGCATTCGCTCCCTATCTGCCTTCACCTCATCATCTACATTCTCCGCTTCCTTCAAGGATTGGTGCAGAATTACCACGCCCTGAACAGCCTTGGCTAGCTTCTCTTTGACCTTCTTCAGTTCGTGGTAACATATTTAACCTACTTTCAGAGAGAGCCGACCTGGTGGCTCATCGCCACATTAAATTTGAAGGATTGCCATAGGCACAATACATGTTTGTCATCACCGAGACATCATGAGCTCATAGAATAAACAAAAAGGGGGCCAGATTGAAGCAACTTACCTCAACTAGGAGAACAGGCCCCATTGAGATCAAAACATCAGTAGGCATGAAGGTCATGGATTCCAAACTCCCACCTGGGCAGGAATCGGTGAACCTAGCCAAGTCCTCGTCTTGGCTGCTATCCCTTGACCAGGATCGAGACCGAGACCAATCGCGAGGAGCGGCTTGACTGGTGGTGACAGAGTCTTGACCCTTCCTAGTAGGCAGCTCGGTCACTATAGCAGGAGGAAGAGAGGGGACTGGTTAAGCGACAACAGCAGCAGCAGTAACAGGGGTAGTAGGCGTCTGACCTTGCACCTGGCTAGAAGTACCCCTATCCCTAGCCATTCTAACTGCGAGCCCGCCATAGGTGATCTAACTGAATTAGGGGGTAGAGGAGATACCATGGGTACTGCCGCTGGGATCAATACTTGCCTGCTAGACCAAGCGAAGGTACCAGCCCCTACAACAGGATCGTGGCGAGATTGAGGCCCGATATGGGAGGCCGGTGGGGAATCATGCAGACCAGCAGCCTAGTTGAGCTCCTCATGTAGAGCCAATGGAGGCACTACAGAGACTACCAAGACAACAAGAGTTAGCATCTACATAATCAACGATAAAATGCTATCGAGATAAGGTTAGGAATGCTGTTTACCTAGGGAAGCATTGGAGACACGGAGGTGGAGGTCCACCCTTCCTGCCTCAAAGGCATCCGAGGTAGGGTACCTCGTGTTGACATAGGATCGAGCCATGATGGATATCAAAATTTTCTCCGACTCAGCAGAGAGTTTGTTTTTTTCCAATACGGGCTTACCGCTGAAACTGGTGGGGACCGGGAACTCCGATCATCCAATGTGGACCGAGCTACCTCATTCGCCTTTGATGATGACTCATTCCTCCTTCAAGGAGTCATCTTTCTTCGTGGCTCTCGGTACCACAAACTTCAAACTATTCTTGGTCTAAGCATAGAACTACCATCTTGGACCTAGAGAGTTGGCAGTAACTTGGAAGATAAATCCTAGCTCGTCTGATCCCGGTTCCCAGTCAATTTTTGTCATTCTCACAATGTTCCCGCCACAGCACAAGGAACCCGACTAGGTGCCCCCAGAACCCAGGTGTCAGCTGGAGAGGGGTGAGCTGCAAAGCATGCAACGCTTTGAGCAAGGTAGGGTGCAGAGGTAGCCTGACTCCACTATTAAAGACCGCCATATGAATCGGAAGCTCGCCACTAGGGGGTGTACATATCATACCCCCGAGGAGGGACGGTGATGGTAATATCTTTGGAGATCATGAAATCTCTCCTCAAACGCCTTATGGTGTCTGTGGTACATGTAGAGTCAGGATTACACCGGTAGAGTACCCCTCCTACTGAGATCGCAGCATCTCCAACCAAACCTTCACCTACCCTGACAACACCCGACCCCTCGGTCGATTCCCGATCAACATCAACCGGAACGCTGGGATCGTTTGAAAAACCTGTTTCGATTGTGACGTTTCTGTTTGAGTGGGGCCGCTGAAAAGTAGGGGCGTCGACTCCGCTATCGTCATCAATGCGAGTCATCTTCCTATGAGCCCGCTAGTAGTAGCGTCACCGGTGAAAAATTGCTCGATACTATCACTATCAGGGGAAGACATGGTAGCAGAATCGAAGGTTTGTTTTTTTGAAAAAAACAGGAGAGATTGAAGGCTGAAGAACGAAGAAGAAGAAGGCAAATATTCAAGGAAAGCTAGGGTTTTGTGGAGAGTAGGGAATCTGTTTGAAAGCCTAAGGAAGAAGGAAGAAGGAAGAGATGGCTGGAGATATTTGTAAGGAAAAAAGCATAACGGTAACGGTAAGGCAATTAATAAGCGGGATAATTAGAGGCATGGGGGGAACGACTTCGAGAAACTCGCGCCTCCAAAATTATTTTCTTTTTAAAAAAATTGGCCTATCCTGATAAGGCACGTGGAAAACCCATTTAAATCAGCATGCAAGGAGAGGATTTCATTCTACAAAACGGTTACAGAAAATTCTCCTAGAGTTTCAAATCCTGACTTCAACCCCAACCTGCTACCGGTGTTAAAGTCATGGGGACTTCAGTTAACAGCCTTTTTTGGCAGGGCCCAAAGAAGAATTTTCCACCAAATTACTACCTGGTATGAACCATTCCCAGCTCTCAGGTACCCACCCAGCGGCATCGATACCCCGACCTTGGAAGAATCGATACTTGGTAGGACCAGAACCGCGACTGCCCTGTCTACCTATCAACCTAGGCGAAGCACCTGAGTTACGAGCCAGAAAGAACAAGTACCGTGCCGAGCTTACACTCCTGACACCAAGCGAAGCCAGAACCTCGCATGTACCTGGTACCTTCTACCTGGCACTAAATTACTACTACGTCTAGCCGGTACCCAAGTACCTCCACATCAGCTCGGAATCCCACCAAGTCTATAAATGCGGCCATGAAGGACGAAGAGAGGGGGGAGTTTCTTCAAGACTGAAGATAAATTAGTAAGAGTCTTTTGACAATCACTGGGAAGATTTTAGCCACTTATCGACATGAATGTTTTTGCCATCACCACCCTGTGTAGAGAGAAAGAAGAGAGTGACAATTTTGTACTGTTATCAAAACTATCCTTCATGTAAACAATCATTTGATCAATAAAATAATATTATCCGCATTATCTCCACATATACCAATCTCTCGTAAGATTTCCCTTGTTCGAAGCTCGATCTCCTATTACCATGTAAGGGAAATCGCAGTACCGAAGGTACCTACCCCGCTGCCACCTACCGGTAGCGGTCGAGGGTGTTAACCGGAATTCTACTCCCTGAGTGAATTTTCATGTTAACACCAAGATTCCCCAAACTTTATTTATTTATGTATTTATATATATATATATATATATATATATATATAACAATTATACAAAAAGTAATATATGAAAAATCAACGTTAAGAAATAAAATAATATACAAATATTATAATCTTAAAAAGTATCAAAACATGATGTATTAACTTCAGAGCTTTTTATTTTTTTCATCACTACTGACCTTAATTATTTTAAAAGTTATAGTAAAACCAAAATAAGCCTATATAAATCCCTTCTCAAAATTAAAAAAATATACAACAAATATAAAATATTTAGTAGGGAATTAGAGCTTACCAAAAACCACAACTCAAAAAATAAAATAATAACAAAATGAATGGTTAATTCGATTAATGTCAATAGTCAACCCAAGCTCACAAATATATATATATATATATATATATATGAAACTTTTCACCTCAATGCGCACTAATAAATATTTATTAGTATGTTGGATGTGGATCATTAGATTCAATTGCTTTGACCCAGTCTGTATGCACTTGTCAATGTTTATCCATAATCTATGGCTCACATGCAATGCACTAATATATTTTATATCAATACGCACTGAGGAGAAAAAGACAATATATATATATATGAACTTTCAAGTTAGGAATCTCTTACTTTAATTTCGGTAAGGACCTTGATGAAATCATATTGATTTTTATAAATTTTAATCTGAATTTTTTTTTGGATGATAAATTTAATGAAATCTACCAATGAATAAAATTTAAGAATTTTACAAACACTAAAACTATTTATCCAAATTCTGTTAAATATGAAGGCATCGGAAAAATGGGAGAAATATAGGAAAATTAAAAAAAAATTAATTAATTGGATTGACATAAGGGGAAAAAGGATCACAAGCGATCATATGCTGAAAAACCTCTAGGCAGTATCCAGAACTATATAAACAATAAAAGAAGAGAACAAAGTGTAGCACAGGCCAAACCAGCCACAAAAACACCGGGAGCAAATCCCCAACCAGAAAAGCGGCGTGCAGACCTCACAAGAAAACAAAAACATCAATAAAAACGAAAAGACTCCCGACCTATGTAGGCATTGCCCACAAGCAAAGAACAGAAGGAAGGAGCGGAAAACCACCAAGAATCAACCTACAGCCCCAAAACATGCTTGGAAAGAGAATCTGCAAACTAATTGCCTTCCCTAAAAATATGGGACACCTGAAACTCCATCTGAGAGATTTGGAAGATATATCTTTGTCATGCCTGCCGCACATGCCAAGGAACATGCTCGAAACGAGAAGGAAGCAGATGAACCACATAGGAAGAATCACTCTCCAGCCAAATCCGACTCCACCCGTACTTCCAAGCAAAATTAAGACCTATAGAAGCCGCAAGAAGCTCAGCCTCAAAAGCAAATACATGACCAAAAGGGATAGCAAAACAACCTTTCACAAAGGATCTATAATTATGGAAAACACCTCCACACCCTCCAGTACCTAGAGAACTCAAGGCAGCACCATCCGTATTAACTTTGATCCAACCCGAAGCAGGAGGCGACCAAATCACTCTTTTGATAACCGGAGTCTTGGTTGGCTGGCCACGAAGACCAAAGCACTGAAGGATCAAAAGGTCATCCATGCAATTACGCACACACCCAATGCCTAAACAGCTAGCTCCAGAAACTGCTCGCCAAACCAAAGACAACGCAAATCTAAAATCAACAGTTTTACTCTCAAAGATCCACTGATTCCGGATAAACCACACACTCCAAACCACATCTTAAATAATCGCATTCCAAAAGACATGCACCTGATCACTAAAAGAAACCGTCATGGCCTGCGAGAAGAAAGAACCTCACGAGTCAGGTGAAATACGCCGCTGGAAAGCGAAAAAGACAGCCTCCCAAAGAGCAACAGCAAGGGGACAGCGGAGGAAAAGATGGTCAACCGACTCACTACTAACCCCACAAATACTGCATCTGGAAGCCAAATGGAACCTAACCTTGTATAAACAATCCTCTGTGGGAAGCCTATTCTATAAAGAAGCCAAGTCAAAGCAAAAAGGGAAGGAAGAATAAAGCGAGACTAAATGTCTCTCCACCAAGAGACCTGAGGAGAGTCACGAACCATCTGAGAGTAAGCAGCCTTACACCAAACAAGCTAATCCTCAACAGGAGAAATTGCAATCCTATCAATCCGAAAACAGAGATCCTGAAAACGATCCTGAAAGCAATCATCAAGAACCCATCTCCTATCCTGAATAAAATCAGAAACCCTAGCCCGGAGCGGACTAGCCCAATAATCTAGAATACCTCAGAGATTTATAATAGGCACACCCAACCAGTTATCGCGCCAAAAGTCCCGTTGAGAATGCTCGCCAATAAGTCAGATACCTTCCTTAAGAAAATTAGAGTAGTGAGCTCGAAGAGATGGCCAAATTGAAGAAGTGACATATCCCCCACGTGGTTTACGAAGATGCTTAAGATAACGTTCCCGTAGAAACAAAAAAAAAAAAACAAAGCCCTCAGAAGTCATGAACTTCCAAGTGAATTTCTTCAAAATCGAGCCGTTCAGTAAACCCAGATCCTTCAAGCCAAGACCACCATTGGATAAAGGCCTACAGCAACAAAAAATTTCTCAATTTGCCATTAATCATCCTCAACAACGATGGACTTATCATAATTAAAATAAAATAAAAATAGTTCTACTTGAAAATTTCTCTAATTTTATTTCAATAAAGTTTTCATAATCCATAAAAAATTCAGATCAAAATTCATAATTCATCAGGGTCCTTACCGAAATTAAAGTAAGGATCCCCTCACTTTAAAGTTCATTTATATATACATACCAAATAGAACACAATATAAAAATTAGGGAGGGTCACTCTAGAATTGTCTTTTGGATTATATACCAAGACCTTAATATTTCCTATATATACAGTGGACAAAATTTTGAGTTATCTACCTTCAACCAGATGCCATAACTCTTCAAGGTTCATCACACATGCATTTCCACTAATTCTGAAAATCATTCAATAATTTTATGATTGTATGTCTCCTAATGCAATATAAATTTGTGAAAATTTGTTAATATTAATTACCTAAATATTTTTTTAAAAATAATAGGCAGTAACAGCTTAATTAAAACGCTCAATATTACCATAATTTGTTGCTTATGAAGACCAATTTCAATGAGTGCATGTAATATTCAACAAGTTCTTCACAAAAAGTGAACAATTGGTTGACTCTATCAAAGCATATACGAAGTATTGTCGACAGAAACATAAGTTTAGATTTATGTTGGTAATAATAAATAACAGATTGAGCAATTGTTTACCTTGGCTCTTTTTCCTTTCATACGTGTTAACAGTAACTAACAGTAAACATCGATCATGAAAAGTCAGAAAGTCAATTTGCCAGGTAGGTGAAGTCATTTCACAGGTAGTCAGGTATATTGTGGAGTCTCTCTCGGATATGTAGTAAATTACGACACCGTTTGTGTTATCCGGATTAGATCAACCAAAACATCTTTTGGGATCTTGTTTATAATATTGAAGAAAAATAAGACTGGTATTATTTGCACACCCTCTAATGATCTATTCATGTCCTATTTTTTTAATTATATAATATTCTTTTTTTTCCTTTATCAAAATTACTTAAAGAGACATACAATTTAGGAAAGAAATTTTCTACAAAGTAAATCTATTAAAATATCATATTCCTTTTCTAAATAAAAAAAACACAGTAATCTGTTTCTTCAAAAAAGAAAAATTAACTCTTAAACCCTAAAATCTACTTCTTACATATATCTAAAATATTATGAAAGAGTTTGAGAACGATATCAAAAATATGGAAGAATTGTCTAAGAACGATATCAAACATCTTAAAGAATTGTTTGAGAATGACATAAATCAAGAATTATCTGACAATGATAGTAAGCATCTGGAAACAATTCATTATTTAGAAATAAATTTGAAGTTTATTTTTTCTTTAAAATGATATCAAGCTGTCGTTGTGTTGAAGTACCCTGTTATTTTGTATTTTTTCGTTTCTATCATGAAATAAGAAGAAAAAAAAACTATAAAAAAAAAGGAAATAAGAAAAAAAAATAAATCAATCGACGGAGGTGAGAGAGATGTATACAGATACAGAGTTAAGAGATAGAGAAATCATATATGATATATTTTAAGTTTGAAAAATAAGTAAAATGGGTAGTTTTGGAAATAAACCAAAAAATTTAATAAAAACATTTAATTTTATTTAATTAAATCAAAATTTTAAAGAGTGGGGCATGAATAGATCAATAGGGGGTGTGCCAATAGTACCACTCAAAAATAAAAGTAATACCGATAAATAAGATGAAAATTAGATAAAATATAACCACAATAAATAAACAATTAAAGCTTTTACATGGTTCACCAAATTGACAACATCCATATATAGAAGCTATATATATCACTAGATTTGAGAATAGCATAAGTACAAGAAAAACTCTTACCTTGTCCATTAGCTTTCTATCTCTCCTAGATCTAATTACAGGTCAATTTCTAGCTTGATAAAAATGTTTACAACAACATTTGTTGTTTTAATGAAAATTATTGATGAAGGAACAACTTCTTCTTGATGAGTAGAAAATGACGCAATTTATGAGGCAACCATTTCATTTGAATTCTCCATCTTGTATTTAATGAGCAATATCATGATTCAAGGCGATTACTAATCTACATTGTTCAGTTTTACAACAACAATAATAATAATAATAATAATCTAAGGACATTTAAAAACAAAATCTAAAGATGTTTTAAATGTCATGCATCTTGTTTAATAACCAAAAAGACTTATATACAAGAATTAGAGATATTGGTTGGATAGATTATTTGTTAAATTATATTCATTTTGTAAGACACTCAACTGAGTAGATGTTCTAGATATATGAATGCTCGTTAAGTTGTGAGATGAGGTCAAACTTGCTATCAACAAGAAAATTATACTATTGCGTAGTATTATTGGGTAGATAGTTTTTATAATGCAATATATTCTTAATTAATAGAAATAAATGATCGATTTAGACATTTAGTGAGAACTTATCAAATTAATTAGGCTTAAATCAGCTTATTTAATCAAGTCCAGTATTTTTTTTCGGTATGGGGGAAAATTATGGTGAATAATGCTAAATATATTCAAGCATCACTTTTAATAGTTCGTATTTTGAATGATAGCATAGGAAAGTATAGATGAATCTTATTCAATAAAATTTGCAACCGTACATTATAATCAAATATTAACTATGTCAATCATACAAAATATAGTGGTGACTATATGCATTTAGGTTTAGTTTTTCTCAGATTTTATTGGAAGAAATTGTTGAAATGAAGTAGGGGAAATGGTGAGAAATGTCACTTTTTTGTCTTGCTGTTGCACCAACGTCACCGGTTTAATAACTTATGTTTAAAAGACACCTATTTTGGTGAACTACTAAAATTGCCCTTAAATAATCAATTTTTAATTGTCTCTGTACTTCCATCTCCACACTTGAAACACTGAAGGCAGGAACTCCTCTCTTTCTCTCTCTACAATAAATTTCAAAACTACTCAACGTTCTTCAGTAAGCACAACAAGTTAATATGTTTGTCTGAAATACTGTTTTGTATCCTTCATTTTTAAAAAACATTCCTTTTGTAAACATGAAACTGGTTTTGTCAATATTGAATCTGTGAAATTTGAATCTCAGATGCTGTTAATAAAAAGCTCGGAGCCTGTTTGAAAAAGCTCGGAGCCTTTGAAAGTGCTCGGAGCCTGTTTGAAAAAGCTCGGACACTGTTTCAAAAAGCTCGGAGCCTGTTTCATAAAGCTCGGAGCCTGTTTGAAAAAGCTCGAGCCTTTGGACAAAAGGCTCGAGCCTTTAGAAAACAAGCTCGGAGACTTGAAAAAAGCTCGAAACTTTGTAAAATAGCTCGAGCCTTTAAAAAACAAGCTCCGGACTTTGTAAAAACGCTCGGGACTTTTGTAAAAAAGCTCGGGACTTTTGTAAAATAGCTCGAGCCTTTAGAAAACAAGCTCGGGACTTTGTAAAAACGCTCGGAACTTTTGTAAAAAAGCTCGGGACTTTGTAAAAACGCTCGGGACTTTTGTAAAAAAGCTCGGGACTTTTGTAAAATAGCTCGGGACTTTGTAAAAAAGCTCGGGACTTTGTAAAATAGCTCGGGACTTTGTAAAATAGCTTTTTTCGAGCTTTTTCATAAAAGCTCCGAGCTTTTTCATCCGAGCTTTTTCATCCGAGCTTTTTCATGAACTGCCCGAGATTTTTCATGAATTGATCTGCCCGAGCTTTTTGCATAAGGCTCCGAGCTTTTTCCGAGCTTTTTCATGAAAGCTCTGAGCTTTTTTATCCGAGCTTTTTCATGAACTGTCCGAGATTTTTCATGAATTGCTCGGCCCGAGCTTTTTCCATAAGGCTCCGAGCTCGACCCCCGAATGCGTCTGCATAGCGCCACTCCGTCACCGTTAAAGTGATTGCCTGAGTTTCAACCGGACTTTCTCTCTCTACTTCACAACTTTGTCACTGTAAACTGAATGAAAGAAAGCTGATGTTGAACAACAATTGAGGGTATTTTTGTCCGTTCACCATAATAGGTGCCTTTTAAACATAAGTTATTAAAGCAGTGACATTGTTGAAATACCACCTCCAAAAAGTGCTATTTATTTTTTGACCCCAGATGAAGTATTATATATAGCATAGGATAGCATATATCACAATATCCATTGCAGTACATTATTGGTTTGCTTTCATTGAAGATTCATATGCAGCAAACTTACATTACCGGCGAGTTTATATATATATACCACATACAGTGATGTCGATATGAATTTAATATTGTCACACTGAATGAGCGTTATTCACCATCAAACCACATTTGGCAGTGGTCCAACGATTTTCTTTAATATAAGAAAAATGCATTACAAACAGGGGCGGACCCATGTGGAGACTAGGTGAGGCCCCTAAAAATTTCAAAAAAAAAAGATTTTGTATATATATATATATATATATATATATATATATATATCTTAAATAATAAATTATTACACATGTTATTACTCAGCACAGTTAATTTATTTTTTTGGTTTCACCAATTTTAGTCAATGGTTCAATTCTCACTCTAAGCAAAACAAATATTCCTTTTAATATCCATTTTTATTTTACACTATTTTCCAATTCCTTTATCAAATTTCCAACTTCTTCTACAACAAAATAATCCATTTTCTTTTTCCCATCATTGTTAAACTATTAACTACCATCAATTTGTGGTTTACTTAATTTAATTTTATTATATAGTAAATTATCTTATTTATTATTATTTTAAATTTTTCTTATTTCTAATATTTTTAGTTTGACATACCTAACACATTCGATCAATAAACCATTCTCAAATTTTAATTTATTGTATTAAAATAGTTTATCTATTATTATGATTCATTTTATTTTATCATTTATATTTTTCTTTATTTTATTATTCTAATTTATTTAGAATCAATAATTAGAAGAATAAAAAATTAAAAAAACATTTCTACTAATATTTATTTATCAATTATTTTTATGTAAATTTAAAGTGAATTCATTATAAATACAAAACAAAATATTTTATTATAAAACTATATTTTAATTTTTTTGAATAAATACTATAATTTTTCATTGTTCATGTTGTTTTTCTTGTTATTATTTATTTTTTTTAATATTGTGTTTTTTGTTTTTAGTTATTTTAATTGTAAGATTATTTACTTCATTTCTAGTAAGTATTCTATTTTTTAATTTAAAATTCATTATTCCATCAATTTTTTATATAAAAAACATATTTTATTGTGATTTTAAATTTTCCTTATTTTTTTATATAATTGTTGTTTTGTTCAAGTGCCCCACCTCGTTAAAATTTTTGGGTTGGCCATTGATTACAAATAAATAAAAAGCATGAAACTAATAAATATTAAATAATATATATATATTTGTATATATATATATATATATATAAATTTTCACATAAGTGCGCACTGATGGAATTATAAATGGACATTGAATATGAGTCACTCGTTTTACATACTTTGATTTGGTATGTATGCACTTGTCAAAGCTCTTTTATAAATGAGTGGATCACATTCAATGTCCTTATATAATTCCATCAGTGCGCACTGATAGGAAAATGACTATATATATATATATATATATATATATACAATTTTTCTATTCTTAGGTCGTCCTGATATAAAATATATTAGGACGGAGAATGTGGACCATTAGATTTACATACTTTGACTCAAAGTGTATGCACTTGTCAAAACTTCTCTATAATCTGTGGTCCACATTCTTCGTCCTGATATATTTTATATCAGGACGAACTGACAGTAGAGACTGTGTATATATATATATATATATATATATATATATATATATTACATCTTGCTTCTAAAAGACTTATATATGTCCTCAAAATTATAATGATTGTCTCAAAAGATATACATGTATGGTTTGTTATAAAGTAATTAACAAGTTAGGATTTAAAACATCAATTAAAGAATGCAATAATCATTACAATATTTTATGGGACTAAACCATAAAAGTGATTTTCCATTGTCCATAATGTCTATGGAAAATCAAAACAATTGTTTTTTTTCTCGTTACTCAACCCCACCATCCCAATCCCTTTTCAAATGCGAAAACCAAGCCCTTGTCAACTATGAGTAGGTTTCGAAACAAACGCCTTCCAATTATATCAAACCTTTCCGATGAAACTTATTTGACTTTGTATTTTCTCAGGAAAATCTACCGAGAAAGTGTGAGAAAATTCTAGAGAGAAAAGTCTAACAATATTCTAGAAATTCTTGTAAAAAATCTTTATTAATGACACTCTATTTTTTACATCATGATTAGTAAGCTATATATATCAGTAGAATATTAGCTCACTTTTTCTCTAAACAACTTGTAACTAATTTCATAATTATCTGTCAATAAATCACGTGGCTCATGTAACAAACTTTTTATTCTAACTTAACTCACTTGAGCTGACAGAAGTATAAATCGTTGCTACACCTTCAACACTGATACTGCTCTTATTACCTTCTGATAATCTGATCATTGAGCTTTTGATGATTAACATCCTCCCACAAACTGATTTGTGGTTCAACCACAGTTAGTTTGTCTCTTAAGATTTTAAATCTAGAAGTTGAGAGAGGCTTGGTGAATACATCTGCAATCTGGTCTATAGGTGGAACATGATTTACAATCAACTGTTTCTACAAAACTTTGTCTCTCACAAAGTATAAATCCAAATCTATATGTTTGGTTCTAGCACGAAGGACAGAATTATTAGACATGGCTAAAGTACTCAAGTTGTCACACCAAACTATAGGAGGCTTAGGCAACTTGAAATTTTGTTCATGCAAAAGTGATTCAATCCAAGTAATTTCTATTGTCACTGCTGCTAAACTTCGATACTCTGCCTCTGTTGAAGATCTAGACACAGTGTGCTGCTTCTTTACACTCCATGTAATTAGATTGGGTCCAAGAAAAACACAATACCATGTAGTTGATTTTCTATGATTTGGACTAGTTGCCCACTACTAGAGCAAGATCTATTGTTGACAATCTTGGTCTTGTAAAGTGAAGTCCAAGCTGAGAAGTTCCTCTTAGATATCTTAGTATCCTCTTAACTGCCTTCCAATGTTCATCCATTGGAGATTGCATGAACTGACACATCTTATTCACAGCATAAGCTATGTCGAGCCTTGTCAATGTAACATACTGTAGTGCTCCTACTATGCTTCTATACTCAGTGGCCCTGTCAAAAGGATTCCCTTTGTAAGCCGAAAGCTGACTAGCTGCATTAGAAATCATAGGAGAAGGGAGACCTTTTGCTGATAACATTCCAATTTTCCTCAACAAATTAAGAACATACTTTTGCTGAGATAAATGTAAACCTGTAGTTGTTTGGTGGACTTGAATCCCTAAGAATTAATGTAGAGGATCTAAGTCTTTCAAAGCAAACAAATTATTCAATTGACAAACCAGTTCATTAATCTCTGCATCATGACTACCGGTGACAATAATGTCATCAACATAAACAAGAACAAAGAGTGACCTAGCAACTGTAACTCTAAGAAACAGAGAATTTTCAGCTTGTGAAGATTTAAAGCCAAGAGATAAGAGAGACTCTTTGAACTTGTCAAACCATGCTCAAGAGGCTTGTTTAAGGCCATACAAAGCCTTATGCAATTTACACACCAGCTGAGGACTGCTATATGAAATGAAGCCAGGAGGCTGTGACATGTACACATCCTCTTTAATCAATCCATTCAGAAAAGCGTTATTAACATCTAGTTGTCTCAAGCTCTATTGTTTTGCAACTGCAATAGAAAGAATGATTCTAATTGTGGTTGGTTTGATAACCGGACTAAAAGTCTCAGAAAAATCAAACCCTGCTACTTAATTAAATCCCTTAACCACCAATCTTGCCTTATACTTTGATATTTGTTCGGACTATTTTATACTTATTTTAGTTCCTTATTTTCCTATAGTTTGTTCTCATTTTAGAGCTTATTTTTGTATATAATGTGTTTGTTGAGCCATGTGTATGTACATATTCCATATTTCATGGTTTTGAACGTAAAGATTAGTTTGGGAGGCAAAAAGAGCCAAAAAAAATGAGAATAAATGGAAAGTATGTAGAGCTGTCGCGCCTCACCGTTGATACAGACAGCGACATGATCTAAGCCCAATCGTGGCCAAGAAATTCCAAATGTTTCAATGGTTGATCCATCTTCAAGCAAGAACGTAACACTGAGACCGTGTGCATGAACCCGTCAACATTTTCCGACAGCTTTGGGCTGAAATTGTATGGGCCTGTGCAGAATGTCCGACTTGTGGGAGCCATAACTCCCTCCTCCAATCGAACCATGTTAAGATCTTTATATATTCGGAAAGTTACGGAAGTATAGTTTTCATAAATTTTTACGGATTGAGATTCCGACTTTTCTAGAGGAGGTTATGCTTGTTTGAATAACTGGTGCGCAGAGCAGAAATGCAATTCGGAGGGCAAGCCAACAGCAGTTCTGACAGCCGAATTAGGACAGTAAGTTTCATCACCAATTCGGCTGTCAATTTGGCTGGCACTATAGCCACCATTTTGATAGCCGATCGGGACCTGGAGGTCGAGTTTTTGCCCGAAATTGAGGGGCATTTTCGTCCCTTCACTACCAATTCATACCCTAACCTCCCAACACTATATAAATACATTTTCCTCTCTTCTCTTTAGAATATACACATCCCAAAATTCATCTTCTTCATTCTTTTTCATCAATTAAGAGAGAGAGAGAGAAGCTTTCAAGCTTCCATGGAGGTTTTCTCCTATGGAAAGCTCACCACCACCATTTCTACCGATTTTTCCCCACATTTGTGAGTAGATTTCATGGAATTAGGAGAGGTCTTTGACCAATTTCGTGCTAGGAAAAGGATGGAGCTCTTGGAGGGGTTTCTTCAAAGGTTGTATCTAAACTCATTCTCCATGTATATCTTGTTTTCCATTTGTGTAATCCCCATTTGGGAATATTTGTAATCCTACACTTTGGCTATTTATATATGATGATTTTTATGTTCATTTGAGTTTTGTTTCATTCTTGCCATGGTTGATTATATCTCTTATCTTGAAATGCTTGTGTATGGAGATTGGAAATTAATATGTGTTCATGGTTGGGATTAGGAGTAGATTAATGTAATTGTAGGAGTAGTTGTAATCAAACATCCTGTTTATGTGTGTATATTGTTGGAAGGTCGAAATTGCATGTGTATGAATGGATTTGAGTGAATTAGAGTTAGGATTGTGCTTTATGAGTAGCTCTCCGGGTATTGTCTTAGCTAATTAGCTAAGAAGAATGGATGAAACTAATAATTGTCATATTAGAAGAGTTTTGGTTTATTGTTTTGTTATAAATTGAACTTTGGCTACTTGTCACACTAGGGGCTTTATGTGAGTTGTGGTAGGAGTTACAATAATTGGGAATTCGGCTATTTCTTGCTCTAGGGGCTCTAGGTGAGTTATGGTTGGAGGAACAATTACTCTTTCCAAATTCATTAGACTTAATGTTGCTATTTTATATTACCATGTTAGTATTGGGGCTCAATCTAGCATTGGTTTGTAGAATCGGTTCACATATGTTGGTTGCGGTTTCGTGTTTGAGAGGCTCTCAACACACTCTTCAACCGTTAGCTCTATGAATGGGTATAAATCGTATTGAGGCAAGAACGGACCCTTAACTTAATTGAATGTCCTTGATTGCTTAACCATCTAATAGATATGCCTTTGTGTTTGGTGAACTTATTGCCCTATATGTGTCCATTATCATGCATCTCTCATATCCACCCTTTTATTATTTCTCATTTAATCACCATTCTCACCCCTCCATATTCTCTTGTTTATTTTTATATTTTCATTTTCATTTTCTTTGGACACACACAACACCCTACACATACACACCATTCTCACCTCATCTGCATTCTATTTACATGATTTCCCTAAGCTCTAAAACTTAAAATGGTTAACAACACATCCCTGCAGAACGTTACACTTACTTGCACATTGTACTAGTTTTATTTCTATATATGTCTTTTGACGCGTGCCTTATAGCAAAGTTGATTTTATTATAAATATTTTGACGATGCTTTCAACGACCCAAAAATCGATTCGTCAATATTAAACCATCAGGATTACTCTTTATCCTAAAAACCCATTTGCAGCCTGTAATTTTTTTGTTGGAAGGTTGATTGACTAGGCTCCAGGTATCATTCCTCTGAAGAGCTTGAAACTCTTCTGGCATAGCAGCATACCATTTTGGATCAAAATGAGCTACTTGAACCGGTTGCAGGCTCAGACTCCTCATGCACAGCAAGCCAAACTTTGGGCCTATAAATACCATTTTTAGCTCTTGTGGTCATTGAATGAGTGTTAACTGGTACATTAGGTTGTTGTTGGGATAGAAGATCAACTGTAAAATTTCTTGGTTGATACTGAGAAGGCAAGTCAGCTATGATATTGCCTGAGTTCAAAGGTACAACAGAGATATCAACTGAGCCATAAGTACTGGGTGGAATTGGAGAATAATCTGAGTTAACAACAGCAACAGAAGAGAAAGCTTCTGGCATACTAGATTGTGATGACTGTGTTTTATTCAAAACCAGCTGCCATTTCAAGTTGATTGGAAAAACTGAAGGTAGACTAGAAGAAATTTGCTGAGAAGACGGTGATACCATACCAAATTTGGGATCACTTTTGAAAGGAAAATCTTTTTCATTAAATATGACATTTCTAACCATGAAAATTCTACATGAAGAAGCCAAACATTTATAACCTTTGAAGTGCACATCATAGCCTAGGAAAACACAAGGAAGACTTCTATATTGCAGCTTGTTCTTATTGTAAAGCCTTATATGCGGATAACATTGACAACCAAAAACCTTTAGCAAGCTGTAGTCTATTGCATGATTATGTAACACTTCAAACGGAGATTTGTTGTCAATAACTGTAGTAGGCATTCTATTAATCAAAAACACTGCTGACAAGAAGGCTTCATCCCAGTAACACATAGGCATAGATGCTTGAGCAAGTAAAGATAGGCCAGTTTCCACTACATGCCTATGTTTTCTTTCAATCAACTCATTCTGCTCATGAGTATAGGGACAACTATGCCGAAAAAGAATACCACTAGCTTGCAGGTCTAATTTTAATGCTTCAAACTCTTTTCCACAATTGGTTTGCAACACCTTTATCTTTGTAGAATATTGAAGTTCAACTTGGGTTTTAAACAAAAGAAAGGCAGGTTTGACTTCAGCTTTAAATTTGAGTAAACAAATCCATGTATACCTTGTACAAGCATCTAGAAAAGTAACATAGTATCTATAACCTTTTGAGGACAAAATAGATGCAGGACCCCATACATCAGCTACAATTAGCTCTAAAGGAGTTTTATATAAAGTATTTGACAAGGGAAAAGGAAGTTTATGAGACTTAGCTAGCTGGAAAGCATCACAGAAGTAAGAATCTCTTGAAGAGAAAGCAATGCCATTTTTACTAAGAATGGTTTTTACAATCATAGAAAAGGGATGTCCCATCCTCATATGCCATAAATGCAACACTGAGTCATAATTCTCAGCTACAATATTTTCACAAGAAGTGTGACATTTATTTTGAAACAAAGACTTTGCACTGTTACTTACAGAATTAACAGAGAATGGATTGAAGAATCAGGTGAAAGAGACCTTGAAGGGTGTCTAAGTGGTAGATCAAAGACATATAGACCATTCTTGAGC
Source organism: Dipteronia sinensis (assembly GCA_033220585.1). NCBI lineage: Eukaryota > Viridiplantae > Streptophyta > Magnoliopsida > Sapindales > Sapindaceae > Dipteronia > Dipteronia sinensis. The sequence continues at coordinate 16,515,013 of CM065638.1, read as the reverse complement.
ACTCCTTGAAGAAGTACCCTCCTTGAAGATTGGTCTTGCGCAAGACAAAAGTTAGGATGGAATTCAAGAAAAACTTGATTATCTCTAACAAATTTGGAAACACTCAAGAGATTTTTTCTTATATAAGGTATATGCAAGATTTTCTTAAGATAAAAGGTATGTTTATCAATGGAAAAAGCATTTGAACCAGTTGAAGAGATGCTCAAACCTGCTTCATTCCTATATAAATCTTATCTCTTCCTTGGTAATATGTTCTGGTGGTCAGGTTGTTAACATCTGGTGTACAATGATCTGTAGCATCACTGTCTGGATACCAAGATAGGTCTGCAATAATCTCTGGTGAGGCAATCATGGCTGTCATCTGGTTGCTTGCTTGACCATGATGCATGCTTGACCATGATGCATGCTTGCAATGTTAGCAGTGTTCTGCATATTGTTAGACACTTGACAAGTTTGATCGAATCTATAATAACACCTTGGAGCTGAGTGTCCAACTCTGTGACAGATTTGACACTGAAACTTACTAACGTTGTTTTTTCCTCTACCTTTGCCCCTTCGGCCACCATTATTACCTTGGTTTTGAAATCTATGATTCTAGAAATTGTTTCCTCCTCCACCATTGTTAAAACCGGAACTGTTTCCTTGAAAACTTCCTCTATCATATTCAGGAAAATCACTAGAATTACCCATCATATAATGACCAAAGTTTTGACTATTTTCTGTCATGTTCACAGTTAGATTATCAACTTGACTATGCTGATTTATACGAGCTCCATGAGCTAACAACAAGGCTGTGATTTCAGGTAAAGAATAACATCTAGGCATTGAAGTTACGGGAATCACAAAGGAATCATATTCTGGTCCTAATCCACTCAGAATATTCATGATTCTATCATCCTCAGTGATGATATTTCCGGTATATTGTAAAGCATCTATTAAACTCTTCTTCTTAGTTAAGTACTCAGTCATTGAAGATTTACCTTTCTTTAGGGTTTCAAACTGTAACTTCAATTGCAGCATGTTTGCCTTTGATTGAGATGAGAAAAGTCTTTCAATCGTGCTCCAAGCTTCGCATGAGGTTGAACAACCAACAAGCTGTGGAAGAATATCTTGACTGATAGAGCTAAGCATCCAACACAATAGAATTTGGTCATGCTACTCCCAATCAAGAAAATCTTCACTAACAGATCCATCCAAATTCAATCGATCTGGAGGCGGAGATGTAGAATCGATGAACCGATGAAGCCGATTTCCTTTGATCGCCGCAACAACTTGTTGTCTCCACAACAAGAAGTTGTTATAATCCAATTTCACTGCCAATTCAAGCTTCAATGGCGTGAGAAGCTTTGATCCTTGCAAAGAGAGACTCCATAAGTTAAGAGAAGCATCTTCTGCAGCAGAAGCACTGGTATTCTGCATTGATACCATATTTGACTTTGTATTTTCTCAGGAAAATATACCGAGAAAGTGTGAGAAAATTCTAGAGAGAAAAGTCTAACAATGTTCTAGAAATTCTTGTCAAAAATCTTCATTAATGACACTCTATTTTTTACATCATGATTAGTAAGCTATATATCAGTAGAATATTAGCTCACTTTTTTCTCTAAACAACTTGTAACTAATTTCATAATGCGTTGTCAATAAATCACATGGCTCATATAACAAAATTTATATTCTAACTTAACTCACTTGAGCTCAGAAGTATGAATCGTTGCTACACCTTCAACAGTGATACTACTCTTATTACCTTCTGATATTCTGATCATTGAGCTTTTGATGATTAACAAAACTAATTAATATCCACAGAAAAATATATAATGAAATTATGTTGATTTACAACATAAAATGATGACAAAGAAGAAACAATTTCACAAGATATATAACCATGGATCGTTCTCTTCTACAATGCACTCTTCACAGCCCACAGCACTAATTAAATTCAATCGTACAAACAGCAGTAAGAAAATTCCCCAATAATCAAGAAAAGATTGTCTAAAAATAATCTGAGACAGTAAACTATTAATTGTCAGTCTGTCATCTTTAACTCTGGCCTTTTTCGGGAGATCTTCTCTAGCCATGTCCACATTATATATGTGAAATGCAATTTAAATTACAAGAAGAAAGACACAAGTTCATCGGCTGATCACCAAATCACAATAACATTTTTTTTCTTCCTTGACTCTACCGTACCTTTCTCTTTATCAATTAAATATATTTTCATATGTATCAGATACACAGATAGATACTTGATGATAATATAAGTAAATCGTAAGAGTAAAAATAGTACACTTGAAATTGGTCAGAGCCTTAGAGACAAATCAAGGTGGCCAAACTCTTCTTGAACATTTTCAGGTCTGTAGTTGTAGCTCATAGACCAATTAGAACTCACTCCTTGTCTAGAACTACCAGCATAGCTCATCATCATCTCTCTCCTGCCAGCATAGCTCATCATCAAGTCTTCAGAGAAGCGAGCAGCATGAGCCTGGTGTTCGAAAGGTGGCTGATGATGAGTCTGGTGGTTCAATCCTCCATGAGCCCTTAGAGCTGGTGATGATGAGGTTAACTCCCTACTTTTCTTGGCAAGTGTTCGTTCGAGCTTGTGAGCATTTTGGTGACCACCAAGTGCTTGTGAACTATAAAACTTCCTTTGACAATAGTTGCAAGAGAATATTCGGGGCTCTGCAGCTGGACTGTGAGGTGATGATGATGAAGATGATGATGGTTCAAGAACAAGCTCTAGGTTGAGCTGATTGTTTGGAAGACATAAATGGAGAGAAGTATTGGGCTGGAAATCCATAGCATGAGAGAGAGAATTCTATAAGATGAGATATAAAGAGAAGTGAAATTAAGTTTATTTGGCAACTCAAAGTAGTCAGTCTATAACAGATATAAAGAGAAGAAAAGATATATGTGAAGTAGGAGAGGAGGTGCAAAGGTTCACTGTTTCTGCAAACACAAATAGTACTGCAGAGAGTGAAAAATAAAAAGATGGTTTAGAGAGAGAGAGAGAGAGACAGGTAGCTGCAAGGATCAGTGGGGAATCGAAGGATTGTCGCCTTCATTAATGGCAGCATTCGACTCCTTTGTCGGTCCATGGAAAAAATATTTCATTATATAATTAACAACTCTTTAATCTTCCAGCTTTATCATTATTCAGTTGATGATGAGATCATATGCTGTAATCAATTTAATTTCCAATCTGGGTAATTAATAATTAACAAGATAAATCATCTTGACTAGACTAAACATGCAACATGATAGCAGACACATTTACACATTTTCAACAATAATTATCTAATATGGTGCATTGGACAATCCGTACCAAAGTTAGATGCAGTCCCTCTACACTGAACCCCCCACTACTATTACACATTTGTGTTCAAGTACTATTTGATGTTCCCATAGCCAGACTGACAAGAGATATCCAATCGAATCCATTTGAGATTTCTTTACAAATCAGATTGCTTAAGTACTAATTAACCTTGTGGTCCATCCATCTTTATTGTTTATGATAAAATATTACACATTTCTTATACATGTAACATGCATATGGATGACATGTCAAAGGCAGGATCTCTCACTGTTCTATGGAGTCCAATTATAAAAACACTTATATTAATATGTCTTAATTAATTGTATGTATACTATATTTTCAACAAAGGGAAAAAAAATTATAAAAGAACACGACAATCCCACCCCACACCGTATACAAACACAAATTAAATTAATATCATCTACTAATTATTTGGTTGATGGAGATTGATTCGTATATATAGATACATTGATTCCACTACAAAAGATCTAATAAACGGAATTTCTATAATATATACCATCTCCAAAATTGTAACTATAAAGGAAAATAAAATAGAGAGAGAAAAATAGGATAACCGTATATATATTTCATATGCGGTGACAGTTATGAACGTTCTTTCCATTGAATCATATTGATTGGTGGTTCAAGATAAGTATTATATATAGTGGAAATAGAGGGAAATAACACTATTTTCATATTGAATTTTAAGAGTATCACTATATTAATAACTTAAGTTTAAATGGCATTAAAAGACTAAAATAACACTATCTCTTCATTTATTACATTTGTACCATTTTTTAAGGTTTTTCTTTTTCAAAAACCTCCACTGATGGAGGACCAATGGAGGTCCCCCATCAATGGAGATGAAAGAGCTCTGTTGGAGGTCAGTTCGATCTCCATTGGAGGTCGAAATCGGCCTCCAATGAAGATTTCGACCTCCAATGAAGGTTGAACTCTATTCGACCTCCAATGGAGGTTTCAATGAAGAAGATGACCTAAAAAATTGAAAATTTTCATTTTTGCCTAGAAAGTCTCGGAAATTGTAAAAAATGTCGAAAACTATAAAAAAAAATCTCGAAAAAGTTTTGGAAACTACAAAAAAATCTCGAAAACTACTTGAAAATTATCGGAAATTATCTTTAAAGTCTTGAAAATAAGAAAATAAGTTTCGGAAATACAAATAAGTCTCGGAAACATCAAAATTAGTCTCGAAAACATAAAAAACATAAGACTTATTTTTGTGAGTGTGTTTTAAGGGTATTTTTTTCAGATCCACACTTTAGGTGTTATTTAAACTTAAGTTAATAAAATTCTCAAAATTAAACCTTGAAAAAGTGCCATTTAATTTTGTGGTAATTACCCTGGTGACTATCAATTTGGGTCAACACTATCAAAATGGTCATTAGATGAGCTATTGGTTTCAAAATTGCCATTTTTGGCGAACACTGTTACATTTATGGTCATTTCATCCCATTCCATCAAATTCCATCCAATGAGTGGCATTTTGGTAAATAAGGGAATGACATTAATTTATTTTATATGTTTTTTGGAAATCAATTTTTTCTTTTATTTTTTGAAACGAATAATTATAATTTGCATGTCTATATACGTATAACATATCTCAAACACACACACACACATATATATATATATATATATATATATATATATATATATATATATATATATCTTTTCAACTTATCTCAAACCCTCGGTGGTTTCCCAAGCCAGTTGATCGGATGTAAATAGTCTATTTCTATCATTCTTACTGTAAGTGCGTTTTGGTGTCGGATTTCTATTGAGGGTTATGGATTCTGAGGAAATCTCAAAGTTGTGTTCTCGGATGACTTTGTTGGAGAGAGAGGATCCGATACGGCGGTTACATGATGATTTGAAGTTGGCAGGAGTACAACGCTTTACGCTGAGCCTGGTGGGAAGGTGTTGATGAACAAGTTGGTAAATAGGGAGAATTTCATGGGACTAATTGGTAGGATATTAGAGTTAGGTTTGGTGTTGAAATTGAGAATGTATCACATAACGTATTCGTATTTCATTTCAAGAGTGCGGAGGATCGACGACTGGTTATGGCAGAAAGTCCTTGGACATTTGATAGGGCTCTTATTGTTTTGGTGGTGCCAACGGGAATGTATGCAATTGAGAACCTACGGTTCACACATTCGGATTACAGGGTGCAAATTCATCATGTACCTTTGTTATGTATGACGAAAGAGATTGGGCATTTTTTAGGTGGTATGATCGGGTCCATCCTGGATGTTAAGGTTCGTGATGAGGGGAATGCTCGGGAAAGTTCCTTCGAGTCCAGGTACGGATTGATGTGGGCATACCGATTCGGAGATGTCTACGAGTGGGTGTTATAGGTGATGGTGTAGAAACGGTGATGGTCTTGAGGTATGAGCGATTTCCAAATCATTGTTTTTGGTGTGGCCATCTTGGACATGCTACTAGTGAATGTCTGGAACAATCTCTTGAAATTGATTCAGAAAGGAAGGAGGAGCTACCGTACGAAGCATGGTTGCAGGTTTCAACGCTGGAGGAACGGGTTAGATGGAAGGTTCAAAGAGTTGGTTTTGTGGGTCCTCTTATCGGTCGGTATGGGGATGGAGGCGCAGGTGGTACATCAACCATAACAGTGAACCACTGACCGGTGATTGAGGAAACTGTTCCAATCCTTCCCAGGCTATGATCACGGGTAACTGTAATAATAACCTTAGTGAGAGCATTAAAATTCCCAATTATAGGGGGCGTGTCCATAGCAGTGTTTCTAGTAAAAATATTATGGCAGACGTTTTCCTATTTAAGAGCCAAGGGGCTGACTTGTCTAGTTTAAATGAGGGTGTAGGAAAGGCTGGTGGGCCGGATGATACAAATCAGGCTATTACAAGGCCAAATTTAAAAGGAAATGAGAAGGTTGAATATGGGCCTTGTGGCCTTGTTAATATGGAACTTTTGGTCGGGTAGCTCGGTCTTATAGGTAGGATTACCGGTGACTTTTTAAGAGAAAAGAGAAGGGTCCAAATAAGAATTGGGGGGGATTGAGCCATATGTGAATCAGAAGATTAGGGATTTGAAATCGAAAAGGGGTCCTAGTCAGTTGTTGAGAGGGAAACTGTAGAAGAGGATGGTGCATAATAAGAAGGTTCTGGGTGGGCGTCTTCTATCGAATTTTGTTTTGGGAAAGATAGGTCTTGTTGATGGTTTTGGAAGCGAGAAATTGTGAGCAGATACTGTTAATAGCGCAGAGGAAGGTATTAAACGTGGTAAGATTTCAAAATAGGGTATTGTTGATGGTGCTCGAATATCGGCGGTCAGGTCTTCACCGCAGACCAGACTTAATGAAGACCCTAGCATGGAATGCTCATGGACTGGGCAGTTCTAGAGCGGTATACGTCCTACAAAGATTGAAGCGGGAGATTGACCCGGAAGTAATTTTCTTTATGGAAACTAAAATGGGTGTTAAAGGGATAGAGGCCTTACGAATTAAATTGGGTTATGTTGGTAAGTTGGTGGTGAAATCAATTGGTAGAAGTGAGGGATTGTGTCTTTTTTGGTCGGAGGCAGTGATTGTCGATTTGATGTCTTATTCGCAGTTTCATATTGATGTTAAAATTACATCTCATTGCTCCAACGTGTAGCGCTTGAAGGGATTCTACGGGAATCCAGACCCTGTCCAACGATGTCATGCTTGGAATTTACTTCGAAGGTTACGAGGTATGACTCCCATTCCATGGCTCTGTGTGGGGGATTTTAATGAAGTTATGAAAGATGAAGAGAAAATGGGTGTGAGGGCCAACCACGTAGTCGAAGATTGATGGAAGATTTCAGGGAGCCTCTGGACTCTTGTGATTTGGAGGATTTGGGGTACGTATGACCAATCTTCACTTGGACAAATAAGTGGGATGGTGAGGCTTAGGTCCATAAGAGGTTGAATCGTGGTGTGAGTTGTTTAGATTGGCATCGGTTATTCCCGAACTCCATTGTCCATCACCTGGATTTATGGAATTTGGACCATAGGCCAATTATGGTCGAAGTTATGGAGGCTAATGTTCAATTACAGTCAGGTAGAAAGAGAAGTACGAGACGGTTTCATTTCAAGCCTTGTTGGGTAGAGAGAGAGAGAGAGAGGAGTGTGGTCGGCTGATTCAGGAGTGTTGGTCTGGTTTTGGTGGTGTTGGGGCTGTGAACAAGGTGGTTAATGCAATCTTGAAGTGTCGACCGAGTTTGTCAAAATGGGATGCTAAAAATCGAATCGGTATGTATGTAGAAATTTGGAAGCTTTAATGGGAACTGGGACAAGCTTCGGTCAATGTTCAGCTGGATACATGGGAGACAATCAAAAGGATGGAAGTTCAATTGGATGCTTTATTGGTAAAGGAAAAGGAATTCTGAAGGCAGAGGTCATAAATTCAAAGGTTGAAGAGTAGATACATGAACACGAAAGTCTTTCGATTACAGGCAGGTAGAAAAGGAAGTACGAGACGGTTTCAATTCAAGCCGTGTTGGGTAGAAAAAGAGAGAGAGAGAGAAAGAAGTGTGGTCGGATGATTCGGAAGTGTTGGTCTGGTTCTGGGGGTGTTGGGGTTGTGAACAAGGTGGTTAATTCAATCTCGAAGTGTCGAACGAGTTCGTCCAAATGGGATGCTAAAAATTAAATCGGTATGTATGTAGAAATTGGAAAGCTTCAATGGGAACTGGGACAAGCTTCGGTGAATGTTCAGCTGGTTACATGGGAGACAATCAAAAGGATGGAAGTTCGGTTGGATACTTTATTGGTAAAGGAAGAGGAATTCTGAAGGCAGAGGTCACAAACTCAAAGGTTGAAGAGTGGATACCGGAACACGAAGTTCTTCCACATGAAATTCTCTACTAGACGGGCAAGAAATGTGATTAAAGGTTTGTTCGATAGTAAGGGAGTTTACTGTGATGGGATCCGGGTTGTGGAGAGGATAGTCATCGATTATTTTGTGGGTCTTTCTACTGCAACTGAGGCGCATATGGAGGATGTGGGTGAAGTGCTGGATAGCTTGCAGTATTGTTTGTCGTAGAGTTTTTATAACTTTTTGGACAACCTGTTTACTGTAGAAGAGATCTGTGCGGCAGCTTTTGACTTAGGTCCTACAAAGGCTCCGAGCCAGGACGGTATGCCGGCTTTGTTTTACTAGAAGTTTTGGGACACGATTGGTGCAAGCGTCACGGAAGCCAGTCTTAAGTGTCTAAATGATGGGGAGTCTTTACATAGCATAAATGAGACACAAATATGTCTGATTCCAAAATCAGCTATAGCAGATCGCATTACTGACTATCCCCTGATAAGTCTCTGTAATGTTGTCTACAAAATCATGGCAAAGACAATGGCAAATGGGCTGCGATTGGTGCTTGCTGAGGTGATTTACTGAGACACAAAGTGCATTTATCCCTGGTAGAATGATATTGGACAATGTTATTATTGGTTTTGAATGCCTTAATACTTTAAAAGCAAAGAAGCGTAACGAGGGATCACTAGCTTTGAAATTAGACATGTCCAAAGCATACAATCGGGTTGAATGGGATTTCTTGGTTAAAGTTATGCTTCGGTTGGGTTTTTAGCAAGTTGGGTTCAGAGAGTTATAGTTTGCGTTACAACAGCTAAGTTCTCATTCTTAATCAATGGTAGAGTGTGTGAAGCGGTAAATCCTTCTCGCGATCTTCGATAGGGCAACCCATTATCCCCTTACTTGTATCTTTTGGTCTCAGAAGGTTTGTCAGGTTTGATTGATGCAGCTACAAGACGGGGGGATTATTCGGGGTTCCGGTGTAGCCATACGAGTCTGATTATTACACATTTGTTCCTCGTAGACAACAACCTTTTGTTATAGGTGCTTCCTCTAGGGATTGCTTGGAAGTTCGAAGGATTCTGGATGTATACTCAAGAGCGTCTGGTCAGGTAATCAACTTCGAAAAATCTGGAATGTGTGTGAGTAATTCGGTTACTACTGTAGAAGGTGATCGACTGGCTGCACTAATTGGGGTCCGAAGGGTTAGATGTCACGAGCGGTACTTAAGCCTTCCGAGTTTCATCGGACGGAGTAAGCAGAGGGTTTTTAATGAGATAAAGGATCATATTTGGAATAAGATTAAAGGGTGGAGGGGGAATTTACTATCAGTGAGGGAAAAAAGGTTTTTAAAGCTGTTTTGTAATCCGTCCCAGCTTATACGATGAGTCGTTTCCAATTACCTAAGAGTTTAATTACTGAAATCGATACCATGTGTTTCCGGCTCTGGTGGGGTAGCTCGGAAACAGATCGTAAGGTCCATTGGGCTTTTTGGCTGAATTTGTGCAAATGTAAAAATGAGATGGGTCGGGTTTTCATAACCTTCTGGTCTTCAATCAATCACTCCTGGCCAAACAAGGTTGGAGACTGGAAAAGAACCCAACCTCTCTTGTTGTGCATGTGATAAAGGGTTGCTATTTCTATGGCAGCTCTTTTATAAAGGCCAAAGATAATGGTAGAGGATCGGCTATCTAGAGAGGGATCTGTTGGGGAAGGAAGATTGTTCTTAAGGGTGCTCGATTGCGTGTTAGGTCAGGTGCTACTGTGAAGATTTATGAAGATAAATGGTTTCCTCGTCCGGTGACTTTTAAGGTTTTAAGCCCCAAGATTAGTGAAAACATATGGCTTGTGAGGCACTTGCGGACGGCATCGTGAGCGTGTAATGATGCTCTGATCAGAGAAACTTTTCTGGATGATAACGTGCATGCTATTTTGTCACTTCCGATTAGCTGTAGACAGAGGGATGACTCGATTTGTTGGCACTATACAGTGATAAGGTGTTTTCTGATAAAAGCGGGTACAAAGTGGGTATACTGATGGAAGATGCTTCTCCTTCTACTTATGGGTTGCAAGGGACAGGTTCTCTAGGAAAAAAATTTGGAAATTGAATGTTCCATCCAAAGTTAAGATCTTTATCTGGAGAACCTGCCATGGTTGGATTCCGACCATGGTTAACTTGGCTAAGAGAAGGGTCCCAGTAGACGGATTATGCCCGGTATGCTCTTCTACTTTCGAAACTACGTTTCATACTCTTTGGGGTTGCTCGGGTATGAAGAAGGTGCGGTCCATGTTTAGGTTTTTGACAGGAGTTAGATTTGGAGTTAACACCAATATCCAGGATTTCTTTACTTCTTGTCTTAATAGGTTGGATATCAAAAAGGTGGAGTTGTTGTGTGTGATTTGGTGGCGGGTATGGTATATAAGAAACTAGGGATTCATGGTAGTGGTAGGCATGAAATGGTAAAGGTGGTTTGTTGGTCTAAAGATTTTCTGCATGAGTTTGTTTCAAAAAAACGAGACAACTATCGATCGGGGGAGGCATGGCAGTTCTTCTATCCCTCGTTGGCAGCCTCCAAGCCCGAGTTTCTACAAGTTTAATACTGATGCGGGTATTGATGCGCAAAGTCGGTGGGTGGGTTTCGGGATGGTTATCCGCGATCATGTGGGATCTGTTTTAGGTGCTAGTGCTCAAGTAGTGGTGGCGGAGTATGCGCCTCCAATGGCTGAAGCAATGGCTATTCTTCAAGGTTTGAACTTTGCTATTGATTCTGGGATATTACCCATAGTTGTTAAGTATGATGCTGTAGGAGTGGTCAATATGATGAATTCAGATACTGTAGTTTATGCTAATGTTGGCATAGTCATTTGGGATATTAAATATATATATATATATATATATATATATATATATATTTCTTTTTTGAGAAGATTAATGCTACAAAGTCTAAAAAATCTAAAAAGTATATGAGATAAGTTGAAAAGAAAATATATATATATATATATATATATATTCAGTCATTTTCTCCTCAGTGCGCACTGATATAAAATATATCAGTGCATTGCATGTGGCCCATAAATTATGGATAAGCACTGACAAGTGCTTACAGACTGGGTCAAAACAATTGAATCTAATGGTCCACATGCAACGCACTGATAAATATTTATCAGTGCGCACTGAGATGAAAATTATCATATATATATATATATATGTGTGTGTGTGTGTTTGAGATATGCTATACGTATATGCACACACTAAAAATAATTATTCGTTTCAAAAATAAAAGAAATAATTGATTTCCAAAAAACATCTAAAATAAATTAATATCATCCCCTTATTTACCAAAATGCCACTCATTTGATGGAATTGGATGGAAGTGGATGAATTGACCATTAGTGTAACAGTGTTAGCCGAAATGGTCATTTTAAAACTAATTCTGCATCTAATGGTCATTTTGATAGTGGTGACCCAAATTGATGGCCACCGGAATAATTATCCCATTAATTTTTAAACATACGGTTTTGGAAATAATAGAAAAGAGAGATTATTTTGTTTATAGTACATAATGCCCATTTTGGGACCCACAATTTATCCTGCATGTATGCCACCAAGGTTTATAAGTCGTTTACCTTACGTCACATCTCCAATCTCTCTTCATTAAGAGATTCTTCAGCGCACCGGTTGTAACAAAATAATACTCTCTCTCTCTCTCTCTCTAATATATATATATATATATATATATATATATATATTTGACATATATTAGTTAACTGAGCAAGGCACATGGGTATAGGATTTGAAGCAGTAGAAGAGCAGACAAATTAATTCCACTATATATGTATGCTACAGGAAATAATTTAATTATTTAAAAAAAAAAACTGATAGGGTCTCATTAACCTAATTAAAATAACATTAGAGCATGATTGTGGGATCATAATCTTACAGGTCGGCTATGATTGCGCTGAGCCAATGTCTCTTAATCGCAAACATTACACAAACCAAGAAACTATCTTGGGTTTGGATCATTAATCGGTATAGTTTTTATTTAGTCTTCCTATTGATCTTAAGATTCCAAGCTATGGAACATTAATTCCTTTTAATAAATAAAAGTATTATTATTATGCAAGATCAAGACCAGTCAATGGTGTATCATATAGAGTTCAAAAATTAAATATCACTTTTTGGAAATGACTTTTCAACACTGTCTCTATTTTAATAATTCATATTTAAAAGACACATATTATGGTGAACGGACAAAAGTGTTCCCCACAGTTGTTCCATGTCAGCTATCTATAATTTAGTTTAGTTTTATTTTTATCTTTTATTTTTCATTCAACAGTGAGACTTTAAAGAGTAGAGAGAGAAGTTACCGTGACTATTCAGAGTAGCCAACCAACTGAATTTCGACATTAAACGGCGACGATTTCAATCAAATTTAAACTTCGATTTCGATTTCGATGAAAAACAAGGTATGTAACTTGAACGATTTGATTTTGAATACCAATTTTATTGTATTTTGTTTGGTTATTCATTATGTTTTGTATAATGTGGTTTCTAGAGATTTTAGTTTTAGATATCATTTTTGGTTTCTAGGGTTAGATTAGGGAAGACGATGAACAATATAGAGGTTAGTAAAAGTCTCGGAGCAAGTTATAGTCTTTTCAAAAATCTCGGATAGTGTTACAGAAGTCTCGGACATTATTAGAAAAGTCTCGGACAGTGTCACAAAAAGTCTCAAATCAATAAAGTTGTCCGAGACTTTTGTAACACTGTCTGAGACTTTTGTAACACTGTCCGAACTTCTATCCGAGACTTTTGTAACATTGTCCGAGACTTTTGGATAGGCAGTTGTGTCAGAGTCTTTTATAACAGGTTCCGAGACTTTTGTATAAGCTTGCCAAGACTTTTGTCCTAGACTTTTGAATAGGCTATACCGCTATAGTATAGTGTCCGTGTCTTCTATAATGTTCCGAGACTTTTGTAACACTGTCTGAAACTTTTATCCGAGACTTTTGTCACATTGTCCGAGACTTCTGTAACATAGTTTCGAGACTTATTTTGAAAAAATTTCTGACCTAAATTTTGTATAGTTGTGAATTGCGGATGATGAGTACAAGGAATTTGAGGGCAAGTTTAAGAACTCCTCAGGTCGACTGGTATGAAGCCTTGATTACTCACCACAACCACATAGAAAACCTACAAGTAATTGATAAGGCCTTTGATAGATTAGTGGAAAATACGACCGGAGAGTGAGATATGTATCAGAAGTCATGTTTTGGCCATTTTCAACGCATGTAACGAGGAATGGCCTTTTCCGGTGGTATTGTGCATCGGTTGCTACTGCATGAGTTATATTTTTTTGGATGTACATACTGTTGGTATTTTATTTATTTATTTGGATGTACAGACACTGTTGGTATAATTTTTTGGATTTACAGTGTACTATTGGTATAAATATTTTGTGGATGTACAGTGTACTGTTGGTACAAAAGTCTCGGACATGTAAAACAAAGTTTTGGAACATAGTTAAAAAAATTCTTGGACATGTAACCGTCAAAATGAGGTTCAACGTCAATTGCAAGGTCAACTACTGGAAGCGGGACACTGCAAATGTTTCCTGCACCTTGAGGATTTCCATCATTATACGTCTCACTCCATTGTGTGAACATTTGGTTACTACCGCTGACGGATGAATAATGTTGAGAATTTCCATGAAGAGGGATGTCATCACCCATCGCACCTCCACATCTCCTTTCAATTAGGCTAACACATACTTGCGGAATCACCATATCTTCCCCTAGCATAAATTGAACATCATCTCCGTTTCTTATAAATGTGCGACATGTAGTGCCAAGAACATTTGATATTGAATGTAGATCAATATTGTATATGTTTGGATCATATTTCACAATGGACTGCACGCGTGCCAACAGCTCTTCAAAAGTCAAATTCTTGGACACGTATAATCACTGATTATCACAGCCAACAAACCTATGGCTTCCGTCTGCTAGTTGCTTTCATCAACCATTATAAGATATAACTATTTTAACCCGATCCATTTTCCTGTATAAAAAGATATTAACAAAATAAAGTTGGTATCGTAAAACATAATAACAGTGGGGATTATACAATAAAACTGAATAAAAGATTCACGTTGGTCAAGCAATAAGTCTCGGAAAATTGTTAATAAGTCTCGGAAAACTGTTAATAAGTCTCGAAAAATTACAATAAGTCTCGGCATAAAGTCCATAAGTCACGGAGCATAAAACTAAAGTCTCGGACACCCCCAACAGTCTCGGAGTATCAATCAAATGTCTCGGAGGATCAAGCTTTCCGAAACTTTTGAAAACAATGTTCAAGACTTTTCTGCTATATATCCGAGACTTTTGAAAAAGATGTCCGAGACTTTTGAAAAGGATGTCAGAGACTTTTCAAAACTATATGTCCGAGACTTTTCAAAATAGTGTCCGAGACTTTTCACATATATTGGCTGTTATCCTTACATTGGTCGCCTATATCTAAACATTTCCACTTTGCCTCTCATTGTGTGAAGTGACTCTTCTCTAAGTTCACTCATCTAATCGGTATAACAAACCGACAGGATGAGTGAACTTAGAGAAGAGTCACTTAGAGAATATATAACAAAATTCATACAATGAGAGGAATAGTGGAAACAGATTTAGGCAACCAAAGAAGATTAAAGTCTCGGAGTGTCAATCAAAAGTCTTAGAGGATCAAGCTTTCCGAGACTTTTGCAAACAATGTCCGAGACTTTTTTACTATATGTCCGAGACTTTTGAAAAAGATTTCCGAGACTTTTGAAATTTTCAGACTACAACTCAGCCTAACTACCTCAACAACTTTAACAATGGAAGAAACCCTTAACCCTCCACTAGTTTTAGAAATAGGATTACCTTAGCTTGATTTGTAAAACGAAGGAAGACAATAGTAGTGTTGGAACTTAGGGTTACAGATTGCACAGCGGAAGGTTTTAAATTTTTTTTTTTTTAATAATACAACAGTAAAATAAAATAAAAAAAATATTATATAACCCAGAAACACTCTAAATCCACAACACCATAAAAAATTACGATCAACCATGTTTTTTAAATTAAACAATTTAATTAAAAAACATCATACACTCATCAAAAAAATATATGCCTACACATTCATACATATCAGAAGTAATCGAATTCGATTATACTGTACAAAAATTGGCTTTGATACCAATTGTTGGATCCTAGGGTTACAGATTGCGCAGCGGAAGGTTTTAAAATTTTTTAATGCAATCATTAAACTAACCCATTTGTACAGTAATAATCAAATACAATAATAAAGTGAAGGAATTTATTTTTCATACCTACGTAGGAGGCTCCTTCACTTTGATACAAACTGCTCCTGATTTGAACCACGTGATCTTCCTCGCTATCTCCCGGAACTGGTAACAGCGTGTAGGCGCGTCACGATATTCAAGACCTGTATGGAGGAAGAAAGAGAAGAACACACACACAAGAGACAAAAACTAGAGGTGCAGCTCTTGTAGCTGCCGCACCCTATTATTTTTGTTTTCTATTTTGTTTTCTGTGTGAGTCACGATCACCTTTTTTTTTATTTCTTCTCTTCATTTGCTTTTTCTTTTACTGTGTTAGTTTTTCTCTCTCATTTGGTTTCATTTTGTTTAATTAAATATATATCTCATATATATTCAAAAACCAACAAACCAAAATCTATTTGATTTTTAAAAAACTTTACAAAGATATCTCATATCTTTTTAAAAATAATTAAATATTTATTTTTGAATTCAAACATTTTAAATTCAATGTCAAATATTTAATTTAAAATAAAATAATCATATTATCTTATTTTATTCAAAATCAAATATCAACTAACACCCTCCATTTAGTGATTAACAACATAATTAAATAATCTTATTATTTAATTTATTTAATCACCATTATTCATTAATTAAATAATCCTATTATTCAATTAATTCCCGAATAAATACGTGTCACTTTCGTAACACAATTAATTGGACAATCCAATTAATTAATCGTGACCCTTGTTACCTAAATCGATCGGGCTAGCAAGGGGACCTAATGGACCCACAGTATTTTGAGCTCCAATAATCCTTAGAAATTATTAATTAAACTCTTTAATTAATATTTCATGATTATTAACTTCAGTGTTATTCCACTAAAAACCCGAAGTTGCACTCTCTCAACTGTAGACGTTTTTACACAAACCAATAACTCTCGGTGTCCATCGATATAGCTATTACATATGGTATAATCCTCCACAAGTAGTTCATAATTAGAGCTAGGTCATAATGTCCGTTATACCCCTCTAATCATATCTTTCAATTAAGTACCATTGATTCTCTAATGAACAATAAATCCTACATTCCTTACGGAATTAGGAGAGCGCTCATATTATTCAAGCCACGAATCAACCCTTAAGGGAACTACCATCTACTTCCCATAAGAAGGAGTGGATTTCACTATTATGTACAAACCTTCCCAGCCACAAGCCAAACCGCGATCCCAACATACGGAGTATATTGATCGGGAATGCAACTCCGACCTCACCCATGGTATATCAAAGACCACGATCTAACCTGAAGGAGTCGATAAGACACTCAGGATTAAGATCACCCACATATAGCCATCATTAGTTGATATATATGAATCTCATCGTTAAACGGATCTTAGTGAGAGATTCATATAGATCATGGCCCAGTCCTATATGATCACATCATACAAGGTGCCCCCATTCTCATATCCACATATGAATGATCCAGGATAGGATCACCGTACACTACGAAATGGACCGCAGCTGTAGATTAACCATAAATAAAGTACCCAGCTTTATTTGCTATCTACGGACTCTTTAGATTGCTCATTTCAAACTGAATCCATCTATATATGACACTCATATACTCAGTTCGAAATTACATCCGGCAATTTTGGATGTTAAGTGCACATGTTATATAAAGTATGACACATAATGAATGAATATACTACTTCTTTTATTTATGTTCAAATTACATTTACATATTACAAGCTTTAGGGCAAAAACTTCAACAAGTAGATGGCGACGTAGATGAACTTCGAGAAGTTTGAGTCTTGGAGATGTAGTTAGATCTGTAGGTTTCGAATTACAGAACTTTTAAAGTTAGAGAGAGAAAGGTAAGTTTCAGACAACAACATAGAAGTAGGAGAAAGTTAAAGTGAAGTCAGAAATATAATTTCAAAATGTGTAAAATAAAGGTATTTTTGGAAGTCACTTACTTTGGTGCCTTTTAAACATAAGTTATTAAAGTGGTGCTCATCGTGCAACATCACCCCAAAAAAGTATCAAAACCTCGTATCATGTATGTGTCTCTCTTTGTACTATTAACAAACCTCACAAATCATTGAGTCCCATACCTTAAACCATATTGGATACGTATATTACTTGTTTCGTACTTTCGTGTATCAATGGTTTTTCCTCCTTTTTTTCGTTTTGTCATCAAATTGAAATCGTCAAATCATATTTCGAGTAAACAAACAAAAACATCATTTGTTAAATTCAAGCAAAACAACCGAGAGGGAGAGAGGCTCACATGGGGAAATGCAACTTGTTTGGTAAGAGAAGTGAGAGAGAGAGAGAGCCCCTGGCTTTGGCATTAGATTAATGGGATATCCTAAGTAGAACCTCAGATGGAAATGGTAGTGGACATGTTTGTCTGTTGTCGGATGTTAAAAACATTTAAGGGTTATGGAAGAGCTAGCTCACTGTGATGACTCAATTGGTTCTCTTTCTGCCTACACGTGGATAATAATTTTTACTGTATTTCATTCTTTAATGAAAAATTCTGTACGATGTACGTGCCATACCAACTATACATCTGATCAACAAAAATTTAGTCATATAGAATATATCGTTCAATGTAGTTTGGTAGTAAAAAATATTCATTCAATTTGACAATATATCAAGATCAAGTCACCATACCGGTATATGATATATTAAAAATAAAATGTAGTACATACAAATAAAATGTATATGTGATATTATTTTAGAGTGGTGATATTATTTTAGAGTGATGCTATTGGCACACTCCCTACTGATCTATTCATGCCTTATTTTTTTAATTATATAATATTCTTTTTTTTCCTTTATCAAAACTACTTAAAGAGACATACAATTTAGGAAAGAAATCTTCTACAAAGTAAATCTATTAAAATCTCACATTCTTTTTTCAAAAAAAAAAATCCAGCAATCCGTTTCTTCAAAAAAAAATGAACTCTTAAACCCTAAAATCTGCTTTTTACATACATATAAAATATTATGGAAGAGTTTGAGAACGATATCAAGGATATGGAAGAATTGTCTGAGAACGATATCAAACATCTTGAAGAATTGTCTGAGAATGACATAAAGCAAGAATTGTCTGACAATGATAGTAAGCATCTGGAAACAATTCATTCTCTGGAAATAAGTTTGAAGTTTATTTTTTCTTTAGAATGATATCAAGCTGTCGTTGTATTGAAGTACCCTGTGTATTTTTTATTTTTTCTTTTACATCATGAAGTAAGAAGCAAAAAAAAAACTAAGAAAAAGAAATAAGAAGAAAAAAATAAATCAATCAATGGAGGTGAGAGAGATGTATACGGATACAGATACAAAGATCATAGATAGAAAGATCATATATGGTATGTATTAAGTTTGAAAAAGAATTAAAATGGGTAGTTTTGGAAATAAACCAAAAAATTTAATAAAAACATTTAAGTTTATTTAATTAAATCAAAATTTTAAAAAGTGGAGCATGAATAGATCAGTAGACGGTGTGTCAATAGCAATACTCATTATTTTATTGGATGAACATCCCAATTATTCCTTAATAACGGGATATGTTCTTTCCACTTAAAAACTATCTCCATCAATTGTTGGTATGCTTTATCATCAAACCGTTTCGTGTGAATAACTAATTGAGATGTCTCCTTAGTTATATGGTTGTGTATTGAAATGTTTGTAGAGGTTTCCAATTAAAGGGATGTTTGATACCTCACCATCTCTTGAAGTGGCTGTGTGCATGAGGTTCACATTATGCTTTGTATTTTCTTTTCACCTTCTCTTCCAATTTCATGTGCTTTTGGCTTCCATGTGTTTTTGTGTTTTGGTGCTAAGCTACCATGACCTAAAGAGTATGGTCCCCATTGAAACTACTTTTTGCCCGCACTTCATGCCCTTTTTGGTGTTTCTCTGTTTCAATTTTGGATCCATTATAAAAAATATTATATGATATTTTTGGTTGCCAGAATACCCTAGTCCGTAGCTGAGATTCAAATCAATTAAGAGATTTTCATCTTTCATTTGTTGATTATGTAATTGCCACTGACACCAGAGTACAATTTGACTATAAATTGGAATTGACGTGGATATAATTTACTTTAGTTGAAGGTAATTATCAATTTGATATTATTGCATATATAGGCATTTTGATATTGCTCTTTATTCAAAATAATCTCTTCATGCATCTCAATGACTCAATGTGATAAGTCTAATCATCACTCTATCTAGTTTAATTTCCATTGCAGAAAGTATCCAAAAAATCTATTCATGCACCTCAATGTCAATCTAATCAAACATCTCTCTCTAATCTTCGTCAGTTAGTTCCAAAATGTTTAACAAATATATATATATATATATATATATATATATATATATATATGCATAGTCTTTTTACACTGATATTGATGTTAAGTTGTCTAACCAAAAACTTTTATCTTTTCACGATAATGATTTTGTTATTTTAATGTTTGAGCTGTCAGCTAGCCAACCATATATATGTACATCTTTTTATCTTATCTCCTCTAAGTATGTAGTTCTCAAATTTCTTTCAAAAGTATTATATATATATATATATATATATCTAATTTAGCATTATCATTAGTAATATAATTAATCTACTAAATTTTAAATTACTAGTCCGCTTCTGACGCATGCTGTCCGTACATTATTTTACTTTTCTTGTAAAAAAATGGACTATTTATAATTTTTTTTTTAATCGTCAGAATTATATAGTCCGCACATGATAAAACTATAAATCAAATAACTCTCTATGTTTGGCGTTTAGTGTGGAAAGGGAAAAGAAGAAGATAGAATATATTGGGTATGAAGTAGGGAAACCCTGGACCGTATACTAGTTTTTGAGTTCTGTTCATGTTTAATTATTATGAGTGAACTACATATGTTGAAGTCGTCTTTTTTTTTTCTTTTTTTTTTTCACTTGTATGATGAGAAGAAAATTGATAAGAGAAGGGAAGAGATCGAAGAGGACAAAGAGATGGTGGGAGAGGTACTTTTACGTGAGAATAGAGAGTATAGGCTTATCATCAATTTTGATGGTATATATGGGTGGCAGACAAAAGAGCTAAGCAAGTTGACCATCGAAATGGACATGTTGGCTATTGGAAGCTGAGGTGTCACCACTCAGGTCCTTTAGGGTGCGTTTGGTACGGGGATGAGATTGGATGAAATTGGATTAGACTGGACTAGACGGGACAGTTGTTCCATGATGTGTTTGGAATGTCTGGGACAAAATTGTGGACTGTACTGTTATGCGTTTTGTATGACTAGGACAGGACGGGACAAGAGGTTCAAATGACCAGAATACCCTCCTTGTTAAGCGGTGGATCCAGATAAACTAGCTTGTGTTTTCTTACTCTCTCAACGTGGTCAATAACAGTAGAAACAACAAAGGAAAATACAAATATATATAAATTGAACCCACAAAAAAGTAAGTAAAGCTTTCTGGGCACTTCTTTCACAAGCTAAAAACTTTATAATCCACACGTTTCTGACTTGTGATAGAGATAAGGATATCTATCTAAGAGTAACTTTCAATAGTATTAACAAATCTAAAAGCTAGGCTTTGATAAATTGATTTCCTAGCCTTCATGACATATAGAAAGAGAGACAATATATCCTACCTTCACTAGTTGATGACTTTAATTTCTTAGATCAACTACGGCATCAACAACTATATATCTATTTAATCAAAATTCAACGAAATAACAATCCAATAAAATATGTTCGTGCATGTATTTGTTTGTATATCATGATCACTTCTCACTAATGGCTTTCTCACATCTCTAATAACTTGAGTGTCTAATTTATTTGTGTCCTTGCAATTAATTAATTTTTTATCTGCATTTTATATGGCCTTAAACTTTTCCTTGCATCAAATTCTGATGGTTGCTCAATCCCCCCCGCCCGCTAAGAGTGACGGCATTTCCCCTTCCACATTTGTGGTGGGATTCAAGTGTTACTATGCACATTTACATTTATTATCGTTTTAACTATTATGTGAATAAGGTGGAGTTTGATTTGCATTTGGTTATTCAAAGTTCCTTTTGATTGGCTTTTGGTTATTCAAAGTTCCTTTGCAACGGTGCAGCTTTGATTGAAGGAGAAAATCTTCAATGGAACGGTCTCATTGCCACTTAGTGAAACCATCCCAATGAGATTGCATCATTTATATTGAGAACTTAAATATATATTATTAAACTATAATTTGATGCAATCTTATTGAACTGTCTCACCACGTGGTAATTATGTGAATAAGGTGGAGTTTGATTGGATTTTGGTTATTCAAAGTTCCTTTTGCAATGGTGCAGACTTTGATTGAAGATTTTCTCTGATTGAAGACCAGATTTGGGTTGATGTTTGCCCATTCTTTATCCGTACATTTGTAATTGCAGATCTTAATTAATACAGTTGTTTGCCTGTTTTGCTTTTTCTAAAGAAATCCCAGTAATTAGACCAAGATAGTGAATACATGTGAAAGAAGTAAGCCCAAACAACACACAATCTGGTTTTAGGTAATCCAAAGAGCCCAGTCTCCATATAAGATTCTGTAAGTGCCTCACTTTATGATTGACTTATTTCGTTGACAAAATCACATTTGGGGTTACTCTTTGTAAAAGGGTAGATTAGGAATTGAAGATCTTCCAATTGACTCCAAAGGCTTCAAGGAAGGTAGATTACTTGACTCTACTTTTACTTGAAGGGATATAGATGCACAAACTCACTTGCATGCATTATATTCTTGTTTACATACAATTGGATGATGCATTGTTTGTCACTTATTACACTCCACACTTGCAAATATTGCACATCACTTAGTGTGTTGAGTCTGCCTAGAAAAGAGGGTTTCTTCTATTACCGCGGCCTAGATAGCTTGGCAAGCACTGCCTGCACCGCGACATACAGAGCGGTAATCATCAGTCTGCTCATGCTGCCTGAACCGCGTCATGTACACATGTACGCACAGCGGTCTGTGACACGGTAAACTTCAGTAGGCCCCTGATGCCTTGACCGCGGTCTGTGCACTGCACGCACAGCGGTCCTAACCGTGTTATTGTACAGTAGGCACTCTGCTGCGTGTACCACGGTCTGGACAACTTGCCCGAGCCGCGGTACGCACAGCGGTAATGACGGTTTTTTGTTACTGTTTTCAAAACGGTGTCATTTCGTCTAGGGTTTGATATATATATATATATGCCCTTTCCTCTTCCTTGCCTCTTTAGAGCTTCAGAATTCATTCTCTTTCATTCCTTTTAGAGCTCAAGAGTGTCTTGCAAGAAACCTTTTTTATTGTCCAAAACCCAATCACCCATCATTCATTCATGGTTCTATCATCATCTAGCTTTATCTAGGATGTTTCTAAGCATGGGTCTTCATCAACATAGCTTACTTGGTAAGTAGAACACCACTCCCATCTATCCTTGTGTTCTTGCTTAGCAAGAAATCTCTTTTATTTCTCTTATGCATCTAGATTATAATTTTTCATTATAAATAGAGATTTTTGTTGATGTTTGGGTTGTTGTATTATGATAGCTACTGCATTTAGGAATGCTTTGATTTCATATAGCTAGGTTATATGTGTGTCATATAGCAACATGATATCTAGGATTGTTTGAAACATTCATACATTACTAGATAAGCATTAAATGTGTTGACCTTGCATTTTGTGCATTTAGAATATCATCATATTCACTTTAGGTTTCATATCTCTTCATTTAAGAGTTAAGTATTGTATTTGCCTTGAGTAGTATACAAGCAAGAGCCTAAAATCACTATTAAAGGCCTGCGGGTAGCAAAGACGGATTAGTAACTGATTAGGTGTGATGTGGTCAACCTAGGTTGTAATCGTTTCTGCAAATAGTGGATTTGAGGGTTCGATAGGCGATTAGGCCCGTGAGTTTTTACCCAGTTGGAGGGTTTCTCACGTAAATCATATCATTGTGTCTTTTTGTTTATTCCGCACTTTTATTATGGCAATGATTGATTGTGATAGAGATTAGGGGCTGTGTTGTTTAATTTTGATTAATCAAAAAGATGGCATTTAATTTAACTAAAACCTATTCCCCCCCCCCCCCCCCCCCCCCCCCCCCCCCCCCCTCTCTAGGTTAGTTTTATCACTCTTAGTGTATTTTCAATTGGTATCAGAGCGGGTTCCTTAACATAATTAGGAGATCCTTTGCTCTCTAGGAGTGTTTTGCATTAGATTACTTTTTGGTTACTGTGTCTTGCTTGTTTTCCCCTTCTTTTTGTTGATTGATTGCATTCATCTCATTCACCCTTAAACACCATGAGTGGAAACGCATATAAGCGTGAGAGAGCATCGAGTTCAAGACCCCCACTTCTAACGGGGGTTAATTACTCATCATGGAAAGCAAAAATGGAATCCTACCTATGCCAAATTGATGATCGAGTTTGGATGGTGATTGAGGATGGTTACACGTCACCTACCAAGACTCTTGAAGATGAAAGCATCGTGCCCAAGCCTAAATCGGAATGGGATACTAAAGACTTTGAAGCCTCCAAATGGAACAACAAGGCCATGCATGCAATCTTGTGTGCAGTGGGTGAAAATCAACACAAGCTAATCCAAACCACAAGGAATGCACTTGAAGCATGGACAATATTGGAGATGGCACATGAAGGAACCGATGTAGTGAAAGACTCCAAACTACAAGTCCTTCAAACTCAATTTGAGTCCTTGAAGATGGAAGATCATGAGTGCTTCAATGACTTCCAAGTAAAGCTAATGGATATCGTCAACCAAAGTCATCAATTAGGTGATCCATATACGGATAAAAGGATAAACCAAAAAATTATGAGGTCTCTCCCGAAGAGATTTGATGCAAAGGTAACCGCTATTGAGGAGAATAGCGAATATAAGAAGATGAAGCCAAGTGAGATAATTGGCAAGTTGATGGCTTTTGAGTCAAGAAGAGCCCCTACTTCAACAACACCTCAAAAGAAGCAAAATATCATTGCATTGAAGACCTCCAAGGAAGAAAGAGAGGAAGAAGATTCAGGTGAAGAAATGGCTCTTATGGTGAAGAGGTTCATGCAATTCATGAAGTTTGAGAAGAAGGGGATGGGCTCCAAGGGAAAATTTGTAAAGAAGAAGACTCCTTTTAAAAAAGTGGAGAAAAGTGAAGAGAAGGACTCCAAGAAGAGTATTCAATGCTATGAGTGTAGCGGGTACGGTCACACTGCCCCCGAATGTGCCAACTTAAAGAATAAGAAGAAAGGAAATGTGATGGCAGCTACTTGGAGTGATAGTGAAGACTTAGAGGAGGAAGAAAAGTCTTCGGATGATGAAGACCAAGTTGCAAACTTCATTGCCTTCTCATCATCTCACAATAGCAAGGAAGTTATGAGTGACCAAGAAGAGGAGAATGACAAACTAGAAGAAGAAGAAGATGACTCAAGTAATGGGAGTACTTCATCCGAGTCCAAGCATGAATTTGATAAGGAGATGGACTATGAAGACGTCATGGAATACTTCAAAATTTATAGAGCTAAGAAGAAAAAAGAGATTCAAGAGTTGAAAAGGAAGAACCTTAAAGTGACCTCCAAGATGATTCACTTAAGTGAAGAAGTGAAAAGAACAAGAGAAAGGGAAGAGAGCTTAAAGTTGGAACTTGTTGTGGTCAAGAAAAATGAAGAATGCTTAAGGAAGGAGCTTGAAGAGGCAAAAGGAGTAATTGCCAAGATGACCTCCGGAACCGAGAAGCTTGATAAGATGCTATCATTGGAAAAAGCCCTAGTGATAAGAGGGGTTTGGGATATGAGGAAGATGTGAGTACTACATCTTTGAAAAAAACTACCTTTGTCAAGAGTCAAGAAGTTGAAGAAGTCAAAGTCCCACAACAAGTTACAAGAAGGATCGAAATTGGAAAATCCTCAAAACATGCTCAAGCCAAGATTCAAACAAGGGCTTAACCACAACAAGTTAGAGCATTTCAATCAAGACCTCCACATGAAAGGATCCCTCCTCCACAATCAAGGATCATGTATGATCAACAAGGAAGACATGCTACTTTGGCTCAACCACAAAGGAGAGAGTTTGTTTAACATCAAAGGACTACTCAAAGGAGAAGGAAACCTCAAATGGTTGCACAAGGCTATGGTATGAATTCCTACTTTACTCCTACTTGTCATTATTGTGGTATTGAAGGCCATATAAGGCCTAATTGCTTTAAGTATATCAAATTGTGTAGATTTGAAAACATGATTGAGAAAAATATGCTTAGAAGAGCCAAAAAGCATGCACTTAGGGAACTTAGAGCAAATGAACCAAAGGCTCCTAGGATTGATAATGTTGCTCCTAGGTGGACTAGAAAAAATGAATATTTTTGCTATGTGGCTCAAGTGGCTTTGAAAGCTAAGGCCTCCAACACTTGGTACCTTGATAGTGGGTGTTCTAGGCACATAACCCGAAACAAGATTTTCTTTGAGACTCTTGTGATGGAGGATGGTGGATTTGTCACCTTTGGTGATGGTTCACGGAAAAAGGTCATAGGGAAAGGTAATATATCTATTCCCGGTTTGCCCTCCTTGCTATATGCTCTCTATGTAGATGGCTTGCAATCCAATCTCATAAGTATATCACATTTAAGTGATGAAGGGCTTTCGGTTGTGTTTGGCAAAGTTGATTGCTCTATTCTTAAGGAAAATAGGCAAGTGCTTTTAAAAGGCAAGAGATCAAGTGACAATTGTTATTGTCTTGAGTCTAGTAACATCTCTTGTAACTTGTCTAGTTGTGAGCAAGTTGAGTTGTGGCATCAAAGATTTGGCCACATGAATTATGGTGACTTGAAAGTCCTTGAGAGGTTGAATGTTGTGAGAGCCCTTCCCAAGCTTGGGAAGAGGTTTGAGGGAGTTTGTGGACCTTTTCAACAAGGGAAACAAACTAAAAGTGTGCACAAGAAGGGAAAATTCATGTGTACCAAGGAGCCATTGGAACTCCTTCATACGGACCTCATGGGTCCCATGCAAACTGAGAGTCTAGGTGGTAAAAGGTATATCCTTGTAGTGGTTGATGACTTCTCTAGGTTCACATGGACTTACTTCCCTATAGAGAAGTCCGAAGCTTTTGAGAAATTCAAAATGCTATGTGTCAAAATTTAAAATGAGAAAAATTCTCACATTAGGAGCATTAAGAGAATTAGAAGTGATCATGGGAAAGAATTTGAGAATAGTAGCTTTGAGAGTTTTTGTAATGGTCTAGGTATTTCCCATGAATTCTCGGCTTCTAGAACTCCCCAACAAATGGAGTTATGGAAAGAAAGAATAGAGTTTTACAAGAGATGGCTCGGGTGATGTTGCTTAGCAACAAGGTTCCTAGGAATTTATGGGCCGAAGCCGTTAATACGGCTTGTTATATAGGGAATAGAGTTTTCCTTAGACCCGGGACCAAACAAACATCCTATGAGTTATGGAAAGGAAGAAAACCCAATGTTAGCTATTTCCATATCTTTGGTAGTAAGTGCTTTATTCTTAATGACCGTGATCAACTTGGCAAGTTTGATGCCAAGAGTGATGAGGGTATTTTCATTGGATATGCTCTCAATAGCAAGTCCTATAGAGTTTTCAATTTAAAAACTCGAAGTGTCATGGAATCATCAAATGTTGTCATTGATGATTGTAGGCCCAAAAATATTGACCATGATGAAGATGTTTGTGAAAATGGTGACCTTCCTTTGAAGAAGTGTGGTGAGACAAGCAAGTGATGTGAAGTCAAATCATAGTGAAGAGGATGATCAACCTCTTGATAGAGATCCTTCTTTGGACTCTAAAGAACCCGCTCCATGGGTTAGACATCTCCACAACAAGAATGACATTCTTAGAGATGTGAATGAGGGAGTTAGGACTAGGCGTCAAATAGCTAATCAAATTAGCTATACTTGTTACACCTCTCAAGTTGAACCCAAAAAGGTTGATGAAGCCTTGAATGACGAGTTTTGGATTCTTGCCATACAAGAAGAGCTAAACCAATTCGAAAGAAATGAGGTTTGGACTCTAGTTCCTAGACCCAAGGACACTAATCTCATAGGCACCAAATGGGTGTATAGGAACAAGTCGGATGAGGATGGCAACATTGTGCACAACAAGGCTAGGCTTGTGGCACAAGGATACTCTCAAATTGAGGGTATTGACTTTAAGGAGACTTTTGCTCCCGTTGCCCGTCTTGAGTCTATAAGGCTTCTCTTGTCCATTTCTTGTGTGTATAAGTTCAAACTACATCAAATGGATGCTAAGAGTGCTTCCTCAATGGCTTCTTGCATGAGGAAGTGTTTGTTGAACAACCCAAGGGGTTTGTGGATCCACACCACCCCAATCATGTCTATCGCCTCAAAAAGGCACTTTATGAGTTGAAACAAGCACCGAGGGCTTGGTATGAGCGCCTCACTCTTTATCTTGTCGACAATGGCTACTCAAGAGGTAGTGTGTTAGGATTATGCTCAATGGCAAGAGTGTAATATTATAATTGACAATCTTCTCATATTAATAAAGTAAATTCTGATTCTTACAATTACTTATAGTATTTATTATTATAATTGTCAAGGTAAATAATCAAAAGGTCAAAAGACTATGAGACATGAAGAATTGTTCATACATCCGGATATGTATGAGGTAGACACAATTCTTTAGTTAGTCTTGAATAACGTTCACAACTTAAGTTAAAGGTTGGGCACCTCTATCTTGTTAAAGTTGTAGAATTCTTTTACTAGCATTTGAGTGGGATCAAATGAATATGATGAGTCTAAAATCATCGAAAGGTTTTCGAGTAAAAGAATCTAGTGCACTAGGTGCATTGAACTGGATCACACTGAAATACTTTATCTAGAACCGTCACTAGATATAAGTCTTTTCATTAAAGAGGACAATCGGAGAGTCTATCTTAATCCTGAGATAAATGATGGACCTATGGTTGCAAGTGTTATCATTAGAGCTATCAATGAGTACGATTATATAGCATAGTCTATCCTCGATAGTTTGGTGGTATACATTTGTTAATCGATAGAGGATTTCATTTATAGATATGGACATCGTGGCTCCATTTATTAAATGAGAGTATAATATCATCATATGGATGTTTTGAGGTATTGGATATTAAATCTCAACGTTGAGTTTTCAATAATGATTATTGAAAACATGGCTTCTGGACAAGTCAAAGTATCCAAGTTCGAAATGTGGTCATATGAGGAAATAAAGTAACTTGGAGAGCTATAGGCGGTCTATGAGCTCTTGGCGATTACTGATATTATTCACGAGGATACACCATCTCCTATAAGATTGTATAGGGTATGAATGAGAAACATCTCCTTATTCTATCTTTATTTAAGAGTTCAATTTTAGCTCTTTAATGGAATGAGTTAAAATTAATAGACTGGACCTAAGTGAATCATTTGTTGATTGTGATTAGGTTGTGTCTATTGAAGCTTAAATTTAGATAGCCCGCCAAGATCCCCAATCCACACGTATTTGCATGGATCACTTGATATATTCTACCGGGCCGATTTAAGGGTCCATCTAGAATTAATTTTAATATATCAAGAATATAATATGTCTATTAATTAATTAATGGGCTGCACTATTATATTAATATATTAAAAGGAGACATGTGGGCTTGTTTCTTTTAGTAAGAATGGGTCTGGTTCACATGTGGGCTTTTATTTAAAGTCCAATGGATTAAATGAAATAAGAAAATAATATATGGCCCATTTATATAAGTGGGGCGGCAAGGTATATATATTAACCTAATATATTATTTTGTTTCATTGTTTTAATTAAATAAGAATTAGTTAATTTATTAATTAATTGTTTAATTAAGAAACAAATCTTTTTCTGATCAGGAAATATATTTCCTAAAGTTATACTATTGGTAGTAGTATATTAAAAGTAAAAGACTTGTTTGATAAGAAAATATATAATAATTTTATTTATTTAATCAAATAAGAAGTATTTTTATTTAGTCAATAAAAGAATAAAAATATCTATGAGTTAGATTAGGTTTTGAAGTCTAAAGGTTGATGGAAATTAGGGTGCAACACAAACTCATTTTGGTATGTGATTTGCGGCAACCCTAGCCCATTTAGAGGAAGATTTCGGCAATCCTAAATAGAAGAGGAAGCAAAATTTCGGCCACCTATATAATACCACATATAGAATTCCGCCACCATAGCTGATTGAATGATTCAATTTTTCTTCTTCTTCTCAATTCATAGAAAAGGATAATTTTTATTCTACTAAACATAAAAGAGAGAAGAGAATATTATTTGATAGTACACTGATTGCTTGTTCATCAATAAGCTTGTGTGTACAACATCGAATTAGGTTCACGCGAGTTTCGATCATTAGATTGAGAACTCAAAAGTGACCGGAATAATCTTTGTCTTCTTTTGATTGTTTTGTGACAAACAAAAGAAAAAGAAAACTTTGTTCATCCATTCTCAGGTTTGCAATTCAAAGAAAAAGGGAGACCACGCTTCTAGGTGATTCACGTACATTTTCGGATTGGAAGATCTCGCGGTACTGTTCATGATCACTGTTCACGGCAGGGGTACTGTTCACGATCACTTTTGCGGATTACCAATCGACGTAAGTCAATCGGATCACGCGTCAAGAGGTATTTAACTCTAATCGTATATATTTGAGTTTAATTAATTAAAAGGTTAAGGTTCAACTTTGAGAAAAATTTTAAAACCATACGAAATCTATTTTTCGTTTCTTCCGCTGCGTTTTATATCGATTTTTCCCTACAGTTGGTATCAGAGCCTTGGTTGTACCTTTTAATTAATTAACATATATATACGTGAATCTATTTCTTTTTTATTGTGATTATACATGTTTTAGAAAGAGATAGGCACT
This sequence comes from Dipteronia sinensis, assembly GCA_033220585.1. Lineage (NCBI taxonomy): Eukaryota > Viridiplantae > Streptophyta > Magnoliopsida > Sapindales > Sapindaceae > Dipteronia > Dipteronia sinensis. The sequence goes on along the minus strand of CM065638.1, from coordinate 16,484,661 downwards.
CTAGGTATTCGCATATATAATTACATGTTGAATGTATGGATTTATATATGTTTTATAAAGTGAATTGTTATTGCTCGATTTTGGTCCTAGAATTTCAATGTAATTTTTGTTTCGGATTTGTAACAAGAAGGGTGGTCTATTATCGCCATAATTCCTTCTTGGTAGTTGCTAGGGTTTTATTTTTTTGTATGTAAAATAAGTGCAGTATTTTTTTTAATCAGGTGCAATATTTTTTTTGTAAATCTTACTGCAGTAAAATAAAAAAAAAGTTGCTGCAGTAATTTATGCGTAATATGATGTAATGTATTCGGGTATTGAAAATTCGAAGACACGAAGAAAAACGAAGCAACCGGAACCGAGAACGAACACCGTGCGCACCCTAGTAGTTGATTAGGCTGCGCATGGCAAGCCCAATCCTTGGTGGACTGCGCACGGCAGCCTTGTGTGGCCTTATGGGCTGCGCAAGGCAGCCCGTTTGTGGGGTTGTGGGCTGTGCACGTCCATGGGAGGAGGCCGAGGGATGAGCGTATGGTTGATGGCCACCTGAAGATCTTGTATTCCTAACAATTGTAATTTTACTTGCTTTTCTAGGATGGGCCAAAATTGTTGCTATTTAATTTTTGCTTAAATATTACAATATTTATTGTTGTATGATAACATGACATTTTAGAATAGGAGTGCCACTCATATATCTCTTTTGGTATGAACATGCATTGAATGATTTAGGTATCTAATTGGCATCTAGATAACTTGGTAAAAATCATTCTTTGGGATTTAATCACACGCTTTAAATAATTGAGTGGGAGAAGGTGTGCAAGAATGCCTATGGCCTCCAAGATTGGTTGAGTTTTATTATTTTTGGTAATCCCCCCAAGGGGCGTCCATAAATGGAATTTAACAATATATTTCCTTACAAGGATAGACTAGAGAATTGACTTAAACGAAATCTACTCCCCAAAGAGGGCTTTTCGTGAGAGAAAATTGAGGGTCGATATCTTGGTAACACACTCAATGTAATTTTATTAATATCCTCCCAAGAGTTCTTGTTAATAAAAATTACAAGGCTAAAATTGAAAACACTGGTTGTTATGTTAACAATTAGGTGGGACCTAGTCTAACTAGTAAATAGTGCGAACTCCTAAAGGAGGCGTAATATTTATGGGTGTTGGATCACCGTTGAATTTTTATGATTGAATTATTTATTTTAATTCAAGATAAATTTTTAAAAGTGCTATTATCATGATTATTTACTTATATATGTTTTTGTTTTAATCAGAAATCATGACCCCGTCACTTATGAACATCCTGAAAGATAACACCTTAACTGGAGATAACTAAGTAACATGGAAAAGGAAAATTGGGTTGTTGCTGCAAAGTGAAAAACATAAGTTTGTTCTGACCACTCCTAAACCACCCCTTCCTAATAATGAATCTAATGTGATGCAAAGAGATGAGTATGAGCAGTGGAAGACTTCTGATGATATGGCAAAATGTTACATTATGGCCACTATCTTCGACGTGTTGCAACAGCAACATGAAGGAATGGAGTCCGCTGCTCATATAATGATGTTTCTAGAGGAAATGTTTGCTATGAGGTCTAGGACGGCTAAGAGAGAGGCATTGACTGCTTTTATGAATTTTAGGATGAAACCTGGACAATCTGTGAAAGATCACATGATGAAAGTCATAGCACATCTCAATATTGCTGAACTAAATGGTGCTGAGATTGATGGTGAGACCAAAATTGATATGGTAGTTAACTCACTATCAAATTCCTTTGATCAGTTCAAGTTGGACTACACCTTGAACAAAAAGGAATACACCTTGCAGGGCCTGATGCAAGATGTTTAAAGCGCTGAAAAGATCCTTGTGAAAAACAAAGGTCAAGAGATTCATTTGGTTGGTAAAGTTGCTACTGTTAAGACCCGTAAGAAAGTCAAGAAACAACAGAAGAAAAAGCAACTTGGGCCTACCAAGAAGGAAACCAAGAAAGTAACCAAGATCAAAGGGAAATGCTTCCTTTGTGGTGAAAAGGGACATTGGAAAAGAGATTGCCCAAAGTCCTAGAAAAAGAAGGAAGAAGGTAATGTTAATTATCTAGAAACATGTTTTCTGGCAGATTCTACTGATTCTTGGATCATAGACTCTGGAGCCACTAATCAAGTTTGTTATTCCTTGTAGGGGTTTCAGGAAAAGAGAAGGTTGAATGAAGATGAAGTCAATTTGCGCTTGGGCAACGGAACGTTAGTGTCTGCAAGTGCAGTGGGAGATATTAGAGTTATTTTAGATTCTAGTAGGCATTTAGATTTAATAGACGTTTATTATGTACCTCAATTCAAGAGGAATTTAATTTCAGTTTCTTGTTTAAATAAGTTTGGATATTCGGTTACTTTTAATAAAACTTTTATTATTAGTAAGAATGACAAAGTTGTTTGCAAAGGTACATTAGAAAACGGTTTATTCTTTTTGCATAGAAATATCTCTCACTCGTTAGACACAGAAATAATGGAACCTAATCATAAAAGAGTAAAATTATCAAAAGATGAAACCTATCTTTGGCATTTACGCCTAGGTCACATTAACCTTAATAGGATTAAAAGACTGGTATGTGACGGACCTTTAAGTGACTTAAAGGTTGATGATCTACCAACTTGTGAATCTTGTTTGGAAGGTAAAATGACCAAAAGGCCGTTCAATACCAAAGGTACAAGAGCCACTGAATGTTTAGGACTAGTACACACTGATGTATGTGGTCCTATGAGCATTCAAGCTAGAGGTGGATATGAGTACTTCATCACCTTCACAGATGATTGCTCAAGATTTGGTTATGTGTATCTCATGAGACATAAGTCGGATGCATTTGATATGTTCAAAGCATTCAAAGCTGAAGTAGAAAATCAGCTTGAGAAACATATAAAAATCTTGAGATCTGATCGTGGTGGAGAATATCTATCTGGAGAGTTTCAGCAATATCTTATTGATAATGGGATAGTTTCTCAGCTTTCTGCACTAGGTACACCTCAAGAAAATGGGGTAGCAGAAAGGAGAAATACGACTCTTTTAGAGATGGTTAGATCAATGTTGAGTTATTCAACATTTCCTATTTTTTTTGGGGGATATGCTCTACAAACAGCAATATATATTCTAAACGATGTACCATCTAAATCTGTCCCTAAAACCTCACATGAATTGTGGACTGGGCGAAAGCTTAGTTTACAACACATGAGGATATTTGGTTGTCCTGCACATGTGTTGAAAGGAAAGACAGAAAAGATGGAGTCCCGTTCGGAAACATGTATATTTGTGGGGTATCCAAAAGGAACTAAAGGATATTATTTCTATAGTCCTTCTGATCTAAAAGTATTTGTTTCAACAAATGCTTCATTTCTAGAAAAGGACTATATGAATAATTTTATGCCCAAAAGTAGAATTATCCTGAATGAGATGTCAGGAGATACAATTCCACAAGAAATTTCACTACCCAGCCCAATTGTAAGTTCCACTCTAACACAAGATCAACAACCTACCATTCCTCGTCGTAGTGGGAGGGTTAGAACACAACCCGAAAGATACATCGGTCTAGGAGAATCTGTTGAGAATCTCCCGGACGACGATGATCCCTACACGTACAAGGAAGCTATGGAGGATGTTGATTGTCGTCATTGGCAAAAGGCAATGCAATCCGAGATTGAATCGATGTTCAATAACAAAGTCTGGTCCCTTGTAGACTTGCCTAAAGGGATAAAATCCATTAGGTGCAAGTGGGTATACAAGAGGAAAATAGGTATGGATGGTAAGGTGGAAACCTTTAAAGCTAGACTAGTAGCTAAAGGTTATACACAGAAAGAAGGTATCGATTACGAGGAAACCTTCTCACCTGTGGCCATGCTTAAATCCATTAGGATACTCTTTTCCATTGCAGCATCTCTAGACCTAGAGATTTGGCAAATGGACGTCAAGACAGCTTTCCTTAATGGAAGTCTTGACGAGAGCATCTACATGATGCAACCAGAGGGATTCATTGAAAAAGGCCAAGAAGAAAGAGTATGCAAGTTGTAAAAGTCCATATATGGACTGAAGCAAGCATCCAGATCCTGGAACATAAGGTTCGATCAAGCTGTAAAGGGTTTTGGATTTATTTAAAACCCTGACGAACCTTGTGTATACAAGAGGATCAAAGGCGACAAGTTGGTTTTCCTCATTCTTTATCTTGATGATATACTACTCATTGGAAACGATGTAGGTGTATTGACATCAGTGAAAGAATGGTTAGCAAAACAATTTGATATGAAGGACTTAGGAGAAGCAAGTTATATTCTTGGTATCCAAGTAATAAGGGATAGAAAGAATAGGAACGATTGCATTATCCCAAGCTTCATACATTGATAAAATCTTGTCTAGATTCACCATGCAAGATTCCATGAAAGATATGTTACCTTTTAGACATGGAATCAAACTTTCTAAGGGTCAAGCACCTAAGAATGAGCATAAAGAGCAATTCATGAGTAGAGTTCCATATGCCTCGGCAGTTGGAAGTCTCATGTATACAATGCTCTGTACTAGACCAGATATTTGTTTTGCTGTTGGCATAGTTAGCAGGTTTCGATCGAAACCTGGTCCTGATCATTAGACGGCAGTCAAGCATATTTTCAAGTATCTCAAGAGAACTAGAGATTATATGATTGTATACTCTGTAGGGGATTTAATTCCCGTTGGGTATACAGATTCTGATTTCCAGTCGGATTCTGACTCCAGAAAATCCACATCAGGATCTGTGTTTACCATTGGAGGAGGAGCAGTCAAATGGAGCAGTATCAAGCAATCTTGTATTGCTGATTCCACCATAGAAGCTGAGTATGTTGCTGCATGCGAAGCTGCCAAAGAGGCTGTTTGGCTCAGCCAATTCTTGATTGACTTAGAAATGGTTCCTAGTGCGAATAAGCAGATCACTATACACTGTGACAACAGTGGTGCAGTGGCTAATTCGAAAGAACCAAGAAGTCATAAGAGAGGTAAACACATTGAAAGGAAGTATCACCTTTTGAGGGAAATTGTTCATATGGGAGACGTGACGATCACCAAAATCGCGTCAGTAGAAAATCTAGCGGATCCTTTCATAAAGGCTCTACCTCAAAAGAGCTTTGATGGACATCTAGAGAACATGGGAATGAGAGATATGACACACTTGCTATAGAGCAAGTGGGAGATTGTTAGGATTATGCTCAATGGCAAGAGTGTAATATTGTAATTGACAATCTTCTCATATTAATAAAGTGAATTCTGATTCTTACAATTACTTATAGCATTTATTATTATAATTGTCAAGGTAAATAATCATAAGGTCAAAAGACTATGAGACATGAAGAATTGTTCATACATCCGGATATGTATGAGGTAGACACAATTCTTTAGTTAGTCTTGAATAACGTTCACAACTTAAGTTAAAGGTTGGGCACCTCTATCTTGTTAAAGTTGTAGAATTCTTTTACTAGCATTTGAGTGGGATCAAATGAATATGATGAGTCTAAAATCATCGAAAGGTTTTCGAGTAAAAGAATCTAGTGCACTAGGTGCATTGAACTGGATCACACTGAAATACTTTATCTAGAACCGTCACTAGATATAAGTCTTTTCATTAAAGAGGACAATCGGAGAGTCTATCTTAATCCTGAGATAAATGATGGACCTATGGTTGCAAGTGTTATCATTAGAGCTATCAATGAGTAAGATTATATAGCATAGTCTATCCTCGATAGTTTGGTGGTATACATTTGTTAATCGATAGAGGACTTCATTTATAGATATGGACATCGTGGCTCCATTTATTAAATAAGAGTATAATATCATCATATGGATGTTTTGAGGTATTGGATATTAAATCTCAACGTTGAGTTTTCAATAATGATTATTGAAAACATGGCTTCTGGACAAGTCAAAGTATCCAAGTTCGAAATGTGGTCATATAAGGAAATATGGTAACTTGGAGAGCTATAGGCGGTCTATGAGCTCTTGGCGATTACTGATATTATTCACGAGGATACACCATCTCCTATAAGATTGTCTAGGGTATGAATGAGAAACATCTCCTTATTCTATCTTTATTTAAGAGTTCAATTTTAGCTCTTTAGTGGAATGAGTTAAAATTAATAGATTGGACCTAAGTGAATCATTTGTTGATTGTTATTAGGTTGTGTCTATTGAAGCTTAAATTTAGATAGCCCGCCAAGATCCCCAATCCACACGTATTTGCATGGATCACTTGATATATTCTACCGGGCCGATTTAAGGGTCCATCTAGAATTAATTTTAATATATCAAGAATATAATATGTCTATTATTTAATTAATGAGCTGCACTATTATATTAATATATTAAAAGGAGACATGTGGGCTTGTTTCTTTTAGTAAGAATGGGTCTGGTTCACATGTGGGCTTTTATTTAAAGTCCAATGGATTAAATGAAATAAGAAAATAATATATGGTCCATTTATATAAGTGGGGCGGCAAGGTATATATATTAACCTAATATATTATTTTGTTTCATTGTTTTAATTAAATAAGAATTAGTTAATTTATTAATTAATTGTTTAATTAAGAAACAAATCTTTTTCTGATCAGGAAATATATTTCCTAAAGTTATACTATTGGTAGTAGTATATTAAAAGTAAAAGACTTGTTTGATAAGAAAATATATAATAATTTTATTTATTTAATCAAATAAGAAGTCTTTTTATTTAGTCAATAAAAGAATAAAAATATCTATGAGTTGGATTAGGTTTTGAAGTCTAAAGGTTGATGGAAATTAGGGTGCAACACAAACTCTTTTTGGTATGTGATTTACGGCAACCCTAGTCCATTTAGAGGAAGATTTCGGCAATCCTAAATAGAAGAGGAAGCAAAATTTCGGCCACCTATATAATACCACATATAGAATTCGGCCACCATAGTTGATTGAATGATTCAATTTTTCTTTTTCTTCTCAATTCATAGAAAAGGATAATTTTTATTCTACTAAACATAAAAGAGAGAAGAGATTATTCTTTGATAGTACACTGATTGCTTGTTCATCAATAAGCTTGTGTGTATAACATCGAATTAGGTTCACGCGAGTTTCGATCATTAGATTGAGAACTCAAAAGTGACCGGAATAATCTTTGTCTTCTTTTGATTGTTTTGTGACTAACAAAAGAAAAAGAAAACTTTGTTCATCCATTCTCAGGTTTGCAATTCAAAGAAAAAGGGAGACCACGCTCCTAGGTGATTCACGTACGTGTTCGGATTGGAAGATCTCGCGGTACTGTTCATGATCACTGTTCACGGGGGGGGGGGGGGGGGGGGGGGGGGGGGGGTGGGTACTGTTCACGATTACTGTTCACACGGGTACTATTCACGGGCATCGGAAAAGATTTTACGGATTACCAATCGACGTAAGTCAATCGGATCACGCGTCAAGAGGTATTTAACTCTAACTGTATATATTTGAGTATAATTAATTAAAAGGTTAAGGTTCAACTTTGAGAAAAATTTTAAAACCATACGAAATCTATTTTTCGTTTCTTTCGCTGCGTTTTATATCGATTTTTCCCTACATAGTGTTGACAAGACTTTGTTCATCAAGTGCAACAAAGATGAGCTATTCGTAGCTCAAATTTATGTTGATGATATTGTATTTGGTTCCACCAATGAGTCAAAAGTGAGACAATTTGTTGATGTCATGTCTCTTGAATTTGAAATGAGCATGGTTGGTGAACTAAATTACTTCCTAGGCTTGCAAATTAAGCAAATGCATGATGAGATTTTCATATCCCAAGCTAAGTATGCCAAAAGCCTAATGAAGAGGTTTGGTCTTGACAATGCCAAACATTGTGACACACCCATGAGTACCACTTTGAAGCTAAGCAAGGATGCTAGTGGTAAAAGTGTTGATCAAAGATTGTATCGTGGAATGATAGGTAGTTTGCTATACTTGACCGCAAGTAGGCCCGATATCTCCTTTAGTGTTGGTGTTTTTGCTAGGTACCAAGCTAATCCCAAAGAATCTCACCTTGTTGCGGTGAAGAGGATCATTCGATTTGTGAATGGTACCTCTAATCATGGGATATGGTACTCCTTTGACACTAATCCAAATCTTGTTGGATTTAGTAATGCCGATTGGGCGGGAAATTGTGATGATAAAAAGAGTACATCGTGTGGTTGTTTCTTTCTAGGCAACAACTTGGTGTCTTGGTTTTACAGGAAGCAAAACTCAATTTCCCTATCCACGGCCGAGGCGGAATACATAGCCGCCGGTAGTGCTTGTACCCAATTGTTGTGGATGAAGCAAATGCTAGCCGACTATGGCTTAGAGCAAGGCACTCTCACCTTGTTTTGTGACAACACGAGTGCCATAAACATTTCTAAGAATCCCGTCCAACATTCCAGGACCAAGCACATTGACATTAGATATCATTTCATTAGAGAGCTAGTTGAGAGCAAAACTATTGCATTGAAGCATGTGGGAACTAATGACCAACTAGTGGACTTATTTACAAAGCCCTTAGACACCATTAGGTTTGGCAACCTTAGTAAGTCTATTGGGATTTGTCATTTGGCTTGAAATGGTATGTCTTGATCCCATATGGGGAGCTCAAGCAAAGAGAGCAAATTGGCATGAAGGTGCATTGTGCTACATTGATATATTTTATGCTCCTTGATTAATTGCTTGAGATGATCGGTTGTGCATATGATTATGTTATTTTCTTAATAAGTGTGAAAATTGCTTTTCTTGCAATCCATGTTATATTTATGTTCAAACATGCATTTTTGGACTAGGCGATTTACTTTTGAAGTACAATTTGAATGACCTATAATTGATCTCCATGACATGATGTTTTTATTAATGACATGCTTTAAGTTGATATGCATGAAGACGTATTTTTTATTGCTTAAACATGAATGCAAAAATGTATGCCTAATGCAAATGAGAAGACTAAACTAATTAAGGACCATGAGTCTATTCAACATATAAGGATGTCTCATCCAAATTTAGTCTTCTCTCTCTCTTTATTAGTTGAACAAGGCTACTATCATAGGGGTATCCTACCTGAAAAAATCAAATAGGGTGCAAAAAGTCGCGCATGTCTTGTTTCGCTTATAAAGTTTGATATAGTTGCTCTTTAAAATGACTTTCTTATAAACAATCTACATCATTGCTTGAAATCATGACAAAGGGTGAAAAATGGTTTGAATACTTTTGGAAACCTTTGTTGTTTGCTTTGCCAAATACCATTGTTTTTGAACTTGAATGCAACATGTCTTGCTTGCAAAGCATAGTGTCACACATTTTCATCAAATAAAACTCTTTGATTCTCTCCTACTTAATTGAGTTGCATAAAGTTGCTTATATTAACTTGCATATGTTTTGTGCTATAAGCTCTCCTTGCCAAAAGCTTACCTATTAAGGGGGACTCCCTTAGCCTATCTCATGACAAAAAGGGGGAGAAGAGTTGTGAGCTTTAGTGGACTAGCAGTATCTTGTTTAGGGGGAGTTGAGAGCTATCATGTAGGGGGAGTATTGCATTGCATAGCATGATTACATTATTTGATTGTATTTTGTTAAGGCTATTGCAAATGATGTTGTTTGTAGTTGGTTATGGTTATTGAAAGCACCTCACACACACTTGATCTTGGAAGGTATCCTTGTTTGTTTTGTTGATTGTGTGTAGGTTGGATGGTTCTACAAGCTTTGGATTGACTTGAAGATGTTCAAAACTTAGACTATAGGCTTTATTTTAATGTAGAAACTTTTGTTGACCAATTTGTTGTTTTTGTGAGGTTGCTTTGTGAGTGGTGGTTTTGTCATGAAATAGCCAAAGGGGGAGATTGTAATTGCCTCACTTTATGATTGGCTTATTTCGTTGACAAAATCACATTTGGGGTTAATCTTTGTAAAAGGGTAGATTAGGAATTGAAGATCTTCCAATTGACTCCAAGTGCTTCAAGGAAGGTAGATTACTTGACTCTACTTTTACTTGAAGGGATATAGATGCACACACTCACTTGCATGCATTATATTCTTGTTTACATACAATTGGATGATGCATTGTTTGTCACTTATTACAATCCACACTTGCACATATTGCACATCACTTAGTGTGTTGAGTCTGCCTAAAAAAGAGGGTTTCTTCTATTACCGCGGCATAGACCGCTTGGCAAGCACTGCCTGCACTACGACATACAGAGCGGTAATCATCAGTCGGCTCATGCTGCCTGGACAGCGTCCTCTACACATGTACGCCCAGCGGTCTGTGACACGGTAAGCTTCAGTAGGCCTCTGATGCCTTGACCGCGGCCTGTGCACTGCACGCACAGCGGTCCAAACCGCGTTGTTATCCAATAGGCACACTGCTGCGTGTACCGCGGTCTGGACAACTTGCCCGAGCCGCGGTACGCACAACAGTAATGACGGGTTTTTGTTACTGTTTTCAAAACGATGTCATTTCGTCTAAGGTTTGATATATATATATATATATATATAGTGCCCTTTCCTCTTCCTTGCCTTTTTAGAGCTTCAGAATTCATTCTCTTTCATTCCTTTTAGAGCTCAAGAGTGTCTTGCAAGAAACCTTTTTTATTGTCCAAAACCCAATCACCCATCATTCATTCATGGTTCTATCATCATCTAGCTTCATCTAGGATGTTTCTAAGCATAGGTCTTCATCAACATAGCATACTTGGTAAGTAGAACACCACTCCCATCTATCCTTGTGTTCTTGCTTAACAAGAAATCTCTTTTATGTCTCTTATGCATCTAGATTATAATTTTTCATTATAAATAGAGATTTTTGTTGATGTTTGGTTGTTGTATTGTGATAGCTATTGCATCTAGGAATGCTTTGATTTCATATAGCTAGGTTATATGTGTGTCATATAGCAACATGATATCTAGGATTGTTTGAAACATTCATACATGACTAGATAAGCATTAAATGTGTTGACCTTGCATTTTGTGCATTTAGAATATCATCATATTCACTTTAGGTTTCATATCTCTTCATTTAAGAGTTAAGTCTTGTATTTGCCTTGAGTAGTATACAAGCAAGAGCCTAAAATCACTATTAAAGGCCTGCGGGTAGCAAAGACGGATTAGTAACCGATTAGGTGTGATGTGGTCAACTTAGGTTGTAATCGTTTCTGTAAATAGTGGATTTGAGGGTTCGATTGGCGATTAGGCCCGTGAGGTTTTACCCAGTTGGAGGGTTTCTCACGTAAATCATATCATTGTGTCTTTTTTGTTTATTCTGCACTTTTATTATGGCAATGATTGATTGTGATAGAGATTAGAGGATGTGTTGTTTAATTTTGATTAATCAAAAAGATGGCATTTAATTTAACTAAAACCTATTCACCCCCCCTAGGTTAGTTTTATCACTCTTAGTGTATTTTCAGATTCCGAGCCTAGATCAGAGCAAATTCTGAAGCCACACAATAAGATCAGTCCACAGAAGAAGAAAAATGACTTCGGCCCAGTTTGGCATTGCTTCCCAAGCTGCTTTTGGGGTCAAAAGTGATTTTGAACTATTGATAAGGTGTTTGGTAAAATTTCAGGAAAATGCTTTTGGACACTTTTAGTTTCTCCCAACTGAGTTTTTGAGAAGTTACAAATTGTAGCTTTTGGAAATCAGCTTCCTGGGGAAGCAATTTCGAAAACGGGCTACAGTGAAATGTTTAATGAATTTTTATAAAAATTCCTATTTTATCCTTTTCTTTTCATGAAATTTACCCAAATAAACCAGCAGCCATTCGACCTTCTATTCTCACCTCATCTCGTCTTCTCATCTCTCTCTCTCTCTCTCTCTCTCTCTCTCTCTCTCTTTTCATTCCCTAGTAGCCTCTGTATTCTGTTCGAGCTATCCAAGGTATTTTCTAATTTCCGTTCTAATTTGGCATTTTTGCATACTGAATTCATGAAATGGATTTGTAACAGGTAGGTAATCTCTATTCTCTCTCTCCCTCGTTTTCTAATATGCTATTAGGTTTTTATATTGATTACCAATCATAGTTATGTGTTATTAGACTGATCTCTGGCATTGTTGTGTAATCGAGCTCGTATTTATTTTAAATTAGTTTCTAGATAATGGATCTGGTGATCTTCATTTCAAAGATTTTATGTGATTTTAGATGATAATATGTATTGTTGATTGTTATTTCAATGACTGAAGTAACATATGGAAAATACCATAAAATTCACTCTCGAGAGCTTTTCTAATTAATAATGGTGTTCTGTTCTGTTCTGCTCTGAAAAAGGGGTCGGCCAAGGAGGGAGATAAGTTGATTCAGGAGTTTCATTGACTTCATCTCTTCTGTTGGGCTATCTTCTTTTGTAATATGATCTATCTGTACTCCTTTCGCTGCTCTGTGATGGCCTCTATTTTGGGTCCTTTGTTGTTTTGTTAGCTTGTTTTGCTTTGGTTTTGCTTCTCTGCTCTGTTTTGGGTCATTTATGTAAATTACTAGAAAGTTGAAAATACGAGTTAAATTCGAATTGTTTTGCTTTCCCTGTTCCCTATTATAATAATTGTATGGTAGATTGTGTATGAAGTTTACTAGTTTGCCTTGTGCTAATCCTCTTATATCTCTTGTTAGGATTGGTTGATAAATAGGCACCAAGTAGTTTATTGTAATGATAGAGAGGTTATTTGTGAGTGATAAACATTGGGTACAATTAAGTACAATTCTCTTGCATTGTTGTAGTTAATAAATATTAAGTTTGATATATATTTACGAATAGCTTTTTCTTCTTCACTTCCACAGATTTAACAGAAACAAAGGTTTGCTTCTTTTCTTGATTACCATAATTCATCACATTCACATGCACATATTCACAATAATATGTTTATCTTTCTTTCTTTTTAATGTTGTATAGTCTTGATGATGTTGTTGCATGTTGTTAGTTTTGTGGGAACTGTCTGGAGTAGTTGACTATGTTGTTTGATTAGTTTCTAATTAACTTGGTTACAAATTCATGTACTTTATAGAGTGTTTAAGCTGAATTTGATGTGGGTTATTGGATGTCAATATGTCATCAAGTGTTTGTATGTGATTTATTTTCAGTTTCTGTTCTGCTTACTGGGTTAGGGTTTTTTATGTTTGGTCTAGATGGTTCCCTTTTGTTGTTCTATACACTATACAGGGTTGATGATGTTGTTGGCTTTGTAGGAACTGTCCGGAGTAGTTGTCTTGTTTGTGTGCGATTTTTCAGTTTCTGCCCACACTTCTTAGCTGAATTAACTTGGTTAATTCAAGTATTTTAGGGTTCTTTATTTTTGTTCGTGATGGCTGTTAAAAGCTTTTTTTGACAGGGATCCAAAAATGAATTTTCCATCTACCTAGAGCCTGGTAGAACCTAGATCGGGACCGGTACTGGTACCCAGATACCGGGGATACTCGACACCATGAACCGGAAAGAAGTCAGTACCACATCTCACAGTCTATTAGGTATCATGCAGGGCCAGCATCGCGGTACCTCTTACCTGGTACCTAGGTATAGCGACATCTACCCAGTACCTAGGTACCATGACATCTACCAGGTACCCAAGTACCACGATATCAGTCCAGGAATCACACTGGAATATGTATCCTACCTGCCAAGCAAGAAGAATTGGACCATGAAGGTACCAGGATGATAGGACAAGCGCCACGCTAACAAGAGCAGACCGGTACATCAGGGTACCGTGCCATCAGAGTACAGAGTCAGAACTTTACTCCAAGCAACGTAGAAGAGAAAGTTAACCTCTCTGGTTATTAATATAGATAGTCAGCCTTATTAATAAAGATAAGCTTCTTCAAAAAAAAAATTAAAGATAAGCAACTCTTTAATGGCCATTCACAACGCTATTAATGGAGATAGTCAACCGTACTAATGAAGATAATCAGCCTCATTAATGAGCAGATCAGTCAACTCTTTAATTTTCATTCACAACACCATTAATGGAGATAGTCAACCCTATTAAATAGAGATAATCAGCCCCATTAATGAGAAGATCATTCAACTCTTTAATGATCATTCACAACGCCATTAATGAGAGAATATTCAACTCCTTCAATGTCAAATCAACGTTCCTTTGATTGCTAATTAACTGAATTAATGGAGTGGGCAACAAAAAAGAGAAGATATAAATATAACAAAGCACTCTCCAAGAAAGGGCTCGGGCTTTCGAACATCTTCCAACCTCTCCATATCTCCAAGCTCTCTCGAATCTCCAGTCTAAGATCGAATCCAGAAAACACCAGAGAAACGACAGATTTCACCCACTTTCCAACCAGAAAAATAGTCCGCCATCTCTTACCAATGTATCGACTACTAAACATGTCTTTTTCACCAGGAATGTATCGGCACCAATTGGTACCCCTCCACCTGTGACCTACCAGGTCTCAGTTTGTACTACTGTAAGCTCTCCGGAGCACCTCTCGTGGTATATGTAAAGAAGGGTCTTTCTCATTCCTATGGATACTGCTTGGGGGTTTTCAGCATATGATCAATTGTGATGCTTTTTCCTCCTATGGTAGTCCAATTCTATCAAAGAATTGTCATACTTTTGTCTATCTCTTTTATTATGAATGTGTGGAAGCTATATCCGACCCCACTGGTCCTAGCTCTCTCTAATCCACCTATCTGCATGTCAAGTCACGTATAAGGAGGTAGAAATGTTGGATCCTAGGGTTACAGATTGCGCAGCAGAAGGTTTTAAAATTTTTTAATGCAATCATTAAACTAACCCATTTGTACAGTAATAATCAAATACAATAATAAAGTGAAGGAATTTATTTTTCGTACCTACGTAGGAGGCTCCTTCACTTTGATACGAACTGCTCCTGATTTGAACCACGTGATCTTCCTCGCTATCTCCCGGAACTGGTAACAGCGTGTGGGCGCGTCACGATATTCAAGACCTGTATGGAGGAAGAAGAGAAGAACACACAGACACACAAACAAAAGCTAGAGCTGCAGAACTAGTATGTGCTCACCTCACCTTATTATTTTTCTCTTTTTGGTTTGTTTTTCTGTTTGCTGTTTGCTGTGCCTTTTATGATCACGATCACACTTCTCTCTTTTTCAAAATGTTTCTTTTGCTGTGTTATTTTCTTTGATTCGGTTGTGCTTTGTATTTCTTTAAAATTATATATCTCATATATCTTTTTAAAAAACAAAACCGAATACTATTTGATTTTTAAAAAATAAAGATATCTTATATCTTTTTAAAATAATTAAATATTTATTTTTTGAATTCAAACATTTTAAATTCAATTTCAAATATTTAATTTAATAAAATAAAATAATAATATTATCTTATTTTATTCAAAATAAAATATCAACTAACACCCTCCATTTAGTGATTAACAACATAATTAAATAATCTTATTATTTAATTTATTTAATCACCATTATTCATTAATTAAATAATTTTATTATTCAATTAATTCCCGAATAAATACGTGTCACTTTCGTAACACAATTAATTGGACAATCCAATTAATTAATCGTGACCCTTGTTACCTAAATAGATCGGGCTAGCAAGGGGACCTAATGGACCCACAGTATTTTGAGCTCCAATAATCCTTAGAAATTATTAATTAAACTCTTTAATTAATATTTCATGATTATTAACTTCGGTGTTATTCCACTAAAAACCCGAAGCTGCACTCTCTCAACTGTAGACGTTTTTACACAAACCAATAACTCTCGGTGTCCATCGATATAGCTATTACATATGGTATAATCCTCCACAAGTAGTTCATAATTAGAGCTGGGTCATAATGTCCGTTATACCCCTCTAATCATATCTTTCCATTAAGTACCATTGATTCTCTAATGAACAATAAATCCTACATTCCTTACGGAATTAGGAGAGCGCTCATATTGTTCAAGCCCCGAATCAACCCTTAAGGGTACTACCATCTAAGTCTCACAAGAAGGAGTGGATTCCATTATTGTGTACAAACCTTCCCAGCCACAAGCCAAACCGCGATCCCAACATACGGAGTATATTGATCGGGAATGCAACTCCGACCTCACCTATGGTATATCAAAGACCACAATCTAACCTGAAGGAGTCGATAAGACACTCAGGATTAAGATCACCCACATATAGCCATCATTAGTTGATATATATGAATCTCATCGTTAAACGGATCTTAGTGAGAGATTCATATAGATCACTGGCCCAGTTCTATATGATCACATCATACAAGGTGCCCCCATTCTCATATCCACATATGAATGATCCAGGATAGGATCACCGTACACTACGAAATGGACCGCAGCTGTAGATTAACCACAAATAAAGTACCTAGCTTTATTTGCTATCTACGGACTCTTTAGATTGCTCGTTTCAAACTGAATCCATCTATATATGACACTCATATACTCAGTTCGAAATTACATCCGGCAATTTTGGATGTTAAGTGCACATGTTATATAAAGTATGACACTCAAAATGAATGAATATACTACTTCTTTTATTTATGTTCAAATTACATTTACATATTACAAGCTTTAGGGCAAAAACCCCAACAATCTCCCACTTGCACTAAAGCATGTGAGTCATGTCTCGTAACCCTAGACCTTCTAGGTGACCTTCAAACACTTTAGCCGGTAAGGTCTTTATAAATAGATCAGCATGATTGTCTTGTGAGGCTATCTTGGTGACGATCACATCTCCTCTCTGCACTATCTCTCTAATGAGATGATACTTTCTCTCTATATGCTTCCCTCTCTTGTGGCTTCTTGGTTCTTTGGAATTAGCCACAACACCACTGTTATCACAATAAAGTGTGATGGGCTTATCCAGATCTGGAACAACTTCCAGATCACTCAAGAACTTACGGAGCCAAACAGCCTCTTTAGTAGCTTCACAAGCGGCTACATATTCGGCTTCCATGGTGGAATCAGCAATGCAAGATTGCTTTATACTTCTCCACACAATGGCTCCACCACCTAGGGTGAATACTGATCCAGACGTGGATTTTCTAGAATCCCTGTCTGACTGAAAATCAGAATCTGTGTATCCTAACGGGATCAAATCCTGTCCGGAATACACTAGCATATAGTTTCTCGTTCTCCGAAGATACTTGAGAATAGTCTTGACAGCAACCCAATGATCTAATCCTAGGTTAGACTGGTACCTGCTGACTACTCCCACTGCATAGCAGATGTCCGGTCTCGTGCATAACATAGCATACATGAGACTACCTACTGCTGATACATATGGCACACGTCTCATATCCTCAACTTCTTGAGGTGTCTTAGGACACTGTTCCTTAGACAAGTGAACCCCATGTCTAGAAGGTAAATTACCTTTCTTGGAGTTCTGCATCGAAAATCGCATAAGAATCTTGTCGATATATGATGCCTGAGACAATGCTATGAGTTTGTTCTTACGATCCCTTATAAGTTGGATCCCTAGAACATAACTCGTCTCTCCCAAATCTTTCATTTGGAATTGGCTAGCCAGCCAGCCCTTTACATCAGACAACACTCCTACATTATTCCCAATGAGTAGGATGTCATCTACGTATAGGACCAAGAAAACTACTTTCTTGTCAATGATGCGCTTGTAGACACAAGGCTCATCAACATTTTGCTAGAAGCCATAGGTTTTGATCACATCATCAAACCTTATGTTCCAACGTCTAGATGCTTGCTTAAGTCCATAAATGGACCTTTGCAACTTGCAAACCTTTTGCTCTTGATCTGGAATCACAAATCCCTCTGGTTGCATCATGTATATGCTATCATCAAGATTGCTATTCAAGAATGCAGTCTTGACGTCCATTTGCCAGATTTCATAATCAAAATAGGCAGCAATGGATAAGAGAATCCGAATAGACTTAAACATGGCTACTGGCGAGAAGGTCTCTTCATAATCGACCCCCTTTTTCTGGGTATAACCCTTGGCCACTAGCCTTGCCTTGAAGGTCTCTACCTTCCAGTCTACTCCTCTCTTCCTCTTGTAGATCCACTTACATCCTATGGATTTTACCCCATTCGGTAAGTCTACAAGTTCCCAGACTGAGTTAGAGTACATAGACTCCATCTCGAGATTCATGGCTTTAAGCCATTCCTCTTTATCAGGATCTTCCATTACATTCTTAAATGTCAATGGATCATCCACACTATCAGCAGAGACAAGATCTTGTCCCTCACTTACACCCAAATAGCGTTCAGGCTGTCTCACAACCCTCTCACTTCGTCTAGGTGGTAGTGTATCCTGATTAGGAATTATCTGACTTTCAGATGTTAATGGATTAAGAACTCTAGTTGACTGAGTACTGGTCTCACCAGGCTCCAACTCATTTAATACAATTTTAGAATGAGGTTTACGATCACTTATATAGTTATCCTCAAGAAACGTTGCATTTGTCGATACAAATACTTTGTTATCTTCAGGACTATAGAAGTATCCACCTCTGGTCTCCTTGGAGTATCCTACAAACAAGCAGACCACAGACTTGGGATCTAGCTTTCCAGTTCTGTTCTTCAGCACGTGTGCTGGACACCCCCATATGCGAAAATGTCGTAAACTAGCTTTACGACCATTCCACAACTCTAGGGGAGTTTTAGGAACAGATTTGGATGGCACTACATTCAAAATGTATGCCGCTGTTTGTAACGCATATCCCCAGAAGGAATTTGGTAATGAGGAGAAACTAATCATAGATCTCACCATTTCCATCAAGGTTCTATTTCTCCTCTCCGCTACACCATTTTGCTGAGGTGTACCAAGAGCTGTGAGTTGGGAAACTATCCCATGCTCGACCATGAAGTCTTCAAACTCTTGGTCAAGGTACTCACCTCCACGATCTAATCGTAGTGACTTGATAGTCCTACCTAATTGATTCTCAACTTCAGCTCGGAATTCTTTGAACTTTTCAAATGTTTCCGACTTTCGTTGCATTAGGTAGACATATCTGTATCTTGAGTACTCATCTATAAAGGTGACATAATACTCATAGCCGCCCCTAGCTCTAACATTCATCGGTCCGTAGACGTCTGTATGTATGAGTTCTAGTGGCTCTATAGCTCTAAGCCCTTTTCCAGTAAAAGGTCTCTTAGTCATCTTACCTTCTAAACAGGATTCGCATACAGGTAAGGTGTCAACCTTTAACTCACTTAAAAGTCCACTTTTTACTAGTATGTCTATCCGGTCAAGGTTGATATGACCAAGCCTTAGATGCCAAAGATACGTGTCATTATCTGGAGAAATCTTATGTCGTTTAGTTTTAGGTTTTTCAACCTTAAACATTTCGGTGTTAAGCAGTGTAGTATGTATTAACGGTCTTAACACATACAAATTGTTTTCATTAATTCCTGAACAAATATTCAGACCATTCTTTCTAATAATAACAAACTTATTATTAAAAGAAACAGAATACAATTGTTCTAACAACTTAGAAACGGAAATCAAATTCCGTGTAAATCCAGGAATATAAAAAACATTGTTCAATAATAAAAAACTATTATTATTACAAAATTGCAATCTTATTGCTCCCACTGCTTTGGCAGACACGACATCCCCCGACCCCACACGCATGGAGAAGGCTCCCTCCTCTAGCTGTGTCTAAGAATCAGTCCACTGCAAAGAAGAACAAACATGGTTAGTGGCCCCCGAATCAACAATCCAAGGTGAAGAATCATCTTCCACTAAACAAGATTCAAGAACAAGTAAATCATATTTACCTTTCTTCTTCTTCTTGGCTACCTCCTCCAGGTACTAAGGACAGTTCCTCTTCCAGTGCCCGACCTTGTTACAATGGAAACATTGTCCTTTGTCTTGGTCGGTGGAGGTGCCCTTCTTTTTGCTTTGGGCCTTCTTGGGTTTGGGCTTACCCTTCGCCTTTCCAGCAGACCTCTTCCTCTTCTTATTATTGGAGGAAGATGGTTCGGAAACATTTGCCTCACCGGTCTTACTTTTGCTGTCCTTGGTCATGGACTCAAAAGTAGCGAGCTCATTGAGCAACTGTGTGAGATTGAACCTTAACTTGTTCATCCCGTAGTTGTTCTTAAACTGATCGAAACTCTTCGAAAGAGTCGTCAGTATGATGCTCACTTGACTGGGTTCATTAATGGCCCCGCCATTGACTTCTGCCGTGTTGAAGTAGGACATCATGCTCAGGACATGTTCCCGAACTGATGTACCTTCCTTCATGCGAGCGAGCATAGCGGAACGAACAACTTCGTGTCGCTTTTGCTCGCAGGGCTGCCCGAACATAGCTTGCAATGACTCCATAATTTCGAATGCTGTAGTCATTGCTTCGTGCTTTGTGACAAGCACGTTTGTCATAGAAGCTAACAGATATGTTCGAGCCTTCTCATCAGATGAGACCCATCGCTGGTATGCCTCACGAACAGTTCGTGTGGCATTGGCAGTAGGCACCGGAGGACATTCCTCCGTAAGCACAAACTTGAGGTCTTTTGTGACCAGTATTGCATTAATGTTAAGTTTCCATTTTGTGTAGTTATCACCAATTAATTTATCGTTTGCAAGTATTTGTAATAGTGCAGATGACATGGCTGAAAAAACATAAATTAAAGATTCATTCAGTCATATATTCTAAACATGTGCTAATGTTCGGCATAAAATTAAACATGATGCTTGAAAATGTTTAATGAACAAGAACAACCCTAAAAACAATGTTTCTATGCCACGACAATCCAACATACCACAAGCAAGTGCCACCTTAGGGTCGGTCAAATTCTTGCATGTTTGATCGAGACCTTCTCAGTCAAAGGATATACCATAATAGCTCTTATGCCAATATCATTCAACCATCGTTTATTAGGTCAAGTTTTTAATTAACCAATTTAATTAAAACCTTGTGAGTGTAACCCATCATTTCAGATCTCAATAGCTTAACTCGAGAATTGCCGCCTTAGGGTCGGTCAATCCCGAAATCCCCTCCGAAATCCTATCTGTTAGGAAGTCAACCTTGGTATTGATTCTTATGGAAACCCTCCTTAGGGAGGACGAAAACAAAGCCGTCACGAGGCCCCACTCGAATCTCACGGTGTTGAACTAATGATGGAGACCGTGGGATTTAATGTCATATATCCCTCTCCCACTCACTATTTTATATTAAGGGTTTTCTATTAATATTAATGCACCTAGATTAAACTAGATCAAACGGCTAATTTTAATCTAAGCGTCAAGTACATTAATCACAAATTATTAGAATCCTATTCCAATAACTAATAAACTAAATTGATTTTTAACACTTAAAAATTTTAGTTCATTAGTGATAATTCAAATCTATGTAAACTGTTTACTAAGACTAGAATTATTATTAAATGTGTATTTACCAAGTTTTAACTATTAAAACTAAACACATTATTAGGTCCAATTATTATTAGGAGCTTAATCAAATTAATCCTAATAAATATATTAAGGACCCTACTAATCTAAGTATTAAAACTCTTTAATAAAAAGATTAGTAATTAATTAGATTTACCAAGTTTTTACTTCTAAAAAACTAATCCCATTAAAAATAACCAATTATGTGAATAACCCATTTTAATCAAATTAAAAGAAAATTAAACACATAATATAGATGGCTATAATGCATGTATGATATATCAACATATATATATATATATATATATATATGTGTAGGCACAACTAATTTAAATGACATGTATATGCATGGCAATGCTTAATCATCAAATAATTAAAACATACATGAGTTGACCGAGTGTTGTGGATTATTTAACCTAAAAATTGGAATCTAATTACAAAAAAATATTCCCAAGGCATTCCTTGGTCTTCTTGTAATTTCCAAGACTTCCAATCTCTTCAGGTCATGTGTGGGATGTGCTGTGCGCGCTGGTAGGCATGCGAGGATGAGCGCTGGGCACGCTGGTAGGCTGCGCGCTGGTGGGAAGTTGCACGGTGTTGCGCGCTGGTGGGAAGTTGCACGGTGTTGCGCGCTGGTGGGAAGTTGCACGCTGTTGCGCGCTGGTAAGCTCGTTGGAGGTTGAGCGCTGGAGGCACGAGCGCTGGTAGCCTGCTTTGCGCGCTGGTAGGCTCGCTGGAGTGCATGCACGCAGGTGGGAGGTTGTGCGCTGCAGGCGCGCGCTGGTAGGCTCGTCATGCACACTAACGTTGAGTTACCAGGTGCGTGCTGGTCTGCGATGCGCGCACCAGGTCTTGCCTTTACACATAATTTTTTTTTTCTTAATAATACAACAGCAAAATAAAATTAAAAAAATTATTATACAACCCAGAAACACTCTAAATCCACAACACCATAAAAAATTACGATCAACCATGTTTTTTAAATTAAACAATTTAATTAAAAAACATCATACACTCATCAAAAAAATATGTGCCTACACATTCATACATATCAGGAGTAATCGAATTCGATTATACTGTACAAAAATTAGCTTTGATACCAATTGTTGGATCCTAGGGTTACAGATTGCGCAGCAGAAGGTTTTAAAATTTTTTAATGCAATCATTAAACTAACCCATTTGTACAGTAATAATCAAATACAATAATAAAGTGAAGGAATTTATTTTTCATACCTACGTAGGAGGCTCCTTCACTTTGATACGAACTGCTCCTGATTTGAACCACGTGATCTTCCTCGCTATCTCCCGGAACTGGTAACAGCGTGTGAGCGCGTCACGATATTCAAGACCTGTATGGAGGAAGAAGAGAAGAACACACACACACAAACAAAAGCTAGAGCTGCAGCACTAGTATGTGCTCACCTCACCCTATTATTTTTCTCTTTTTGGTTTGCTTTTCTGTTTGCTGTTTGCTGTGCCTTTAAGTGATCACGATCACACTTCTCTCTTTTTCAAAATGTTTCTTTTGCTGTGTTATTTTCTTTGATTCGGTTGTGCTTTGTATTTCTTTAAAATTATATATCTCATATATCTTTTTAAAAAACAAAACCGAATACTATTTGATTTTTAAAAAAACAAAGATATCTTATATCTTTTTAAAATAATTAAATATTTATTTTTTGAATTCAAACATTTTAAATTCAATTTCGAATATTTAATTTAATAAAATAAAATAATCATATTATCTTATTTTATTCAAAATCAAATATCAACTAACACCCTCCATTTAGTGATTAACAACATAATTAAATAATCTTATTATTTAATTTATTTAATCACCATTATTCATTAATTAAATAATCTCATTATTCAATTAATTCCCGAATAAATACGTGTCACTTTCGTAACACAATTAATTGGACAATCCAATTAATTAACCGTGACCCTTGTTACCTAAATCGATCGGGCTAGTAAGGGGACCTAATGGACGCACATTATTTTGAGCTCCAATAATCCTTAGAAATTATTAATTAAACTCTTTAATTAATATTTCATGATTATTAACTTCGGTGTTATTCCACTAAAAACCCGAAGCTGCACTCTCTCAACTGTAGACGTTTTTACACAAACCAATAACTCTCGATGTCCATCGATATAGCTATTACATATGGTATAATCCTCCACAAGTAGTTCATAATTAGAGCTGAGTCATAATGTCCATTATCCCCCTCTAATCATATCTTTCCATTAAGTACCATTGATTCTCTAATGAACAATAAATCCTACATTCCTTACGGAATTAGGAGAGCGCTCATATTGTTCAAGCCCCGAATCAACCCTTAAGGGAACTACCATCTACTTCTCACAAGAAGGAGTGGATTCCACTATTGTGTACAAACCTTTCCAGCCACAAGCCAAACCGCGATCCCAACATACAGAGTATATTTATCGGGAATGCAACTCCGACCTCACCCATGGTATATCAAAGACCACGATCTAACCTGAAGAAGTCGATAAGACACTCAGGATTAAGATCACCCACATATAGCCATCATTAGTTGATATATATGAATCTCATCGTTAAACGGATCTTAGTGAGAGATTCATATAGATCATGGCCCAGTCCTATATGATCACATCATACAAGGTGCCTCCATTCTCATATCTGCATAAGAATGATCCAGGATAGGATCACCGTACACTACGAAATGGACCGCAGCTGTAGATTAACCACAAATAAAGTACCCAGCTTTATTTGCTATCTATGGACTCTTTAAATTGCTCGTTTCAAACTGAATCCATCTATATATGACACTCATATACTCAGTTCGAAATTACATCCGACAATTTTGGATGTTAAGTGCACATGTTATATAAAGTATGACACTCAAAATGAATGAATATACTACTTCTTTTATTTATGTTCAAATTACATTTACATATTACAAGTTTTAGGGCAAAAACCCCAACAAGAAAACCATCTAGACCAGCTAGAAGAACCGGGATAGGTACCGAAAGGACCCAGAGGTGAAAGATTGCTATCGGGTGGTCCCATCCTTCACGACCATATCAATACCGTCGAGGAGTATCGATCCTACCTTGCTATTTGGGTCGGGAAACTATAGAGGAAACGTAGAGAAGAGACTGAGTACCACTACCAGGTACAGCGACCACGTACCAGGAGATCATGGACCAAGGACCAGGACCAGGATAAGCCACCCATACCAGCAAGGGTACCTCAAGCACCATCTCTTCTACTTATCCTCGAAGCCCTGACGGGCGGGATGATTGTTCCCTACATACTGCACCTTACTTTCACCTTACTAGAATCACGGTACGAATTAGCTACCCCAGCTGCGACCTCCGGGGTAGCGGGTTGAGGGTGTTGATCGAAATTTTCACCTAGAGCGAATTTTCATGTTAACAGTTTTTGGCACCGTTTGTGGGAAGCTCACGAACATAGCTTCCTTATCTCTACATGCACGCTCAACTTTCTACTATTAACAAATATGGTACGTGGGACTCCTGGTAGAACCGGTCTATGATGCTGCTCCTATGAAACGAACCTGCTTATATACTTGTGGAGCTTCACTACAGCAGCTCCACGCCTGTGGGCTCCTCTACAGTAGATCCACTCTGGTACATTTAGAGCTCCTATGCAACAGAGTTGCACCTCTCCTGCTTCCTTACAGAAGGTTTGCTCCGCTATCAGTAAATCTCATATGTAGCAGATCCGCTATGATCTCCTCTACAGTAGATCCACTGCGGTTCCTCCAGATCTCATATGCAGCAGAGTTGTACCTCTCCAGTTTCCTTATAAAAGATATGCTCCGCTACCAATAGATCTCCTACCCAGCAGATCCATTGGATTTGCAACTACTCATACGGATCCCCTCATGTCACCGGATCCACTCTTCAAAAGTTCCAAGGTAGCAGGTCAGCACATGTACCAGAGAAGCCAACTCAAATGTACGATAGTAGGAGCAGGAAGACCGGTAGAGGCCCAGTGGCTCCTCACTTTTTATACCGGGCAGGTCAACACCCAAATGAGCCACTGTGGTTCCGATTCTTTCCAGGAGGGTCCAGAGCTTCATTTCAGCTGCTAAGGACTTCTAGGATCCCAAGCACCTATGGACCAGTATCAAACAAGTGGTTCCCTACCTCTTGTACCAGGCCATTTAACGCCCTTGTGAGCCACCAAAGTCCTGATCCGTCCGGGGAGAGCCTAGAGGCTTCCCACATTACTGAGGCCTCCTACATGCCTAAGTAAGCCTCTGGAGCAGCAACTCCGCTACGAGATCCAGTGGCTCCTCACTTAGTGTACCGGGCCGGTCAACGCCCAAGTGAGCGACAACGGTTCCGGATCTTTCTAGGATGGTCCAGAGCCATATTTTAATTGCTGAGGACTTCTAGGATCCGAAGCATGCCTCTAGACCAGTATCACACTGGTGGCTCCTTACCTCCTGTACAGGGCCACTCAACGACTTAGTGAGCCACCGAAGTCCCGGTCCATTCGGGGAGAAGCCAGAGGCTTCCCACATTACTAAGGTCTCCTACAGACCTAAGCAAGCCTCTGAAGCAGCAGCACCACTGCAAGACCCAATGGCTCCTCACTTTTTATACCGGACCGATCAACGCCCAAGTGAGCCACTACGGTTCTGGATCTTTCCAGGACGGTCCAGAGCCATATTTCAGTTACTGGGGACTTATAGGATCCCTAGCATTCCTCTAGACCAGTATCACACCAGTGGCTCCCTACCTCCTATACCGGGCCACTCAACTCCCTAGTGAGCCACCGAAGTTCTGATCCGTTCGGGGAGAGCCCAAAGGCTTCCCATATTACAGAGGCCTCCTACACTCCTAAGCAAGCCTCTGGAGCAGCAGCATCACTGCAAGACCCAGTGGCACCTCACTTATTGTATCGGGTCGGTCAACACCCAAGTGAGACACTGCGATTTCGGATCTTTCCAGGACGGTCCAGAGCCACATTTCAGTTACTGAGAACTTTTAGAATCCCAAGCATGCCTCTGGACCAGTATCACACTAGTGGCTCCCTACCTTCTGTACTGGGTCATTCAACGCCCTAGTGAGCCACCGAAGTCCTGATCCGTTTGGGGAGAGCCCAGAGGCTTCCCATATTGTTGATGCCTCTTACGCCTCTAAGCAAGCCTTTAGAGCCACAGCACCGCTGTAATGCCCAGTGGCTCCTCACTTCTTGTACTAGGGTGGTCAACGCCCAAGTGAGCCATTGCAGTCCCGATCCGTTCGAGCAAGGTCCATAGCCTTATTTCAATTGCTAGGGACTTCTAGGATCCCAAGCATGCCTCTGGACCAGTATCACACTGGTGGCTCCCTACCTCATGTACTGGGCCCCTCAACGCCTTAGTGAGCAACTGAAGTTCCGATCCATTTGGGGAAAGCCTAGAGGCTTCCCACATTTGCTGAGGTCTCCTACATGCCTAAGCAAGCCTCTAGACCTACGGCTCCTCATTTCTCGTACCTGGGCGGCTAACGCCCAAGTGAGCCACTACGGTCCCGATTCTTTCAGGAGGGTCCAGAGCTTCATTTCAGTTGTTGGGGACTTCTAGGATCCCAAGTATGCCTTTAGACTTGTACCAGGTCGGTGGCTCCTCTCCATTTGTACCGAGCCATTCAACGCCCTAACAAGCCGCTGATGTCCCGATCTGTTCGGTTAGAGTCTAGAGGCTTCCTATATTTGCTTAGGCCTCTTACATGCCAAAGCAAGCCTTTGGAGCAGTAGCACCGTTACAAGGCCTATGGCTCCTCACTCCTTGTACCGACAGTCACCGCCCAAGTGAGCCACTGCTGTCCCGATCCATTCGAGGAGGGTCCAGAGCCTCATTGCAATTGCTGGGGACTTCTAGGATCTCAAGCATGCCTCTAGACTAGTATCATGCCGGTGGCTCCTCTCCGTTTGTACTGGATTTTTCAGCGCCCTAGAAAGCCACTGATGTCTCGATCCGTTAAAGGAGAGGCCAGAGGCTTCCCACATTTGCTAAGGCCTCATACATGCCTAAGTAAGCCTCTGAGGCAGCAGCACCACTGAAACACCAATGGTTCCTCACTTATTGTATTGTGCCCCTCACAGCGCCCATGTGAGCTATCTAGGTCCTGGATCATTTCAGCAAAGTCCAGTGCCTCATTTCAGTTGCTGAGGTCTTCTGCATGCCTACGCAAGCCTTTGGGGTAGCAGCACAGCTGTAAAATTTACGATTTCTGATTTCTTCTTCCGAGCCTCTCAACGCCCAGTAAACTACCAAGGTCCCGGTTCGTTCAAGTAGAGTCTCGAGCCTCATTATGACTATTGAAGACTCTTATCTACTCCAAGAAGGCCCTTGAACTAGATACATTACTTGGGGACTAGAAGCTCACCATTCTCCCTAGTACTCATATGGAAGGGGTAGTGACCTCAATATAAGAAGAGTTCTCTTAGTAACCGGTCCACCATAAGAAGCACCTTCGCAGAAGATCGCTCTATTACCTATACCTGGAATGCGGATCACCTCAGAAGGTTTTACAAATGAAGCCTACTGGGTGAGCTTTGACCAGTACCGCCTAGAGTTGTACCACCTTGAGTATGATCGCCTTGGTAGTTCTCATATGATCGCCTTATGCCTATGATTAAAACAAGGAGAGCTACACAACACTACTGATGCCTTGGACCGGATTAATCCCTCTAGGAGGATCGCCTTGAAACTAGAAGAGCTATACAACACTCATGATGCCCTTGATAGGATTAATCCCTCCAGAAGGATCACCTCGAGACCAGGAGAGCTATATAGCATTCATGATGCCCTAAAGCTGATTAATCCATCCAGGAGGATCGTCTCAAGACAAGAAAATGCCATATGGCATTCCTGTTGCCCTGGCCGGGCACCACCCCCTGTCAGGAAGGATCTGGATCGTAAGAGCATAATTGCCTAACATATCTATTAACGAAAAAATCCACTCGGAGAGTGAAATTTCAGTTAACACCCTCAACCTGCTACCCCGGAGGTCGCAGCGGGGGTAGGTACTTCGTACCGTGGTTCTGGTAAGAGTGGAGGAGAGATATCTGATCAATCAAAGCCCTCAAATGGAATAGATACCACGAGAGAGGTAAGGTACTACAGTCGGTAGGAGAAAGATCATCCCGCCCATCTGGTGTAGTAGGCCGGTACCTAGACTTGATATCTGGTCCTGGTACCTGGTCCTGATACCTGGTGCCTATAGACCTTCTCTATAGTTTCCCGATCCATATAACAGGGTAGGATCGGTACTCCTCTGGAGTTTAGATATGGTCGAGTAGGACGGGATCACCAGGTAGCGATTCTTCACTTCTAGGTTCTTTCGATCGGGGCCGAAACCTGTCCTGGTTCTCCTAACTCTTTTAGAGCGGTAGCTCGACATGCAGATAGGTGGATAAGAGAGCTAGGACCAGCGGGGTCAGAGACTAACTCACATACATACACATGCATAATACAGTAGATAGATAGGAGAACGATAATTCTTTTAGTAGAGGTGGACTGACCTAGGGGGAAATAGCATCACATTTGATCACATGCTAAAAAAACCCCAGGCAGTAACCATAGGAAGGAGAAAGACCCTTCTTTATATTTATATATCTCGAGAGGTGCTCCGGAGAGCTTACAGTAGTACCAACTGAGACCTGGTAGGTCATAGTTGAAGGGGTACCATTTGGTACCGGTACATTCATGGAAAAAATTGACAAACATAGTAGTCGATACAATGGTGGTGTATAGGGAATTCAGGCAGAGTCCTTTTACACTCTAGGCGATGGCGAACTCGTGCTGTAGGAGATAAGTAAGTGTTTTTTATGTGCTATGATAGTGAAACTCTCTGTAGGTAATGGTGATTGTATTTTTGGAAGAGGGGATGAAATCCATCATCCATTGATAGACAATGGTGTCTCTCGAGATTTCTGGATATAATCGGGCATCCATATTTCTGGTTGGAGATTGGAGAACCCTTGAGATTGAGATATTCGAGAGAGCTGGTGGCGAAGTCGGAACTAGAGCTAGTGAACTGTGTTTTTTTGTTCGAACCCCTTTCTTGGAGAGAATTTGGGCATATTTTTATGTCTCAGTCTTGTCGCCCACTCCATTGGTTTATCGATATTAATGAGTTGAATATCTTCTCATTGATGGATTGAATATCTTCTCATTAATGGCGTTGTGAATGGCCATTAAGGAGTTGACTGATCATTAATGGCGTTGTGAATGGTCATTAATGTAGTTGACTGATTTCCTCATTAATGGCATTGTGAATGGCCATTAAGGAGTTGACTGATCATTAATGGTGTTGTGAATAGCCATTAATGAGTTTACTGATTCCTCATTAATGGAGTTGATTATCTCCATTAACGAGGTCGGAGGATACTGCAGACTTTTTTTCGTTAGGTGAGGCACTGCTTTTGCTGGCGTGGCGCTTATTCTAGTAAGTGGGTATCCTTATGGTACTATTCTTCATGCTTGGCGGGTAGGATACATATTTTAGTGTGATCCTGGACTGATATCGCGGTACTTGAGTACCGGGTAGAAGTCATGGTACCTAGGTATTTGGTAGATGTCGCGATATCTAGGTATGAGGTACTGTGGTGCTGGCCCTACGTGGTATCTGGTAGCATGCGAGATGTGGTACTAACCTCTTTCCGGTTCATGGTGTCGAGCATCCCAGGTATTTGTGTACCAGTCCCGATCTAGGTTCTACCAGACTCTAGGCAGATGGAAAATTCTTCTTTGGATCCCTGCCAAAAAAGGCTGTTAACAAGATCAAAACCTTGGCCAGGCACCACCCCTCGCCAAGAAGGGTCTGGTTTGTAAGAGCATAGTTGCATGCTAGACCAAGGTTGCGAAGTCGTGGCCTTGGTTGCCCATCGCTTCCTCAAGACCAGGACAAGCCAAATGGCCCTCCTGCTGCCTTGGCCGGGTACCACCCCCTGCCAGGAAGGATCTGGATGGCATAGTTGCCTACCAAGATCATTTTCGCCAAGGTATCGAGGTTCCTTGAAATAGGAAGGCTAGGTACCGTGATTAGCCATAATTTTCGTCTATGTACCGAGATTTCTAGAATATGAATAACAGGTACCGTGATTCACCTGTATTATCGTCTAAGTACTAGGATTCCTTTAACATGAATGCCAAGTTCCCAGATTCCCCTACATGTCTTCATCCAAGTATCAGGATTCCTGAAACAGGAATGCCGGGTACCCAGATTTGGCTTCCAGAGCCTCATCCTAAATAATTGAGTTGAATGTCTGGTACCCAGATTCGCCTATGTTTCGCCTATGAATTCTCGCCTAAGTACCAAGATTCTAGGAACAGGAATGTCAGGTACCCAGATTCTCCTACATCGTTTTGCCTAAGTACCAGGATTCCGAGAATGCCAAGAATGCCAGATACCGGTTACTAGTAAGAAGTGATAAGTAAAATTCTTCAAACAGTACAAGATTCTGACTCCAACCCCAACCAGGTACCGGTGTTTAAGTTAGGCGGGACTTCTGTTAACAGCTTTTTTTGGCAAAGGTCCAAAGAAGAATTTTTCATCTGCCTAGAGACTGGTAAAACCTAGATTGGGACCGGGACCAGTACCTAGATACCAGGGATACTCGACACCATGAATCGAAAAGAAGTCAGTACCACATCTCACAGTCTACCAGGTACCACGCAGGGCCAGCACCGCAGTACCTCCTACCTAGTACCTAGGTATCGTGACATCTACCCAGTACCTAGGTACCACGACATCTACCAGGTACCCAAGTACCACGATATCAGTCCAGGAATCACACTGGAATATGTATCCTACCCGCCAAGCAAAAAGAATTGGACCATGAAGGTACCAGCATGCTAGGATAAGTGCCACGCCAACAAGAGCAAACTGGTACATCAGGGTACCGTGCCATCAGAGTATCGAGTCAGAACTTTACTCCAAGCAAAGTAGAAAAGAAAGTTAACCTCTCTAGTTATTAATGTAGATAGTCAACCTTATTAATAAAGATAATCAACTCTTTAATGGCCATTCACATCGCCATTAATGGAGATAGTCAACCCTATTAATAATGATAATCAGCCTTATTAATGAGAAGATCAGTCAACTCTTTAATGGCCATTCACAACACCATTAATGGAGATAGTCAACCCTATTAAATAGAGATAATCAGCCTCATTAATGAGAAGATCAGTCAACTCTTTAATGGTCATTCACAATGCCGTTAATGAGAGAATATTTAACTCCATAAATGCCAACTCAACGTTCCTTTGATTGCTAATTAACTGAATCAATGGAGTGGGCGACAAGAAAGAAAAGATATAAATATAACAAAGCACTCTCCAAGAAAGGGCTCGGGCTCTCGAACATCTTCATACATCTCCATATCTCCAAGCTCTCTCGAATCTCCAGTCTAAGATCGAATCCAGAAAACACCAGAGAAACGACATATTTCACCCACTTTCCCACCAGAAAAATAGTCTGCCATCTCTTACTATTGTATCGACTACTAAACATGTCTTTTTCACCAGGAATGTATCGGCACCAATTGGTACCCCTCCACCTGTGACCTACCAGGTCTCAGTTTGTACTAATGTAAGCTCTCCAGAGCACCTCTCGAGATATATATAAAGAAGGGTATTTCTCCTTTCTATGGATACTGCCTGTGGGTTTTTCAGTATATGATCATTCGTGATGCTGTTTCCCTCTAGGTCGGTCCAATTCTATCAAAGAATTGTCATACTTTCATCTATCTCTTTTACTATGCATATATGGAAGCTAGATCCGACCCCACTTGTCCTAGCTCTCTCTACTCGACCTATCTGCATGCCAAGTCAAGTATAAGGAGGTAGAAAACATCTAGAACAGTTAGAAGAACCGGGACAGGTACCGGAAAGACCCAGAGGTGAATGATTGCTATCGGGTGGTCCCATCCTTCATGACCATATCAATACCGTCGAGGAGTACCGATCCTACCTTGCTATTTGGGTCGGGAAACTACAGAGGAAACGTAGAGAAAAGACCGAGTACCACTACCTGGTACCGCAACCAGGTACCAGGACCAGGCATCATGGACCAAGGATTGGGACCAATACCAGCCACATATACTAGCAAGAGGACCTCAAGCACCATCTCTTCTACCCATCCTTGAAGCCCCGACTAGCGGGATGATTGTTCTCCTACCTACTGCACCTTACTTTTCACCTTTACCAGAATCACGGTACGAAGTACCTATCCCCGCTGCGAACTCCTGGGTAGGGGGTGAGGGTGTTGATCGGAATTTTCACCCTGAGCGAATTTTCCCGTTAACAATGGCAAATCACAATTTTCTTGTAACTTATTTGGAATATTTGGTGACAGGAATGGAGCTGAAACTGGTTTGGTTAGCTGTCAATTTATGGATGTTAACATGCTTGCTTCTTCCTGCTTCCTCCAGTGGAGTAGTGAGAATTGGATTGAAGAAGCAGCGGTTAGATCTTCAAGGCATAAATGCTGCTAGAATGGCCAGAAGGGAGAAAGTTTTGGGATTTTATGTTATCTATTTCAATTGTGTAATCTCATGATTCATTGAAACATATTTTGCTATTTAAAAACATTATGGAAGGAATTTAATTCATTTCAAATTGTGTAATCTCATTGACTCATTGAAACATATTTTGTTATTTAGAAAAATATTATGAAAGGAATTTAAAAGAGTTTTCTTGATATATTCGCAATATACGTGACAATAGACAAAAAAAATTTATTTGTTATGGTCACACAAAAATATTAGTTGATATTTATTTCATAACATGTTTATGGTCACACCAAAATATAGGTTGATATTTATTTTCTAACATGTTTATAGTCACACCAAAATATTAGTTCATATTTTATAACATGTTTATGGTCACACAAAAATAAAACAGTTTTTTTTTTCAAAACATCTTCAATATTCATTTGTGTCCTTTCTAGTAATTTTGCACAGTCACAAACTTTTTACTTCCAGTTTACCAAATACATTGAAATTGCTTTTGGTTCTCACAGCATTTTAAAAATCAGTTTACCAAACACTCAGCTGATTCCCTCCACAGCAAATCCAAAAGCAATTCCCCACTACAGCAGATCCAAAAGCAATTCCCCCCACAGTACAACAATGCTAAACTGAGCCTTCCTCAAGATGAGAATCATGGGATACGGGCCAGTTTGGTATTGCTTTTGAAAAAATAAAATCATAATATTTTATAATTTCTACATAAAATGATGTTTGGTAAAAGTTTTAAAAGTGATTAATTGATAATCTGGCAAGTTGACAAGTTTTGACGGTGATTTTGAGAAGTAGGTGGGGTGTTACTTTTTTAAAGTGATTATGGAATAATCTATTTCAACATTTAATGCATTTTTTAAAATATCATTATTTTCCTTATGAAATCAAGTTAAAATCATTTATATACCTTATTTTATCTCAAAATTAAATATTATATTTAAATATTGATTTGATTTATAAAATCTTTTTAAAATATTTTTATTCTTCTTATGGAATATGTTTTTCCAATTTAAATATTCTACTTAAATATTAATTTAATATATATAATTAATGAAAAAAAATGAAATAGGGTCCTAAACTCATGTATATTTTAGTCATTGTAACTAATCTCAGCACTTTTGCAATAAGATTACCAAACATATGTCTACTGCTTTTGAGCTATACAGTAATTTTAAAATAGAATTAACCAAACATCCACTGATTAACTTCAGTGCTGATTATTCCTTCAGCACAGCTAACATTGATTATTTTAAAAGTTACAGCAATATCAAACTGACCCGTATACTCCAAGATCACTTAAACAATTTAGAATCCAATTTGTAGTACCATAGCCCAACGAGTGGCCCAAACCAAGCATTGGATATCTATCTTATTAGAATCTTCCATTATTCAGCCCATGGATCTAACAAGATTGTGACCTGATTTTAATTGCCATCTCAACTCAATTGCCTAAAATAAATACTGATTAACAAATTGATCAATTAATTAGCAAAATAAATAAAGGCAACTTGAAATGAATGGAATATTTTTATTTCATTCTCCCTTGTTTCAAGTTTCATTTAAATTATAACTTTATAATACTTTTAAATAATAAATATTAATAAAAGCAATATTAACAATACAAACCTGAACAAGAGTTTGAGTTTCAACTTTGTGAAACATGACCTACCCCACTCTGATTTGTCCATAAATAAAATAAAAAATATACATAAACAAATTCATACAAAATAAGCCCAGCCCTTCCTATCTCTCTCTGTTTCCCAAAAGCAACATATTAATTAAATTCATATATATTCCCCAGTTGAAATTTGTAAAATAATTATGATTTTCTGTCCCCCAGCTGAAGGGCTATTATGGAAAGAAAATCATATGTATTCATGATTTTTGCTGTAGTAGCCTTTCAAGCTAGAACAAAGAATGTGACAGTAGAACTAATTGGGCAGACCAGCGGCCAGCTTTGCTCTTAAATCTTTACGCAAGATTTTGCCTGATGGTGCTTTTGGAATTGTGTCAGTGAAGAAAACCCTATTAATTCTCTTGTAGAATACAACCTGCAATAAAAAAGACCCAACATTATTGTTACAATTTGTTCTAAATAATTCAAATTCAACCTTATCATGTGTCGTACTTGTACATCTATATATAACACCTCCACTCCATGTTTTATACTTTGATATTTGCAATAAATACCTAAATCTTGGAAGTTTTTTGTCCAAATACCTAATAATTAATTGGTCTTAACCGTTAAGATATCATAATTAATTTATTTGTTTTACTTTTTCTTTAGAGATTATCACTTAAATATTAAGTGGGTTTTTTTTTTACTATTTCACCCCTTATGGTAAGTATTTGTTTTAATAATATATAAAATTAAATTAAATAAAAAAATTTTAAAAAAAATGTCAGTGAGAAAGGAGACTACTAGTACACGTTCAATTTAATATAGTACTAGACTACTAGTACACACGTTTTGTGAAAGAAGGTAGGTTTTTTCATCAAATTCAATATAATTCATTTCATAATTCTTTATTCCAAGAGAAAGAGGAAATTCTATAAGACCGACACCGACACAACTGTGGGCAATGGGTCATTTGGATTTTTTATTTGTTATCTGAAAACTAAATAGAGTAAAAATTTACGAAATTTACTGAACGCTGAATGATCCAAACTTGAAAATGGGGTTTCCGAATTTAATTGTGTTAAGTACTCCAACAGATTATATGTATTTGATGATAACTTGTAAAAGTGTAATTTTTTATTAAAAAACAGAAAACATATTTTTAATTATCGAAAACAATTTTAAATACACCCCTAGCCTAATTGCAAACTGAAAATATGAAGTATGTAGGACCTTGCTAAACAAATTATTTAAAATATATATATATATATGTTTAAAACATTGAAAGTCAAATGTTAGAAAAATATTACCTGTTTGGAGATGTATTGCTTGATCTCATCCTCAGTGATTTTAGAACTGTTTGATCTGACGACGAATGCCACAGGAACTTCTCCTGCAGCCTCATCTTTCATGCTGCATCAGTACACCACATTAAGATTTTAGCTGTGGAAATCAGGAGCGGAACCAGAAATTCAAGTATAGGTGATTAGTGTGATATAAAACTGGAGGGCCAAATTGAAAAGTGTTTAAAATTTAATAATAATTTTATAAATTTTTTTATATAAAAAAAAAAGTGAGGGAAAGAAGTGAATAGAGAGTAGTGTGTGGACTGTGGAGAGACATACGGGACGACAGCAGCATCAGAGATGTTAGGATGGGCAATCAACATAGCTTCGAGCTCGGCGGGAGCCACTTGGAAGCCTTTATATTTGATCAATTCTTTCAATCGATCAACGATGAAGAGCTCATCATCATCGTCAATGAACCCTATATCACCTGTGTGCAACCATCCATCTTTGTCTATCGTTCTCTCTGTTGCCTCCTCATCATTTAGGTACCCTGATCAACACAATTTCACAATTATACTTGTTAAGAAAAATCATAGTATGTGATTTGTAATAATTGTGTATATATGCGAATTAACTTTCATATGCATTTTATTTATACTTGTTTTTTTGTAAACATTAACTATATAAATTAAATACTAGATACACTCGTGATTGTATTAGTTGTTGGTGCATTCTTTATACTTGTCTATTGTTTTTTTTTTAATTTATTTATTTTATGATATATATTGTTTTTTTAATTTAATTAAAAAATATCATCTCATTTTATCTCAAATGAACAGGTCTTTTTTTAATTATTTACTAAATTTTTATCCAAATGGGGTTTCAATTTTTAGCCCAGTCAGTCAACCAAGCGTTGCTGTTTACTAAATACTACCCAACAGAAAATCAGATATTAAAAATAACAATTATGATTATGAATAAAATGTCTTCTAGTTGTTTGGTTTCAAATGTGACTTGGTTAGGAGCCTAGGACCAAAGACAATGCAAGTCAATCTATTAACACTTTTATGCTATTGGATAAGGGAGGGATGAAATAAATTAACAGAAAGTTAACATATTTCAACAATTTGAAATATTATTGAAAATCTTCGAGGCCAATCAGATGCATATCTTTCTATTTTCTTTTTTTAAACGGTCAAACACATATACTTAAACCACTAATATTATGACATATGATATGAATATCGTATACGATTGAATATTGACATCACATTGCGTGATTTGATGGATCGAATATATATAACTGCAAATTAAAAGGATCTCTTCCTGATTTTCTGTTAATCTTTTTTTCCGGTAAGAAACATGGCCAATTATAAAGTTACACTCGGTCCCTTTTACCCATTCTTCGATTTGTGTGTGCATTTAATCAATACACATGCATGATAATTGATAACTTAATTGATATATAGCACATGATGATGGTCAATTTATACCAAAACATATTTACTACAAAAAAAGAAAGAAGAAGAGAGGTAGTGCAGATGATATATATGTACCTTTCATGATCTGGCTTCCTCTGATGCAAATTTCACCAGATTGATTTCGAGGAAGGGAGGCACCCGAATCAGGGTCAACAATCTTCATCTGTGCATTTCTTACCACGGTCCCGCACGCACCTGATTTTATCTCGAACGGTTCCTTTGCAAATGCCAAGCACATTGACAACACTGGCCCTGCTTCTGTCATTCCATACCCCTACACAAATAATTATTTATTTATTTTTATTAATTTTCATAAATTTAAGGAAAATTATCATTTTCTACTCTGAGGTTTGCCATATTAGATAAACTGGTCCCTCTAGTTTCAATAATGGTCAGTCAACCCCCTAAAACTCAAACTATTAGTTATTTTGCCCCTTCTGTCAAGTTTTCCATCCAAAAAACCTTTGACCATTAATTGAAAAATTAAAATGTCTCCATTAGGGATTGAACCCTTGACCTTGTGGTTAAAAACCACATACTCTAACCATATAAGCTATTCCAACTTATTGTTTGAGGTAAGTTGATTTGAATGTATATATATAGTTATATAATTTGTTTAAAATAATTTAAATATGTGTATAACTTAAAATAAAATTACATATATAATTTAAAATAAAATTATATATATAATTTAAAATAAAATTATATTTAATAATAATTTAATAATAATATATATAAATAGATTTATGAAATAATAATAATAATAATAAGAAAACAAAAGGAAACCCAAAAAATCCAGAAAATCAAAACAAGTTAATTTTTTTCTTTCTTTTTCTTTGAATTTTTTTCCTTTTCAAAAAATATATTATTTCAATTTGGTAAAAAAAAAAACCTTGAAAATCAAAGCCAATAAATTGAAAAGGGAAAAAATTCAAAAAAAAGAAAGAAATAATAATAATAATAATTATAATAAATTCCTTTTAAATATATGAGTTTATTTATAATTTAAAATAAACTCATATATTGAAAAGGAATTTAAAAAAAATTACGAGCTTTGATTTTCTGGATTTTATGGGTTTCCTTTTGTTTTCTTATTATTATTATTATTTTCATAAATTTGTTTTTGTATATTATTATTAAATATAAGTTTATTTTAAATTATATATATGAGTTTATTTTAAATTATACAAACAGATTTTAATTATTTTAAACAAATTATATAACTATATATATACATTTAAATCAACTTACCTCCAAAAATAAGTTTGAGTAGCTCAGGTGGTTAGAGTGTGTGGTTTTTAACCACAAGGTCAAGGGTTCGATCCCTAATTGAGGCATTTTAATTTTTCAATTAACAGTCAAAGACTTTTTGGATGGAAAACTTGACAGAAGGGGTAAAATGACTTATAGTTTGGGTTTCAGGGGGGTGACTGGCCATTATTGAAACTAGAGGGACCAGTTTATCTAATATGGCAAACCTCAAGAGGGAAAATGATAATTTCTCTAAATTTAATGCTATCTATTAATAGCTTTTTATTTATTTTCAATATTTATAAGGATCATTTTTATAAAGAACAATATTAAATCGCTTCGCAATTTTTTTCAAAATGGACCTCTTGTTTTGTTAGGTGGTGGTACTTGGGAAGTTCTATTCCAGTGGAGATGTCTTCTTGTTCCCACTCACTTACCTACCCTTTAAATATTTGTATTTAGAAAATATAAAATGAATATTATTAATGTTTTGTTATCATGCTTTTTTTTTTTTTATACGTTTATCAAATAATAATAAAAATATATGGGATTTTACTTGACAAGCATATGACTGATGTACAAACTGTATTAAATCTTTTCTTATAACGTTCAAATTAAGATTAGAAAACAAAAACAGATAATCATTTTCGATAATAGTTATAGAGGGATGCTAGGTACACTCTCCCAACCCACTCTCTCAACCCACTCTCTTCTCTTATGTTGACACATGTCTATCTTTTACTTTTTACTATAAAAATTATAACTATAATAAATGAATTGTTTTTTCATATTATTTACCACTCAAACCAAGCATTCCATTCCCATATTACCCTCCTCTTTTTACCAAATATAATTTGTCATCTCTCATCTAATTTTTTCAAAAACCCTTTTGACTTTTTTAAGGAAAAAAAACATTTTAAATGAAAAAAGATTTTTTTTTTACTCAAAACCATCATTTATACTATTTTAAAATATGTATAATTTATATTGTCATTTATTTCATTCAATATATATTATAATACGGAAAAGATGATTACAATATATATATTATATAATATTATATATATTTTAGTCTCAAATATTATTTATACTTTTTAAATATATATATATATTATATAAATGATATTTAGGAGTAAAAAAATAGAGTTAAACTTGTAGTAAAAAAAATTATCAAAATGGTTTTTGGAAATAATTAGATGAAAGATATTACCACTTATATTTTATAAAAGAAAGGGCAATTTGGGAAGATGTTGATTAGTCTGAATTCAAAAAACAATACATTTATTATGCTCTAATTTTTATGTCAAAAAGTAAAAAATTGATATGTATCAACATAAAAAGAGAGAATGAATTGAGAGAGTGGGTTAGGAGAGTGGATCTAGCATCTCTAGTAGTTATAAAACGTACCGATATGACTAGTTCTTGTCAATAGGTCTCAACTACTGTGTTGGTTTTTTTTAATGGCGTGTTAACTCTTTAAATAAAAAAATATATATTATTAAATTAATTAGGAGATTTGACTTACAAGTTACAAACAAAACTGTAATGAGGGCATGTGTATAAGGACGGCTATTCCATGTAGCTAAAGACAAACATTTGGACACCAACCAATATTTATAAAGAGAAGTAGCGAACCATTATTTGGTTGAAAACATTAATGGACCGTTTTGGTCCCGCCAAATTAAGCAAAAAGTACATCATAACCCAAAGACCAACGGCTACAAAACACCAAATAATAAGAAGCCACAAATAATGAGCTAGTTAGCTTGACGTCCATATCAATAATATTTTGAATTTCAATTATATTTCTATATTTGTCATAATTTTTTTTAACTCTAAATAAGGATAATTATCAATAAAATTAGAGAATTAAAAGTTTTGATTAAAAATAAATCATGTATGGTAAATAAACAAGGAAACATAGAAATAGTTGAAAAGAACAAATATAGAAAAGTTTACCTGTCCAAGTTTGGCACTAGGAAGCTTAGCTCTCACGGCATCCTCAAGCTCCTTCCCCATGGGCGCAGCGCCGGACATGACGGTCCGAATGGACGAAAGGTCGTACTTATCGAGGTTCGGGCTCTTGGCTATGGCCAAAACGATTGGAGGGACGAAGGGAGCGATTGTGACCTTATGTTTTTCTACAAGCTCCATCAATGTAACGATCTCAAACTTTTGCATAATCAAGATGGCCGCGCCTACTCTCAAAGCGCATAGCAACACCGAATTTAACGAATAAATATGAAACAAAGGCAACACACATAAAATAACATCTTCTTTGTGAAAATACAAATTAGGGTTGTCTCCATCAACTTGTTGCGCCACGCTCGTGACAAGACCTTTGTGTGACAGCATCACTCCCTTAGGCAACCCTGTGGTCCCCGACGAGTAAGGAAGCGCAACCACGTCGTCCGGGTTGATCTTCACGGCAGGGATGTCGTTTTCATCGGCCTTAGTCAACTCAGAGAAATGTAAACAATTTTGATCAGGAGATGAATCAATGGTCATGATTTTGACACCACTTTCTTCGGCCAAGTCCTTCACTTTCTCGGCGTAAAGGGCTTGCGTTATGATCAGCTTCGCCTTGGAAGCCGTTGCCTGCTTTGCAATCTCGGCCGGAGTGTAGAAAGGATTCGCCGTAGTACTTATGGCGCCGATATAGGAAGCACCCAGAAATGCAAACACGAATTGAGGGCAGTTTTGGAGCAAAAGCATGACAACGTCACCTTGTTTGATTCCGGATTTGTGGAGACCGGCGGCAACTTTCCGTGAAGTGAGTTCGACATCGGCATAAGTGTAGATGTCACCGGTAGGGGCCGTTGATGATGCAGGGACGATCTTTGAATTGAGAAATGTTTTCAAAGCAATATGTGTGTAGAGGGAGGTGATTTGGGATGTAAATATCAGCAAGTTTGGATCGGAATATGAATTCATGCTCATCTTCTTTGG
Organism: Dipteronia sinensis; assembly: GCA_033220585.1. Classification (NCBI taxonomy): domain Eukaryota; kingdom Viridiplantae; phylum Streptophyta; class Magnoliopsida; order Sapindales; family Sapindaceae; genus Dipteronia; species Dipteronia sinensis. The sequence continues at coordinate 16,443,212 of CM065638.1, read as the reverse complement.
CCTCCATTGTTGTTGCCAACACAGAAAGATAGTGAGAGAAGATTTTGGGAAACAAAAGAGAAGGTGAGAGTTTGGTTTTTTTTTTTTAATTTAATTTTTTTGATTTGGTTTGAGTATTGGTTGAGGTAATATACAAGTAGATGATGGTAGTAGAGGGGAGCTGGTGAAAGGGAGTTAATTATGATTTTTGGGATTTTGAAGGTGCAAAATTGACATTGATTGGTCAAAATTGAAAGAAATAATTTTTTTTTATAATTAAAATGGCATCCAATTTTAACATCAACCAACAATATCGTGTACATACCAACCTAACTAATTTTCCTCAAATTGTTTTTTGAAGTCAATAATTTTCCTTTCGATGACAAGTTTTCTTGCCTACTTAGGCACCATTAAAGGTGACCCTTTGGTATTCGAAAGTTGAATTGTACTAGAGTCTATACATGTTGCTTTGTGCTTGTACTCGTATGAGTCATCAGGATCCATGGGGCATTATGCAGAGGGCGAGAGTCAACCGATAAACATACTCATATTGATGATATAATGATATGATATGTAAAATTTTTGGGACATGCGGCCTTGCGGGGTTGGTGAGGGGCTATTCCCCGCAAAAAAAAAAATGAGAGTATATAATATATATATATATATATATATATTTATATACGGTACGTGGAAGTGATGATGTCTTCAATTTGAATGGAAGGCACCAATGATATGCCACGAAGGATGTGATCTTGTCACCTAACATATCTGCTTACCTTGGCTTCTGCTACGGTGAGCTGGTGGTCCTTTCCATTAAACCACACCACACACCTACTACAACTGCTATATTTGCCTTGTCATTAATAGCCATCAAAGTTTTTCCAAAATAGTTCTAAAAAAAAAAAAATTGAATATGAAAGGTACGAGGGGAACATCACCCAATGTGGCTCTTTAATGGTAAAAGTACACATTCAATCTCACCGTATCTGAATATCTCAGTTTTTAGTAGCCACTATCCCAAGTGGTATATAAAAAAAAAAAATTACAAAGGTTACTTGAATATCTCAGTTTTTAGTAGCCACTATCCCAAGTGGTATATAAAAAAAAAATTTACAAAGTTTGAGTAACCGCACTATAAATTGTATATAAAAAAAAAAATTTACAAAGTTTGAGTAACCGCACTATAAATTGTATATAAAAAATAAAAAATTAGATAAACTTTTCAAATTATATATAATTTTTTCAACTATTAAATTTATAATATAATAATTCAAAAAAGAGTAATGTTAGGCTTTCCAAAATATTTCTCAAATAATGTTATCACGTAAGGTGTCAACATCTTATAAATCATTAGATTATGTAGTGAGTAATATAATGTTGACAACTCATATGCAACATCAATTTGGGAAATATTTTTGAAAAATATTTAGAAAACCTAACATTACTCTTCAAAAAATAATTGTTATGTGCTAATTTTGGTTTTTACAAGTAATTTTTTTAGTATCACAACTTATATCTCAACCTCTACATGATAAGTGTGACAAATCAAATAAATTAATTACTATTAATATGTAAGAACAAAAAGATATCATTCTTATTCTTTCAAAAAGAAAAAAAAAGACGAAAGGATATCATTATTATTCTTTCATGAAAAGATCATTATTATTCTTTCAAAAAAAAGTGAAAAAAATATATATCATTATTAGATTCATCAAATAAATATGGTAATATAAATATGGTAATAGAAGAGATAGTCGGAGATTTGGAGTTGGCATTTTCTCGGGGTTGGTCTACTTGTTTTGTGAAGAATACACATGCATATATCATCTAACCCACCAACACACGGTATTCATATGATTTTTAGCTATGCGTCAACTTTTTATATATATATATATATATATATATATATATATATATATATATTAAATGCGGTATGACAATCCAAATATAAGATATTATCAAATGAATACAGCAATTTAAATATGAGATATTATCGAATGAGCGTCATTTACCATAATAGGGAGTCAAGGGCAGAGGGAGTATAGGCCGAGGGGGCACTGCCTGTGGGCACTGCCTATATTTACAATTTAACCTATATTTTAATTTTTATAATATTCTTAAATTTTAAGTCTTTGAATTTTTTACCCCTATTTTAAATTTTTTTATTTTTCTAGTTTTTCAATATTTGAAAAATCTAATATTATATCATTGATATATCTTAAATGTAAATGAAAATATAATCATAACATATATGTTGTATCACAACTAATACTATTTTCACATTCAAATAATTTTATTCTCTCTTATAATCTTACCTATCTCACTCACCCTATTACCATATTATATTTTTGATATGTTATTTAATTTACTTTTAAATAATCAATATACATTGTTTTATACAATTAAAACATGTCAACAAAACATATACATATATTACACAATATAAGGTTGGTCTAGTAGTATGTCCAGTTTGAGTCTCTCCCCCTCCCCATACCCCAAATTATTATAATATTTCAGATACATGTACATATATTTATGTTTAACTTTTATAATGTTTAATCAAACAAACTTTTATAATTTTAAAAAATAAAATAGTTTTTGGATGTTAGAAAAATACTATGAGTACAATTTAAATTTGAGTAATGCTAGATGTCTCAAATTTTTTTCCCAAATTTTTTCCAAAATAATATGGCATATGAGATGTCAACATCTTGTAAATCATGAAATTATATAGTAGTTAATATGATGTTGACACCAAGATGTTGACACCTCATGTGCCACATCATTTGAAAAAGAATTTATGAAAAATAAATTGGACGTCTAGCGTTACTTTTAAATTTTAATAGTTTTCCAACTCCTAAACACTATTATTGATCATGAATAAATGGCCATAAGGTTTTCCTATATTATTTTTAGAGTTATTTTTAGACATTCTAACTCTGTAAATTAACTTATATTCCAACTATTAATGTGTCAATTGTCAAATTAATGCACATTAACGGTATTTTTTATTAATTTTTTCTTTAACATACTCTCTAAAATATATATGATATAACTCATTATATCACGACGCCCACTCAGCTGGAAACCATTTCTAGCTCTGTCCCCGACCATCAAGCAGCATTTATAGTTACAATAAATAAAATCTACTTTTAATTAAGATTCTAGACAACTGTTCAAATTATTTGTTCAAAATTGTTGCAAATTTCACAAACGTATGAATCAAACAAGTAATAAAGTTATGAGTATAGTATCATTTCTACAAGGATTATTTAACCTATTTAGTACCCAAGTTGATTAAAAAAATTGTTATACGAAATCTCAATAATTAAATAATTAGTGATATCATATCAACCATTTACTTTTCTTAATGATAAGTCCTTGTTTTATTTGTTTTATGAGTGTTGATATTGACACCCATAAAACTTATTAGTACACCTATGTTTTAAAAAAAAAAAATTAATTGTAAAAATATCCTAATAGAAATTAACCAATTAGGACAAATTACTTTAATTAAAAAAAATCAAATACTATATATACTCATTAATTACACTCGTATCTTAAACTATATTTCTTTATTTTAAAAAAAAACTTACCCTAAAAAAAAATTTATGATAAACCCTAATTTTATTTCAAGTATCAAACTTTCTCATCATCACATGATTATCATATTGTTTTTGTCTTTCTTGTATGTATAGTTCATAAACTTTATCAATAAACAAAATATTTTTTTTTAACGATAGAGATATCAATAAGTTTTTTTTTTTAAGATAGCTATAACAGAATTTCAGATTGAAAATTTCTTGACCTCATATACGGTTTCACATATTCCCTATAAGGCTCATATATTTCTAAAAGTAAATTGGATCATCACTAAAATAGGATTTGATTCCAAATATAATATGATTTTTTTTATATAAATTGGGTGTGATAATAATTTAAAAGTATTTATTAATAATATGTATTAAAATGAATATATTTATTTCAATGAAGGTACTATTGGTATTAGGATTGGTGCTTTTAGTAATATTTATTTTTTTAATTTTAGACATAGGTGTACTTATAAAAATGGGTGTACTAATAAGTTTTATAGGTGTCAATATCCTTACCCCTGTTTTATTTGTCCATAAATAATGCATTCTCTTACTATAGTGTATATGATTGTTCTCTTTTTTTGGCCATGTAAATTTGATTCTTAGGCCCTCTTCAAAAGTTCAAATCATGCATGCTTGTGAAGTTGCTGTATGATTTTTTTTTTCCTTTTCGTTTTTTTTATGATTAACAAGATTTTATCCATGTACCGATTTCTTATTTGTTTGTGATTAATACTACCTTAATTATCAAAGTCCTTTCATAAATAAATAAAAAAAATTACTACCTTATCAACCGACTTAGAAAAAATGAAAGTTTTATAGATTATTAGTTATTAATCGTATGGGTTTTAAGAGGCTGGTTCAGTGGTATGTACTCTGTAGTTGGTTCAGTTGGTCTAGTGTCGAGTCACCTTACCATATATATATATATATAATAACAGTTCTTTTCCTGTCAGTGCGCACTGATAGAATTATATAAGGACATTGAATGTGAGCCACTCATTTATAAAAGAGTTTTGACAAGTGCATACATGCCAAGTCAAAATATGTAAAATGAGTGGCTTACATTCAATGTCTTTATATAATTCTATCGGTGCGCACTTATTTGAAAATTATTGTATATAATAATTATCAAGTGAGGTATACCTTATTTTAATTTCAATAAGGATCTTAATGAAATTACTTCGGTTTTTATGAATTTTGATCTGAATTTTTGTGTGGATGATAAGTTCATTGAAATCTACCTATGAATAAAATTTGAGAATTTTTCAAGTACTAGAATTATTTTTTCAAATTTTCTTATATTTCTCTACTTTTTTCAATGCCTTTATATTTAACAAATTCTGGACAAATAGTTCTAGTGCTTGAAAAATTCTCAAATTTTAATCATTGGTATATTTCATTAAACTTATCATCCATAAAAATTTCAGATCAAATTCATAAAAATATATATAATTTCATCAAGGTCCTTACCGATATTAAAGTAATGTATACCTCACTTGATATCTTCACTTGATAAATATACCTCACTTGATATATATATATATATATATATATATACACGGATTCATGGCTCCAACTCTACAAATTTTTTTTCTAAAGTTTATTTAAATTACATCTTACCTTGTTTGTTATTTGCAATTTTCTACTAAAAGTTTATCAAATTTCAAATTGGCCCTTCAAACCCTCCAAATTTGATGAAATTGCTTCGTTCATGTTGGTTAGTCTCTCACATGTACACCGCACTAAATGTCAATTAAATAGAGGTACGTACAAAGCTATCACTCTCTTTAAAGTGTTTATTAAATGGGCAATTTTATTGTAGTGAGAAGTGAGAAAGTGGGGTATAGATACGAAAAAGTTGTAATGTAATTGATATGAAAATCAAATTAAAAAATTTCTATTACAAGTTTACAACTACTATTTGACATATTAATTCTTGAAATAAATGAAAGGTCAATAAAAAAATAATAAAATATACTAATATCTAACTACTTGAGAATCCCTTGCCTTGGACCTTGACTTTGATTAAAATGAACATGGGTTTTTTTTTAGGATAAAATTGGATTGACCTAGAAGGAAAAAGCATATGCTGAAAAATCCCTAGACAGTATCCTTCCATGTAATAAAAAGAATAAAACAAAAAGTAACAAAAACCAGAAAAACACAAAAAACTAAGGGAAACAATCCTAACAAAAACATTGGCACGCTGGCCACAAAAAACAAAAACAGAAAACATCAAGAAAAACGAAAAGACTCTCGACCCAGGTAATCATTGCCAACCAACAAAGAGTAGAAAGACGAGGTGTTTGCCCACCACGAATCGGCCTCCAACCTTAAAGCATACTTAGAAAGAGCATCTACAACCTGATTCCCTTTCATAAAGATATGAGAAACCTGAAACTCCATTTTTGATATCTGACAGATACAACGCTATCAACCCAGCCAAATCAGCCAAGGAACATGCTTAGAGTAAGAAAATAGCAGCTGAACCACATAAGAAGAATCACTCTCAAGCCAAATCTGATGCTAGCCATTCTGCAAAGCAAAATTAATGTCCATCGAAGCTGCAAGAAGTTCTGCCTTAAATGCAAACACATGACTAATAGGAACAACAAAACAACCCTTCATAAAAGCTCTACAATTATGGAAGACACCCTCACAACCCTCAGCACCTGGAGAACTGAAGGCTGGACCATCAGTATTAACTTTGATCCAACCAGGAGCCGGAGGTGACCAAATCACATTCTTGATAACCGGGGTCCTAGTCGGATGACCATGGAGATCAAATCGAAGAAGAATCAAAAGATCATCTACACAATTACGCATATACTCAATCTCTCACCGGTTAGCTTCAGACACCGCAGGCCAAACCAAAGACAAGCAGATCTGAAATCCATAGCCTTACTCTCAAAAATCCACTCAAATGAGCGCGTCAATTCAAATATGAGATATTGTCAAATGAGCGTCATTTACCATCAATATGGAGTCAGGGACAGAGGGAGTATAGTGTGTGTGTGTGTGTGTGTGTGTGTGTATATATAGGGGGGTGGGGGGATTTTAAGTCTTTGTATTTTTACCCCTATTTTTTTCTACTGTTTATATATATAAAAAATCTAATATTTTTCCATCAAATCACATAAAAAGAATCATTGATTCTATATATAGTATTTCTTTTGGTGTATCTTAAATATAAATGAAAATCTAATCATAACTTATATGTTGTATCTCAATTAATATTTAATATTATTTTCTCATTCAAATAATTTTGTTATCTCTTATAATCTTACCTATCTCACTCATCGTAATACCATATTATATTTTTGACATGTTATTTATTTTTAAATAATCAATATACATTGTTTTATATAATTAAAACATACCAACTAAACATATACATATATTTCACAATATAAGGTTGATCTAGTGGTATGTCCAGCACACCCACACTACGGGGTTATTTGTTCGAGTCTCTTCACCTCCCCATACCCCAAATTATTATAATATTTTAAAAACATGTACATATATTTATGTTTAATTGTTATGATATTTTATGAAACAAACTTTTATAAGTTTAAAAAATTAAAATAGTTTTTGGATATTAGAAAAATACTGAGTACAATTTAAATTTGAGTAACGCTATACGTTCCAAATTTGTTTTCCGAATTCTTTCCAAAATGATGTGGCATATGAGGTGTCAACATCATGTAAATCATAAGATTATATAGAATTTAATGTGATGTTGACACCTCATGTGCCACATCATTTGGGAAAGAATTTGAGAAAAAAAATTGGACGTCTAGCGTTACTTTTTATATTTTAGAGTAATGTTAGGCTTTCCAAATTTTTTCTCAAATTCCTTCCCAAATTGTGTTGGCACATGACGTGTCAACATCACGTCACTCATCACATAATCTCATTATTTATAAGATGTTGACACGTCACGTGCCAACACAGTTTGAGCAGAAATTTGGGAAAATATTTGGAAAGCCTAGCATTACTCTAAATTTTAATAGTTTTCCAACTCCTAAACACTATTATTGAATCATGAAAAAATGGTCATAAGGTTTTCCTATATTATTTTTAGAGTTATTTTTAGACATTCTTCTATAAATTAACTTATATTCCAACTACTAATGTGTTAATTGTCAAATGAATGCACATTAACGATATTTTTTTTATTAATTTTTTCTTTAATATACCCTCTATAATATATGATATAACTCATTATATTAGGTTGCCCCTTCGGAAACCATTTATGGCTCTATCCCTGACCATCAAGCTACAGTTTTAGTTACAATAAATAAAATCTACCATTCAAAATTTTTAATTAAGATTCTAGACAACTGTTTAAAGTATTTGTTCAAAATTGTTGCCAATTTCACAAACGTGCGAATCAAACAAGTAATAAAGTTATGAGTATAGTATTATTTCTACAAGGACTATTTAATGTACCGAAGTCGATTAAAAAAAAACCATTATAAGAAATCTCAATAATTAAATCGTTTGTGACATCATATCAGCCATTTATTTTTTTTAATGAAAAGTCCTCGTTTTATTTGTTTTATTTGTCCATAAACAATGCATTCTCTTACTACAGTGTATATGATTGTCCTCTTTTTTTGGCCATGTAAATTTGATTCTTAGGCCGTCTTCAGAAGTTCAAATCTTGCATGCTTGTGAAGTTGCTGTATGATTTTTTTTTCCTTTTTCGTTTATTTTTATGATTAACAAGATTTTATCCATGTACCGATTTCTTATTTGTTTGTGATTAATACTACCCTATCAAAGTCATTTCGTAAATAAAAAAAAATACTACCTTATCAAACGACTTAGAAAAATGAAAGTTTTATAGATTATTAGTTATTAATCGTATGGGTTTTAAAAGGCTGGTTTAGTGGTATGTACTATGTAGTTGGTTGAGTGGTATGTAGTGACCAAGTCACCTTACCATATATATATATATATATAGTAATTATCAAGTGAGGTATACCTTACTTTAATTTCAGTAAGAACCTTGATAAAATCACATTGATTTTTATGAATTTAATATGAATTTTTGTGTGGATGATAGGTTCATTGAAATCTACCTATGAATAAAATTTGAGAACTTTTTAAGTATTAGAACTATTGTTTTTTTTAATTTTTCTATATTTCTCTATTTTTTTCATTGTCATTATATTTAAGAAAATCGGGACAAATAGTTCTGGTGCTTGAAAAATTCTCAAATTTTATTCATAGTTATATTTCATTAAATTTATCATCTATAAAAAATTCAGATCAAAATTTATAAAAATCTATATAATTTCATCAAGGTACTTACCGTAATTAATGTAAGGTATACCTCACTTGATAAATACTTTATATATATATATATATAGAGAGAGAGAGAGAGAGAGAGAGAGAGAGAGAGAGAGAGAGAGAGAGAGAGAGAGAGCATGGACTCATGGGTCCAACTCCACAATTTGTTTTTCTAAAGTTTAATTAAATTACACCCTACCTTGTTTGTTATTTGCAATTTTCTACTAACAATTTATCAAGTTTTCAAATTAACCCCTTAAACCCTCCAAATTTAATGAAGTTGGCTCCGTCATGTTGGTTAGTCACTCACATGTACACTGCACTAAATGTCAATTAAATAGATGTATGTACTAAGCCATCACTCTCTTTAAAGTGTTTATTAGTTGGGCAATTTTCTTGTAGTTAGAAGTGAGAAAGTGGGGTATAGATGCGAAAAAGTTGTAATGCAATTGATACGAAAATCAAATTAAAAAATTTCAATTACAAGTTTACAACTACTATTTGACATATTAATTCTTGAAATAAATGCAAAGGTCAATAAAAAAATTTACTAATATCTAACTACCTGAGAATCCCTTGCCTTGGGCCTTGACTTTGATTAAAATGAACAGGTACAAATGTGAGATATTGTCGAATGAGCGCAGAAATTCAAATATCAGATATTGTCGAACGAGCATCATTTACCATCAATATAGTCATGGACGGAGGGAGTATAGGACAAGGGGGGCACTTCCTATATTTACAATTGAGCCTATATTTTAATTTTTATAATATTCTTCATTTTTAAGTCTTTGCATTTTTACCCCTATTTTATTTTTTTTATTTTTCTAGTTTTTCTATATATGAAAAATCTAATATTTTCCGTCAAATCACATGAAAAATATCACTGATTCTACATATATAGTATTTCTTTTAATGTATCTTAAATATAAATGAAAATCTAATCATAACATATACGTTGTATCTCAATTAATATTGTTTTCCCATTCTAATAATTTTGTTATCTCTTATAATCTTACCTATCTCACTTATTGTAATACCATATTTTATTTTTGATATGTTATATATTTTTAAATAATCAACATGCATTGTTTTATATAATTAAAACATGGCAACCAAATATATACATATATTACACAATATAAGATTGGTCTGGTGATATATTCATGACACCCATACCACATGGTTGTGTTCGAGTCTCTCCCCCTCCCCGCACACCAAATTATTATAATATTTCAAAATCAACTGTTATGATATTTTATCAAACAAAATGTTTGAAAAATAATATGAGTACAATTTAAATTTGAGTAATGCTAGACATTCTAAATTTGTTTCCCAAATGATACGGTATATGAGGTGTCAACATCTTGTAAATCATGAGATTATATAGTTTTTAATGTGATGTTGACACCTCATGTACCATATCATTTGGAAAAAATTGAACATCTAGCTACTCTTTAAATTTTAATAGTTTTCCAACTCCTAAACACTATTATTGAATAATGAATAAATGGCCATAAGGTTTTCCTATTTTATATTTAGAATAATTTTCAGACATTCTAACTCTATAAATTAACTTATATTCCAACTGTTAATGTGTCAATTGTCAAATGAATGGACATTAACGGTATTTTTTTTCTTTAACATACACTCTAAAATATATGATATAACTCATTATATTACGACACCCCCTTTGGAAACCATTTATGGCTCTGTCCCTGACCATTAAGCAGCATTTTTAGTTACAATAAATAAAATCTACCATTCAAATTTTTTTAATTAAGATTCTAGACAACTGTTCAAATTATTTGTTCAAAATTGTTGCATACTTCACAAACGTACGAATCAAAGAAGTAATAAATTTATGAGTATAGTATCATTTCTACAAGGACTATTTAATCTATTAAGTACAGAAGCTGATTAAAAAAAACCGTTATAAGAAATCTCAATAATTAAATAATTAGTGACATCATATCAACCATTTATTTTTCTTAATAAAAAGTCCTTGTTTTATTTGTCCATAAATAATGCATTCTCTTACTACAGTGTATATGATTGGCCTCTTTTTTTGGCCATGTAAATTTGATTCGTACGCCATCTTCAAAAGTTCAAATCATGCATGCTTGTGAAGTTGCTGTATGATATTTTTTTGTTTCCTTTTTCCATTTTTTTATGATTAACAAGATTTTATCATGTACCGATTTCTTATTTGTTTGTGATTAATGCTACCTTATCAAAGTCATTTCAAAAAACAAAAAATACTACCTTATCAAAGGACTTAGAAAAATGAAAGTTTTATAGATTATTAGTTCCACCTTACCATATATATATATATATATATATATATATATATATATATATATTACACACACACGAGGGGGGGAAGGACTCATGGCTCCAACTTCACAAATTTTTTTTCTAATGTTTATTTAAATTACATCTTACCTTGTTTGTTATTTGCAATTTTCTACTAAAAGTTTATCAAATTTTCAAATTGGCCCTTCAAACCCTCAAAATTTGATGAAATTGGTTTCGTCCATGTTGGTTATTCTCTCACATATATACACCGCACTAAATGTCAATTAAATAGATGTACGTACTAAGCCATCACTCTCTTTAAAGTGTTTATTAGATGGGCAATTTCATTGTAGTGAGAACTGAGAAGTGAGAAAGGGGGTATAGATACGAAAAAGTTGTTATGCAATTGATACGAAAATCAAATTAAATATTAATTCTTGAAATAAATGCAAAGGTCAATAAAAAATATACTAATATCTACCTACTTGAGAATCCCTTGCCTTGGGCATTGACTTTTGTCAAAAAACGAAAAAAAGAAAAAAAGAAAAAAATACCTGACTACATTGACAAGGTCAAAGTTTGGTGATGGACTTGTTCTTTTTCGTCCCTAACTTCAACAGAACCTTGAAAAATATTTCAACGGCTTCATAAATTTCTCTCTCCCAAACGTAAGGATTTTGGAGGACCGGTATAATGATCCATATATATATATATAAAGGGATATTATCATTTAGATTTCTATGTTTTTTTGAATTATTTATTTTTTCTCACTTATTTATTTTTCAATGGATTGGTCCATATGTTTTCTAAAATCATTCAATTTCATCCTTCTATTAGCCAACAGTTAGCCAAATTAAACAGTTTTAAAGGTATTTTTATCTTTAAACAATAATATGTCACGTGTCAACATATAAATAAACAGAAATATATATATATATATATATATAAATTAAATTAATATATAAATACAAATACGAAAATTACAAATAAAAGAACAATTACAAAATTATAAAAAATTAAAATTAAAATTAAATATATCTTTCTCTGGAAACCTAAAACCAATCACAACAAGAATCATTGGATCGAAATTTAAGTAATACTCAATAATTCAATATTATGAACACGATAATGAAACGGTTTTGCTTTCATTGATTGGCTGTGAGACACAGTTGGTGATGTCACGAAATTGCCCCAATCATCATCATTGTCTTCATAATTACCACAATTGTTGATTTTGAGATTATTGAATGAGAGATCAGGACCGCCACCTTTGATTTTGAGATTCGTCGAAGGTCACTGCAAAAAAAAGTATCTATTAGCGAGCAACTATTTCCGATGGCTTAAATTACTGTCAGTGATTCAGCTTTTTTCGACGGGCATTTCAACACCGTCGAAAATGATGAAAAAAGTAATATCACAATTTCGACGGCTAAAGGCGGTAAAAAATAGTCAAATAAACCGTCGAAAATGACTCACATTTTCGACGGTATTGTCTGTACAATCGAAAATGACACATTTTTTCGACAACGCTATTTGTACCGTCGAAAATGACCCACATTTTCGACGGCACTATATTTGCCGTCGAACATAACCTACATTTTTGATAGCACAAATACCGTCGAAAATGATGAAAGAAGTAATATCAAAATTCTAACGGCCCAATGATCATCAGAATTAGTCGAATAATTTGGTACTATTTTTTATATTATTTGTTACCGTATTGTTATGAAAAATATAATTAGTTAAATATTATAAAATTAATTAATAAATTACAATGAAATATATTTATGTATGTGATAATTTATATACTACAAAAAAATGACTTATAGATCGATATTTTAAATGCATCACAATAGGTACTACTTTTTTTTTGTCAATATATTTTTTGCGAAATCACTTTATGAATTTTTTCACCAAGTATTTTGGTTCAATTTATTAAATATCAATTAATTAAATAAAAAACTTAAGGACACGTCGGGCTAAAATAATCAAGTATGAAATATAGCAAAATTATTAGTAATAACAAGAACATTTAGTTATTTTTAATTATGCCTTCTAAACACGACTATATTAAAATTTTAAAAAAGAATGCTCTAAAAACTTTTTTTTAATATTTGTTTGTATAATTAAAAAAATAATTATAATTTTTTTAAATGAGTTTAAATTATTAATAAATAAAAATTATTAATTTTTCACTAAAATGTTGATTATAAAAAAATCAATATGGATATATTATGCATTACCTATTAAAATATGTAATTGTAGCAAAATAGTAAAAACTAGTCATACTTTTCTATCAGATAAGGGAATATTTTAATAAAATATTAATTTGAAAAACAATATCAAAACATAATAAATAGTATGCAAAATATAGATTCAATTGAATAATGTGTAAAATATATCAATAGTTTATATACAAATAATATGTAAAATATATCAGATATAAAGTTATAGCAAAATGGTAAAAGTAACACTTACCATCTTCAAGGTCCATGGTTGGAACCATGGAAGTTACATGAATTATTTGGGGTTTAACAATGGATCTGAGTGATGTGGGGTGTACGTGGTTGATCTTGGGGGTTCCCTAAAGAAGGGTCTAAGAGGTGATGGAGCGTCAAAATTCAACTAATTTTGACTATTTTTTATTACTATGATTGACGGTAAAAGACCGTCAAAAAAAGTGGTATTTTCGACAGCTTGTCATCCATTTTGAATATTATTACCAACGATCATTTTCATTTTTTACGGCGGCTATTATTGTCGAAAAAAGTGGTATTTTTAACGGCCCGTCGATGAAAGTTTATTTCCGACGAGTGTATTTTTGACGTTATTCAACGGCCATTTCCCGTTGAAAAAGCGTTTTTGCAACGGGAAATGACTTTTTGCGATGGCATTTAGCCCTCGCTGATGACCATTTTTTAGTAGTGGGTGGTACGGCAGCAGGTGTTGCGAAGGTGAAGTCGCTGAATCCCCTGTCGTCGTCGTCTTCTGCTGTTTAGTTCTCTGCCATGTTTGAGCTTCGAGCTTTGTTTCTCTCTCTAGATCTCTGGTTTTTGTTCAATGTCTCTCTCTCCTCCTCTCTCTCTCTCTCTCTATCTATCTCAGCCAATGGTGGCAGATTAAGATCATGCGCACCCCCACTCGACAGAGCTTGCGTTTTCTGTGCTTTTTTAAATTGGCTTTAAATCGAAACATAGTGAAAATGGGTTGCTGGGTAGAGACGAAATTGCTAGAGTTTAAAGATCGAAGTGGAAGAGATGAATTGGGGATTTGATTTGGGTGATCGAAGTGAAAGAGATGAATTTAGGATTTGATTTTGGTGTCGTTTTAGTAAGAAGTTAGAGAGATAGAACTTGAATATGGTTTTGAGAAAGAGAAGAATCAAATCTGTGAATGAGGGAGTCGAGAGAGAAAATATGTTGTGCTTGAGTGTTTGAGTGAAAATGAGTCGTTATATTGTGGTGTTTGTGAGATTAATTTGCTCTGTATCTGCAGGTTGTGAAGTGAAGATATTCTGAAAAAAATTGAAAAAGGCAAGAAGAAGAAGAAGATAAACCGATTGAAGATGAAGAACATAAATTGAAGATAAGGAGTTGGAGAAAAGGCTGGAGATGTTGGTGGAGACCAATCTCCAGATTGGATATCCACTGTTCATTAATCATGATGGACGGTGGAGATCCAATCTAGATTGGATCTTCACCTTTCTTTTTTTTATATGTTTTTGTTTTTTTTTAATTTTTCAGTTTTTGCTTTTTAAGAAAATAAAAGTTTACTTTTATTTTATTTTTATTTAGAGTGAAGGGTAAAAAGGTCATTTAGTATTTTCTGTGTCAAAATTTTGGTCAAAGGGAGGAAATTGAATGGTTTAAAAAAACATAGGGATCAATCCAGTGAAAAATGAATAAGTGAGTAAAAAGAGATAATTCAAAAAAATAGAGGGACTCAAATGATAATATCTCATATATAAACTAATAAATGGATAAGATTGAGGCTTTGGCAAATGATTTTCAAGTCAGAAGCTCGAATCCGCTTGAATCCAACCAACGGTAAAAGTTTCAAAAAAAAATACATGGTCTAGATATCTGGATAAATAGATACCGTTAAAAAAATAAAATAAACTAATAAACTGATTAATAACTTTACTAATTTAAAAATTCGGTTGAAATCTCACTGAAATCTTTACAATTTATTCTTTACTTATATCTCATCAAATTCTAATTCTATTTAATCCCATTTCTGATTTCAAGATCATCAATGTCTGTGTATTTAACTCAAAATTCTGAAAATTAGTGAAAGATTTAACATATATATACATTATTTTTATACTTGTTAAATATAAGTTATGTTCTATCAACCTAAACTTCTAATTTAAATTGCATGCATATGAACTAACTTCCCCTGACCATAAGCCTAATTGCATGCATAGGAAAATTTTGCTTAAAAATTGCATTAACACTTCTGCCAAACTACAAGGTGTAGTGCACAAGCAAGTGAAGTCTTGCAACCTAGGTGTGGTTGGCAAGCAAAGAGATCAAGGATTCACTATAAAGGCCCGTTGGGTAGTAGTGGTGGGTTAGTGACCGAGAATGGTGTGACTAGAGGTCAACCTAGGTTGTAAACATCATTACAATAGTGGATTTGAGGATCGTGTGTGGCTAGAAGGATAGCCCGTGGTTTTTCCCTTGTTGAAGGGTTTCCACGTAAAAATCAAGTGTTATTTATTATTCCGTTCTTTACTTGATTTTATATGTTTGTTTATGTTGGGTTATATTATTAATATTGACTAATCGAAAATTTGGTAATAATCGATTAACAACCCATTCACCCCCCCTCTAGGTTGTTAGACACACGCTTATAGTGCATTTTCAATTGGTATCAGAGTGGGTTCCTAGATATACTTAGGTGATCCTTGCTCTTGATTGTGTGTGTCTTGCATTTGTGTGCATTTTGTTGGTTGCATTCATTTGCATTCATATTACCCAAACACTATGAGTGACTTTGGGATGAGTAATGAGGGAGCATCGAGCATACCGCCTCCTTTGCTCAAGAGTGACAATTATGCCTTATGGAAAGGCAAGATGGGGTCCTATATTTGCCAAATAAGTGACCGAGCTTGAATGGAAATTGAAGATGGTTACACTCCTCCAACAATGACCACCGAAGATGGAAGTGAAGTCTCCAAGCCTAAGTCTCAATGGAGCACACAAGAATTTGAAGCTTCAAAGTGGAATAACAAAGCAATGCATGCTTTGTTTTGTGCAATGGATGAGAGCCAATACAAACTCATCCAAATCACCAAAAATGCACATGAAGCTTGGAAGATCCTAGAGACAGCGCATGAGGGAACCGAAGTGGTTAAGGATTCCAAGCTCCAAGTTTTTCAAGCACAATTTGAGACGATCAAGATGGAGGAGCATGAGTGCTTTAATGACTTCCAAGTGAAGTTGATGGACATTGTGAATCAAAGCCATCAAGTAGGTGACCCGTATTCGGATAGGAGGATCAAGCAAAAGATCATGAGGTCACTTCCCGCTAGATTCGAATCCAAAGTGACGGCTCTTGAAGAAAACAAGGACTTCAAGACTATGAAGCCAAGTGAAGTGATTGGAAGGCTACTTGCCTATGAGTCTAGACGGGGTCCTACCTCCATACCTCCCAAGAAGCAAAAGGGGTTAGCCTTGAAGACCTCCAAGATTGGGAAGGGGGATGATGACTCAGATGAAGACATGGCTCTAATGGTGAAGAGATTCAAGAAATTCTTGAAGCTACAAAAAAGTGGCCATGGCTCTAAAGGAAATGACTTCAAGAAGAAAACCCACTTCAAAAAGATTGAGCCAAGTCAAGAGAAGCCTTTAAGAAAGGGGATTCAATGCTTTGAATGTGAAGGATTCGGGCATATCTCTAAGGATTGTACTAACTTGAAGGACAAGAGAAGAGGAAAGGCGATGGCTATCTTATCAAGTGATAGTGAGAGTGTAGAAGATTCCTCGGATGATGAAGAACTTGCCATTAACTACACGGCCTTTGGAGCCTCCTATGTGGAAGTAGAAGAAGGCAAGAGTGCCTTGTCTTGTGACCAAGGCAAAAGTCTTGATGAGGAAATTGACTCATTTGATGAGAGGCAAAGTGAAAAGAGTGTCTCATTCTCTAGTGTAGGAAGTGACTCTAGTGATGAGAAGTCTTCTCCTCACTCTAGAGGAATTTATGAAGACATGGACCTTGAAGGCTTCATCAAACACTTTGAAGACTCTAGGTTGAAAAAGAAAAAGAAGATTCAAAACTTAAAGGAGGAGAACCTCAAGCTTTCAACCAAGGTAACTCACTTGAATGAAGAAGTGAGGAGAGTCAACGAAAGTGAAGACAAGATGAAGAAGGAGCTTGAGGAAGCTAAGGAGTTGCTTGCCAAAATGACCTCCGGCACCAAAAAGCTTGACCATATGTTGGGCATTGGAAAGAAGTTTAATGATAAGAGGAGCCTTGAATATGTTCATGACAAGGAAACTCCCTCCATAGGCAAGACAGTGTTTGTCAAGGGAAATAACGTGAAGGAAGCCTCACCTCCACAACATCCAAGGAGGAAGATTGAGCTTGGAGAGTCATCCAAAAGTGGCCAAGTGAAGATGCCAACAAAGAATGGAGCTCAATCTCAACATTCTCATCATGACCAACCAAGAAGGCAAGCCATGCAACCTCAACCAAAGAGACATCCCAACCCGGTTCAACAACAAAGAAGGAAAGAACCGGTTCAACACCAAAAGCCACATCAAATGCTTGACAAGTCTCCAATGACCTTACAAGGATATGGTATGACTCCTCACTTTAAACCTACTTGTCATTTTTGTGGTGTTGATGGGCATATTAGGCCTAATTGCCATAGGTACATTAAGAAATGTAGGGTTCAGAGCATGAGGGAGAGGAATAGACTTAAAAAGGCCAATATGCATGTGCCTGTGAAAGCTAGAGAAAATGATTCTTGGAAGTCTAGCAATATGTTGACTAAGACCACTAGGAATGAAAGTATATCACCTAAGTGGATTAGAAAAGATGAACCCACATGCTATTGTGCTAATATGTCACCCATAGACTCAACTAGGTCTAATGGGCTTGATATGTTTATAGGGGCTCTTGCCTCCCATTGACTTGGTTGGAATTGACCCCATTTGGGGAGCTCAAGCAAAGAGAGCAACCTTGCATTTTTGAAATGTGCAAAAATTTGATATACTTTATGGTTCTTTATTAATTGCTTGAGATACTAGGTTGTACATATATGCTTATATGGTATTTTTATTCAATAAGTGTGTAACCTTGCTTTGTTTGCAATCCATGTCACATTTATGTTCAAACATGCATTTTTGGACTATGAGATTTGATTGGGAAAGTACACTTGAATGACCTATAATTTATCTCCATGACATGTGAACTTGATTATGACATGCTCAAAATGATATGCATGAAATATGTTTTGATTGCTTTAATGCAAATGTGTGTGAATGCAAATGAGAAGACTAATCAATAAGGATCTTGTATCCATGTAATCAATAAGGATTTTATATCCAAATTAGTCTTCTCTCTCTTCTTAATTGTTAATCAAGACTACTATCATACGGATAATTATCCGGAAAAACCTAAAAGGATCTCTTGATCTAATGTCTTGATTTGCTTTTAAGGATTGATATAGTTTTGTGTGCGTTGAAAATTTCTTTTCAAAATACTATATCATGTTTGCTTATGACAAAAGGGTGCTAATTGGTTTGAATTCTTATGGAAACCCTTTTGATGTTTACTTTGCCAAATACCATTGTTTTTGAACTTTGATGTTATATGTCTTGCATGTAAAGCAACACCGTCACACATTCTCGTTAAAATAAAACTCCTTGAATCTCTCTTACTTAATTGAGTTGCATAAAGTTTATGTACATGATTATGCAATCATCTTTTGTGCAAATATCTCTCTTTGCTTAAGCAACCCGATAGAGGGAGCTCCTTTGCCTATCTCATGACAAAAAGGGGGAGAAGTCTTGAGAGATATAGGGGGAGCATTGGTTATGATTTGGGGGAGAAGTCTTGAAAGAGAGTAACCATTTAGGGGAGCATTGCACATGCATTTCTTTATATTGCTTTATTGAGTGCAATTGCCTTTTGTATTTGTTCGCCTTTTGTATTTATTCACCTCACATGTGTTGGGGTTTTTTGCCCTAAAGCTTGTAATATGTAAATATAATTTGAACATAAATAAAAGAAGTAGTATATTCATTCATTTTGTGTCATACTTTATATAACATGTGCACTTAACATCCAAAATTGCCGGATGTAATTTCGAACTGAGTATATGAGTGTCATATATAGATGGATTCAGTTTGAAACGAGCAATTTAAAGAGTCCGTAGATAGCAAATAAAGCTGGGTACTTTATTTGTGGTTAATCTACAGCTGCGGTCCATTTCGTAGTGTACGGTGATCCTATCCTGGATCATTCATATGTAGATATGATAATGGAGGCACATTGTATGATGTGATCATATAGGACTGGGCCATGATCTATATGAATCTCTCACTAAGATCCGTTTAATGATGAGATTCATATGTATCAACTAATGATGGCTATATATGGGTGATCTTAATCCTGAGTGTCTTATCGACTCCTTCAGGTTAGATCGTGGTCTTTGATATACCATGGGTGAGGTCGGAGTTGCATTCCCGATCAATATACTCCGTATGTTGGGATCGCGGTTTGGCTTGTGGCTGGGAAAGTTTGTACACAATAGTGGAAATCCACTCCTTCTTGTGAGAAGTAGATGGTAGTTCCCTTAAGGGTTGATTCGGGGCTTGAACAATATGAGCGCTCTCCTAATTCCGTAAGGAATGTAGGATTTATTGTTCATTAGAGAATCAATGGTACTTAATGGAAAGATATGATTAGAGGGGTATAACGGACATTATGACCCAGCTCTAATTATGAACTACTTGTGGAGGATTATACCATATGTAATAGCTATATTGATGGACACCGAGAGTTATTGGTTTGTGTAAAAACGTCTACAGTTGAGAGAGTGCAGCTTCGGGTTTTTAGTGGAATAACACCGAAGTTAATAATCATGAAATATTAATTAAAGAGTTTAATTAATAATTTCTAAGGATTATTGGAGCTCAAAATACTGTGGGTCCATTAGGTCCCCTTGCTAGCCCGATCGATTTAGGTAACAAGGGTCACGGTTAATTAATTGGATTGTCAAATTAATTGTGTTACGAAAGTGACACGTATTTATTCGGGAATTAATTGAATAATGAGATTATTTAATTAATGAATAATGGTGATTAAATAAATTAAATAATAAGATTATTTAATTATGTTGTTAATCACTAAATGGAGGGTGTTAGTTGATATTTGATTTTGAATAAAATAAGATAATATGATTATTTTATTTTATTAAATTAAATATTTGAAATTGAATTTGAAATGTTTGAATTCAAAAATAAATATTTAATTTAAAAAGATATGAGATATTTTTTTAAAAAAAATCAAATAAGATTTTGGTTTGATTTTATTTGATATATATGAGATATATATTTAATTAAAATAATGATAACCGAATCAGTGAAATTAACACAATAAAATAAAAGAAAGAAGAAGAGAAGTGATCGTGGATCACAAAACACATAGCAAAGAAAAAACAAACAAAAAGAAAAAAAAAATTAAGGTGTGGTGAGACCACATATGCTGCACTTCTAGTTTTGGTTTATGTGTGTGTTCTTCTCTTCTTCCTCCATACTGGTCCTGAATATCGTGACGCGCCCACACGCTGTTACCAGTTCCGGGAGATAGTGAGGAAGATCACGTGGTTCAAATCAGGAGCAGTTCGTATCAAAGTGAATGAGCCTCCTACGTAGGTATGAAAAATCTTCACTTTAATATTGCATTTGATTATTACTGTACAAATGGGTTAATTTAATGATTGCATTAAAAATTTTAAAACCTTCCGCTGCGCAATCTGTAACCCTAGGTTCCAACAATTGGTATCAGAGCCAATTTTTGTACAGTATAATCGAATTCGATTACTCCTGATATGTATGAATGTGTAGGCACATATTTTTTTTATGGGTGTATGATGTTTTTTAATTAAATTGTTTCATTTAAAAAACATGGTTGATTGTAATTTTTTATGGTGTTGTGGATTTAGAGTGTTTCTGGGTTGTATAATGTTGTTATATTTTTTTTATTTTTTTTTACTGTTGAATTATTAAAAAAAAAATGTGTAATCGCATGAAATGGCACCTGGTGGTTGACGAAGACTGAACGCAGCGCCTACCAGCGCCTACCTGCGCGCATCGCAGACAAGCGCTCTCTACCAGCCAGCGCGCACCTGCAGACAAGCGCATCCCACCAGCGAGCGCACATGCAGACCAGCGCATGTTGCACTGTGATGCCTTCCCACCAGCGCCTGCCAGCGCGCAACAGCACGCAACGTGCCAGCGCGCAACAGCGCGCAACGTTCCAGCGCGCGACCACCAGTTCCCAGCTTACATGTGCGCATCCAGACCAGTGATGCCTACCCACGCATGCTACCAGCGCACATGACCTGAAGAGATTGGAAGTCTTGGAAATTACAAGAAGACCAAGGGATGCCTTGGGAATATTTTTTGTAATTAGATTCCAATTTTTAGGTTAAATAATCCACAGCACTCGGTCAACTCATGTATGTTTTAATTATTTGATGATTAAGCATTGTCATGCATATACATGTCATTTAAATTAGTTGTGCCTACACACATATATATATATATATATATATATATATGTTGATATATCATACATGCATTATAGCCATCTATATTATGTGTTTAATTTTTTTTAATTTGATTAAAATGGGTTATTCACATAATTGGCTATTTTTAATGGGATTAGTTTTTAGGAGTAAAAACTTGGTAAATCTCATTAATTACTAATCTTTTTATTAAAGAGTTTAAATACTTAGATTAGTGGGGTCCTTAATAAATATATTAGGATTAATTTGATTAAGCTCCTAATAATAATTGGACCTAAATAATGTGTTTAGTTTTAATAGTTAAAACTTGGTAAATAAACATTTAATAATAATTCTAGTCTTAGTAAACAGTTTACATAGATTTGAATTATCACTAATGAACTAATTTTTTTAAGTGTTAAAAATCAATTTAGTTTATTAGTTATTGGAATAGGATTCTAATAATTTGTGATTAATGCACTTGACGCTTAGATTAAAATTAGCCGTTTAATCTAGTTTTATCTAGGTGCATTAATATTAATAGATTACCCTTAATATAAAATAGTGAGTGGGAGAGGGATATATGACATTATATCCCGCGGTCTCCATCATTAGTTCAACACCGTGAGATTCGAGTGGGGCCTCGTGACGGCTTTGTTTTCGTCCTCCCTAAGGAGGGTTTCCATAAGAATCAATACCAAGGTTGACTTCCTAACAGATAGGATTTCGGATGGGATTTCGGGATTGACCGACCCTAAGGCGGCAATTCTCGAGTTAAGCTCTTGAGATCTGAAATGATGGGTTACACTCACAAGGTTTTAAATAAATTGGTTAATTAAAAACCTGACCTAATAAACGATGGTTGAATGATATTGGCATAAGAGTTATTCTGGTATATCCTTTGACTGAGAAGGTCTCGATCCAACATGCAAGAATTTGACCGACCCTAAGGCGGCACTTGCTTGTGGTATGTTGGATTGTCGTGGCATAGAAACATTGTTTTTAGGGTTGTTCTTGTTCATTAAATATTTTCATGCATCATGTTTAATTTTATGCCGAACATTCGCACATGTTTAGAATGTATGACTGAATGAATCCTTAATTTATGTTTTTTCAGCCATGTCATTTGCACTATTACAAATACTTGCAAACGATAAATTAACTGGTGATAACTACATAAAATGGAAACTTAACATTAATGCAATACTGGTCACCAAAGACCTCAAGTTTGTGCTTACGGAGGAATTTACTCAGGTGCCTACTGCCAATGCCACACGAACTGTTCGTGAGGCATACCAGCGATGGGTCTCATCTGATGAGAAGGCCTGAACATATCTGTTAGCTTCTATGACAGACGTGCTTGTCACAAAGCACGAAGCAATGACTACAGCATTCGAAATTATGGAGTTATTGCAAGCTATGTTCGGGCAGCCCTCCGAGCAAAAGCGACACGAAGCTGTTCGTTCCGCTATGCTCGCTCGCATGAAGGAAGGTACATTAGTTCGGGAACATGTCCTGAGCATGATGTCCAACTTCAACACGGCAGAAGTCAATGGCTGGGCCATTGATGAACCCAGTCAAGTGAGCATCATACTGACGACTCTTCCGAAGAGTTTCGATCAGTTTAAGAACAACTACGGGATGAACAAGTTAAGGTTTAGTCTCACACAGTTGCTCAATGAGCTCGCTACTTTTGAGTCCATGACCAAGGACAGCAAAAGTAAGACCGGTGAGGCAAATGTTGCCGAACCATCTTCCTCCAATAATAAGAAGAGGAAGAGGTCTGCTGGAAAGGCAAAGGGTAAGCCCAAACCCAAGAAGGTCCAAAGCAAAAAGAAGGGCACCTCCATCGACCAAGACAAAGGAAAATGTTTCCATTGTAACAAGGTCGGGTACTGGAAGAGGAACTGTCCTCAGTATCTGGAGGAGGTAGCCAAGAAGAAGAAGAAAGGTAAATATGATTTACTTGTTCTTGAATCTTGTTTAGTGGAAGATGATTCTTCACCTTGGATTGTTGATTCGGGGGCCACTAATCATGTTTGTTCTTCTTTGCAGTGGACTGATTCTTGGACACAGCTAGATGAGGGAGCCTTCTCCATGCGTGTGGGGTCGGGGGATGTCGTGTCGGCCAAAGCAGTGGGAGCAATAAGATTGCAATTTTGTAATAATAATAGTTTTTTATTATTGAACAATGTTTTTTATATTCCTGGATTTACACGGAATTTGATTTTCGTTTCTAAGTTGTTAGAACAATTGTATTCTGTTTCTTTTAATAATAAGTTTGTTATTATTGGAAAGAATGGTCTGAATATTTGTTCAGGAATTAATGAAAACAATTTGTATGTGTTAAGACCGTTAATACATACTACACTGCTTAACACCGAAATGTTTAAGGTTGAAAAACCTAAAACTAAACGACATAAGATTTCTCCAGATAATGACACGTATCTTTGGTATCTAAGGCTTGGTCATATCAACCTTGACCGGATAGACAGACTAGTAAAAAGTGGACCTTTAAGTGAGTTAAAGGTTGGCACCTTACCTGTCTGCGAATCCTGTTTAGAAGGTAAGATGACTAAGAGACCTTTTACTGGAAAAGGGCTTAGAGCTATAGAACCACTAGAACTCATACATATAGACGTCTGCGGACCGATGAATGTTAGAGCTAGGGGCGGCTATGAGTATTATGTCACCTTTATAGATGACTACTCAAGATACGGATATGTCTACCTAATGCAACGAAAGTCGGAAACATTTGAAAAGTTCAAAGAATTCCGAGCTGAAGTTGAGAATCAATTAGGTAGGACTATCAAGTCACTACGATCAGATCGTGGAGGTGAGTACCTTGAACAAGAGTTTGAAGACTTCATGGTCGAGCATGGGATAGTTTCCCAACTCACAGCTCCTAGTACACCTCAGCAAAATGGTGTAGCAGAGAGGAGAAATAGAACCCTGATGGAAATGGTGAGATCTATGATTAGTTTCTCATCATTACCAAATTCCTTCTGGGGATATGCGTTACAAACAGCGGCATACATTTTGAATGTAGTGCCATCCAAATCTGTTCCTAAAACTCCCCTAGAGTTGTGGAATGGTCGTAAAGCTAGTTTACGACATTTTCGCATATGAGGGTGTCCAGCACACGTGCTGAAGAACAGAACTGGAAAGCTAGATCCCAAGTCTGTGGTCTGCTTGTTAGTAGGATACTCCAAGTAGACCAGAGGTGGATACTTCTATAGTCCTGAAGATAACAAAGTATTTGTATCGACAAATGCAACGTTTCTTGAGGATAACTATATAAGTGATCATAAACCTCGTTCTAAAATTGTATTAAATGAGTTGGAGCCTGGTGAGACCAGTACTCAGTCAACTAGAGTTGTTAATCCATTAACATCTGAAAGTCAGATAATTCCTAGTCAGGATACACTACCACCTAGACGAAGTAAGAGGGTTGTGAGACAGCCTGAACGCTATTTGGGTGTAAGTGAGGGACAAGATCTTGTCTCTGCTGATAGTGTGGATGATCCATTGACATTTAAGAATGCAATGGAAGATCCTGATAAAGAGGAATGACTTAAAGCCATGAATCTCGAGATGGAGTCTATGTACTCTAACTCAGTCTGGGAGACTTACCGAATGGGGTAAAACCCATAGGATGTAAGTGGATCTACAAGAGGAAGAGAGGAGTAGACTGGGAAGGTAGAGACCTTCAAGGCAAGGCTAGTGGCCAAGGGTTATACCCAGAAAGAGGGGGTCGATTATGAAGAGACCTTCTCGCCAGTAGCCATGTTTAAGTCTATTCGGATTCTCTTATCCATTGCTGCCTATTTAGATTATGAAATTTGGCAAATGGACATCAAGACTGCATTCTTGAATGGCAATCTTGATGAAAGCATATACATGATGCAACCAGAGGGATTTGTGCTTCCAGATCAAGAGCAAAAGGTTTGCAAGTTGCAAAGGTCCATTTATGGACTTAAGCAAGCATCTAGATCTTGGAACATAAGGTTTGATGATGTGATCAAAACCTATGGCTTCGAGCAAAACGTTGATGAGCCTTGTGTCTACAAACGCATCATTGACAAGAAAGTAGTTTTCTTGGTCCTATACGTAGATGACATCCTACTCATTGGGAATAATGTAGGAGTGTTGTCTGATGTAAAGGGCTGGCTGGCTAGCCAATTCCAAATGAAAGATTTGGGAGATGTGAGTTATATTCTAGGGATCCAACTTATAAGGGATCGTAAGAACAAACTCATTGCATTGTCTCAGGCATCATATATCGACAAGATTCTTATGCGATTTTTGATGCAGAACTCCAAGAAAGGTAATTTACCTTCTAGACATGGGGTTCACTTGTCTAAGGAACAGTGTCCTAAGACACCTCAAGAAGTTGAGGATATGAGACGTGTGCCATATGCATCAGCAGTAGGTAGTCTCCTGTATGCTATGTTATGCACGAGACCGGACATCTGCTATGCAGTGGGAGTAGTCAGCAGGTACCAGTCCAACCCAGGATTAGATCATTGGGTTGCTGTCAAGACTATTCTCAAGTATCTTCAGAGAACGAAAACTATATGCAAGTGTATTCCGGACAGGATTTGATCCCGTTAGGATACACAGATTCTGATTATCAGTCAGACAGGGATTCTAGAAAATCCACGTCTGGATCAGTATTCGCCCTAGGTGGTGGGGCCATTGTGTGGAGAAGTATAAAGCAATCTTGCATTGCTGACTCCACCATGGAAGCCGAATATGTAGCCGCTTGTGAAGCTGCTAAAGAGGCTGTTTGGCTCCGTAAGTTCTTGAGTGATCTGGAAGTTGTTCCAGATCTGGAAAAGCCCATCACACTTTATTGTGATAATAGTGGTGCTGTGGCTAATTCCAAAGAACCAAGAAGCCACAAGAGAGGGAAGCATATAGAGAGAAAGTATCATCTCATTAGAGAGATAGTGCAGAGAGGAGATGTGATCGTCACCAAGATAGCCTCACAAGACAATCATGCTGATCCATTTACGAAGACCTTACCGGCTAAACTGTTTAAAGGTCACCTAGAAGGTCTAGGGTTACAAGACATGACTCACATGCTTTAGTGCAAGTGGGAGATTGTTGGGGTTTTTTGCCCTAAAGCTTGTAATATGTAAATATAATTTGAACATAAATAAAAGAAGTAGTATATTCATTCATTTTGTGTCATACTTTATATAACATGTGCACTTAACATCCAAAATTGCCGGATGTAATTTCGAACTGAGTATATGAGTGTCATATATAGATGGATTCAGTTTGAAACGAGCAATTTAAAGAGTCCGTAGATAGCAAATAAAGCTGGGTACTTTATTTGTGGTTAATCTACAGCTGCGGTCCATTTCGTAGTGTACGGTGATCCTATCCTGGATCATTCATATGTAGATATGAGAATGGAGGCACATTGTATGATGTGATCATATAGGACTGGGCCATGATCTATATGAATCTCTCACTAAGATCCGTTTAACGATGAGATTCATATGTATCAACTAATGATGGCTATATGTGGGTGATCTTAATCCTGAGTGTCTTATCGACTCCTTCAGGTTAGATGGTGGTCTTTGATATACCATGGGTGAGGTCGGAGTTGCATTCCCGATCAATATACTCCGTATGTTGGGATCACGGTTTGGCTTGTGGCTGGGAAGGTTTGTACACAATAGTGGAATCCACTCCTTCTTGTGAGAAGTAGATGGTAGTTCCCTTAAGGGTTGATTCGGGGCTTGAACAATATGAGCGCTCTCCTAATTCCGTAAGGAATGTAGGATTTATTGTTCATTAGAGAATCAATGGTACTTAATGGAAAGATATGATTAGAGGGGTATAACGGACATTATGACCCAGCTCTAATTATGAACTACTTGTGGAGGATTATACCATATGTAATAGCTATATCGATGGACACCGAGAGTTATTGGTTTGTGTAAAAATGTCTACAGTTGAGAGAGTGCAGCTTCGGGTTTTTAGTGGAATAACACCGAAGTTAATAATCATGAAATATTAATTAAAGAGTTTAATTAATAATTTCTAAGGATTATTGGAGCTCAAAATACTGTGGGTCCATTAGGTCCCCTTGCTAGCCCGATCGATTTAGGTAACAAGGGTCACGGTTAATTAATTGGATTGTCAAATTAATTGTGTTACGAAAGTGACACGTATTTATTCGGGAATTAATTGAATAATGAGATTATTTAATTAATGAATAATGGTGATTAAATAAATTAAATAATAAGATTATTTAATTATGTTGTTAATCACTAAATGGAGGGTGTTAGTTGATATTTGATTTTGAATAAAATAAGATAATATGATTATTTTATTTTATTAAATTAAATATTTGAAATTGAATTTGAAATGTTTGAATTCAAAAATAAATATTTAATTTAAAAAGATATGAGATATTTTTAAAAAAAAAATCAAATAAGATTTTGGTTTGATTTTATTTGATATATATGAGATATATATTTAATTAAAATAATGATAACCGAATCAGTGAAATTAACACAATAAAATAAAAGAAAGAAGAAGAGAAGTGATCGTGGATCACAAAACACACAGCAAAGAAAAAACAAACAAAAAGAAAAAAAAAATTAAGGTGTGGTGAGACCACATATGCTGCACTTCTAGTTTTGGTTTATGTGTGTGTTCTTCTCTTCTTCCTCCATACAGGTCCTGAATATCGTGACGGCCCACACGCTGTTACCAGTTCCGGGAGATAGTGAGGAAGATCACGTGGTTCAAATCAGGAGCAGTTCGTATCAAAGTGAATGAGCCTTCTACGTAGGTATGAAAAATCTTCACTTTAATATTGCATTTGATTATTACTGTACAAATGGGTTAATTTAATGATTGCATTAAAAATTTTAAAACCTTCCGCTGCGCAATCTGTAACCCTAGGTTCCAACAACATGCACTTGTTCTTGGAAAGTGCTTTCTTGCTATTGTGTGTAGGTATGATGATCTACGAAGAGATTGATGACCTTGAAGACTTAGATCCTAGGTTTATCTTATTGTAACGTAGAATATATTTTGTTGACCTCCAGTTTTTATTCTTTTGTGAGGATGATTTGTGAGAAGTGGTTTTGTCACGAAATAGCCAAAGAGGGAGATTGTAAGTTCCTCATATTTTGATTGGCTTATTTCGTTGACAAACCACATTGGGGATTAATTTTTGTAAGGGTATATTAGGATTCATTGGGTGTGATCAAGCTTCAAGGACATCATCTCTCTCAAGAGAACTTCAAAGGTATATCACTTGCTTAATTCTCTTTGAAGAGGTTTTAGTTGCACACACTCACATTCTATGCATTTGTATTGACATGCATGTATGGTTGCACACACACACTTCTTGCATTTTGGAGTTGATGGGCTGCTCAGTAGGTTAGGCGACATGCACAAGTGGCCTTGGACTTGAGTTTTTCCCACAGTGTGTTAGGCGACATGCAAGGCCACTTGTGCATGTCGCCTCCAATGTCGCCTTAGTCTTGACATTTTTCCTCCAGTGTGGTAGGCGACTTCATAGGCGACTTGGGCATGTCGCCTCAGGCAACGTGTTTTCTTTCCAGTGTGTTAGGCGACTTACAAGGCGACTTGGTCATGTCGCGTTGCATGTCGCCTCTGTCACCCGAACTAGGCATTTCGGGTATTTCACACCAGCTCATTTTTGGTCTCTATAAATTCTTCATCTTCTCCACCATTTCACCCTAGAGCTCAGAAATTTACATCCTTAGTGAGAGAAAGTGACTCCAAGAGAGAGAGCTTCAAGAACCCATTTTTTATGAGAGAGAAAGCTTCAAGCTTTATTACTTGACTCTCCAAACCCCCAAAACCCATTATCATCTTGCATATAGAGCATCATTCAAGCATGGGTCTTCATTAATGTCTTTACTTGGTAAGTAGAACTCACATCCTTGCTCATTTATTGTTCTAGCTGAAAATACACTCTTAACGTGTGTCTACAACCTAGAGGGGGGGTGAATGGGTTGTTAATCGATTATTACCAATTTTTCGATTAGTCAATATTAAACAAATAACCCAATTAAATCAAACATACAAAGTCAAGTGTAAAGTGCGGAATAATAAATAACACTTGATTTTTACGTGGAAACCCTTAAACAAAGGGAAAAACCACGGGCTATCCTCCTAGCCACACACGATCCTCAAATCCACTATATGAGTAAAAAGTTACACCCTTAAGTGATACTCGGACTCTCACTCTAGATAACCTCAGGCTATGGACACTACCACTCGCCACTCTTGGTTCTATCCCTAGTGATATCCACTGATACACTACTATTGGCGTGAGCACCTCATACTCTACCCGCAGGCCTTTTATAATGGATTCTTGACCAATGCTTGCCAACCACAACTTGGTTGCAAGACTACAATGCTTGTGCAACTTCACCCCGAAGCCACAAGACTTTGACTCAATGAAGAGTATAAGGTCTAAGTGAACAATCAATGAATGCTCAACACAAAATATGTTAGACCAAACATACAATGCTTAACTAGATGTAGATAATGCAGTACAACATCCTAGTTATCAAATAATGCCTACATGTATACACATGAGGTCTCAATTAGTTGTAGAGAAATTCTAACAACCTAATTGTCAATTGAATTCACATAAACATTCATAAACTTGACTAGATGCACAAAGTCAACCTAATCATCAATTAAGCATACATGAATATTTATGGATTAGCTATTTAGGCATATATGACCTAATAATGCAAGCTATCACAAACATACACAATTAAATATTCATGAACATTAACTAGTTGATTAAAACACAATTTCTCAACCTAGTTATCAATTAATCACACATGAATATTTATGACCTAGCTTTTAGGCAAAAATGACCTAATCAATTAAGCTATCAAAATACAAACCCAATCATGTTATCAAGACTCATAAATATGCAATAGAGTAGAGTCTAGGTATTTAATCATGCAATAAATACCTAATCTAGAGTAAGAAGAACAATAAATGATATTCAAAGAAGTTCTTGCTTACCTAGTCATGAAACAATGAAGACTCATACTCAAATGATGTTGAATGATGCAAGATGGAGATGGGTTTTGGGTTTGGAGAGTCAAAGAAGCTTTCTTGAAGCTTTCTCTCTCTAGGAGCTCTAACCTCTCTCTAAAAATGAATTTTTGAGCTCTCGGTCGGCCAAGAAGAGAAGAGGAAGAATATATATGAAGCCCTAGTTAAAACTACATCGTTTTGAACTTAGGAACCAGAATCCCGTCAAAACCGCTTGCTAGACCGCGGCACAGGTAAGTGTCCAGACCGCGGTACATACAACAGTACACCGTCTGGACAACACCGCGGTTAGGACCGCTGTGCGTGCAAGTGCACAGGTCGCGGTCCGCGTCGCGCATGACGCACTGGAGAATACCGCTCCGTGAGCCGCGGTGCAAGCAAAGCCTACTGAGCGGTCTAGGCCGCGCCAAAGGGAAAAATCCCTTTTTAACACTCAAGACAAAAGTCAATCTTACATGAATGTTGTGCAAGTGTGAAGTGAGTGAGATGCACACAGTGAAGCACAATTAACATGTCAAACATGTTATCAACTAAGATACAATGCAAGATATGATATCTAATGTAAGCTAGTGAGTGTTTTAGAAAAGGATGCACACTTATGCAAACAATAAAGAACACAAATGCAAGATAAACAAAACATGCATGAAGTGTGTGTGTGCACCTAAACTCTTCAAGAGACAAATTCAAGTGAATATACCTTTTGCTCTTGAAGTCATGGAGATGCTTGGAAGCTTGCCAATACGGACCTAAGCTACCCATTACACAATCATCCCCAATGTGGTGGTTTGTCATGAAATAAGCCAATCATAAAATCGAGGTCCTTACACTAGCTTATCAAGACATGTCATTTATTGCTTAGGTTAGCAAATCTTCATATTTATTGTATATCAATTGAAGTTATGACATGTTTGGGGTTTGTATTGTGATAGCTAATGTTTAGGACATGTTTGCCCTCTAGCTAATTAGGACTCATTGATTGCATTTGTTAATTGCATTTATTGTCCTTGCCATCTTATGTGACAACATGTGTTGATATGGCTTTGGTTGATGACTAGATTTTAGACTTGCATATCTTTATCTAGTTAGGTCTTTATGAGCATTCATATAGACATTGATATCTAGGATTTGTACTTATTGTCGTCTTAAATCCCTAGATAAGCATTTAGTGTTGCCTAGCATTATTTGCATTTTGAATATTCATATATTCACTTAGGTTGTTAATCTCTTCTTGAGAGTTAAGTCTTGTGACTACAAGGTGTAGTGCACAAGCAAGTGAAGTTTTGCAACCTAGGTGTGGTTGGCAATTAAAAACATCAATGATTCACTATAAAAGCCTGTTAGGTAGTAGTGGTGGGTTAGTGACCGAGAATGGTGTGACTAGAGGTCAACCTAGGTTGTAAACATCATTACAATAGTGGATTTGAGGATCGTGTGTAGCTAGAAGGATAGCCCGTGGTTTTTCCCTTGTTGAAGGGTTTCCACGTAAAAATCAAGTGTTATTTATTATTCCGTTCTTTACTTGATTTTATACGTTTGTTTATGTTGGGTTATATTATTAATATTGACTAATCGAAAAATTGGTAATAATCGATTAACAACCCATTCATCCCCCCTCTAGGTTGTTAGACACACGCTTAGAGTGTATTTTCAATTGTATCTACTTGCAATGGGTTCGGTTATGCATTATATGGTAGAGTACCAATATAATAGACGATTGTTAAGTAACCGTACATTTATCAACCCTGTTAATCGTGTTGATTATATAAATCGTTTAATTACCTATAACGATACTGAGTGTATTAATCAGTTAAGGATGGATAGAAGAATTTTTATCGTACTATGTGAACTGCTTCGTAACACTGGGAGATTGAAGACTAATGGTTTGGTTTCTATTGAGGAACAAGTTTGTATGTTCTTACACATACTTGCTCACCATGTTAAAAACCGTACTATTCGTAGTAGGTTTTATAGATCCGGAGAGACAATTAGCAGATATTTCAATTCAGTCTTACAACTCCACAATCATTTACTAGTTTCACCATATCCTGTGCCTGAAAATTGCAGTGACGAAAGGTGGAAATGGTTTAAGGTCAGTAATACATATAATTAACAAATGACTTTAACTTACATTTTTATTATAAACTTCCCTCACATAATGA
Source organism: Dipteronia sinensis (assembly GCA_033220585.1). NCBI lineage: Eukaryota > Viridiplantae > Streptophyta > Magnoliopsida > Sapindales > Sapindaceae > Dipteronia > Dipteronia sinensis. The sequence continues at coordinate 16,410,063 of CM065638.1, read as the reverse complement.
TTTCTATATTATAGAATTGTTTGGGGGCGTTGGATGGGACCTACATTAAAGTACATGTATCCAAAGTTGATAAGCCACGATTTAGATCTAGAAAAGGTGAAATTGCAACAAATGTATTAGGTGATTGTTCTAGGGATATGATGTTCACATTTGTTTTTCTCGGATGGGAGGGGTCAGCTTCAGATTCTAGAGTACTTCAAGATGCATTATCTAGACCAACTGGGATGAGAGTTCCCAATGGTAAGCATTAATATAATTATTACAATAAGGAAAACTTTATAAATATAGTTATATATATATATTAATTTCGTTTCATCTTTTTGACTATTAGGTTGTTATTACCTTGTGGATGGTGGGTATACAAATGGTGAAGGATTTCTAGCACCATATAGAGGAACAAGATATCATTTATCTAAATGGAGAGATGGTTATACCCCTATTAACCATGAGGAATACTTCAACATGAAGCATTCATCAGCAAGAAATGTAATTGAACGTTGTTTTAGACTACTAAAACTGTGTTGGGTAATCTTGCGAAGTCCATCCTTTTATCCACTGAAAACACATTGTAAAATCATAGTTGCGTGTTGTCTTCTGTACAATCTTATTAGGAGAGAAACGTCAGTTGATCCAATGGAGCACGAGCTAAATGAAATCATTAAGGATGAAGTGGATCATGATGTCATTGGGCAAGTTTCTTCGTCCCTAGAATGGACAACATGGAGAGATAACTTAGCTTCACAAATGTTTAATGAATGGAGGGGAAATCGATCTACTTAAATGTTTTTTTGTCAAATAATGTTGTTAATTAAAACAATTAAAAGTGTGACTTATGGATTTTATGTACTTGCACATTATTTAAGAATGTTATATTATCTTTATCATTTTCGAATAATTATTTATCTTTTGTTTAATCATAATTTTTGTCAACATAATTATTTTATGAGATTACATGATGGTTTAGTTACTTGCATATATTTTATGTTTATCTAGCATTACATGTGTTATATTTGTTTATTGATTATTTATACTTAGTATATTCATAAGTGTTTTTTGTGGTTATGTATGAATAGAAATGGATGTTGGCAGTCGTAGCCAAACAAATGAGCAAGATAGAAGAGCATGTAGGCGTATATGGACAAAAGAAGAGGAAGAGACTCTACTAAGTATCATGGATGAAATTGTTGCAAATGGTGTCATGCAGATTGTGGTTCTTTTAAAGCTGTAACTTTAAAGATTATGGAATTACGTTTAGCAAATATTCTACCAAATTGTGGCTTGAGAGCTAGCCCTCATATTGAATCAAAGGTGAAGACTTGGAAAAAAGATTATGGAGTGGTTTATGGCATGATAAATACTAGTGGGTTTGGTTGGAACAATGTGAGAACGTGTGTTGAAGTTGATAACAATGAAGCATGGCATTCATATGTACAAGTAATGTTAGCTTTACTTATTTTTACTATAAATTTTTTTACTAGAATAGATGTTAATGATGTGTAAAGTTGAATTAAATATTGAACAGATAATGTATTATATATGCTACGAAGTTGTATTAACTTTTTTAATAGTATTTTTTTTATGTTAACTCTTTTATTAGTATTATGATATTAAGTATCCGATTATTTTGTTTTACTTGTTTACTGCAGTGCAATTAACTGAATTAGAGTGTATTTATATATTCGATCTTGTTATGCCAAAATAATTATTTTGTTGGGAGAGTTGGAAGTTGTAATTGTGTATCTAATGGAATTCATAAATGTGAGATTGAATATTGCAATTAAATTGACTGTTAAATAGTGGAATCATAGGTTTTTGATTGAGTTTGAGTGAATTGTGTTTCTTGGCCGGTATTCGTGGTGCTCATTTTGGAGACGAGACTTGTTCTTGCATGCCTTTAATTATTGTCATATTTGGGTTGGTTTTCAACTTAATTTTGATTGAAGAGATCAGGTGATGTTTATATACACTAGTACTATCATAACAAAATTATAGGAGCTCACAATGCTAATGTTATGCACACAAAACTCTTATGAAGTATTTTAATAAAAACTCTTTATGACAACAATTTAGATTTTAATGGAAATGATGGTTTTAGTATTCTCATATTCCAGTTTAAAATTGCTCATGTCAAAGGAGATTAGTGTATGATTAGAATTTCCAAAATTTATTTCAAGTTATTTAAATTTATTTCAGATTATTTAAATTTATTTAAATATTTTTATTTTTAATCCTATCTTATGTTGCACCAAACATAATATTACTCTATTTTTAATCCTATCTTATGTTGCACCAAACATAGGATTACTTTATTTTAATCATATCCTATGTTTTACTAAACACGGGATGACTTTAAAATTAATCCAATCATATCGCATCCTATCATATCCAATCATATCCCATAAAAATAATCCTATCATATCTCACGCATCAAACGGGGCCTAAGAGTGGTGCAGTCGTGCTATTGGCAACTCATAATGATAAAATAATGGCTCATAAGTGATATATATATAGGCTTAATTGCACAAACATCCCCTAAGTTTAGATGAAATTGCACTCATATACAACCTTTTCGTTTATTGCACAAACATCCCCTATAAAGCATTGACCAAAAGTTGACCAAAATGGAATGACGAATTTACCCTTACACGAAGTTATCAATTCTGGTCCCTCAATTTTCTATAATTGCAGGTCAACCACTGAAAACCTTTGACATGTAATTAAAAAAATTGATTGCCTTCAACAAGTATTGATCCTCCAACCATAAGCCTTAACCAACAGAGCTACTCAAACACATTAATAGAAGTTTGTTGATTTAAATGTATATATCTAGTTATATAATGTATACATGTATATGTATATAGTTATAAAATTATATTTTAAAGTTTAATTGACAAAATAATTTAAATCTGTATCTTTCCAAATTTTTAACAGATTTAAAATAATTATTGTTAACAGAAATTTTGCTCGGGGCAATAAATCTCAGTTAGCACCCTCAAGATCATTACCACGTAGGTGATGACCAAGGTAGAATGTATATATATATATATATATATATATATATATTATAGTGCCTAGTGAAAATGACAAGGAGGCAACGATATTGTTCGCTATTCAAACGAAATAAAAGTCTTTTTTATTGATAACATATGGTGTACATCTCTCTTTCGTTCTTTCAAATTGCTCTCACTTTTCTTTGGGGGATAGTTAGGTATTTGTCGTGTCTATGTCGAATAGTAGTCTCCTCTTTTTGAAGGAGGAAGTCCCTCATTTATATAATGTCTTCATAGGTTTAAACTCATTGATTTCCCCTTGATTTTTTCATCCCCCTCTTACCGGACAGGATTTTTACCTTTAAATGTCGTTGACTTTGAGTTAATTGCTCAATTGAGGATATCTTGGTGGAAATCAATTTGTTTCCCATTTAGACTCTATTACTTGTTCTGCAAGTGTATAATGTATGTAGATGTGATACTGTGTATCTTCGGGTCTAGCATGATTCCCATAGTGGTCGTCGAATGTATCAAGGTGTGGTGCATCAGTTAGTGAGGTCGATCATTGTCCCGGCCCCGATATTGAGAAGCTTCATCCAGCTAGGAGCTAGGTCTGGCCTCCCTTGACTTTTCGAAGCTAGGTGCGGCCTCTCATGGACACCTCCCTGTATCAACGAGGTATAGGCGAGCTTCTGGAGAAATTACGAGGTAACCTCGATTTCATGGGTATTTGGTGACGCGGGCTTGATCTGACCATTCTGGGCTCTATTCCGGATGTTTCTGGAGCCTGCCCTTATTCCTACGGGGCGGTATTGCAGCTCGGCTTTGGGTAACATGGTCTTCTGGTGGAAAATCTCGGGCGTGGAGCTAGGTCTGGATGGTGGAAAATTTCCCTTCAGTCCTTAGCCAATTTTGGTTATTAACAGAAGTCCCCTCTAACTTGAACACCAAACGTCGAGCTTGGGGTTGGGGTCTGATTTTTTATTTTATTTGGGAAATCTTCCCTTTTTTACCGTTACCAGAATATTGGAGAAATCTTCTCTTTTAACTGCGTGAGTGACGTGGTGAGAATTGACCAATTTACTTCCGAATTAATCCGGTTGCGTTACGGCAGTCCCTGAGGCTCTTTACCGTTACCAGAATCTTAGGGAGATCTCCTCATTAACTGCGCAAGTGACGTGGCGTGAGCTGACTAGCTTGTTTCCTAGTTAATCTGGTTACGTTACGGCAGTCCCCGAGATTCTTTACGATCTCAACCGAAGATCTCGTCAGCTCATGCTGCTGCCCTCTTGCCTATCTATATCTATTTATCTCAACGACTTCCTCACATCTTTCAAACTTAAATTTTTCCCAAGATATATTCTCTCTCATAACCTTTCTCTCAAGCTTATCTTTTTCTTCATTCTTCCTCCTTACTGACCTCACCATGTCAAAAACCTGTCATGATTCAGTTGACTCCATAGTTGACGGTGAGGAGGTCGTTAGCCTTGCCCTGGGGAAACGGGCTAGGAGGAGCTTAGACAGCGACAATTCTCCGCCCAACCCGTAACGTCGGCGGTCAAATAGGAATGTGTCCATTGGGATTGGGTTTTCTAACCACCATGACCATCCTTTGGATATCGTAGATGAAGATTCTGACAAAGAAGTGGGCGGCGACGCCGCGGGAGAACATCAGGTCCCTGCTTCTGACCCCCTTTTGGAGAGGCTCACTTCTTATGACTTCAGGGTTGTCCCTGATTCCATCGTCGATCCAGTCGGGATTGACCGTTTGAGGTCAAAGTATGGCATCCCTGACAGCATTCCCATCTCGGTGCCCCCCAAGGGTTATGAGTTCTTCAACCCCCCCTAAAGGCATGCTTCCAATTCATGTGGTGGCTCTCTAAAATGGGGTTAGGCTTCCCCTTCATCCGACTCTTCGGCGGGCTCTTAACGCCATCCAGCTTGCTCCCCTCGAGTTGACGCCTGGCTTCTGGAGGCATCTGATTGGTTTCCTCGTGCTATGGAGGGAATAATGTCAGTTGAGTAAGGTGACGAGAGAGCCGGGAGCAGAGGAGCTGGCCTATCTTTTCTAGATTGAGAGCCTGTCTGGCGCTCTTCGAGGCCAGTTTTATGCCAAGGCCAAGAACAAGCTCAACTTTGTTACTCCTGGTGCTTCGAAGAAGGACCCCGCCTGGAAGGAAGAATGGATTCTTATGGGAAATGACTGGGGGAGCTCGATTTTCATTGGAGGGCATGAGTTTGAGGTTCCCACAACCTTCAGTGATAAACCCTCGTGGGACCGGGACTCCTTGCCCTTTGAATCTGAAGCTATTTTGAAGGCTATTTTAGCCAGGAATTACTTGAACCTGAAGTTCCCAACTGCTGAAGCCTACGATCCTCGTAGGGTGAACCAATACCTGTGGATCTCAGACGCTACTTCCTCGTAAGTGTCATTTGACTGCCTTGCATTGCCTTGTTGATCAGCTTGGTTCTGACATTTTTCCTTTTTAATTTGTTTATTCATAGTTTTTGTCGTTGAACCAGCTTCCCGTAACGTCTCAAGCTCTCCTCAAGCCAGAATTTCTCTTCCCTTCACTGGGGTCGAACCAGATCTTGCTCCATCTACCTCCCCAGCTGGGTCCAAGATGGCCAATCTTATGTCACGGGCTTTCTGGGCTTTGGGTAAAGCTCTCTAGGTTATTGGTCAGACGGCTTCTGCTCCTTCTGCTGCGATCGCTAAAGTTGCTATCCCCCTCGATTCGCCCTCCTGATTCCGCTGCGCTTCCAACCCCCCAAGCTTCGGAGGATTCTGGAACGGGTGTCGCAAGGGTTCCTTCCAGCTGTTCCCGGCCTCAGTCGAGCTCTACAGGGCAGGATGAAGTCCTGGAACAATTCATCACATCTTGTCCGGGCGATGGGATCTCCAGGATGGCTTCCATGCCTGTGGATGTCCTGATTACCAAGGGGTCTGCTATTTTAGCTGAGGTAATTGCATTTTCTTCGTACTACTCTTGCTAATTTGTTCAGTTTCTAACTCTGGCTCTGTATTTTGTAGGCCTTCAAATTTAATGTAGCGATGGGCCAGCAAGTAGCCCTCCTTCGCGACCGGGTTGCAAAAGCCGAAGCCGAAGCCGAAGCTGAGAAATTCAGGGGATTCCTCAAGCAGGCTCAGTCTTTAGTGGAAGAGATGACCTCCAACCAGGGAAAGGTTGAGACCGAGATGGCTAAGCTTCGGTGTGACCATGAGAGGAAGAAGCAATCTTATGATCAGGAGCGTCTTCAATCTACCAGGCGGGCCAGACAGAGGGACTCCTGGAAAGCTGAGGCAAGAAGTTGGACCTCGAGAATCAGGCTTTGATTACTCAGGTGACCAAGATACAAGCTGACGCGAAGACCTCTTTCAGCGATGGATATTTCTACGCTTCCTTTCAGGCTGCAGAAGCTCTCCCTCTTCCCTTTAACTTGTCATCTATTACCAGCTGGGATAGACAGGAAATAATGATTAAGGCTGCTGAGCTATCTCGCCCTGATGGCGAGGAGGCGGTTCCTTCGAGCCAAGCAGGAGCTGGAAAATAGCCCATCCAGACAGATCCTCTATTTCCTCCTCCTACCTTTACTACTTCAGGTCCCGAGGAGTCTTCCAATAAAGTTTTGTCTTCTCGATCCGAGGAGGACCAGTTAGGAGCTGGGGAAGAGGTTAGGAGCCCGTCTGAGTAACCCCCTATAATAGAGATGGAGGTCGACAGGAGCCAGACGGTGTCTATGGCTGCCCTTATTGATGCAGTTATCCCGCTTGAGGTTATGGAAGTGATTAATGAAGTCTTGGAGGAAGATCCTGTTGACCAACAGGTAGAGCCTCTAAATGGAGGGGTGATTGGCGAGGATAACCTAGGTAGACAATACCCTGAAAGGGGGGTCGATGGCGAAGATCAGCATAAAGGAGGAGGACCGGCAGGGGAAAACCAAGAGAGTCCCAAAGCTTGAAGCAGTTCATTCATGGCTTGTTTTGATTGCCCGGAAAAGGGGGTGGGCACCTCGTTTTACTTTTATTTAGCTTAGCTTTCCCCCTTTATTTTAATAGCCCGACCTCGGGGGTTGGGCTCCCCGTTGGATGGATGTAGCCTTACCGGGGGATAGGCTCCTCTTATCTTTAATGAGAAATTGAATCGCTTTTGAGAACTCTTGTTTCATTTTTGGTCTTGAATAGGAACCAGAATTGCATCCGCAGCAACAATTTGTTCATACTTTATTAAAACTTTGGTAAGGAATTATGATGATCTTGATCCTGCACACGAAAACAAACTTTTTTTTTTGTCTTGGGAGTGGTAGCCCGACCAAAGCATCAGGAGGGCTGTTTAGCTATTTCCTGGTCTTGAGACCTGAATAGCAATTATGCTTTTACACTCAGATCATTCTTGGGGGTGGAAGCCCGACCAAGGCATCAGGATGGCTATTTAGCTATTTTCTGGTTTCGAGATCTGGATGGCAACTATGCTCTTACACTCAGACCCTTCTTGGGGGTGGTAGCCCGACCAAGGCATCAGAAGGGCTATTTAGCTATTTCCTTGTCTCGAGATCTGGATGGCAACTATGCTCTTACACTCAGACCCTTCTTGGGGGTGGTAGCCCGACCAAGACATCAGGAGGGCTATTTAGCTATTTCTTGGTCTCGAGATCTGGATGGCAACTATGCTCTTACACTCAGACCCTTCTTGGGGGTGGTAGCCCGACTAAGGCATCAGGAGAGCTATTTAGCTATTTCCTGGTCTCGAGATCTGAATGGTAACTATGTTCTTACACTCAGACCCTTATTGGGGGTGGTAGCCCGACCAAGGCATCAGGAGGGCTATTTAGCTATTTCCTGGTCTCGAGATCTGGATGGAAACTATGCTCTTACACTAAGACCCTTCTTGGGGGTGGTAGCCTGACCAAGACATCAGGAGGGCTATTTAGCTATTTCCTGGTCTCGAAGTGTTCATGTTGAGTTTCCCACTCAAGGGTGTAGTCACTAATGTTGAACATAGTTGGAGATAAAGATGGAAAAGAAAAATGACTTTATTGATGATCGAGATGTAGTACATCTTTATTAGGGACTCTAATGAAAACTAAATGGGGGTAGTCTGCTTGAGAACTCCCTACTCAAGGGTAGAATTTCCTCAAATGATCTGCATTCCAAGTGTGGTCGATGGATCGTCCGTCCATGTCTTCGAGTTTGTAAGCTCCATTGCGAACAACTAGCTTTATCAAATATGGCCCTTCCCAATTGGGACTTAAGACTCCATCCGACCTTTTCCGAGTACTCAGGGTCATTTTCCTAAGCACCAGATCCCCTTCTTTGAAATTTCGGGCTTTGACCTTTCGGTTGAAGTATCTAGCGATCTTGCTCTGGTAGATCGCTACTTTCTCCACTACCTGGTCTTGTTTTCTTCTAAGAGGTCCAGATTAGCCCGGAGCTTGACTTCGTTACATTCGGGCTCAAAGTGCTGTAACCTGAATGAGGTCAATTTATGCTCGATGGGGAGGACCGCTTCAACCCCGAAAGCTAGGGAGTAAGGTGTCTCTCCGGTAGCTGTTCTCTTTGTAGTCCGGTATGCCCAGAGGACTTCTGGTAGCTCTTCGGCCCATTTGCCTTTTTTCTGCTGTAGCTTCTTCTTTAGAAGTTTCTTGATAGTTTTGTTGGTGGATTCCACTAGCCCGTTAGTCTGGGGATGAGCCACTGAAACTAGCCAGAGGTCGATCCCCAATCCCTTGTAGAAGTCCTTGAATCGGGCGTTGTCGAACTGCTTCCCTAGGTCAGCTATAATGATGAGAGGGGTCCCAAATCTGCATACCACGTTGGTTTTGATGAACTTGGTCGTATTCTTTTCTTATATCCGAGAAAGAGGCTCTGCCTCGACCCATCTTGTGAAGTAGTCGATAGTCACGATAGCATGTTTCATCTATCCGGGAGCAGTATGAAGTGGTCCAATTAGGTCGATTCCCCACATGGCAAAGGGGTACGGCGAACTAAGAGACGACAGTCGCTCGGGTGGGTGGTGGGTCAAGTTTGAAGTTTTTTGACATGGCTCGCAAGATTGCACAAAACTCCTTGTGTCTTGGTGGATGGTTGGCCAATAGTACCCCATACGAAGCACTCGATATGCTAGAGCTTCCCCACCTATGTGGTTCCCACAGTCCCCAGAGTAGACCTCTCTCAGTGCCTATTTAGCATCATCGGGATGAAAGCATCTAAGTAAGGGGAGGGATCTGGCCCTTCTGTAGAGGTACCCGTCTACCATACAATATCGGACTGAGAGTCTTTTAATTCTTCGGGCTTGGTCGGGCTCTTCGGGAAGCTCTCCCTCAAGGAGGTAGGCAACAATCGGGTCCATCCAGCAAGGCTGGCGATCCAGGGAGCAGATTTCCCTATTTGTGGCTATGCTTGGTTGGGGGATCACTTGGAGGGGAATTCCTCGTGGTAGGGGTTGGCCTCTGTTTGCCGCTATTTTAGCCAGAACATCTGCGCAATGGTTTTGGTGTCGAGGTACCCGATCGATCTTGAACCCTTTAAATTTATTTTTTAGCAACTGGGCTAGCTTTAGATAAGCAGCCATATTATCTCCCTTTGCTTGGTACATCCCAGTCACCTGATTGACAACAAGCAATGAGTCACTCTCGATCTGTAGATAATCGGCCTTTAGTTCGATGGCTACCTTCATCCCGGCTAGGAGGGCTTCATATTCTGCTTCATTATTGGTGGCTTTAAACTAGAAATCTGAAACAGTGACAGAATTCAGTCCCCTCCGGATCTAATAAAACTATGCCAGCTCCTCCCCCAGCTTGGCCGGATGCTCTATCTATAAAAAGGGTCCATGGCTTGCAGCCTTCTGGCCAATTGTCTATCTCAGATGTCTTTTCAGGGATCTCATTTGGTACTGAGGGATCCTCTTGATCTGAGAGCACTGAAAATTCTGCCACGAAGTCAGCCAAAGCCTGTGCCTTAATCGTGGTCCTGGGCTTATACTTTAAATCGAACTGAGTGAGCTCTAGGACCTATAAGACTAGCCTTCCAGACATGTCTGGTCTTTGCAAGAATTGGAGGAGAGGTTGGTCCGTCACCACTGCTATTGTGTGAGCTTGAAAATAGGGACAGAGCTTCCTCGCTGAGATCACCAGAGCATAAGCGAGCTTTTCCAAGGGAATGTAATTCCTCTCTGACTTGGTCAAAGCATGACTCACGTAGTATATGGGTCTTTGAAAACCATCGCCTTACTCCTTGGTCAAAGCTCCGCTTATTGCAATTTCTGATACGGCCAGGTAGATCTGCAGCTCATCTCCGAGAACTGGCTTGACTAACAACGGTGGGCTTGTTAGGTATTCTTTCGAAGCTTGGAAAGCTTGTTCGCTCTCCTGGCTCCACTTCATGTTTTTCCCTTTTTTGATGGCTTTGAAGAAAGGGAGACATTTATCGGTGGAGCGAGAGATAAACCTGTTGAGCGTCGCTACACGTCTAGTCAGAATTTGTACCTGTTTGAGTGATGTTGGGGATTCCAGGTCCAAGATAGCTTTGATTTTTTCTGGGTTGGCTTCTATGCCTCTCTCGTGAACCATGAAGCCTAGAAACTTCCCCGCTGTTACCCCGAAGGCACACTTGGAGGGGTTCAACGGCATCTGGTTTTCTCTCAGTATGAGAAACGTTTTGCGGAGGTCTTCCCGATGCCCTTTTACGGTTGGGGATTTTATGATCATGTCGTCGATATATACCTCCATCGTCCTTCCTATCTCGGGCTTGAACAGCTTGTTAATCGGTCGCTGGTATGTAGCCCCCGCATTCTTCAAACCAAACGGTATCACCTTGTAGCAGTACAAGCCCTGCCCAGTAATGAAACTGGTTTTATCCTGGTCAGCTGGGTGCATTTTAATTTGGTTGTAACCTGAGAACGCGTCCATAAAACTCAAAAGTTTATTTCCGGACGTGGAGCCAACCAGCTGGTCGATCTTTGGTAAAGGAAAACTGTCTTTTGGACAAGCCCGGTTGAGGTCGGTGTAATCGACACACATACGCCACTTCCTATTCGCCTTCGTAACCATGACCACGTTGGCGATCCATTCGGGATAGCGTACTTCTCTGATAAACCCTGCCATGATCAATTTATCTACCTCTTCCTGCACCGCAGCGTTCCTATCAGCGTTGAAGTGACGCCTCTTTTGTTTGACGGGTTTGACTATTGGATCTACCGCTAGTCGATGGGCGGCCAATGATGTCGGGATTCCAGGCATTTCATCATGGCTCCAAGCGAAGATGTCGCTGAATTCCTTAAGAAGATTAATTAAACCTTCCTTCACTTCTGGTTCAAGGGTGGCCCCGACCTTGACAACCTTGGAGGGATCGTCATTTCTGAAGAGTATCTCTTCTAGTCTATCTACGGGCTGCCCGCTGGCCCACTCCTTACTCTGTTCCTTCTCGTAAGGCATAATAGGTTCACTTTCTGGATGCTCGGGATGTTCCGCGGGCTCCCCTAGATTATCCGGGATGTTTCCTGGACTAATGCCACTTGTACACATTGTTTTGCTAAAGCTGTAGGATTGGCAAACACTGTCTAGCATTTCCTGGCTGCCTGCTGATCTCCGCGTACCTCTCCCACCTTGGTTCCAACTGGGAATTTTAGGACATTATGGTATATGAACAAGACTCCTTTCAAGGAGGACAGGAATGGTCTCCCTAGGATGACGTTATAGGCCGATGGGGTGTCAACCACAACAAAGTCGGTCATAATATTTTGTTGGAGAGGGGTGATTGCAATGATTACTGGGAGGATCATCAACCCCACCGGTATGATCGAATCTCTAGTGAACCCATAAAGTGGAGTGGTACAGCTATTGTAACAATGTTGCTTCAGGTTTAATTTTTCCAAAGTATCCTTGAAGAGGATATCTACACTGCTACATGTATCTACGAGCACGCGATGGACCAGACAGTTGGCTATCTGTATTGTGATTACCATGGGATCATCATGAGGTTGCACGGTGTTGAAGACATATGCTTCAGTGAAAACAATCTGTGCTGACTGGGAGGGCTCCATCGGGCTCTGGCTGACCTTGAAGATCCCCCGGCTTTCTTCAATGCGGGGAATCTTCTTCGATGCGGAGAATCTTCTTCGCATGGTTTTTTCGGGAATTATTGGAAATGCCAGCCAGTGTGGGACCTCCGCTAATGGTGTGTATCACCTGGATCTGTTGCATTAAGTCAGTATGTTCCCCCTTCCTCTTCTCTGCGTCCTCACGGATCTCGGCTTGTACCTCCCTTCCAGTCCGAATGTTATCTTTGATCTATTGTAAGAATTCAATTAAGCATCCCCCCCTTATCAGGGCTTCAATTTGGTTGCGCAAATTATAGCACTCTGAATATTTATGGCCCACGTCTTCGTGGAAGTCGCAGTACTTGTACAAGTTCCTCTTGTCAGCTGGGGCTTTCATGGGAGTGGGCTTTTGGAGCAGCCCTTTATCTCGTATAGCAAGGTAGACCATTTCCCTAGGAAGCGTTCAAAGGAGTGTAGTAGTCATACCCTTTTTCCCCTTGTACTACGGGGGCTACGGTTCTGGGAGGTGGTGAAGCCCAGGGAGGGGTTCGTCTTATTAGATATTTTTCTTGCCTGTGCTGAGGAGTAGGGATGCGATAGGTCGGCCTATTGGGAGGTTTATTCTGAGTTTTCTGAACTGGCTCAAATTTGGGGGCTTCTTTTTTTAGTCGCTTTGCCGTTCTCATGTCGTCGTGTTCCATCTTGACTTTGAGTTGTTCGTCGATCTTGACCTGCTCAAGAGCCCGATCGTAGGCCCCCTGGTAAGTCTCTGGAGGTCTCTTGGTGAAGGAACGGAAAAGCTTTCCCGCCCATAGGTTCCGTCTGAAGTTGGCGAGAGTTTCTTTCTCGGTGAAAACTCTTATTTGTATGACCTCCTTGTGAAAACGTTCCACGTACGACCGAAGTGTCTCACTCCATTCCTGAATCACATATTGGAGGTGTATTGGATCTTTCGGACGAGGTTTGACCCCTTGGAACTGCGAGCAAAAATCTGTTGATAATTTCGTGAAAGAATCCACACTGCCAACAGGCAGCTTCCTGAACCAAGTTTTCACGTAGTCGGTTAGGGTCGTCGGAAACATCCTGCACATAGCTGCTCTGGTAGTGTTCTGGACCTCCATCTATTGAACGAAGCTCTCTAGGTGGCTTAGAGGATCTTCCGTTCTGGAGAACTTATCTGCTGGCATTTTGAATTTTGATGGGAGCTCCGCTTCCCGGATCCTCCTAGTGAAGGGAGCGTTCATCTCGCTCAAGGGATCTTTTTTATCCTCCTTATTCTTTCCTTTTCTTATCTGCTGGACCTCCTTCTGTAGCTTTGCCAGCTGATCCCTCAGTCGCTTGTTCCCAGGTTTCTTTGAATTGACCTCAGATTCTTCACTGTCGAGTCTCTCTGATGAACTGGCAACCTCTATCCGGTCCCCCTCATGGACATGATCCATTTGGGAAGTTTGTCTACTCTCCTTCTCTTGGGCCCGAGCGGTCCTTCTTGATGCAGTTGGATGGAATAGCTCTCGTTGCTTCCTGGTAATTGTTGGGGTTTTTTGCCCTAAAGCTTGTAATATGTAAATGTAATTTGAACATAAATAAAAGAAGTAGTATATTCATTCATTTTGTGTCATACTTTATATAACATGTGCACTTAACATCCAAAATTGCCGGATGTAATTTCGAACTGAGTATATGAGTGTCATATATAGATGGATTCAGTTTGAAACGAGCAATTTAAAGAGTCCGTAGATAGCAAATAAAGCTGGCTACTTTATTTGTGGTTAATCTACAGCTGCGGTCCATTTCGTAGTGTACGGTGATCCTATCCTAGATCATTCATATGTAGATATGAGAATGGAGGCACCTTGTATGATGTGATCATATAGGACTGGGCCATGATCTATATGAATCTCTCACTAAGATCCGTTTAACGATGAGATTCATATATATCAACTTATGATGGCTATATATGGGTGATCTTAATCCTGAGTGTCTTATCGACTCCTTCAGGTTAGATCGTGGTCTTTGATATACCATGGGTGAGGTCGGAGTTGCATTCCCGATCAATATACTCCGTATGTTGGGATCGCGGTTTGGCTTGTGGCTGGGAAGGTTTGTACACAATAGTGGAATCCACTCCTTCTTGTGAGAAGTAGATGGTAGTTCCCTTAAGGGTTGATTCGGGGCTTGAACAATATGAGCGCTCTCCTAATTCCGTAAGGAATGTAGGATTTATTGTTCATTAGAGAATCAATGGTACTTAATGGAAAGATATGATTAGAGGGGTATAACGGACATTATGACCTAGCTCTAATTATGAACTTCTTGTGGAGGATTATACCATATGTAATAGCTATATCGATGGACACCGAGAGTTATTGGTTTGTGTAAAAACGTCTACAGTTGAGAGAGTGCAGCTTCGGGTTTTTAGTGGAATAACACCGAAGTTAATAATCATGAAATATTAATTAAAGAGTTTAATTAATAATTTCTAAGGATTATTGGAGCTCAAAATACTGTGGGTCCATTAGGTCCCCTTACTAGCCCGATCGATTTAGGTAACAAGGGTCACGGTTAATTAATTGGATTGTCCAATTAATTGTGTTACGAAAGTGACACGTATTTATTCGGGAATTAATTGAATAATGGGATTATTTAATTAATGAATAATGGTGATTAAATAAATTAAATAATAAGATTATTTAATTATGTTGTTAATCACTAAATGGAGGGTGTTAGTTGATATTTGATTTTGAATAAAATAAGATAATATGATTATTTTATTTTATTAAATTAAATATTTGAAATTGAATTTAAAATGTTTGAATTCAAAAATTAAATATTTAATTATCTTTTTGAAAGATATGAGATATTTTTGAAAAGTTTTAAAAATCAAATAAGATTTTGGTTTGTTTATTTTTTGAATATATATGAGATATATATTTAATTTAAAAAAAAAAAAAAAGAACAACCGAATAACATATATAACAAAAGTAATCAGATTACTTGATTCGATGAATGAGAGTTACTTAAAAAGTAATGAGATTACTTTGAAGTAAAATAGAAAACATACATAGCAAACAAGAAAAAGAAAAGTGGTCGTGCACAGAAAACATACATAGCAAACAAGAAAAAGAAAAGTGGTCGTGCACAGCAAAAACAAAAGCAAACAAAAGAGAAAAAAAATATTAGTGTGTGGTGAGACCACAAAATGCTGCACTTTTAGAGTTTGTTTTTTGTGTGTATTCTTCTCTTCTTCCTCCATACAGGTCCTGAATATCGTGATGCGCCCACACGCTGTTACCAATTTCGGGAGATAGCGAGGAAGATCGCGTGGTTCAAATCAGGAGCAGTTCGTATCAAAGTGAAGGAGCCTCCTACGTAGGTATGAATCTTCACTTTATTATTGCATTTGATTATTACTGTACAAATGGGTTAGTTTAAAGATTGCATAAAAAATTTTAAAACCTTCCACTGCGCAATCTGTAACCCTAGGATCCAACAGTAAAATCATCTGCGGCAGATTTAACTCGCCTAGGTTGATATTGTGAAGGTCTTTTCATAACTGGGGGCATGGGTCCCAGCCTATCCCGGATCGAAAGTTGGGGCCCCGACCTATCTCGAGCTGGCTCTGGAAGAGGAGGTCTCAGGCGATCAAAAGCAGGCTGTCTTGCTCCAATCCTGCTCGGCTCTCCCTGATCATTCAGGTTGGTTGGCTGGATTGTGATGCCTTCAGCGAGCAGGCGGATGCCGACGGTTTCTATGAAGGCTGCCGCTTGCTGGTCGAGCGCGGCCTGGCTCACTATAGGGTGTCCAGAAGCCCGCGCATTAGTTGTTTGGACCGGAGCTTGACTGCCATATCCAGATTTTCTCCCATTTCTTAGGGCCTTTCGCGTAGGTCTCGCCGGGGGTTGCTCTGAAACTCTATGTTGGCCTTGGGAAGAGCGGAGCCTCATAGTTCCTGTAAAACAACTAAAATGTAAATGTTAATAGTTGATTAATTGGGTGTAGGGCGTTTTCCCACAGACGGCGCCAGAAAGTGTTAAGAGAAATTTTTCTCGGGGCAATAAATCTCAGTTAGCACCCTCAAGATCATTACCACGTAGGTGATGACCAAGGTAGAATGTATATATATATATATATATTATAGTGCCTAGTGAAAATGACATGGAGGCAACGATATTGTTCGCTATTGAAACGAAATAAAAGTCTTTTTTATTGATAACATATGGTATACATCTCTCTTTCGTTCTTTCAAATTGCTCTCACTTTTCTCTGGGGGATAGTTGGGTATTTGTCGTGTCTATGTCGAATAGTAGTCTCCTCTTTTTGAAAGAGGAAGTCCCTCCTTTATACAATGTCTTCATAGGTTTAAACTCATTGATTTCCCCTTGATTTTTTCATCCCCCTCTTACCGGACGGGATTTTTACCTTTAAATGTCGTTGACTTTGAGTTAATTGCTCAGTTGAGGATATCTTGGTGGAAATCAATTTGTTTCCCATTTAGACTCTATTACTTGTTCTGCACATGTATAATGTCTGTAGATGTGATACTGTGTATCTTCGGGTCTAGCATGATTCCCATAGGGGTCGTCGAATGTATCAAGGTGTGATGCATCAGTTAGTGAGGTCGATCATTGTCCCGGCCCCGATATTGAGAAGCTTCATCCAGCTAGGAGCTAGGTCTGGCCTCCCTTGACTTTTCGAAGCTAGGTGCGGCCTCCCATGGACACCTCCCTGTATCAGCGAGGTATAGGCGAGATTCTGGAGAAATTACGAGGTAACCTCGACTTCGGGGGGGTTTGGTGACGCGGGCTTGATCTGACCATTCCGGGCCCTATTCCGGATGTTTCTGGAGTCTGCCCTTGTTCCTGCGGAGCGATATCGCAGCTCGGCTTTGGGTAACATGGTCTTCTGGTGGAAAATCTCGAGCATGGAGCTAGGTCTAGATGGTGGAAAATTTCCCTTTGGTCCTTAGCCAATTTTGGCTATTAACAATTATTTTCCTTTTGTTTTCTTATATTTTTTCATTTTAATAAATCTATTATATATATATATATTATTAAATATGAGTTTATTATATATATATATATATATATATTATATGTATGAGTTCATTTTAAATTATATAAACAGATTTAAATTATTTTAAACATGTTATTTAACTATATATATACATTTAAAAAATTCATATATATAAGAAACAAATTAAAATTAATTTAATAAATTAAATTATTTTAATAAATTTAAGAAACGGATTTAGACAATTGAAAAAAATATTTACCAATTTAAAAATATATTATTATATAATATTTAGTTGGGGGAGATACGATCTCTCCCATCTTTTTTTTAAAATAAACAATTGATAAATACTATATATATAAATGATAATAATTTTGTCCATTGACCATCAAATTAATATAACAAATTAAGCCTTAAAATAATTTAAAATAAACTCATATATATATAATATATTTTAAATAAATTCATATTTAATAATAATATATAAAAAACAGATTTATGAAAAAGAAAAAAGAAAATAAGAAAACAAAAGGAAAATAATTATCTTAAATCTGTTAGAATTATGGAAAGAAACAGATTTAAATTATTTTGTCAATTAATATTAAAATATGATTATATAACTATATACATATACATATATTTACACACACACATATATATATATATATGAAAAGTTTCACCTCAGTGCGCACTTATAAATATTTATCAGTGCGTTGCATATGCACCATTAGATTCAATTGCTTTGACCCAGTCTATATGCACTTGTCAGTGCTTATCCATAATCTATGGCCCACATGCAATGCACTGATGTATTTTATATCAGTAAGCACTGAGAAGAAAATTATTGTATATATATACATATACATGTATAAATGATATAACTAGATCTATAGATTTAAATCAACAAACTTCTATCAATGTGTTTGAGTAGCTCAGTTGGTTAAGACTTATGGTAGAAACCATAAGATTGGAGATTTAATGCTTGTTGAAGGCAACTAATTTTTTTAATTAAAGGTCAAAGGTTTTCAGTGGTTGACCTGCTATTATAGAAAATAGAGAGACCAGAATTGATAATTTTGCATAAGGGTAAATTCGTCATTCCATTTTAGTCAACTTTTGGTCAAACGTTTTACAGGAGATGTTTGTGCAATAAACGGAAATGTTGCATATGAGTGCAATTTCATCTAAACTTAGAGGATGTTTGTGCAATTAAGCCATATATATATATATATATATATATATATATATATATATATATTAGTCTTTCTACTGTCATTTCGTCATGATATAAAATATATCATGACGAATAATGTGGACCACAGATTATGGAGAAGTTTTGGCAAGTGCATACGCTTTGAGTTAAAGTATGTAAATCTAATGGTCCACATTTTTCGTTCTGATATATTTTATATTATGACGAACTGACAATAGAAAAATTATATATATATATATATATATATATATATATATATATATCTCAACCATTGGATTAAGAGTTCATGAGTGGTTGAGATGTTGAAGTCAAAATTTTATGTCACAAATTGAAGTTGATTTAGCTTGACCATATATATATATATATATATATATATATATACAGTCTTTCTACTATCAGGACGGAGAATATGGACCACAGATTATGGAGAAGTTTTGACAAGTGCATACACTTTGAGTCAAAATATGTAAATTTAATGGTCCATATTTTTCGTTCTGATATATTTTATATCAGGACGAACTGATAATAGAAAAATTGTATATATATACATAAATTTTCAAGTCAGTACGCACTGATATAGCTTCATCAGTGCGTTGGATGTGAACCATTAGATTTATATACTTTGACTCAAAGTGTATGCATTTGTCAAAACTTCTCCATAATCAATGGTCTACATGCAACACACTGATATAAGTTATATCAGTACGCACTGAGGAAAAAATGATTGTATATATATATATATATATATAGCATCTATGGGCTGAATTAAGTTTGGAAGATAATTAAAAATGGCAGTTTAAGAAATAAATCAAGTAAATTTTTAATTTTAAAAAATTGGGCATTATTAGATCATTGGTGGGTTGCCAATAGCTCTAGACATGACGCCGGTTCCGGTTCCGGTTCCACCGGTTCCGACGGTCCGGTTCCTTTTTTTAAAATAAAATAAAAAACAAAAACAAAAACAACCCAATCCGGCTACATCTACCCACCCAAGTGACCCAACCCCAAATTCCCAAATCCCAATCCCTAATTACCTTCATCAGTTTTCATCACAAATTCACAATATTAAACACTGATACACACTACTAAAATATATATGTTGTTATGAACTGAATAAAGTGAAGGTTAATGCTTACTTAATGGTGATAGCAAAGCTTTTCAGATACAATTTATAAAAAAAATAAATATGTATTTGATGCATATGGAAATTGAAACAAGTAGGAAACAATTGATACCAGTGGAAATAACTCTCTCGATTAGCTTTATTTGACCACATCTCATAGGTGTTTTTTTGGCATTACATAGAATTTAATTTGATATTTTATACCTTATAGATTTAAGATCCAAATAATCATCTTCACCACAACACAACTAGCAACAGACTTGGCTTCAGAAGATCTAGACACACCCACACACCACACACCAGTACACCATCACAATATTATACACTGATACACACACACACACCCACACACACACACCCACACCACACCACCAATGACCAATCAAACCAATATTCGTCCAATCCAAACTCAAACACACACCACCACAAACCCAATCAAACCAGTCCAAACTCAAACACACATATAATCCACCCTCAATCTCATCTCTCTCATTCGATCCAAGGCTTCAAGCAAGAAGTAGAAGAAAGAAGAATGAAGAAAGAAGAAGAAAAAAGAAAGAAGAAGATGATCGACGCCGATGATGATGGTCGACGTCGTCGCCGAACCTCTGAAAGAAGAAAATGGTGGACCGGTGGTGGGCGGTGACCGGATGGGTGAGTGGGTTATGGGTGATTTGGGGTTGATAGTTGATTTGTGTGTGTGTGTGAGATGAAGGAAGTTGATGATCTGAGATTGAATCTTAGATCTGTCTTTTTTTTTTAATTTAAATTTTAAAAAAATTAAAATAATAATAATAATAATAAGGTGGAACCGTCCGGTACGAACCGAAACCGAACCACCGGTTCGAACCGGACAGTTCCACAACAAAAGGAACCGGAATTAGAATCGGAACCGGCCTGGACCAGTTCCCGATTCGGTTCTAGAACCGAAATCGAAAAAACTGGTTCCGGTTTCGGTTTCCCACCTGCGGTTCCGGTTCAGTTCACCGGTTCGAACTGAACCGGCGTCATGTCTAAATAGCACCACTCTAATTCTAATTGTGCAATACAAACGGCAGAGATTGTTACTTTTAGCAACAGTTACCTAAACATGCAATTAGGCCTAATATCAAGGGATGTTCGTACAATTTGCCCTTTAAATTTGTGATTTAAACGTTGGTATATATGTACTCTTAAGCCAAATATTCTCATCTATTCTGAATAATTTACTCTCTCCTGCACAATTGAATTAGGAGTAAATAAATAAAAGGTTGTTGAAGTTATAAATCAAAATTTTAAGTTAATATAACTGACCTGTCAAGTGTTAGGAAGAAAAATCATGACAAGTATACTTTTATATTCTTCTTGACTTTTGAACATTGACACATGTAAGTGATGATTCCCATGCATGATATTAGTGGAATGGAAGAGTTTCCACTCCAAAGAAACTTCACTATCTTCACCTACTACCTTTGGTTTTGACCAATTTCTTGATTAAAGATGATACAGACACTCCAACCATAACTTGTATCCAAACATGTCACAAGCTAAAGCAAGAAAGAAAAAAGAAATGAGACAACAATCCAAGAAGGATAATGAAATCTACCTATGTTGTATTGCTGATGTTACAATAAAGACATGATCATTATCTCTAGTCTCTAAGCACATTTGACACAAGACCTTCTCATCTGTCAAATAATATATAATTCCAAACTATAGGTTTTGATTGATTTTTCTATAGACCAGAAGTAAAGATTTATCACTGAAGCAAAACTGAGATATTTTGCCGGTTCCTACAATTAAATCAAATGCTAAACAATTAAACACAAACTGAAACAGATATAAGCTAATAAAATCCAGGATTAACCATCAATCTCATATCATATTATGCAACACGGGAAAAAAATGTATTGTTATGTTTATGAAGTTTATCAAAACTGGGTTTGACTTCCCTACCGCTTCTTGAAATTTTCTATCAAGGCTGATCTTTAAGACTTACAGTTTTCCAATGCGAAATGAGTTATGCATAACCCTTCTTGGGTTGTGGAAAAAAAATTGTAACAAGACAAATGTATTGAATTCATTTTAGTTGCTGGATAGGACAAACTTGTTCCCATGTCAAGGCTTGAGAGCAATGGCAAGACCCAACTTCGGAGTAGCATTGGTGGTTTTTGTGTCGTACTCTGCTGAAAAAGTTACCAGTGACTTAGGCCTCCATTCTCGCTGGCATAGCATTGCAACCTTCCCACCATCAGATAATCGAGTTTTTACCACTGTGAATGGATCTACAGCATGAGAGCTTCCAATGGTAAAACTGTTTTCATATGTTGAAAATCTATGAGTCATTTCAGCAGCAACTGAAGTGAAAGGATTCACAGCATGCACATAAGATGCCTTAAGCGCCTGTCCTTTATCCGTCCTAGATAGAAAATTTTTGAGGCAAGTCATCAACACAGCAAAAAATCAGAAACAGCCCAAATTAACCATAAACAGATATGTTAGGAGTATGTAAATCCAAACAATTGGTAAAACAGTGACAATATTTACAATGTATACAAGTATATTCCTTTTCATTGGTGTAACCAACATCAACAACTGACAAGTTCTTCGAATACAGGGCTCATTGGTGACCCATAATTCATAATGAATTGGCGGGATGAATTCAAGAAAAGGGTCCTGCTGAGCCAAGTACCCAAAAGCCGCATGCAAACAAGTCTAAAAACTGTCTCAACAAGTACCACCTCATCTTGCGACAAACATTTTGCTCACTTTCATAATCAACTTCAGAAATTCTGATTCTAATACTGAACTGAAGCACGAATGTTCATAACAATCATCTAGGATTCCCTCAAGTTCCACTTATGTTACATTTTTACCCTTCCATTTCACTAAATAATCTTTTCAAAAGCTCAGCTTTCTGACAAAGATTAACAAACTAAAAAAAAAATCAATACTTGAAAAGACCTAGATGCACCTTAAAGACCTTAACAGAGCAAAAGCCGGTAGATCAAAATTTAGAAATCTACATGTTGCATTAGTGAGAAATTATATGCATGTAACCATCATGTATTGAAAATAAATAAATAACGCCTTAAAAGTTCTTGAAAGATTTAATGTCAATTTGAACCCAAAACAACATAAGCCTTTATCTACATACAGAGAAAGGCCATTTTTTGAATTGTTTTTATGAGATCTTGAACACATTGACACATAATCACACATGATCCTAACTACTACCACTACACTGCAATATTTTACATTTTTGGGGTTATCATGTATGACATCTCAAGCTTGCACCATAAAAAAAGAAAGGGGAAATGTTGCTTAGCCATCACTCATCCATGTAAACTATTAAATTTGTAAATGAGAAAAGTACATGTTTACTAAACACAGACAAACACATCTGTTAAAAAATATAATAAATTCCTTTTAGGTATTTCATAAAAACTTACAGTAAAAGTGCTGCAGAGAAATCAGGCCTGTTCAAGCCAATCCCAGCATTGTACTTGATGAATGAAGAAGAAGCGGTATCAAATCCAACTTCACCACCCAAAGAGAGATCTTTGCTTCCAATTGCTGCTGAAAGTTCCAAAAGAGGGGTTGGATTAAGGCCAATACTGGAATCAATGGCTGCATGGTGATGAAGGTACTGGACATCCAACTGAGGTTTGATGCAAAAATAGTCAGATACTTTTTTTCAGCATTCTGCATGCCAGGCAGATTAATTCCAAAGTAATAGTTTCAGCAATTTGCCATCAAGAATATATACCCATCTGAAACTTTTGTGACAATAATCTAATTATTTTTTCATCTTCACAAAGGCAATTCAAAAAACAAAAATTAACAAGACCTTTAAGCGGATAAAAATAATTAATCAAAATTAGCACCGTAAATACAGACAAGCAGGTTAGCATAAAATCACACATCAAATAAGAACTCTTTCAGTGGAAATTTCACAATTATTAATAAATCTTTGCCTGTAACATAGTTATTAAAGGCGCAAGGTGAGGGGCGCGCCACCTTTTTAAAAAAGGTGCACCAATAACTTTTTATGAATTTCTCAATGGGAATAATTCATAAAAAATGAATTGACCTTAATTTATCCTATAAATTTCAAGTTACTAAGCTAAATGTAAGGTTTAGAACATTACAAATTATCAATAACACATCCTAATTCAAAAAGCAATTAACATGCAATCATCATATTAACAATAGAGATTCAGAGTTGCAAACACATTAAAATGGTAAAAAAAAAAATCGCAAGGATGTTCAAATTACATTCTAGGCTCTAAGTATCTAACTATACCCAAATAAAACAAAACCAACTTCATAACATCATCAATGCATCTTCATGTTGGGTTGCGAAGCCTGAAACAGTTTCAAGGCTCTAACTATCCCCAACTCAAACAAAACCAACTTCATAACAACTCAAATCAATGCATCTTTATGTTTGTTAGGGTTTAAGTCACTTAGGTCATTTTTATCTGTTTTTTTTAATAATAAAAAAAAAAAATAGGCACCTTTATAAAGACATGCCTTGGAGGTGCCAAGCGCCTCCACAGGCCAGGCGCACGCCTCATCAAAGCGGTTGTGCCTGGCCTGTCTTAAGGCTCCTAACTGTGGCCTGTAAGAACAACAAATACTAGGAATGAAAATAATGTGCAGTGGGTGAATAGAAAGCCAAAATATGCCATGAAGGTAAATTTCTGGGCTTTCCTTGTTCAAGTGCATAGGTTTAAGTCTCAGAGTGACAAATTCATGCAAACCTGGCCTCAAGTGGGCCACTGCTCAAGAAATCCAACCTAAGAGACCACAAAGTAAAGTAAATCTGAAGATTAACATTTCTCCTGCCCATACCATGCAGCTAACGAAATCTTAATGATTTTACTAGTTAATCACAAATTGTCTAGATCTTGGAGTCAAAGAAATCTTATGTTTGTTTCCTATTCTCACATGCCTCTCCCACTTTTGAGCAGATTGCAATGATGAATCAAAATTTCATTTCACACTAGTAGCACATTGCATTAGTCTTATGTACAAAATTTCATTAACATTATCCTTATCTTCTTATGAAAGTAATGAAAAATGTACCAAGTACCAACCTTGCCAGACTTATGATCCGGTATTCTGAAGCTAAGCGCTGCTTTGGTAGATGGCAATATATCGATCAAAGTCACTTTTGTAGATACCTACAAAAAGGTAAATGCACAAAAATATGTTAAAGCTGTTGAGAATATATAATAGAGTTGAGCAGTGCCTGATACACTTGATGCCCTCAGCGATACACTTGCTTTCTTCAAGTGGACAAGTGTCGATTTGAATGGCAATCCAGTAAAAAAACACGTAAAAACAAGGGGCTAGGATGATGGCATTTTGCAATTAATGAGAAAAATAAAGAACTCGCAAGATCACCACTAGCAAGTGTGTTTAGCTTATCCCTAATACAGATTTAAGTTTGACCCTCTTAAAGATGAAGCATTAACTGTGCATTACTAAAACAGTAGCAAAGCATCAAATCACAATTATCAGAAGATCAATAAGTCACAAAAGTTGGTTCTAGTGGCAAGATCTTCTCATACATTAGAATTGGTATCAACTTTCACATCCACAATAGTATTTTCACCCTTGTACACACTGTTAATATCACCATTGAAAATTTGGTCCTTCTTGAAACCTGTAGCTGTAAGTCCCTGCAATAGAAAATTTAAATTCAATATTAGATGAACATCGGAAATGGCTATTTAGAATTCTGATTTCTACAAAAACAAACATATCAAGGCTAATTAACATATTAACATTCTCAATAACATAATAGTTTCCTAGAAAAAACTTAAATGACTTGAGACAATTAATGCAATAAACATCCCCGGTGCAATAGATAAATTGGTAATTAAAAGACATAAACGCTACTACAGAAGTCAATCAGATATCACCCGTCAGATCATATCCTCTTTATATCTAATTATCTCTTAATTATTTCCTTCCATCTTCAATTGCACATAACATTTTCATGATAGGGATTGCAGATGCAGGTGCATCAGGCATGCAGAGCACAACAATTCTGACAACCTAAGAAAAAGAGAAAAATCAACTGATAACTACTGCCGTAATACTCCAGATGGACCAGATCTGTGTGTGTGCGCATATGCGTGAGAGAGAGAGAGAGCGAGTTTTGAGCTGCAAATGATTAGCGGATTAGCTATACTAAAACCTATCAATTGTAGCTATCTGAATTCTCTAATCATGGACAACAAACCCTGC
The DNA here is from genome assembly GCA_033220585.1 of Dipteronia sinensis. Classification (NCBI taxonomy): domain Eukaryota; kingdom Viridiplantae; phylum Streptophyta; class Magnoliopsida; order Sapindales; family Sapindaceae; genus Dipteronia; species Dipteronia sinensis. Next base: position 16,384,449 of record CM065638.1, on the reverse strand, counting down.
TGTTGTAAGTAGTAGTCAAATACAGAAAATTCTTCTATCCTAAGTCCTAGCATAGCTTTTTGGACATTAAATCATAAAACAATTCTATCAAATCATAGAAAAGGCATTGGAATGATGCAACATAACAAAAATGGCACAAAACATGAATGTTAAACAGAAAGTACCAGTCCTGTAGCGCTCGGCAATGTAAGCGTAAACTTGTGGTCAAAGTTGTAATCTTTGGACAAGAGGTCTGCATATGATAAGCAAACATATAAATAACTGAAATTGATAGTTGAAATAAATGGCGACAGGTATCCTACATATATCATGAAAATTGTCAGTCGCAAAGAATGACAGAGTAGCATGGAAAGCAAAGCATGTAATTATAACAACCTTAGTTGCATGAGAATCATGTTCACTTAAAGTAGCCCATCTATTTAGGCTATATTTGGGGTTGAAGTTGCTTTCAACTTAACCACTTACAGCTTTAAAAAGAAAAGTTGGTAGGTGTTTTGTAAACTCGCTTGAAAATTGTTATGCTCTTGAAAACTACAGAAAAATGTGTTTGGTAAAATGACTAATATAAGCATATAATTATAAAAGGTATGAAATAAGCCAAATGACAAAATAATAATATTATATATTTTCTATTATATATGAAAAAATAAAACAATAAATTAGACAAATAAAATAAATATATAAATATAAAATAAACATAGAAAATTATTAAAATAAATTTACATGATAAATAATAAAAATTAAAGACAGAAGAGAATCTTAAAGTCGCCGAAGATATCCTCCTTCGGCAACGTTGACATTGCCAAAGGTGGACATATCCACCTCCGACGTAGGAGAAGGCAACTTCTCGCCTCCTTCATTGTCGATTCTCATTGGACAATGGAGGATGTCGATCCTTCTGCTAACGTTAGAGGAGGCTCACCTGCTCCAAAAGCGCGATTGGATCAAATGGAGGAGGCTCTCGCCTCTTCTACTGCCGGAGGAAAAAAAACCTGCCTCCTCATGTGATGTCAAAGGCTTAAAGTTGCCAGAGGATGCTGGTTATACTTGTTGAGTTTTTTGACTCATCGAAACACAAGTCAAGACTTATGAAGGAATCCTATTTGGATGAGGAGAAAATAAAGTATGCATATGATTTCCTATTGGGATTAGGAAATTAGATTTTCTCAAGAATCCAAAATCAACTAGGATAAGGAAATAAGTTAGCTTTTCTTATTCTATGAGGATTTAGAAGTCCTTTTCTAGCAAGGAATGTAATCCAAGTCCTATACCTATAAATAGGGTTGCTGGGAGCTTATTTTTAACACAGAAAAATCAGCAAGCATAAAAGGGGTGGAGAGCAAGAGTGATAGAGAGGTTCTAGCAAGGTTTTGGGGAGTTAGCTAAGGGTTTCAATAAGTTTCTTGTAACCAAGCGTTTTTATCCATAGTGCTAGTGATTTCTCAAGAGAGATCACACGAGGGCGTATGCAAAGTTAACCGAACCTCGGTAAATTCTTTGTGTTTGTGTGGTGTGTTTTCTTTACTGTTCATATTTTATTCCGCATATTCGCACATCATTATCCTATAAATTTAGGAGTCTATCAAGGGAGTTTAAAATCAACAATACTCCGTCCTCCATCGCCAGAATGTCCACCACCTAGGTGGCCACCATGCTAACACCAAAGACATTTTTATTTAAATTAAATATTTATTAATTTATTTTAATTAAAAAAACAATCATAATTTTATTTTGAATGTTATTTTTTAGTTTTAAATTTTTCAGTTTAAAAATACTAGACATGAGGATATTAGTGTATTATGGACATTCAAAAAGGGGTTAACTTCTCCAATAATCAGTTTTCAAAAACAACCCCCAACCACTTATTAAAAACTGGTAGGAAAGATTATGAAACTCCAAGCAGGAGCAGCGGGATTCATTAAGATAATTAGCAGATTTTGCAACGTAAAAGTTTACCAAACTTTCTCCTCCAAACTAATGGAAATAAGAAAATGGTTCTCAAGTTTGCAATCTTAAATGCCCCTTAATAGACAATGCAGATATTATTATAAAACGAATAGAAAAGATGAGCACAACACATTCCTAATAGGAATGTTAAGTATTTAAATATAGATATACAAAAAGACTTATCATTCATTTTATATACTAATAATCTTTAAGATGAAATAATAACTATATCACTTGCTTTTTGTCTCTATAAAGGTCCTCGATTTCTAGTAATTAAATAACAGTTATATGTTGAATCCTTAAATACTTTATTAGCAAGCACAATTATTGATCCAAAAACTGGTACTGCATATTTTGATTTTTTTCCAAGGGTCAAAACTTTGAAGATGTATCTAAATCCTTCTAAACTGGAAGAAAGACTGGTTAAGAACCTGGATAAAAATAAAGGAATGAGCTACAGCTCATAAGTGTTTTTTAACTTAATATTTGACAAAGATTCAACTAAGGTTTAATTATATTCAAACTATAGTAGTTATAAAATATCCAGCGATTTGAGCTACATGCGAGTTGTACAGAGCAATCCTTTAAAGAAAATAAAAGTATAATGACGAACTGACAAAGTAAAAAAAGAATATAACGAGAAAGTGAACAAGCTTTCCAGAGAAACAAAAACCTAAAAAGAACTATGAACAGAACAACCACAAAAGAGCAGTCATGAATAATGACCGCTTGATGTTATCCAACAGAAAAGTAAACATCATTTCTAGAAGACAATGGAGTAACTGTAATTCCAATTTCAATTAAGTTCATCTTTGTACAAATTTCATGGGAAGCAATTTTCAAATGACCAAACTTTGCAAACAAAAAAGTAAATTCCATTTTGAGCGCATATCATAACTCATCATTGACCGGCAATCGTACTAGATCTACCCACAAGATCACAAAAACTCCTCTCAATTTATCAACTCGTTCATAGTAAGAGATTCTAAACTATTCATGCATCTATCTCTCAAAGAAGTAATGGAAATGGTACTCACAGTTACGATATATCTACAGAGGTGAAAATGTCATAACTCATTCTAGTAAAATATTAAAATGCTTTACAAGTTTGCCCCACAATATTCTGAATATACCCACAACTCCTCTCAATTTATCAATCTCCTTATTGTAAGAGAATCTAAACTATTCATGTATTTATCTCTCATAAAAGTAACGGAAAGGGTACTCGTAGGTATGATATATCTATAAAGGTGAAAATGCCATATCTCATTCTAGTAAAATATTAACATGCTTTACAAGTTTGCCTCACAATATTCGTACACGTAATGTTCACATGATCTAAGTACTAAAAACTATTTACTAAACGCAAACCCATTGGTTTTCCAGTGTTTTTTTAACAAGAGCATTAACTTGAATCCTTGCACAAATCTTCATCAATTATAGTTGCAAGAACATCCTGCAAATCAAATCAATATCCAAGTACTAGATATGAGACAACAAAACTTGTACACTAACAGCGACACTAGCCACTTGTCTCTCAATCAATATCTCTTTATCTTAACAAACACCAGCACTCAAAACTAACCACGAAACTTATTCTACACCAAATTAAACTAGAATCCACAGACACAAACATGAAAATGGCAGTAATCAATCACCTCTGGCTTTCTTGCCGATATCCGAAAATGGCGCTGGACTGCTTCCCATCTCCACGCAAAATGCAAAAAACACACACTGCAAAAGCCACAGATTACGAAAATATCGCATCAAAACCTTTAGAAACATATCACTTCAAAAACACCGTGACAAGACTCACGATTACACAATATCGAGTCAATTGAAGCGAAGCTACAACAGTCGAAATGAAGCACACGAAAGAAATTTAAACACTATAGAGATTCGATTAACAGCGAATTCGATCGAAACCAGAAATGATTGAAGCTAGAGACTTACAATGGAGAAGAGCGGCTTTCCGACCGCTTCAGGCGAAACAAAAATATTTGTGTATAGTCGAAAATACAGAAGGGCCAAGGTCAAGCAAGGCTCTCGCTGATTAGGTCACAGAAAAAGGAGGGTGACGGCTGACACGTGGCACTTTTTGGAAGGGGAGTGATTTTAAATTGATGGATTTTTATTGGATGGTTGTGGGCAGGTGAGTCACCGTCGAGTGAGAGTACAGTTTTTGGGAAGTGCAAAGGTAGGGAATTACGATAGAGCCACGAGTGGATTATGGAATTTACGATTGTGTCCTCGAATCGGTGGCTAGCTGAATGGGTGGGATCCACCTTTGCTTTGATTTGCAGATGGTGGTGGCTGTCGTTTGGCGATACGAGGGATGCCAGGGTAAACTAGGGTTTTCAAACTTCAATTAATCGTTTTCTTTCTCGTTCACACAAATCATATTACAAAAATAATTTTAATAATAATTCCTTTATTTATTTTTTTATTTTTTTTATTTTTTAAACAGACCATATGGGTGTATTTGGGGTGTAGGATTGGATTGGATTATATTACATTATTTTTATATGATTGGATTAGATTAGAGCATCTCCGATGGTATAAGTAAATTTGGATCATCAAAAGTTGCTACCTCAGTATTTGAGGATTGTTTTCAGGGATTGCTAAATTTGATGATTGTGTAGTTCACAATGATACATTTTATCTAAATCAAAAATCTACTTTATTTAAATCAAAAATCTACTTTATTTAAATCAAAAATCTAATCCCGCCACATTTTTTACCGTTCTCGCTTATTTTTCAAGTGTAAAAAAATAAAAATTAAAAAAACTATAAAAGATAAGAGAATGTATATGATATGGGTATTGATCCATTCGTAATGAAGAGATGGATTTTACCTGATTGAAATTTTTAGAGTCGAAACAAAGATGAGATACATTGGTGATCAGAGAAAAAAAGAGAAAAAAAAATTACAGATGAGAGAGAAAGGATAAAATTACAACAACATTTATTTTGGGTTAAGTTTATATTTGATGATTGAAAGTCAATCTTCAAATTTAATTATTGGAGAGGCAATTTGATTATTGATAACTGTTATTGCTAAATTTTAGTGACTCTGTTAGATAGTGTTTTTTTTTTTGATAAATAATCAAATTTTGATTAATCTTCTACTTTTGAGGATACCAATGGAGATACTCTTAGAGCATTTTTAATGGTATAAACAAATTTATATCCTCAAAAGTTGTCACATCAGCATTTAAGGATTGTTTTGAGTGATTGCCAAAATTGATAATTGTCTAATCCACAATGGTACACTTTATTTAAATCAAAAATCTACTATCGCCACATATTTTTCACTGTTCATACTCATTTTTATTTCATTATTCCCACTCAAAAAGCTTTAAAGCATGTAAGATAGATATATATATATATATATATCATATCATATCATATCATATCAAAGATATTAAATACTCTTTTAGAATCCTAATAAAATTTTCCTTTAATTTATCATTAGTCAAACTAGGTAAAAAAAATTATAAAAGACAAGAGAATGTATATGATATGGGTATTGATTCATTCGTAATGAAAAAATGAATTTTACCTAATTGAAATTTTTGGGGTCGAAGCAATGATAAGATATATAGGCAATCAAAGAAAAAAAAGAGAAAATAAGAGAAAAAAAGAGTCACGGATAAGAGAGAAAGAATAAAATTACAAAAGTAGTTATTTTGTGTTAAGTTTGTATTTGATGATTAAAAATCAATCTTTAAATTTGATTATTGAAGAGGCAATTTGATTATTGATTCTAAGAGCATCTTTAATGGTATATTTTTCTTTATGAAGCTATCTTTAATGGTATCTTCAAAACTAGGAGAGTAATCAAAATTTGATTATTTATCGTAAAAACACCGTCTAACAGAGTCACTGAAATTTAGCAATAATTAGAGCTTGTTTAGTTGGGCTTTTGAAAATCCTTTATTCGTAAAAGGTCTACTTGTAGCAGATCTAATTGAAATATAGCTTTTGAAAAAAAAAATTATAGTTGTTTGATTGGTAATTAAAAAAACACTTTTATACCAGTACACCGTTTGGTTGTAAAATCTCAAAAAGTCTACTGAGATATTAAATTACTAAAAAGGACATTATTTATTTACTCTAAAAAAAATTGAACTTAAAATATTTTATACATGTTAACTACATTTTTCTGAAAATACACTCTTAACGTGTGTCTACAACCTATAGGGGGGGATGGATGAGTTGTTAATCGATTATTACCAACTTTTCGATTAGTCAATATTAAGCAATTAACCCAATTCAAACAAACATACAAAATCAAGTAAAAGTGCGGAAATATAAAGAGCACTTGATTTTGACGTGGAAACCCTTCAACAAGGGAAAAACCACGGGCTATCCTTCTACCCACATACGATCACAGAAATCCACTATATGAGTAAAAAGTAACACCCTCAAGTGATGCTCGGACTTACTCTCGACAACCTCAGGCTATGGACACTACCACTCGCCACTCTTGGTTCAATCCCTAGTGATATCCCCTGATACACTACTCTTGGCGTGAGCACCTCCTACTCTACCCCGCGGGCATTTTATAGTGGCACTTGACCAATGCTTGCCAACCACACCTTGGTTGCAAGACTTCAATGCGTGTGCAACTTCACCTTGAAGCCACAAGACTTTGACTCAATGAAGAGTATAAAGGTCTAAGTGTGTATATGACACTCAAATGCTATAATGTGCAAGACCAAACACAAAATGTTTAACTAGATGTTATAATGCAATTAAACAACCTAGTTATTAAATAATGCTTACATGTACACACATGAGGTCTTAATTAGTTGCAGAGAAATTTTAACAACCTAATTGTCAAATAAATTCACATAAACATTCATAAACTTGACTAGATGCACAAAGTCAACATAATCATCAATTAAGCATACATGAACATTTACGGATTAGCTATTTAGGCATATATGACCTAATAATGCAAGCTATCACAAACAAACACAATCAAATATTCATGAACATTAACTAGTTGATTAAAACACAATTTCTCAACCTAGTTATCAATTAATCACTCATGAATATTTATGACCTAGCTTTTAGGCAAAAATGACCTAATCAATTTAGCTATCAAAATACAAACCCAATCATGTTATCAAGACTCATAAATATGTAATAAAATAGAGTCTAGGTATTTAATCATGCAATAAATACCTAATCTAGAGTAAGAAGAACAATAAATGATATTCAAGGAAGTTCTTGCTTACCTAGTCATGAAACAATGAAGACTCATGCTCAAATGATGTTGAATGATGCAAGATGGAGATGGGTTTTGGGTTTGGAGAGTCAAAAAAGCTTTCTTGAAGCTTTCTCTCTCTAGGAGCTCTAACATCTCTCTTAAAACTGAATTTTTGAGCTCTTGGTCGGCCAAGAAGAGAAGAGGAAGAATATATATGAAGCCCTAGTTAAAACTACGTTGTTTTGGGCTTGGGAAACAAAATCCTGACAACACCGCTCTGCGTACCGCAGTTCAGGCATTTGTCCAGACCGCAATACATACAGTAGTGCACCGTCTGGACAACACCGCAATTGGGACCGCTGTGCGTACAAGTGCACATGTCGCGGTCCACGCCGCGCATGACACACTGGAGAATACAGCTTCATGCGCCGCGGTGCAAGCAGAGCCTACCAAGCGGTCTAGGCCGCGCTAAAGGGAAAAATCCCTTTTTAACACTCAAGTAAAATGCCTATCTTACAGGAATGTTGTGCAAGTGTGAAGTGAGTGAAATGCACACAAAATGAAGCACAATGAACATACAAGACATGTTAGCAATTTAGATACAATGCAAGATATGATATCTAATGCAAGCTAGTGAGTGTGTTTGAAAAGGATGCACACACATATAAACAATAAAGAACACAAATGTAAGATAAACAAAACATGCTTGAATTGTGTGTGTGCACCTAAGCTCTTCAAGAGACAAAGTCAAGTGAGTATACCTTTTGCTCTTGAAATCATGGAGATGCTTGGAAGCTTGCCATACAGACCTAAGCTACCCATTACACAATCATCCCCAATGTGGTGTGGTTTGTCATGAAATAAGCCAATCATAAAATCGAGGTCCTTACATTTTCTATTGCGCAATAATAATAAAATTCAAAACTTTCACCATATAAACTTAAAAGATTAAAATAATAACCAGAAAATATTAAATTTTCAACAAAGTTGAAGCATTGTCAAAGATTAAACAAAAGGAAAATGATCAATATCTCATACAAAGGTATAAAGTTAAATTGAAAAAAATTTAAAATTAAATAAGTTATCATCGAAGCATGAGAAGAGTCACAATACTATCACATTCTTTGTCCATTTCACAATTAGGATGTCGCTCTTCGTAAACATCTTGAGTAGCATTCTCTTCTTCATCATCACTTGGTAGTTTATCCTTATCGTCATCATATGGCTTAAACTCTTGATCTATATCAGCATTAACTCTTATAAAATTATGAAGAATCATTGAAGCAATCACAATTTTCACTTGTTTAGTAAATGGGAATCTGGGCATGTGATGTAATATTTTCCATCAATTTTTCCAAACACCAAATGTCCTTGCAATAGTGCATCTCAAAGAAGAATGTGCATGATTAAATATTTCTTTTTTTCCACTAGGCTGCCTTCCATGTCGAGAATCTAGGAGATTATATCGCTCACCTTTGTATAGCCCTAAATAGCCTTTCATCTGAGGATAGCCTGTATCTACCAAATAATACTTGCCTACACATATAAAATGTTAAACTCAATAAATAATACATTTATACAACAATATATGTAAAACATATTTTATGACATACCTCTAGGTGGATGATGGAAATGTAAATTTTCTCTACGCAATGCCTCTAAAAAAAATACGTGCATCATGAGCAGCACCTTCCCATCGAGCCCAAGCAAAAGTGAAGCACATATTGAAATCACATGCATCCATTATACTTTGAGTAGGAGATCCTTTTCTACCGATGTATGGTATTTGCTTTGATACAAGCATCACAACCGGTACATGTGTTCCATCAATAGTACCTATACAATCTTTAAAATAAGGCCAATATCTATTATCATCTTTTATTTTTCTGGGAATTCCCTTGAAATATGGGTCAGATGGTTTCAAATAATCAACAGCCATGCGACCAACATCATCCAAAACTATTTCAAACCATCTAGATATAGTTTCTCCTGAATGTTGAAATCTTTCTTGAGCCATTCTATTTCCACATGCATGCCCTAACACCAACGAAAAAATAGCCACCGACTCATGTATTGAAATTAAATATACAACTCAAGTGTGTGTCTAAACAACCTAGAGGGGGGTGAATGGGTTGTTAATCGATTATTACCAATTTTTTCGATTAGTCAATATTAACATGCAATCCAGTTATAGTAAGATCCACGGAAACCCGTATGGGTTTAGAGAAAGGATCCCCAGAATATTGGGTAGCTGTTGTTAAACCGGGTAGAATACTTTATGAAATGGGTGGAGTAGCCGAAAATATAGCTCGAAAGGCTATTTCAATAGCGGCGTCCAAAATGCCTATAAGAACTCAATTCATTATTTCTGGATAGAAATGTAGAACCAAAGGAAAGAAGTCTTGGGTATAAAAAAACAATTGCAGGGTTTTCTTTCTTTTTTTTTTTTTTTTTTTTACTTCGTCCTTTGCTTTATTTTACATTAAAAAAATGATATGATTCAACCTCAAACCCATTTGAATGTAAAGAATCGATTCAATACATTTCTTATGTACCCACCCAATTCAAGTAATAATAAAAATCAAGTAAAGTGTGGAAATATAAAGAACACTTGAATTTTACGTGAAAACCCTTCAACAAGGGAAAAACCACGGGCTATCCTTCTCAACACAGACGATCATAGAAATCCACTATATGAATAAAAGGTTACACCCTCAGGTGATACTCGAACTCTCACTCTCGACAACCTCAGGCTATGGACACTACCACTCGCGATTCTTGGTTCAATCCCTAGTGATATCCTATGATCAACTACTCTTGGCTTGAGAACCTCCTACTCTACCCAACGGATAGTGGCACTTGACCAATGCTTGCCAACCACACCTTGGTTGCAAGACTTAACTTGCTTGTGCAACTTCACCTAGACGCCACAACACTTTGACTCTATGAAGAGTATATGGTCTAAGTGTGTATATGAGACTATGCTCAAATGCAATAATGTGCAAGACCAAACACAAAATGCTTAACTAAATGTTATAATGCAATTAAACAAACTAGTTATCAAACAATGCCTACATGCCTATATATAAGGACTCAATTGGATGTATATATAAAATCTAACAACCCAATTGTCAAATAAAGTCCAACCAACACAAGTTGTCACAACATATAATCAAGGGCAATAAATGTGCAATCAAGAAATGCAATTAGTGAGGCATACCCAATAATGTCTAAATGCAAAGCATAGAGACTTAGCTAGAGGGGCAATATGGTCCTAAACTCTAGCTATCACAAACAAACCCTATTTCAAATGATATACAATAAACATGAAGATTTGCTAACCTAAGCAATAAATGACATGTCTTGATAAGCTAGAACAATAAATGAGCAAGGATGTTAGTTCTACTTACCAAGTAATGACATTAATGAAGACACATGCTTGAATGATGCTAGAAATGCAAGATGAAGATGGGTTTTAGGGTTTGGAGAGTCAAAGAAAAAAGTTTGAAGCTTTCTCTCTAGGGGAGCTCTTTCTCTCACTATATTCTGATTCTAGGGACGAATTGAGGAAGAAAGAAACATATATATAGAAGCTCTAAATGAAACTACGTCGTTTTGGAAAATTAGGCACAAAACAGGGCACTGCACGGGTCTAGTGCAAGGGTAGGGGACCCGCGCAAAAGGGAAATCCGAGAAGCACATCCTTAGTGCACGGGTAGGGTACCCGTGCACGACCAATGCAAAAACAGACCTGAGAAAATTCAAGGGCACTGCTCAGGTAAGGGACCCGCGCACACAGAGACAGGGAAGGTCTCTCATCGTACTAAATAAGCACACCATCGTGCATGCGCGGATGTTTCCTATCAATCATCAGGAAACGAATTACAACACACAAAACCACAATTAAATCTAGAAATGAAGTGCAAGTGTGATTGTGAAATGGATGCACACATATAAACAAAAAGAACACAAATGCAAGATGAAACAAAGCATGCATGAAGTGTGTGTGTGTGTGCACCTAAAATCTTCAAGAGACAAAGTCAAGTGAATATAACTTTTGCTCTTGAAGTTATGGAGATGCTTGGAAGCTTGTCAAAGAGGACCTAAGCTACCCATTACAAAATCACCCAAATGTGGTATGTCATGAAATAAGCCAATCACAAAAATAGAGGTCATTACAATCTCCCATTTGGCTATTTCATGACAAAATAACACTTACAAATAAATCCTCACGAAAACTAAAAATAAAGCTATTGTCCATAAGATTAATTCTACATTACAAAAGAGATACCTATAATCTAAATCTTCAATTTCTTCAATCTCTTTGTAGAATTATCATTGTACCTACACAAAATAGCATGAAGCACTTTCCAAGAACTAGTGCAAGTGAGGTGAACAAATATAAAAAACAATTGCACTCAATAAAGCAATATAAAGAAATACATGTGCAATGCTCCCCCTAAATTGGTTACTCTCTCTCTAGGCTTCTCCCCCAAAGCATAAACAATGCTCCCCCTATATCTCTCAAGACTTCTGCCTATTTTTGTCTTGAGATAGGCAAAGGAGCTCCCTCTATCGGGTTGCTTTAGCAAAGAGAGCTATTCGCACAAATACATTGCATAATCAAATACAAGAACTTTATGCAACTTAAATAATTGAGAGAGATTCAAGGAGTTTTATTTAAAGAAAATGTGTGAAATTGTTGCTTTGCATGCAAGACATATAGCACTCAAGTTCAAGCAATGGTATTTGGCAAAGCAAACATCAAAAGGGTTTCCATAAGAATTCAAACCAATTTGTACCCTTTTGTCATAAGCAACCAAGATATAGTTTTTCAAAAGATATTTACAAGTAAGAGCAACTATATCAATCCTTAAAGGCAAACCAAGACATTAGATCAAGAGATCCTATTAGATTTTTTCGGATAAATATCCGTATGATAGTAGTCTTGTTTAACCATTAAAAAGAGAGAGAAAACTAATTTGGATATAAAATCCTTATTGATTGCATGGATACAAGATCTTTATTGATTAGTCTTCTCATTTGCATTCACACACATTTGCATTAAAGCAATCAAAAGCATTTCATGTATATCATTTTAAGCATGTTATAAAAATTTCTCATGTCATGGAGATAAATTATAGATCATTCAAATGTACTTCCCAATCAAATCTCCTAGTCAAAAAATGCATGTTTGAACCTAAATATGACATGGATTGCAAGTAAAGCAATGTTGCACACTTATTAAGAAAATAATATATAAGCATATATACAACCAATCATCTCAAGCAATTATTAAAAAAGCATAAAATAAATCAACTTTTTGCACATAGCAAATTATACAAGTTCGCTCTCTTTGCTTGAGCTCCCCTCATGGGGTCAAAACCGACCAAGTCATTGGGAGACATGAGCCCCTATAGACCTAGTTGCATCTACGAGAGTTACATGGGCACTAATGCAAGCAGGTTCATTCTTTCTAACCCACCTAGATTCCACTTTATCATTTTTAGTGGTCATAGACATGCTTCTAAATTCCCTAGGTTCATGCAAACTTGCCTAGTTTTCAGCCGTTTTTCTTTCATGCTCTCCAACCTACACCTCATAATGTATTTAAAGCTATTTCGTCTTAAGTGACTAATCATACCACAAAAATGACAAGTAGGTACAAATGAAGAATTTATACCATTGCATTGAGGTCTCATCGAGGCATCGCCATGTTGATGATGTTGTCTTTGATGGTACATCGATTGACTTCTCCTTGGAGTTTTTGTGGTCTATCTTGTTGAAGTGGTTGAGCCGGTTGATCTTGCCTCCTTGGTTGAGCATGCCACTTATGGTCACCTCCTTTCTTGATAGTTGACTTATTGGAGGAGGTGGTTGGCATCTTAAGGACTTGTCCTTTCTTCTTGGATTGCATAGGCTTTGGTTGAGTTGCCAAGGCTTGTGTGGACTTTCCTTGGTTGAATGTTACTTGGATGAAGCTTTGCTTTTGCCTTGAGCTTGAGGTTGTTTGACTTTGGCCTTTTTTAATTCTTCAAAGCACCTCATCTCTCTTTCCTTGACAATCTTCAATGAGTTTTCTTTCCTGGCAAGCTCATCTTTCATTGCCTTCATCCGTTGGTGGCAATCTTTAATCTCCTTCTCATACTCAGACACATCAATCACGTCTGTCTTCAAAGAGTCATTCAACTTGGTCCTTAGTTGAAGGTTTTCCTTTTTCAACCTCTTGATTTCTTCATTTTTCATCTTCAAGGACCTTTGAAAACTTTCAATGAAGTCTTCATAACACAAACCTTCATCACTTAAGTTCTTGGAACTTGAACTCTCTTCATCGAAGCTTCTACCAATTGTGCTCTCATGGCAATCATCATCCGAACTAGCTTCTTTGTTGTTGACTTTAAGTGATGGGTGTCTTGTGGCCACTTTTAAGTTGTCATCATGTAAAGCATGTAAGGCGGGAAAGGCTATGTGATTCCTTTCTCATTTCTCGAAAACCGAAGAGCTTTCTTCACCTTTACTACAAGATTAGGCCTTTGATTTGCCTCTTCGACTCTTGGTCTTCGAATTTCCACAATCCGTGGAGATGTGCCCATAGCCGCCACAATCATAACATTTAAGCTTTATCTTCGAGGTACCCAAATCCTTATCTTCTTCTTTCACGATACCTTCATGGGTGATTCTTAGAATCTCCCAAGCTTCTCGAACATCTCGAGTGGTTTGGATGAGTTTGGCTTGATTCTCATCCACTGCACAAGATAAGGCACGAATGCCCTTTGAATTCCATTCTGCAGCCTCAAGTTCGTCATTAGTCCACTTGGACTTGGGCTTAGGCATAGAAGCCAAATTCTTTAACTTCTCAGTGGGAGGTGAGTATCCCTCTTCCACACACTTTCACACATGCTCATCGAGGTCCATCAAAAAGACTTCCATCCTCACTTTCCAAGAGGAGTAGTTATCCTTGGTGAGCAATGGTGGTTCAAAGATCAATGCACCCTCTAACATCTCAATGCCACTCATAGTGTTTAATGAATGAGATGAATGCAAATGAATGCAATGATCAAAATGCATACAAATGCAAGACACACAAAACAAGAGTAAGGATCACCTAAGTATGTCTAGGAACCCGCTCTGATACCAATTGAAAATACAACTCAAGCGTGTGTCTAAACAACCTAGAGGGGGAATATGAGGGTGAATGGGTTGTTAATCGATTATTACCAATTTTTTCTATTAGTCAATATTAACATGCAAAAAACCCAATTCAAGCAATAATAAAAATCAATTAAAGTGCGGAAATATAAAGAACACTTGACTTTTACGTAGAAACCCTTCAACAAGGGAAAAACCATGGGCTATCCTTCTATCCACACACGATCACAGAAATCCACTATATGAATAAAAGGTTACACCCTCAAGTGATACTCGGAACCTCACTCTCGATAACCTTAGGCTATGGACACTACCACTCGCCTCAAGTGATACTCGGAATCTCATTCTCGACAACCTTAGGCTATGGACACTACCACTCGCCACTCTTGATTCAATCCCTAGTGATATCTCCTGATCCACTACTATTGGTGTGAGCTCCTCCTACTCTACCCCACAGGCCTTTTACAGTGGCACTTGACCAATGCTTGCCAACCACACCTTGGTTGCAAGACTTGACTTGTTTGTGCAACTTCACCTAGAAGCCACAAGACTTTGACTCTATGAAGAGTATATGGTCTAAGTGTGTATATGACATTATGCTCAAATGCAATAATGTGCAAGACCAAACACAAAATGCATAACTAGATGTTATAATGCAATTAAACAATATAGTTATTGTTAACAGGGTTTTCTAGTAATGGACCAAAGGAGAATTTTCCAACAAGTATCTATTTGGTAGGGACGAATCTCGGCTCCCAGATACCTAGCGGGATCGGTGCCACGACCTAGAAGAAATCAATACCTGGTAAGGCCAGAACCTCGACCATCTACATACCTTGATAAAGCACCGGAGATACGAACCAGGAAGAGCAAGTACCATGCAATGTATCCATTCTGACATCTGATGGGGAGGACACCGCGATATCACGTATCTAATACCTCGTAGGTACCCGATACCCGGTACCCCGGTACCATGACCCGGTGTCCCAGAACGCCTCGACATCAGCCCAGAATCAATACAGGTGTCCTACCTGCCCAGCTAGATGAATATCGCTATAAAATCACCGGCATGATAGAACAAGCGCCATGCCAGTAAGTCAAGTCAATACACTAGTATACCATGCCACCAGTGTGTAGAGTCAGTATACCTCTCCAAGCAACACAATCAGGGAAAGTTGACTCAATCACCATTTAAAGTGCCATAAATGAGACCAAACAGTCAACCAAATCAGGGTTTAAATACGACAATGATTAACGAGATCAAATCTCGCGCCTTTAGCCTCACTCAACTCCTTCCAACGCCTAAAAAAGGACTCCAAATAATCCTCATTAATACAACTGGATTCTGAGAGATATGAGGGGGTCTACATATACCACCATGAAGGACGAGGGGGGGGGGGGGGGGGATTTTTTGGATGACCTAAAAAAGAGACATTTAACTCCAGAGAATCTCCTACTGAATTCTTTGAAGCCAGTGAGAGTTTGAGACAATCACTGAGAGTACAATTGCCACTTATCGACATAAACGTATTCTCCACCACCATCCTGTGTAAAAAAGAGAGAAAAGAGTGTATTGTAGCATCGATATCGCAAAATCTTCAATAAAACGGTATTTTCTATACCTTACTGGTTCCTATTTATCTGTTTATATTGATCTCTAGTAATAGCAGGAACTTCAGTATCGAAGGTATCTACCTCGCTACTACCTACCGGTAGTGGACGAGGGTGTTAACAGGAATTTCCCTCCCCGGTGGAATTTTCGGTTAACACTTTTTGGCACCGTCTATGGGAAACACCACACCCTTAAAAGAAAGCCTGTTAATCTCGTTTTCTTGTATCATTACCAGTATGAAAATCCGGTCTTCTCAAGATCATCTTGATCCGTCGGGGCACCAATCAATGCTTCAACCTGGAAGGGTCAGAAGCGAAAGAAGGAGGGAAGAGTCGTAACCCCGCTCCAAAGCCATCAGCTACCACCCTGGCTACCCCCTAGATACCTGCCACACTGGCAATTAATCCTGCCAGTCTGAACCAACAAGTCGCGGCCTTCATAGAGAGTATCTGCCTCCGAATGGTTGCGAAAGGTAGGGCCAGTCAGCCTGCGGTACCAGATACCAGGTGAGATGCAAGTCGGCAAGGTACCAAGATACCCTCCTTTGATAGGTTGGGACCACCACCTCCAATACTGGTCCACGACAGGCTCGGGCCCATGCCTCCAATACCATCAGTCCACGACAGACTAGAGCCCATGCTCCTGACTCCAGGACAACCTGAAGGATACCGACCTCGACATGTGAGATCCGCTATCGACCTCCCCCCTAGGGAGCGCCACTACCCGATTCAACTGGAAGCTGCTTCCAGACGACCTCAACCAGAAGCGGCTAGGAGGATGTTGGAACCCCATTCACTGGTAACGCAACGGAAATATGTTTTAAAATTTTTATACAGATCGTAAACGATCTGGAACCAGTGAACTTGAGATCGTAATTATTTTTTCGGAACTAATACATACAATATGTAAATACAGGAAATTGTAATCAATAAATAAAAAAAATTAGAACCTTACCAACGTTTGAAGGCTCCTTCACTTTACGATATGCTCCTAGTCTGTACCACTTATCTTCCTCTCTATATCCCGGGACTGATAACTGTGTGTGGACGCATCACGGTCTCAAGAACTTGAATGGAGGATTCAGAGAGAATGAAGAAGAAGAAAACAATTTCTTTTTGTTCACTGTGCAACACTTGCACTGCACACCCTTGCACTTGATTTGCGTTTATCAATATATATCTTTTGTGCACCTGATTTGCGTTGAATCAATATATCTCTTGTGCACTTGATTTGCGTTGAATAATATATATCTATTCATGCACATACCAATTGCCTTTTTTTTTTAAAGAAAACAATTTTAAGAGACATGGTCTCTTTTTCTTTTCACTTGCACACTAAAATTTCATCTTAATCAAATTCTATTGATTCACACCACCATGTTTGTATCATATACAAACATACACACACACACATATATATATATATATATAATATATATATATAAATATATATATATAAATATATATATATATATATATTTATATATATATATACAGTCATTTTCTCCTCAGTACGCACTGATATAACTTATATCAGTACGTTGAATGTGGACCATTGATTATGGAGAAGTTTTGACAAGTGCATACACTTTGAGTCAAATTATGTAAATCTAATGGTTCACATCCAACGCACTGATGAAGTTATATCAATACGTACTGACTTGAAAATTTATGTATATATATATATATATATATATATATATATATATATATGCTTTGTGTTATTATCTTATCTATTTGTGTGCTGCTCACTCTTTGTTATCAAAAAACATATCATATATATATATATATATATATATATATATTATAATTATAACTATAACTCTTTAATTGATATATTTTCAATTTCAAAACTAAATCTTTTAAAATGATATCTTATAGCTTTTTTTTAAACGATAATTAAATATTTATTTTGAATTTAAACATTTTAAATTCAATTTCAAATATTTAATTTAATAAAATAATCATATTATCTTATTCTATTTAAAATCAAATATCAACTAATACCCTCCATTTAGTGATTATAACATAATTAAATAATCTTATTATTTAATTTATTTAATCACCATTATTCATTAATTAAATAATCTCATTATTCAATTAATTCTCGAATAAATACGTGTCACTTTTGTAATACAATTAATTGGACAATCCAATTAATTAACCGTGACCCTTGTTACCTAAATCGATCGGGCTAGCAAGGGGACCTAATGGACCCACAGTATTTTGAGCTCCAATAATCCTCGGAATCATTAATTAAACTCTTTAATTAATATTCCTTGATTATTAACTCCGGTGTTATTCCTCTAAAAACCCGAAGCTGCACTCTCTCAACTGCAGACATTTTTACACAGACCGATACAACTCAGTGTCCATCGATATAGCTGTTACACATGGTGTGATCCTCCACAGTAGTTCATAATTAGAGCTGGGTCATAATGTCTGTTATACCCCTTTAATTACATATATCCTTTAAGTACCGTTGATTCTCTAATAAACAATAAATCATATTTCCTCACAGAATTAGGAGAGCGCTCATATTGTCTAAGCACTGAATCAACCCTTAAGGGAACTACCATCTACTTCTCATAAGAAGGAGTGGATTCCACTATTGTGTACATACCTTCCCAGCCATAAGCCAACCGCAATCCCAACATACAGAGTATATTGATTAGGAACTGCATCCGACCTCACCCATGGTATATCAAAGACCACGATCTAACCTGAAGAAGTCGATATGACACTCAGGATTAAGATCACCTACATATTGCCATCATTAGTTGATATATATATGAATCTCATTAGTAATCGGATCTTGGTGAGAGATTCATATAGATCATGGCCCAGTCCTATATGATCACATCATATAATGTGCCTCTATTCCCATATCTCATATGAATGATTCAAGATAGAATCACCGTACATTACCGAATGGACCGCAGATATAAATTAACCACAAATAAAGTACCCATATTTATTTGCTATATATGGACTCTTTAGATTGCATGTCTCTTATTGTATCCATCCGTATATGACACTCATATACACAGTTCGAGATTACATCCGGCAATTTAGGATGTTAATATATGCACATGTTATAAAATAAACAACACAACAAGAATGAATTGAACTTTTTATTTATTTATTTCATAAATCCATTTACAAATTATATCTTAAAGGGCATAAACCCTAATAGAGGCAACCTCAGTCAGTGACAGGAGGTACCATTAGGAGCGCCCGAGAAAACCCTCTCTGGGGAGAGAACCAGGATGAAACTTCAGTAGCATCAGATGGGTCTGATGACAGAGACTCTGAAGTAGAATCCGAGGATGATGGCAACAAGCGCCTCCGGGACCAAGTAGCTAGAATGGCGAAGGAGATCCAGGAGTTAAAAAAGGGCAAGCACAGGGAAAACTGGAAGGATCCCTTGGGAGAGATGAATGCTCCCTTCTCTAGGAGAATCAGGGAGGCGGAACTACCTCCCAAATTCAAGATACGAACTTATAAATATTCTGGAATTGAAGATCCCCTAAGCCACCTAGAGAGCTTCGTTCAAAAGATGGAGGTCTAGAATGCTACTAGGGCCGCCATGTGCAGGATGTTCCCTACCACGCTAACTGGCTATGCCAAGACTTGGTTCAGGAAGCTACCAGCAGGAAGCGTTGACTCTTTCACCAAGTTGACTACGACTTCTGCGCCTAGTTTCAGGGCATCAAACATTGCCCCAAGGATCCCATTCACCTTTAGTATGTGATCCAGGAGCGGGGTGAATCACTCAGAACTTATATGGAGAGATTCCACAAGGAAGTAATTCAGATGTGGGTCTTCACGGAGAAGGAGACTTTGGCCAATTTCAGAAGAAATTTTTGGGCAGGCAGGCTATTCAGATCATTTGCCAAGCATCCACCAGAGACATACCAGGAAGCCTATGATAGAGCTCTTGAACATGTGGAAATAGATGAACAGCTCCGTGTCAAGATGGAGCATAACGACATGAGATCTGCCAAGCACCAAAAGAAGGAGGTGCCCAAGCCCGCTTAACTTCAGAAGAACTAGAATAAACCTCCTAAAAAGTTTACATACAGGATACCACCTTACCAACCTTAGCGTAACCGGTACCCAACTAGGCGGTCTCCGCCTAAAGCTACTCCTTCACCCAGGGAAGTGGCACGGATAGCTAGAGAAGAAGGGTAGGTACACCCATTATACCCATCAAAACTCGTCCCGCGAGACTATCTACCTCGCCATCCGTGACAAGGGGCTACTGAGGAAGCCTGGTCCAGTAAAGGCACCAGCCGATCAACGGAACTGCTACAAGTACTACGACTTCCACTGAGGATGTGGGACACAACACCTCAGAATGCTATGGCTTACGCAACCAAATTGAGGCACTGGTAAGGGGAGGTTACTTGACAGAATTTCTCCAATAGGTGCGTGATAACATTCAAACTGGGAAGGAGGTACAAGCAGACATCAGAGCAACCGAAGAGAGAAGGAAAGCAAAAGGAAAGGATCTGATTGAGCAGATCCATATAGTCCATACCATCAGTGGAGGTCCCATCCTGGCAGGAACCTCCAACAATTCCAGAAAGCACCATGCTAGGATAGTAGTGCCCAAGCTAGATGCAGGCTAAGATTTCTTCAAGGTCACCAGAGAATTTTCTAAACCTCCTCCTTCAGCACAGATTATCTTCACTGAGGAGGATGTGTACAACACTGTGCAACCCCACGATGACCCCATGGTTGTCACTATGCAAATTGCAAATTGTAAATTGTCTGGTCCACAGTATCCTGATCGATATCGATAGCAGTGTAGACGTCCTTTTCAAAGGCTCTTTAGAGTAGTTTAACTTAAGGAATCCCTACTACAATAGTTGTACCACCCTGCTGTATGGATTCACCGGGGAGTCACTGATCCCCACCAGGTCCATGATCCTACCGGTGATAGGAGGTACAACACCGCTCCAGCAGAATCTTTTGACAGATTTCGTCGTGGTAAACACTCCATCCGCCTATAACGCCATCATTGGGAGACCTTACTTATCTGCCCTCAAGGGTGTCCTGTCAATCTACCACAATGTCCTAAAATTCTCGGTAGGGGACAAAGTAGGTGAGGTATGAGGAGACTAGCAGGCAGCGCGCAAGTGTTATGCAGTGTCTGCCAACCCCGCGGCGCTTGCCAAGCAGTGTACACAGATAACTATTATGCAGGATCAGACCTTACCAGAAGAGGACCTTAAAGATGAGATAGGTGCAGTAGAACCCGAGGTAGAAGTTCCAGATAAAGAAGACAGAGATGAGAAAGATAGGGGGTGGGCTAGTGGTCGCACTGTAGACGATTTAGAAGAAATACCAATCAGGAAGGATGATCCTTTGAAGGTGATCAAGATAGGGGCAACGTTGGAAGCATAAGTGAAGCAGGAATTGATAGGATTCCTTCAAGAATACAACGACATATTTGTCTGGAGCCACGAGGAAATGCTGGGAATTTCTATCACCCTAGTGGCTCATAAATTGGCGGTTGATCCCACTTGTAAGTCAGTCAAACAGAAGCAGAGGCATTTCAACCTAGAATGAAATGCCGCGATTCAGGAGGAAGTTGATAAGCTTCTAAGGGAGAAATTCATCAGGGAATCCTGATATCCAGAGTGGATCGCAAACGTAGTGATGGTGACCAAGGCAAATGGGAAGTGGGGTATATGTATTGATTACACTGATCTCAACCGCACCTGTCCGAAGGATAGCTTCCCTCTACCAAATATTGATCAGTTGGTAGATTCAACTGCGGGTAACAAGCTCCTGAGCTTCATGAACGCATTCTCTAGGTATAATAAAATAATGATGTACCCCACCGATTAGGATAAGACCAGTATTATCACCGGGCAGGGTCTATATTGCTACATGGTAATGCCATTCGGACTCAAGAATGCAGGTGCTACCTACCAATGCTTGGTCAACCGTCTGTTTAAGGACCTGATAGGGAAGTCAATGGAGGTGTACATCGATAATATAATCACCAAGTCCCAGGTAGCAGAGCAGCACTAGGACCACCTCCGCCAGACTTTTCAGATAATCAAAGAAAATCATATGCGGTTAAACCCCTCTAAATGCGTATTCGGAGTAACAGCCGGGAAATTCCTTGCTTTTATGGTCCATGAGAGAGGAATAGAAGTGAACCCGAAGAAGATCAAAGCCATCCTAGACCTTGAGTCTCCTACTTCGCTCAAGCAAGCACAAGGCTTGACCGGACGGATAGCAGCTTTGAACTGCTTCATATCACGATCCACTGATAAGTGCTTCCCCTTTTTCAAAGCTATCAAACAAGGGAGGAATATGAAGTAGGACTAAGATAGTGAGCTAGCTTTCCAGTCATTGAAGGGATACCTCGCTAGCCCACCACTGCTAGTTAGCCCACCACTGCTAGTTAGCCCACTACCGGGAGAAGAATTGCAACTGTACCTGGCTGTATCCGAAATAGATGTTAGTAGGGCCTTGGTAAAAGAATGTGGAGATGGAATTCAACGACCTGTCTACTATGTGAGCCATGCCTTGACCAAGTCAGAGAAGAATTACACTCTCATAGAGAAGCTCGTCTTCGCGTTGGTAACCGTTGCCAGGAAGCCCCTCCCTTATTTCCTAGCTCACACAATCGCAGTGGTCACTGATAAACCCCTGCACCAATTTCTCTAAAGGTCGGATGTATTAGAAAGGCTGGTACTATAGGGCCGTCGAGCTCACCCAGTACAATATCCGGTACAAGGCTAGGACCACCATCAAGGCCCAAGCTCTGGCAAACTTTGTAGCTGAGTTCATCGCAATACCTGATCATGATGCTACCCCGAGCTCGGATCAAGCTCCCCAGAAAAAGCAAGAATCCGTAGGTTGGCCACCAACCAAGAAACCTGGATTCTATATACGGATGGAGCTTCCAGCCAAGCAGGAAGTGTGTGTGGTGGGGGGGAATCGTTCTAATTGATCCCGAGAAGGTAGAGTGTTGTCATTGCTTCAGATTTCAGTTCAGTACAACCAATAACGAAGCCGAGTATGAGGCTTTGTTAGCAGGAACGGGGATAGCAGCGGAGCTTGGAGCTAACTATCTCCTCGCCAAATGTGACTCGCAATTGGTAGTTAATCAGATAACATGTCTGTACCAGGCCAAAAGAGATAACATGCAGCCTACCTCAGAAAGATCTAAGAACTTGTGGCCCGATTCAAGGGGTTCAAGATCGAGCAAATACCTAGGCAGCAGAATCATCGGGCCGATGTCCTAGCAAAGATAGCTGCCAGCGGAGGACAGGTGCTGCCAAAAGGGGTACCTCTCCAGGTAATAGCCCAATCAAGCATAGAGCAAGGAAAGAAAGTTAGTTATGTGGATCACCTTCCATGCTAGATGGATCCCATTGTAAATTACCTCCGAGAAGAAAAACCCCCTGAAGACCCCGATCAAGCTCGCAAGATCAAGAGAACCTCAGTTCGATACTGCCTGGTGGAGGGACACCTTTAACATAGGAAGATCTCTCCCCCTACTCAGTTGTCTACACCCTGATGATGCAAGTTGGGCCCTCAGAGAGGTACATTTAGGGGAATGTGGAAATCATACCGGAGGAGAAGCTCTAGCTTACCAGGTGCTGCGCATGGGATATTACTGGCCAACATTGCATCATGATACGAGGCGGTTTGTACAATCTTACTAACCATGCCATAAAATGACCAACCTGCACCACTTACCTCCAGAACGACTGTCCTCAATCAGCTCACCATATCCATTTGCCTATTGAGGAGTAGACCTAATTGAACCTCTCACAACCGCGCCAGGTCAACAGAAACATGCAATAGTGGCCATTGATTATTTTACCAGATGGGTGGAAGCGGAGCCCCTCTCCAAGATCACTGAGGCAAACACGACTGAGTTCATTAAGAAGAACATGGTCTGCCGGTTCGGTACCCCGATGGTCGTTATCACGGATTTGGGCAAACAATTTGACAATGCTAGATTCCGGGACTTCTACGAGAACCTGGGAATCGAGCTTCATTTTGCATCCGTAGCACATCCCCAAACTAATGGCTTGGTAGAGGCCACAAACAAGACTATCAAGAGGCTCATAAATAGGAACCTCCAACAGAAGAATGGTAGATGGGTAGATGAACTCCCAGATGTGTTATGGGCCTACCGCACCACCAAAAGGACTGCTACTGGAGAAACGACCTATTCACTAGCTTTCGGGGTAGAAGCTATCCTTCCTATCGAGCATAAAATCACCTCCTTTCGGGTTCAACAATTTGGCAGGCAACTATGCTCGTACCATTCAAACCTTTCTCAGCGGAAGGTGGTTCCCGGCCGAGGTTTGGTCCGTTAGGCAACTATGCTTTTACGCACCGGATCCTTCCTAGCAGGGGGTGGTG
Organism: Dipteronia sinensis; assembly: GCA_033220585.1. Taxonomy (NCBI): domain Eukaryota; kingdom Viridiplantae; phylum Streptophyta; class Magnoliopsida; order Sapindales; family Sapindaceae; genus Dipteronia; species Dipteronia sinensis. The sequence goes on along the minus strand of CM065638.1, from coordinate 16,360,121 downwards.
CCCGGCCAGGGCATCAGAAATACCGTGTGGTTTATTCTGGTCTTGAGATCCTCCTAGGGGGATTAACCCGGTCTAGGGCATCAGAAAAGCTGTGTAGCCGTCCTGGTCTTTAGGAGATCCTCCTAAAGGGATCAACCCAATCCAGGGCATCAGGGGAGCTATGTAGCTCTCCTGGTCGTTTGGGCAATCATGGCGAATTTACATGGCGAATTATGGCGACATAACTTAGACAGAGAAAAAATCTTCTTTATTGATGAATCAAGAGGCGGTACAAATATTCATGAATATTGGCATCTATCCATATCTATCCGGGGTGATACCGATTGGTCCTCATTATAGGTTTCACGGGTCGAATCTCTTCAGGTGATCTGCTTTCCAGGTGTGGTCTATCGAACGCTCGTCCACGTCCTCCAACTTGTAGGCCCCATTTCAGATTACCATTCTAATCAGGTAAGGACCTTCCCAATTAGGTGATAATACCCCGTAAGACTTTTTTCGGGTGTTCTGGGTTACTTTCCTGAGGACCAGGTCCTCTTCTTTGAAACTTGGGTTTTTTACTTTCTTGTTGAAGTATCGAGCAATCATGCTTTGGTAGGCTGCTACCCTTTCTCCAATCCTTTCCTGTTTATCTTTTAGGAGTTCCAAGTTGGCTCTCAACTTGTCTTCGTTTCTTTCTGGATAAAAGTGTTGAACCCGGAAGGAGGTGAGTTTATGCTCAATAGGAAGGACGACTTCTACCCTGAAAACTAGCGAATATGGGGTCTCTCCAATTGCTGTCCTTCTGGTGGTGCGGTAGGCCCACAACACATCTGGGAGTTCATCTACCCATCTGCCCTTTCTCTGTTGAAGCTTCCTCTTCAAGAGTCTTTTGATGGTCTTGTTTGTGGCTTCTACCAAGCCAGTAGTCTGAGGGTGTGCTACCGATGTGAAATGAAGCTCGATTCTCAGATTCTAACAGAAATTTCGAAACCTAGCATTATCGAATTGCTTACCCAAATCTGTGATGACAACCATCGGGGTACCGAACCGACAGACCACATTCTTCTTGATGAATTCTGTCGTGTTTGCTTCGGTAATCTTGGTGAGGGGCTCCGCCTCCACCCACCTGGTAAAATAATAAATGGCCATAATCGTTTGCTTTTGCTGACCAGACATGGTCGGGAAAGGTCCAATTAAGTCTATTCCCCAGAAACCAAATGGATATAGAGAGCTAATAGAAGATAGTCGTTCTGGGGGTAAATGGTGCAGGCTGGCCGTTTTCTGGCATGGTTTGCAAGATTGCACTAACTGCCTCGCATCATGGTGCAAGGTTGGCCAGTAGTATCCCATGCGTAGTACCTTGTAAGCTAGTGCTTCTCCTTCTGTATGATTCCCACAGTCCCCTGAGTGTACCTCTCTGAGTGCCCAGCATCGTCTGGATGTAGACATCTGAGTAAGGGGAGAGATCTTCCTCTGCGGTAAAGGTGTCCTTCCACCAAGTAGTACATGACTGAGGTCTTCTTGATCTTGTGAGCTTGATTAAGATCTTCAGGGAGCTTTTCTTCTTGAAGATAATCTAAGATGAGATCTATCCAGCATGGAAGTCAATCCACAAGGTTGACCTCTTTTCCTTCGGCTATACTAGATCTGGAGATTATTTGGAGAGGAACCCTTTTTGGCAGTGCCTGTCCTCCGCTTGCAGCTATCTTGGCTAGGATATCGGCCCAATGATTCTGCTACCTGGGTATCTACTCGATCTTGAACCCCTTGAAGCGAGATATGGGTTCTTGGACTATTTTGAGGTAAGCTGCCGTGTTATCTCCTTTGGCCTGGTATACACCTGTTACTTGGTTGACTACCAGCTGTGAATCACCTTTGACATAGAGGTAACTTGCCCAAATTCTACCGCCACCTTTATTCCTACTAGCAAGGCCTCATACTCTGCCTCGTTGTTGGTGGCGCTGAACTCAAATCTGAAATAGTGACATCATTCGACTTTCTCTGGGTCGGTTAGAATGATTCCACCCCCGCTTCCTGCTTGATTGGATGCCCTATCAGTATACAAGATCTAGGTTTCCCGATTGGTGGGCCAATCTGCAGGCTCTTGCTTTTTCTGAAGAGCTTGATCCGAACTCGGGGTAGCATAACGATCTGGCATTACACTGAATTCTGCCATGAAGTCTACCAGAGCTTGGGCCTTGATGGTAGTTCTGGCTTTATACTTGATATCAAACTGGGTGAGCTCGAGGGCCCACAGTACAAGTCATCCTGATACGTCCGACCTTTGGAGAAATTGTTGTAGAGGTTGATCAGTGACCACTGCGATGGTGTGAGCTAGGAAATAAGGGCGGACCTTTCCAGCAGCAATTACTAATAAGAAGGCGGGCTTCTCTAGGAGAGTATAATTCTTTTCTGATTTGATTAGAGCGCAGCTTACATAGTAGGCAGGCCGCTGAATTTAAGCTCCACATTCGTTTATCAAGGCTCCACTAACGGCTATCTCGGATACTGCCAGGTATAGCTGTAGCTCCTCTCCTGGTACTGGGTTAGCTGTTAGGATTATGCTCAATAGCAAGAGTGTAATATTGTAATTGACAATCTTTTCATATAAATAAAGTGATTTATGATTCTGCAAAATCTTATAGCATTTATAATTATAATTGTCAAGGTAAATAATCATAAGGTCAAAAGACTATGAGATATGAAGAATTGTTTGTACATCCGGATATGTATGAGGTAGACACAATTCTTTAATTAGTCTTGAATAACGTTCACAACTTAAGTTAAAGGTTGGGCACCTCTATCTTGATAAAGTTATAGAATTCTTTTACTAGCATTTGAGTGGGATCAAATGAGTTATGATGAGTCTAAAATCATCGAAAGGTTTTCGAGTAAAAGAATCTAGTGCACTGGGTGCATTGAACTGGATCACAATGAAATACTTTATCTAGAACCTTCACTAGATATAAGTCTTTTCATTATCAGGACAATCAGAGAGTCTATCTAAATCCTGAGATAAATGATGGACTTATGGTTGCAAGTGTTATCATTTGAGCTATCAATGAGTACGATTATATAGAATAGTCTATCCTCGATAGTTTGGTGGTATTCATTTGTTAATCGATAAAGGACTTCATTTATAGATATGGACATCGTGGCTCCATTTATTAAATGATAGTATAATATCATCATATGAATGTTTTGAGGTATTGGATATTAAATCTCAACGTTGAGTTTTCAATAATGATTATTAAAGACATGGCTTCTGGACAAGTCAAAATATCCAAGTTCAAAATGTGGTCATATGAGGAAATATGGTAACTTGGAGAGCTATAGGCGGTCTATAAGCTCTTGGCGATTACTGATATTATTCACGAGGATACACCATCTCTTATAAGATTCTCTAGGGTATGAATGAGAAACATCTCCTTATTCTATCTTTATTTAAGAGTCCAATTTTAGCTTTTTAGTGGAATGAGTTAAAATTAATAGATCGGACCTAAGTGAATCATTTGTTGATTGTGATTAGGTTATGTCTATTGAAGCTTAAATTTAGATAGCCCGCCAAGATCCACAATCCACACGTACTTGCATGGATCACTTGATATATTCTACCGGACCAATTTATGGGTCCATCTAGAATTGCATTTAATATATTAAGAATATAATATGTCTATTATTTATTTAATGGGCTGCACTATTATATTAATATATTAAAAGGAGACATGTAGGCTTGTTTCTTTTAGTAAGAATAAGTCTGGTTCACATGTGGGCTTTTATTTAAAGTCTAATGGATTAAATAAAATAAGAAAAATAATATTGGGCCCATATATACATGGTGTGGGCGGCAAGGCTAAATTAAATAGCCCAAGATATTATTTTATTTTATTGTTTTGATTAAATGGAAATTAATTAATTAATAGTTTAAATCAAAATCTTTTCCTGATCAGTAAATTAAATACTATGTGTTGGATTAGGGTTGAAATTCTTTTAAGTGATAAGAGTCCTAATGTGGTAAGGATTAAGTCCACATATACTCCTTATTATACAAAGAATTCGGCCACCACTAGGCCTACAAGGGTTAGGATTCTTGAATTGATAGGAATTAGGGAAAAGGACAATTCCTTTTCAAGTAAGGAAATTAACCAACCCTAGATTTCCTCAATGAATTCGGCCAACCCTACTTGGTGAAGGAGAAAATTCGGCCAACCTATAAATATAAGGTTATGAATTTTCGGCCACCAAGAAGCAAAAGAGAGAGAGATTTTTGTTTGTTTTGAGAATAAAAAATCCTACTCTATACACATAGATTTTCGGCCAAGAGAGAAAAAGAAAATAAGTTCTCATTCGATAGTGCACTTACAAGCCTTTAACATCAAAAGGTTTTGTGCACACTTTTGATTTAGGGTTACGCGAGTTTCAATCATATTGATTGTGAATTCAAAAGTGACCGGAACTATTTTTTTAGGCTCTTGGTGTTTTACTATTGAAGATCAAGATCAGAAATTCCATACATCCATTCTAAGGTAAGCAATTCAAAGAAAAAGGGAGACCACGCTCCTAGGTGATTCACATACGTGCTAGGATTGAAGATCTTGCGGATTACCATCGACGTTAGTCAATCGGATCACGCGACAAGAGGTATTTAACTCTAACCGTATATTTGAGTTTAATTAATTAAAGGGTTAAGGTTCAAATCTTTAGAAAAATTTTAAACTATACGAAATTTATTTTTTCGCCTTCCGCTGCGGTTTTAAGCAATTTTTCCCTACAATTGGTATCAGAGCCCTGGTTGTACCCTTTAATTAATTAACGTATATATACGTGAATCTATTTCTTTTTATTGTGATTATGCATATTTTAGAAAGAGATGGCACTCTAGGTATTCGCATATATAATTACATGTGGAATGTATGGATTTTTATATATGTTGTTATAAAGTGAATTGTTATTGCTCGATTTTTGTCCTAGAATTTCAATGTATTTTTTGTTTCGGAATTGTAACAAGAAGGGTGGTCTATTATCGCCATAAGTCCTTCTTGGTAGTTGCTAAGTTCTTATTAATTTTATTGTAAAAATACTGCCGTTTTTTATTGTATTAAAATTTAGTGCAGTTTTTTATTGTATTAAAATAAGTGCAGTTTTTTATTTGTAAAAAATACTGTAGTGGTTTAAATAAATAAATTAAATATATATATATATATATTTCTGTAGTATTTTATTGTATAAAATAAGTTGTAATATATTCAAGATTCGAAGACTCGAAGATTTGAAGAAATTGGAGCATCCGGAACCGAGCTTGGCACCCGCACGCACCGAGACAACAAGCGCGCACGCAACCAAGCGTGCAGCTGCGCTTGTTGCGGTGCAGCAGCGCGTGCGACCCATGCATGGGCTGGCCATGCGGCAGCTCATGCCCTTGCATGGGCTAGGCGTGCGCATGGGCTGCTTAGTGATCTTTGGGCGCGCGAGTTACGTGCACGAGATGGTCGCTTGAAGTCTTGTTCGCCAAGAAAGGAGTTTTTTGTATTCCATAAAATTGTAATTTACATGCTTTTCTAGGATGGACCCAAATTGTGGCTATTTATTTTTATGTATAAATATTACAATATTTGTTATTGTATGATAACATGTTATATAGAATAGGAGTGCCACTCATATATCTCTTTTGGTATGAACATGCATTGAATGATTTAGGTATCTAATTGGCATCTAAATAACTTGGTAAAATCATTCTTTGGAATTTAATCACACGTCTTAAATAATTGAGTGGGAGAAGGTGTGTTAGAACACCTATGGCCTCCAAGGTTAGTTGGGCTTTATTATTTATTGGTAATCCCCCCGGGGGGCGTCCATAAATGGAATTTAGCAAAATACTTTCTTACAAGGATAGACTAGACAATTAACTCCAACGAGATCTACTCCTAGAGGAGGGATTTTCGTGAGAGAAAATTGAGAGTCGATATCTTGGTAACACACTCAATGTAATTTTATTAATATCCTCCCGAGAGTTCTTGTTAATAAAATTGCAAGGCTAAAATTGAAAACGCTGGTTGTTATGTTAACAATTAGGTGGGACCTAGTCCAACTAGTAAATGGTGCGAACTCCCGAAGGAGGCGTAACATTTATGGGTGTTGGATCACCGTTGAATTTTTCACGATTGAGTTATTTAATTAATTCAAGATAAATATTCGAAAGTTCTTTATCATGATTATTTACTTATATATCCTTTTTGTTTTATTCAGAAATCATGACCCCATCACTTATGAACATCCTGAAAGATAACACTTTAACTAGAGATAATTATGTCACATGGAAAAGGAAAATTGGGTTGTTGCTGCAAAGTGAAAAACATAAGTTTGTTCTAACTACTCCTAAACCACCTGCTCCTAATAATGAATCAAGTATTTTGCAAAGAGATGAGTATGAGCAATGGAAGACCTCAGATGATATGGCCAAATGTTACATTATGGCTACTATCTCCGACGTGTTGCAACAGCAGCATGAAGGAATGGGGTCTGCTGCTGATATTATGATGTCTCTGGAAGAGATGTTTGCTATGAGGTCTAGGACGACTAAGAGAGAGGCAGTGATTGCTTTTATGAATCTTAGGATGAAACCTGGACAGGCTGTGAAAGATCACATGATGAAAGTCATAGCACATCTAAATATTGCAGAATTAAATGGCGCTGAGATAGATGGTGAGACCAAAATCGACATGGTTGTCAACTCACTATCAGATTCCTTTGATCAGTTCAAGTTGGACTACACCTTGAACAAAAAGGAATATACCTTGCAGGGCCTGATGCAAGATGTTCAAAGCATTGAAAAGATCCTTGTGAAAAGCAAAGGTCAAGAGATTCATATGGTTGGTAAAGTTGCTACTGTTAAGACCCGTCAGAAGGTCAAGAAACAACAGAAGAAAAAGCAACTTGGGCCTACCAAGAAGGAGACCAAGAAAGTAACCAAGATCAAAGGGAAATGCTTCCTTTATGGGGGAAAAGGGACATTGAAAAAGAAATTGCCCAAAGTCCCAGAACAAGAAGGAAGAAGGTAATATTAATTATCTTGAAACATGTTTTCTGGCAGATTCTACAGATTCTTGGATCATAGACTCTGGAGCCACTAATCATGTTTGTTATTCCTTACAGGGGTTCCAAGAAAGGAGAAGGCTGAATAAGAACGAAATCAATTTGCGCTTGGGCAACGGATCGTTAGTGTCTGCAAGTGCAGTGGGAGATATTAGAGTTATTATAGATTCTAGTAGGCATTTAGATTTAATAGACGTTTATTATGTACCTCAATTCAAGAGGAATTTAATTTCAGTTTCTTGTTTAAATAAATTTGGATATTCGGTTACTTTTAATAAAGCTTTTATTATGAGTAAGAATGACAAAATTGTTTGCCAAGGTACATTGGAAAACGGTCTATTCTTTTTGCATAGAAATATCTCTCACTCGTTAGACACAGAAATAACGGAACCTAATCATAAAAGAGTAAAATTATCAAAAGATGAAACCTACCTTTGGCATTTACGCCTAGGTCACATTAACCTTAATAGGATTAAAAGATTGGTATGTGACGGACCTTTAAGTGACTTAAAGGTTGATGATCTACCAACTTGTGAATCTTGTTTGGAAGGTAAAATGACCAAAAGGCCATTCAATACCAAAGGTGCAAGAGCCACTGAATGTTTAGGACTAAAACACACTGATGTATGTGGTCCTATGAGCATTCAAGCTAAAGGTGGATATGAGTGCTTCATCACCTTCACAGATGATTACTCAAGATTTGGTTATGTATATCTCATGAGACATAAGTCGGATGCTTTTGACATGTTCAAAGCATTCAAAGCTGAAGTAGAAAATCAGCTTGAGAAACGCATAAAAATCTTGAGCTCTGATCGTGGTGGAGAATATCTATCTGGTGAGTTTCAGCAATATCTTATTGATAATGGGATAGTTTCTCAGTTTTCTGCACCAGGTACACCTCAACAAAATGGGGGTAGCAGAAAGGAGAAATAGAATTCTTTTGAACATGGTTAGGTCTATGTTGAGTTATTCAACACTTCCTATTTCTTTTTGGGGATATGCTCTACAAACTGCAATATATATTCTAAACGTGGTACCATCGAAGTCGGTTCCTGGAACACCATATGAGTTGTGGACTGGGCGAAAGCCTAGTTTACAACACATAAGGATATTTGGTTGTCCTGCACATGTGTTAAAAGGAAAGACAGAAAAGATGGAGTCCCGTTCGGAAACATGCATATTTGTGGGGTATCCAAAAGGAACTAAAGGTTATTATTTCTATAGTCCTTCAGATCTAAAAGTGTTTGTTTCAACAAATGCTACATTTCTGGAAAAGGACTATATGAATGATTTTGTTCCCAAAAGTAGAATTGCCCTGAATGATATGTCAGGAGATACAATTCCACAAGAGGTTTGACAACCTAACCCAATTGTAATTTCCACTCCAACACAAAATCAACAACCTACCATTCCTCGTCGTAGTGGGAGGGTTAGAACCCATCCTGAAAGATACATCGGTTTAGGAGAATCATTTGAGAATCTCCCTGACGACGATGATCCTTACACGTACAAGGAAACGATGGAGGATGTTGATTGTCACCATTGGCAAAAGGCAATGCAATCTGAGATTGAATCCATGTTCGATGACAAAGTCTGGTCCCTTGTAGACTTGCCTAAAGGGATAAAACCCATTGGGTGCAAGTGGGTATACAAGAGGAAAAGAGGTAGGAATGGAAAGGTGGAAACTTTTAAAGCTAGATTGGTAGCTAAAGGTTACACACAGAAAGAAGGTATCGATTACGAGGAAACCTTCTCTCCTGTGGCCATTCTTAAATCCATTAGGATACTCTTATCCATTGCAGCATCTTTAGATTTAGAGATTTGGCAAATGGACGTCAAGACAGCTTTCCTTAATGGAAGTCTTGACGAAAGCATCTATATGATGCAACCAGAAGGATTCATTGAAAAGGGCTAAATGGAAAAGGTATGCAAGTTGCAGAAATCAATTTATGGATTAAAGCAAGCATCCAGATCCTGGAACATAAGGTTCGACCAAGCTGTAAAAGGTTTTGGATTTTTACAGAACCTTGAAGAACCTTGTGTATACAAAAGGATCAAAGGTGACAAGTTGGTTTTCCTTATTCTTTACGTAGATGATATATTACTCATTGGAAACGATGTGGGAGTATTGAAATCAGTAAAAGAATGGTTTTGATATGAAGGACTTAGGAGAAGCAAGTTTTATTCTAGGTATCCAAGTAATAAGGGATAGAAAGAATAAAACGATTGCACTGTCCCAAGCTTCATACATAGACAAAATCTTGTCTAGGTTTTCCATGCAAGATTCCAAGAAAGGTATGTTACCTTTTAGGCATGGAATCAAACTTTCTAAGGAACAAGTTCCTAAGAATGAGCATGAAGAGCAATTCATGAGTAGAATTCCATATGCCTCGGCAGTTAGAAGTCTCATGTATGCAATGCTTTGTACTATACCAGATATTTGTTTTGCTGTTAGCAGGTTTCAATCGAAACCTAGTCCTGATCACTGGACGGCAGTCAAGCATATTTTCAAGTATCTTAGGAGAACGAAAGATAATATGCTTGTATACTCTGGAGGGGATTTAATCCCCGCTGGGTATAAAGATTCTGATTTCCAATCTGATTCTGACTCTAAAAAATCCACATCGAGATCTGTGTTTACTCTTGGAGGAGGAGAAGTTATTTGGAGAAGTATCAAGCAATCTTGTATTGCTGACTCCACCATGGAAGCAGAGTATGTTGCTGCATGCGAAGCTGCCAAGGAGGCTGTTTGGCTTCGCCAATTCTTGATTGACTTAGAAGTAGTTCCTAGCTGCGAATAAGCAGATCACTATCTACTGTGACAACAGTGGAGCAGTGGCTAATTCGAAAGAACCAAGAAGTCATAAGAGAGGAAAACACATTGAAAGAAAGTATCATCATTTAAGGGAGATTGTTTATAGGGGAGACATGACAATTACCAAAATCGCGTCGGCAGAAAATCTAACAGATCCCTTCACAAAGGCTCTACCTCAGAAGAGTTTTGATGGGCACCTAGAGAATATGGGAATGAGAGATATGACACATTTGCTATAGCGCAAGTGGGAGATTGTTAGGATTATGCTCAATAGCAAGAGTGTAATATTGTAATTGACAATCTTTTCATATAAATAAAGTGATTTCTGATTCTGCAAAATCTTATAGCATTTATAATTATAATTGTCAAGGTAAATAATCATAAGGTCAAAAGACTATGAGATATGAAGAATTGTTTGTACATCCGGATATGTATGAGGTAGACACAATTCTTTACTTAGTCTTGAATAACGTTCACAACTTAAGTTAAAGGTTGGGCACCTCTATCTTGATAAAGTTGTAGAATTCTTTTACTAGCATTTGAGTGGGATCAAATGAGTTATGATGAGTCTAAAATCATCGAAAGGTTTTCGAGTAAAAGAATCTAGTGCACTGGGTGCATTGAACTGGATCACAATGAAATACTTTATCTAGAACCTTCACTAGATATAAGTCTTTTCATTATCAGGACAATCAGAGAGTCTATCTAAATCCTGAGATAAATGATGGACTTATGGTTGCAAGTGTTATCATTTGAGCTATCAATGAGTACGATTATATAGCATAGTCTATCCTCGATAGTTTGGTGGTATTCATTTGTTAATCGATAGAGGACTTCATTTATAGATATGGACATCGTGGCTCCATTTATTAAATGAGAGTATAATATCATCATATGGATGTTTTGAGGTATTGGATATTAAATCTCAACGTTGAGTTTTCAATAATGATTATTGAAGACATGGCTTCTGGACAAGTCAAAATATCCAAGTTCAAAATATGGTCATATGAGGAAATATGGTAACTTGGAGAGCTATAGGCGGCCTATGAGCTCTTGGCGATTACTGATATTATTCACGAGGATACACCATCTCCTATAAGATTGTCTAGGGTATGAATGAGAAACATCTCCTTATTCTATCTTTATTTAAGAGTTCAATTTTAACTCTTTAGTGGAATGAGTTAAAATTAATAGATCGGGCCTAAGTGAATAATTTGTTGATTGTGATTAGGTTATGTCTATTGAAGCTTAAATTTAGATAGCCCGCCAAGATCCACAATCCACACGTACTTGCATGGATCACTTGATATATTCTACCGGACCAATTTATGGGTCCATCTAGAATTGCATTTAATATATTAAGAATATAATATGTCTATTATTTATTTAATGGGCTGCACTATTATATTAATATATTAAAAGGAGACAAGTAGGCTTGTTTCTTTTAGTAAGAATAAGTCCGGTTCACATGTGGGCTTTTATTTAAAGTCTAATGGATTAAATAAAATAAGAAAAATAATATTGGGCCTATATATACATGGTGTGGGCGGCAAGGCTAAATTAAATAGCCCAAGATATTATTTTATTTTATTGTTTTGATTAAATGGGAATTAATTAATTAATAGTTTAAATCAAAATCTTTTCCTGATCAGTAAATTAAATACTATGTGTTGGATTAGGATTGGAATTCTTTTAAGTGATAGGAGTCCTAATGTGGTAAGGATTAAGTCCACATACACTCCTTATTATACAAAGAATTCGGCCACCACTAGTCCTACAAGGGTTAGGATTCTTGAATTTATAGGAATTAGGGAAAAGGACAATTCCTTTTCAAGTAAGGAAATTAACCAATCCTAGATTTCCTATTCAATGAATTCGGCCAACCCTACTTGGTGAAGGAGAAAATTCGGCCAACCTATAAATATAAGGTTATGAATTTTCGGCCACCAAGAAGCAAAAGAGAGAGATTTTTGTTTGTTTTGAAAACAAAAAATCCTACTCTATACACATAGATTTTCGGCCAAGAGAGAAAAAGAAAATAAGTTCTCATTCGATAGTGCACTTACAAGCCTTTAACATCAAAAGGTTTTGTGCACACTTTCGATTTAGGGTTACGCGAGTTTCAATCATATTGATTGTGAATTCAAAAGTGACCGGAACTATTTTTTTAGGTTCTTGGTGTTTTACTATTGAAGATCAAGATCAGAAATTCCATACATCCATTCTAAGGTAAGCAATTCAAAGAAAAAGGGAGACCACGCTCCTAGGTGATTCACGTACGTGCTAGGATTGAAGATCTTACGGATTACCATCGACGTAAGTCAATCGGATCACGCGACAAGAGGTATTTAACTCTAACCGTATATTTGAGTTTAATTAATTAAAGGGTTAAGGTTCAAATCTTTAGAAAAATTTTAAACTATACGAAAATTATTTTTTCGCCTTCCGCTGCGGTTTTAAGCAATTTTTCCCTACATTAGCTAGCAATGGTGGGCTAGCAATATACCTCTTAAATGATTGGAAAGCTAGCTCACTATTTTGGTCCCACTTCATATTCTTCCCTTGCTTGATGGCTTTGAAGAAGGGAATGCACTTATCAGTCGATCGTGATATGAAACGGTTCAAGGCTGTTATCCGTCCAGTCAGGCCTTGCACCTACTTGAGCGAGGTAGGCGATACGAGGTCCAGGATGGCTTTGATCTTCTCCGGGTTTTCTTCAATCCCTCTTCCATGGACCATAAACTCGAGGAATTTCCCAACTGCAACCCCAAAGGCACACTTAGCAGGGTTTAACCGCATCTGATTTTCTCTGACAATCTGAAAAGTCTGATGGAGGTGATCCTAGTGCTGCTCGGCCACCTGGGACTTCGTGGTCATGTCATCGATGTATACCTCTATTGACTTTCCTAGCAAATCTTTGAACAAATGGTTGACCAAACGCTGATAGGTAGCCACTACGTTCTTGAGCCCGAAGGGCATGACTTTGTAACAATATAGGTCGTGTCCGGATATGAAATTGGTTTTATCCTGATCAGCAGGGTGCATCATAATTTGGTTGTACACCGAGAAGGTCCTCCATAAAGCTTAGGAGCTTGTTACCCGTGGTCGAATCTACCAGCTGATCGATTTTTGGGCAGGCGCGGTTGAGATCAGTGTAGTCAACGCACATACGCCATTTCCCATTTGCTTTGGTCACCATGACTACGTTGGCAATCCATTCGGGGTACCAGGACTCCCTGATGAACTTTGCCTTTAGTAGTTTATTTACCTCTTCTTGTACCGCGGCATTCCTTTTCAGGGTTGAAATGTCTCATCTTCTGTTTAACCGGTTTGAAGGTAGGATCTACAGCCAATCTGTGAGCTACCAAGGTAACTGGTATCTCCAGCATCTCTTCATGACTCCAGGTGAAGATGTCGCCGTATTCTTGTAAGAGTTTTACTAGACCCTCCTTCACTCCTGTTTCCTCTTCAAACCTATCCTGACAACCTTGGAAGGGTCATCCTTTCTGATAGATACTTCGTCCAACTCATCTATAGGATGGCCACTCGCCCATCCTCTATCTTCTTCTTTCCTCCCTTCTTTCCTTAGAGCCCCTACCTCGGGTTCCACTACATCTATCACATCTTCAAGGTCTTCCTCCGGTAAGGTTTGATCTTGCACGATAGTTACCTGTGCATACTGCTTGGCCAGCGTTGCGGGGTTGGTCGACACTGCGTAAGACTTGCTTGCTCCATGTTGGTCTCCCTGTACCTCGCCTACATTGTCCCCCACAGGGAATTTCAGGACGTTATGGTAGATTGATAGGACACCCTTGAGAGCATATAAGTAAGGTCTCTCGAGGATGGCGTGTTGGAACCCCGTTCACTGGTAACGCAGTGGAAATATGTTTTAAATTTTTTAATACAGATCATAAATGATCTAGGGCCAGTGAACTTGAGACCGTAATTATTTTTTCAGAAATAATACATACAATATGTAAACACATGAAATTGTAATCAATATATAAAAATAATTAGAACCTTACCAATGATTGGAGGCTCCTTCACTTTACGATATGCTCCTGATCTGTACCACCGATCTTCCTAGCTATATCCCGGAACTGGTAACTGCGTGTGGGCGCGTCACGTACTCAGGAACTTAGGAAGATATAGAGAGAATATGAAGAAACTATTTCTTCCAAAGAGAAAAAATAATTAGAACAATACTAGTTCTTAAAAAAAATATTAATAATATATATATATATATCTTTTTTCAATAGTGCAACAATTGCACAACACCTTTTTCTCTCACGCACTACACAAAAATTGCACACACTTTTTTTTTTGTGTTTCTCTTGTTTTTTAAATATCATGTGTTGATTTTTTTTATATTTCAAAATCAATTTTAATCAAAAACCAATTAATCTAATCTTTTAAGATATCAATATCTTTAAAGATATTGATTAATATTTATTTTATTTAATATGATTTGAATTCAAACTATTTAAATTCAAAATTCAAAATATAATTTAATAAAATAAAATAATCATATTATCTTATTTTATTCAAAAACAAATATCAACAAACATCCTCTATTTAGTGATTAATAACATGATTAAATAATTTTATTATTTAATTTAATTAATCACCATTATTCATTAATCAAATAATCTCATTATTCAATTAATCCTGAATAAATATGTGTCACTTTCGTAACACAATTAATTGGACAATCCAATTAATTAACTGTGACTCTTGTTACCTAAATCGATCGGGTTAGCAAGGGGACCTAATGGACCCACAGTATTTTGAGCTCCAATAATCATCTGAATCATTAATTAAACTCTTTAATTAATATTCCCTGATTATTTACTCCGGTGTTATTCCACTAAAAACCCGAAGCTGCACTCTCTCAACTGTAGACGCTTTTACACAGACCGATACAACTCGGTGTCCATCGATATAGCTATTACACATGGTGTGATCCTCCACAGTAGTTTATAATTAAAGCTGGGTCATAATGTCCGTTATACCCCCTCTAATTACATATATCCTTTAAGTACCGTTGATTCTCTAGTGGACAATAAATCCTATTTCCTCACGGAATTAGGAGAGCGCTCATATTGTCCAAGCTCCGAATCAACCCTTAAGGGAACTACCATCTACTTCTCATAAGAAGGAGTGGATTCCACTATTGTGTACATATCTTCCCAGCCACAAGCCAAACCGCAATCCCAACATACGGAGTATATTGATCAGGAACTACATCTGACCTCACCCATGGTATATCAAAGACCACGATCTAACCTGAAGGAGTTGATATGACACTCAGGGTTAAGATAACCCACATATAGCATCATTAGTTGATATATATAAATCTCATAAGTAAACGGATCTTGGTGAGAGATTCATATAGATCATGGCCCAGTCCTATATGATCACATCATACAAGGTGCCTCTATTCCCATATCTCATATGAATGATTCAGGATAGAATCACCGTACTTTACGGAATGGACCGCAGCTATAGATTAACCACAAATAAAGTACCCAGCTTTATTTGTTATCTATGGACTCTTTAGATTGCACGTCTCTTACGGTATCCATCCATATCTGACACTTATATACACAGTTCGAGATTACATCCGGCAATCTAGGATGTTAATATATGCACAAGTTATAAAATAAACAACACAACAAGAATGAATTGAACTTTTCTTTTTTTATTTATTTCATAAATCTATTTACAAATTACATCTTTAAGGCATAAAACTCCAACAATCTCCCACTTGCACTAAAGCATATGAGGCATGTCACGTAACCCTAGACCATCTAAGTGACCCGAAAACACTTAGCCGGTAAGGTCTTCGTAAATGGATCAACATGATTGTCTTGTGAGGCTATCTTGGTGACGATCACATCTCCTCTTTGCACTATCTCTCTAATGAGATGATACTTTCTCTCTATATGCTTCCCTCTCTTGTGGCTTCTTGGTTCTTTGGAATTAGCCACAGCACCACTATTATCACAATAAAGTGTGATGGGCATATCCAGATCTGGAACAACTTCCAGATCACTCAAGAATGTACGGAGCCAAACAGCCTCTTCAGCAGCTTCACAAGCGGCTACATATTCGGCTTCCATGGTGGAGTCAGCAATGCAAGATTGCTTTATACTTCTCCACACAATGGCTCCACCATCTAGGGTGAAAACTGATCCAGACGTGGATTTTCTAGAATCCCTGTCTAACTGAAAATCAGAATCTTGTATCCTAACGGGATCAAATCCTGTCCGGAATACACTAGCATATAGTTTCTCATTCTCCGAAGATACTTGAGAATAGTCTTGACAGCAACCCAATGATCCAATTCCTGGGTTGGACTAGTACCTGCTGACTACTCCCACTGCATAGCAGATGTCTGGTCTTGTGCATAACATAGCATACATGAGACTACCTACTGCTGATGCATAAGGTACACGTCTCATATCCTCAACTTCTTGAGGTGTCTTAGGACACTGATCCTTAGACAAGTGAACTCCATGCCTAGAAGGTAAATTACCTTTCTTGGAGTTTTGCATCGAAAACGCACATGAATCTTGTCGATATACGATGCCTGAGACAGTGCTATGAGTTTGTTCTTATGATCCCTTATAAGTTGGATTCCTAGAACATAACTCGCCTCTCCCAAATCTTTCATTTGGAATTGGCTAACCAGCTAGCCCTTTACATCAGATAACACTCCCACATAATTTCCAATGAGTAGGATGTCGTCCACGTATAGGACTAAGAAAACTACCTTTTTGTCAATGACGCGCTTGTAAACACAAGGCTCATCGACGTTCTGCTCAAATCCATAGGTTTTAATCACATCATCAAACCTGATGTTCCAAGATCTAGATGCTTGCTTAAGTCCATATATGGACCTTTGCAACTTGTAAACCTTTTTCTCTTGATCTGGAGACACGAATCCCTCTGGTTGCATCATATAGATGCTCTCGTCAAGATTGCCATCAAGAATACAGTCTTGACGTTCATTTGCCAAATTTCATAATCGAAATAGGCAGCAATGGATAAGAGAATCCTAATAGACTTAAACATGGCTACTGGCGAGAACGTCTCTTCATAATCAACCTCTTCTTTCTGGGTATAACCCTTAGCCACTAGCCTTGCTTTGAAGGTCTCTACCTTCCCGTCTACTCCTCTCTTTCTCTTGTAGATCCACTTACATCCTATGGGTTTTACCCCATCCGGTAAGTCTACAAGATCCCAGACTGAGTTAGAGTACATGGACTCCATCTCGAGATTCATGGCTTTAAGCCATTCCTCTTTATCAGGATCTTCCATTGCATTTTTAAATGTCAATGGATCATCCACACTATCACCAGAGACAACACTTTGTCCCTCACCTATACCTAAATAGCGTTCAGGTTATCTTACAACCCTCCCACTACGTCTAGGTGATAGTGTATCCTGATCAGAAACCATCTGACTCTCAGATATTTGTGGATCAACAACTCTTGTTGATGAAGCACTAGTATCACCAGGCTCCAACTCATTCAATACTATCTTAGAATGAGGTTTATGGTCACTAATATAATTGTCCTCAAGAAACGTTGCATTTGTCGATACAAATACTTTGTTATCTTCGGGACTATATAAGTGTCCACCTCTGGTCTTCTTGGAGTATCCTACAAACAGGCAGACCACAGACTTGGAGTCTAGCTTTCCACTTATGTTTTTCAGCACGTGTGCTGGACACCCCCATAAGCGGAAATGTGGCAAACTAGCTTTACGACCATTCCACAACTCTAGGGGAGTCTAAGGAACAGATTTGGATGGCACTACATTCAAAATGTATGCCGCTGTTTGTAACACATATCCCTAGAAGGAATTTGGTAATGATGAGAAACTAATCATAGATCTCACCATTTCCATCAGGGTTCTATTTCTCCTCTCCGCTACACCATTTTGCTAAGGTGTACCAGGAGCTGTGAGTTGGGAAACTATCCCATGCTCGACCATGAAGTCTTCAAACTCTTGGTCAAGGTACTCATCTCCACGATATGATCGTAGTGACTTGATAGTCTACCTAATGATTATCTCAACTTCAGCTCGGAATTCCTTGAACTTTTCAAATGTTTCTGACTTTCGTTGCATCAGGTAGACATATCTGTATCTTGAGTAGTCATCTATAAAGGTGACATATACTCATAGCCGCCCCTAGCTCTAACATTCATCGGTCCGCAGACGTCTGTATTGTAGGGAAAAATTGCTTAAAACCGCAGCGGAAGGCGAAAAAATAATTTTCGTATAGTTTAAAATTTTTCTAAAGATTTGAAACCTTAACCCTTTTTAATTAATTAAACTCAAATATACGGTTAGAGTTAAATACCTCTTGTCACGTGATCCGATTGACTTACGTCGATGGTAAATAAAATTACATTGAGTGTGTACCAAGATACGACCCTCAATTTCTCTCACGAAACATCCCTCCTCTGGGAGTAGATCTCGTTTGAGTCAATTGTCTAGTCTATCCTTGTAAGGAAGTATTTTGCTAAATTCCATTTATGGACACCCCTCGGGGGGATTACCAATAATAATAAGCTCAACTAACCTTAGAGGCCATAGGTGTTCTAACACACCTTCTCCCACTCAATTATTTAAGGCGTGTGATTAAATTCCAAAGAATGATTTTACCAAGTTATCTAGAGTGCCAATTAGATACCTAAATCATTCAATGCATGTTCATACCAAAGAGATATATGAGTTGCACTCCTATTCTATATGACATGTTATCATACAATAACAAATATTGTAATATTTATACATAAAAATAAATAGCCACAATTTTGGTCCATCCTAGAAAGCATGTAAATTACAATTGTACGGAATACAAAAAACTCCTTTCTTGGCGAACAAGACTTCAAGCGACCATCTCGCGCACGTAACCTCGCGCGCCCGAAGATCACCAAGCAGCCCATGCGCACGCCTAGCCCATGCCAGGGCATGAGCTGCCGCATGGCCAGCCCATGCATGGGTTGCGCGCTGCAGCACCGCAACAAGCGCAGCTGGACGCTTGGTTGCGTGCGCGCTTGTTGTCTCGGTGCGTGCGGGTGCCAAGCTCGGTTCCGGATGCTCCAATTTCTTCAAATCTTCGATTTTTCGAATCTTGAATATATTACAACTTATTTTATACAATAAAATACTGCAGAAATATTTTTTTTTTATTTAAAACTACTGCAGTATTTTTACAAATAAAAAACTGCACTTATTTTAATACAATAACAAAACTGCACTAAATTTTAATACAATAAAAAACGGCAGTATTTTTACAATAAAATTAATAAGAATTTAGCAACTACCAAGAAGGAATTATGGCGATAATAGACCACCCTTCTTGTTACAATTCCGAAACAAAAAAATACATTGAAATTCTAGGACCAAAATAGAGCAATAACAATTCACTTTATAACAACATATATAAATCCATACATTCCACATGTAATTATATATGCAAATACCTAGAGTGCCATCTCTTTCTAAAACATGCATAATCACAATAAAAAGAAATAGATTCACGTATATATACGTTAATTAATTAAGGGTACAACCAAGGCTCTGATACCAATTGTAGGGAAAAATTGCTTAAAACCGCAGCGGAAGGCTAAAAAATAGTTTTCGTATAGTTTAAAATTTTTCTAAAGATTTGAACCTTAACCCTTTAATTAATTAAACTCAAATATACGGTTAGAGTTAAATACCTCTTGTCGCGTGATCCGATTGACTTACGTCGATGGTAATCCGCAAGATCTTCAATCCTAGCACATACGTGAATCACCTAGGAGCGTGGTCTCCCTTTTTCTTTGAATTGCTTACCTTAGAATGGATGTATGGAATTTCTGATCTTGATCTTCAATAGTAAAACACTAAGAGCCTAAAAAAATAGTTCCGGTCACTTTTGAATTAACAATCAATATGATTGAAACTCGCGTAACCTTAAATCGAAAGTGTGCACAAAACCTTTTGATGTTAAAGGCTTGTAAGTGCACTATCGAATGAGAACTTATTTTATTTTTCTCTCTTGGCCGAAAATCTATGTGTATAGAGTAGGATTTTTTGATTTTTGATTTTCAAAACAAACAAAAATCTCTCTCTATTTTGCTTCTTGGTGGCCGAAAATTCATAACCTCATATTTATAGGTTGGCCGAATTTTGTCCTTCACCAAGTAGGGTTGGCCGAATTCATTGAATAGGAAATCTAGGGTTGGTTAATTTCCTTACTTAAAAAGGAATTTTCTTTTCCCTAATTCCTATCAATACAAGAATCCTAACCCTTGTTGGACTAGTGGTGGCCGAATTCTTTGTATAATAAGAAGTGTATGTGGACTTAATCCTTACCACATTAGGACTTCTATCACTTAAAAGAATTCCAACCCTAATCCAACACATAGTATTTAATTTGTTGATCAGGAAAAGATTTTGATTTAAACTATTTATTAATTAATTCCCATTTAATCAAAACAATAAAATAAAATAATATCTTGGGCTATTTAATTTAGCCTTGCCGCCCACACCATGTATATATGGGCCCAATATTATTTTTCTTATTTTATTTAATCCATTAGACTTTAAATAAAAGCTCACATGTGAACCAGACTTATTCTTACTAAAAGAAACAAGCCTACATGTCTCCTTTTAATATATTAATATAATAGTGCAGCCCATTAAATAAATAATAGACATATTATATTCTTAATATATTAAATGCAATTCTAGATGGACCCATAAATTGGTCCGGTAGAATATATCAAGTGATCCATGCAAGTACATGTGGATTGTGGATCTTGGCGGGCTATCTAAATTTAAGCTTCAATAGACATAACTTAATCACAATCAACAAATTATTCACTTAGGGTCCGATCTATTAATTTTAACTCATTCCACTAAAGAGCTAAAATTGAACTCTTAAATAAAGATAGAATAAGGAGACGTTTCTCATTCATACCCTAGACAATCTTATTGGAGATGGTGTATCCTCGTGAATAATATCAGTAATCGCCAAGAGATCATAGACCGCCTATAGCTCTCCAAGTTACCATATTTCCTCATATGACCACATTTTGAACTTGGATATTGTGACTTGTCCAGAAGCCATGTCTTCAATAATCATTATTGAAAACTCAACGTTGAGATTTAATATCCAATACCTCAAAACATCCATATGATGATATTATACTCTCATTTAATAAATGGAGCCACGATGTCCATATCTATAAATGAAGTCCTCTATCGATTAACAAATGAATACCACCAAACTATCGAGGATAGACTATGCTATATAATCGTACTCATTGATAGCTCAAATGATAACACTTGCAACCATAAGTCCATCATTTATCTCAGGATTTAGATAGACTCTCTGATTGTCTTGATAATGAAAAGACTTATATCTAGTGACGGTTCTAGATAAAGTATTTCATTGTGATCCAGTTCAATGCACCCAGTGCACTAGATTCTTTTACTCGAAAACCTTTCGATGATTTTAGACTCATCATAACTCATTTGATCCCACTCAAATGCTAGTAAAAGAATTCTACAACTTTATCAAGATAGAGGTGCCCAACCTTTAACTTAAGTTGTGAACGTTATTCAAGACTAACTAAAGAATTGTGTCTACCTCATACATATTCGGATATACAAACAATTCTTCATATCTCATAGTCTTTTGACCTTATGATTATTTACCTTGACAATTATAATTATAAATGCTATAAGATTTTACAGAATCAGAAATCACTTTATTTATATGAAAAGATTGTCAATTACAATATTACACTCTTGCTATTGAGCATAATCCTAACATGTATGTATGAGTTCTAGTGGCTCTATAGCTTTAAGCCCTTTTCCAGTAAAAGGTCTCTTAGTCATCATACCTTCTAAACAGGATTCGCAGACAGGTAAGGTGCCAACCTTTAACTCACTTAAAGGTCCACTTTTTACTAGTCTGTCTATCCGGTCAAGGTTGACATGACCAAGCCTTAGATGCCAGAGATACGTGTCATTACCTGGAGAAATCTTATGTCATTTAGTTTTAGGTTTTCAACCTTAAACATTTCGGTGTTAAGCAGTGTAGTATGTATTAACGGTTTTAACACATACAAATTGTTTTCATTAATTCCTGAACAAATATTCAGACCATTCTTTCCAATAATAACAAACTTATTATTAAAAGAACATAATATAATTGTTCTAACAACTTAGAAATGGAAATCAAATTCCGTGTAAATCCAGGAATATAAAAAACATTGTTCAATAATAAAAAACTATTATTATTACAAAATTACAATCTTATTGCTCCCGCTGCTTTAGCCGACACGACATCCCCCGACCCCACACGCATAGAGAAGGCTCCCTCATCTAGCTATGTCCAAGAATCAGTCCACTGCAAAGAAGAACAAACATGGTTAGTGGCCCCTGAATCAACAATCCAAGGTGAAGAATCATCTTCCACTAAACAAGATTCAAGAACAAGTAATCATATTTACCTTTCTTTTTCTTCTTGGCTACCTCCTCCAGGTGCTGAGGACAGTTCCTCTTCCAGTGCCCGACCTTGTTACAATGAAAACATTTTCCTTTGTCTTGGTCGGTGGAGGTGCTCTTCTTTTTGCTTTGGGCCTTCTTGGGTTTGGGCCTTCTTGGGTTTGGGCCTTCTTGGGTTTGGGCTTACCCTTCGCCTTTCCAGCAGACCTCTTCCTCTTCTTATTATTGGAGGAATATGGTTCGGCAACATTTGCCTCACCAGTCTTACTTTTGCTGTCCTTAGTCAAGGACTCAAAAGTAGCGAGCTCATTGAGCAACTGTGTGAGACTAAACCTTAACTTGTTCATTCTGTAGTTGTTCTTAAACGGATCGAAACTCTTTGGAAGAGTCATCAGTATGATGCTCACTTGACTGGGTTCGATAATGGCCTCGCCATTGACTTCTGCCATATTGAAGTAGGACATCATGCCCAGGACATGTTCCCGAACTTATGTACCTTCCTTCATGCGAGCGAGCATAGCAAAATGAACAGCTTCGTGTCGCTTTTTGCTCGGAGGGCTGCCCGAACATAGCTTGCAATGACTCCATAATTTCGAATGTTGTAGTCATTGCTTCATGCTTTGTGACAAGCATGTCTGTCATAGAAGCTAACAGATATGTTCGGGCCTTCTCATCAGATGAGACCCATCGCTGGTATGCCTCACGAACAGTTCGTGTGGCATTGGCAGTAGGCACCGGAGGACATTCCTCCGTAAGCACAAACTTGAGGTCTTTGGTGACCAATATTGCATTAATATTAAGTTTCCACTTAGTGTAGTTATCTCCAGTTAATTTGTCGTTTGCGAGAATTTGAAGTAATGCAAAAGACATAATTGCTGAAATAAATAAAACATTCATTCAGTCATTTATTAAAACAAATGCGAGTGCTTTGGCATAAATTTAAACATGATGCGTGAACATGTTTGACGAACTAGAAATACCCAAAAAACAGTTACTATACCACGACAATCCAACATACCACAAAGAAGTGCCGCCTTAGGGTCGGTCAAGTCTTTGCATGTTGGACCGAGACATTCTCAATCAAATGATATTCTAGAATAACTCTTATTCCATATCATTCGACCATCGTTTATTCAGTCAGGTTTTAATTAACAGAACTTAATCAAAACCTTCGTGAGTGTAACCTACCATTTCAGATCTCACGAGCTTAACTCGAGAATTGCCGCCTTAGGGTCGGTCAATCCCGAAATACCCTCAGAAATACTATCCGTTAGGAAGTCAACCTTGGTATTGATCTTTGTGGAAACCCTCCTTAGGGAGGACGAAAGCAAAGCCGTCACGAGGCCCCACTCGGATCTCACGGTGTTGAACTAATGATGGAGACTGTGGGATATGTATGTCATATATCCCTCTCCCACTCACTATTTAAAAAATAGGGTTTTCTATTATCTGTTAATGCACCTAGACTCTATTGGATCAAACGGCTAACTTTAATCAAGTTATCTAGCGCATTAACAAATTCATTATTAGAAAAAAAATTCTAATTAATTAATGATTTTTAACTATTAAAAATCTAATCTATTAGTGAATAATCTAAGCTTTTGTAAACTATTTACTAAGCTCGGATTATTATGATAGTGTTTACCAAGTTTTAACTATTAAAACTCTAACACTTTATTCGGTTCATTTATTATTAGGTCATTAATTGTATTAATACTAATTACAATAAATGACCCTATTAATCTAACTTATTAAACACTTTAATAACCAGATTAATATTAATGAGAATTAACAAGTTTTCTAACAATTAATAAACTAATCTCATTTTCATAGCCAATAATGTATTTACTGATTTTAATCATATTAAAAAAATACAAAAAAATTAGGCTATGATGCATGTATGACATATCAAATATATTTGTGTAGGCAAATCTAATCTAAATGACATACGTATGCATGACAATGCTTTTATCATCACATAATATAAAACATACATGAATTGACCGAATACTGTGGATTATTTAACCTAAAAAAATAGGAATCTAAAATTATAGAAATATCCCCAAGGCATTCATTGGTCTTCTTGTAATTTTCGAGGTCTTCCAGTCTCTTCAGGTCACTCCGATTCATCTCATGAATCCGAAATAGGAAATCCGTACGGAACACACTAGGCAACACTTGCCAACGGAACCGTGCAAAAAATGTGAACAGTGCCCAACAACGTCCGCGTGAACAGTACCCCCGCATGAACAGTGATGGGGAACAGTAAGATGTGAACAGTACTTCGTGAACAGTACCTGTCACGCGTATTTCCGATTTCGCCCTTCCGACTTCTCGACTTTTCCAGGTCTTCAATATAGGTTACATTTTTTTTAATAATACAATAACAGAAAAAAAATTAATAATAATAAAAAAAAAATTATACAACCCATGAACCCTAAATCTATAGTACCATATAATTAACGATCAATTATGTTTTTGTAAATTAACAAATTTAATATACATACAAAAACAACATACATTCAATTTAAATAGTGCCTACACAATCATACATACAGGAGCATCGAAAACAATTTCATGTTCCGAAAAAAAAATTGGCTCTGATACCAATTGTTGGAACCCCGTTCACTGGTAACGCAGTGGAAATATGTTTTAAAATTTTTAATACAGATTATAAATGATCTGGGACCAGTGAACTTGAGACCGTAATTATTTTTCTGAAATAATACATACAATATGTAAACACAGGAAATTGTAATCAATATATAAAAATAATTAGAACCTCACCAATGTTTAGAAGACTCCTTCACTTTACGATATGCTCCTGATCTGTACCACCTATCTTCCTAGCTATATCCCGGAACTGATAACTGCGTGTGGGCGCGTCACATACTCAGAAATTTAGGAGGATGTAGAGAGAATATGAAGAAACTATTTCTTCAAAAGAGAAAAAATAACTAGAACAATTCTAGTTCTTAAAAAAAAATATTAATAATACATATATCTTTTTTCAATAGTGCAACAATTGCACAACACCTTTTTCTCTCTTTAGTTTTTCTCTCACGCACTACACAAAAAATTGCACAAAAGTTTTTTTTTTTTTGTGTTTCTCTTGTTTTTTAAATATCATATCATGTGTTGATTTTTTTTTTAAATTCAAAATCAATTTTAATCAAAAACCAATTAATCTAATCTTTTAAGATATCAAATATCTTTAAAGATACTGATTAATATTTATTTTATTTAATATGATTTGAATTCAAACTATTTAAATTCAAAATTCAAAATATAATTTAATAAAATAAAATAATCATATTATCTTATTTATTCAAAACAAATATCAACAAACATCCTCCATTTAGTGATTAATAACATGATTAATAATCTTATTATTTAATTTAATTAATCACCATTATTCATTAATCAAATAATCTCATTATTCATTTAATTCCTGAATAAATACGTGTCACTTTCGTAACACAATTAATTGGACAATCCGATTAATTAACCTTGACCCTTATTACCTAAATCGATCGGGCTAGCAAGGGGACCTAATAGACCCACAGTATTTTGAGCTCCAATAATCATTGAAATCATTAATTAAACTCTTTAATTAATATTCCTTGATTATTTACTCTGGTGTTATTCCACTAAAAACCCGAAGCTGCACTCTCTCAAATGTAGACGCTTTTACACAAATCGATACAACTCGGTGTCCATCGATATAGCTATTACACATGGTGTGATCCTCCACAGTAGTTCATAATTAAAGCTGGGTCATAATGTCTGTTATACCCCTCTAATTACATATATCCTTTAAGTACCATTGATTCTCTAATGGATAATAAATCCTATTTCCTCATGGAATTAGGAGAACGCTCATATTAGTCCAAGCCCCGAAGCAACCCTTAAGGAAACTACCATCTACTTCTTACAAGAAGAAGTGGATTTCACTATTGTGTACATATCTTCCCAGCCACAAACCAAACCGCAATCCCAACATACAGAGTATATTGACCAGGAACTGCATCTGACCTCACCCATGGTATATCAAAGACCACGATCTAACCTGAAGGAGTCGATAAGACACTCAGGATTAATTTCACCCACATATAGCCATCATTAGTTGATATATATGAATCTCATAAGTAAACGGATCTTGGTGAGAGATTCATATAGATCATGGCCCAGTCCTATATGATCACATCATACAAGGTGCCTTCATTCCCATATCTCATATGAATGATTCAGGATAGAATCACCGTACTTTACGGAATGGACTGCAGCTATAGATTAACCACAAATAAAGTACCCAGCTTTATTTGTTATCTATGGACTCTTTAGATTGCACGTCTCTTACGGTATCCATCCATATATGACACTCATATACACAGTTCGAGATTACATCCGGCAATCTAGGATGTTAATATATGCACAAGTTATAAAATAAACAACACAACAAGAATGAATTGAGTTTTTCTTTTTATTTATTTCATAAATCCATTTACAAATTACATCTTTAGGGCATAAACCCCAACATGGCGTTATAGGCGGATGAAGTGTCTACCACGATAAAATCTGTCATGAGATTCTGCTGGAGCGGGGATGTTCTTATTATCACTGGTAGGATCATAGACCCGGTGGGAACTATTAAGTCCCTAGTGAATCCATACAGTAGGGTAGTGCAACTATTGTAACACCGATTATTTAAATTGAAATGTTCCAAAGTGCTCTTGAAGAGAATGTCGACGCTGCTACAAGTGTCAATTAGGACACGATGGACCAAATTGTTGGCAATTTGCACAGTGATGACCATGGGGTCATCATGGGGCTATACAGTGTTGTACACATCCTCTTCTGTAAAGATGATCTGTGCTGAAGGAGGAGATTTGGGGAATTCTCTTGTAACCTTGAAGACATCTTGGCCCGCATCTACCTGGGCACTTTCCGGGCGTGGTTTTTTCTGGAATTGTTGGAGGTTCCCGCTAGGGTGGGACCTTTACTGATGGTGTTGACTACATGGATTTGCTCCATCAGATCTTTTCCTTTTGTTTTCCTCCCCTTATCCGTTGCTCTAATTTCTGCTTATACCTCCTTTCCGGTGTGAATGTTATCGCGCACCTATTAGAGGAATTCTACCAGGCATCCTCCTCTTACTAATGCCTCAATCTGGTTACGCAAACTGTAGCATTCTGAGGTATTGTGACCAACATCCTCATGGAAATCGCAATACTTATAGCGATTTTGCTGATCGGTTGGTACTTTTATAGGGCCGGGCTTCGTGTGTAGTCCATTGTCGTGGATGGCGAGATAGATAGTTTCACGGGATGCGTTCAGAAGGGTGTAGTGAGTGTACCCCCTTTCTTCCCTATCTATCCGTGCTATTTTCTGGAAGGAGGCGTAGCTCTAGGAGAGTTTCGCCTAACTGGGTACCGGTTCCGAGGAGGATGGTAAGGTGGCGACCGGTACGTGGACTTGTTAGGAGGTTTGTTATAATTCTTCTGAATTGGTACGGGCTTAGGTGCCTCCTTCTTTTGGCTCTTAGCAGATCTCATATCGTCATGCTCCATCTTGACTCTGAGCTGCTCGTCTATCTCTATCTGTTCCAGGGCTTTGTCATAAGCCTCCTGGTATGTCTCTAGAGGATGCTTGGCGAAGGATCTGAACAGCCTGCCTGCCCATAGATTCCTTCTAAAATTTGCCAAGGTCTCCTTCTCCGCGAAGACCCCCATCTGGATCACTTCCTTGTGGAATCTCTCCACATAGGCTCTGAGCGACTCACCCCGCTCCTGGATCATGTATTGAAGGTGGATGGGATCCTTAAGGAGAGGTTTGACGCCCTGGAATTGAGTGCAAAAATAGGTAGTCAACTTGGTGAATGAGTCGACGCTCCCTGATGGTAGCTTCCTGAATATCTTGCATCTCTCATTTCCGTATTATTTTCGTGACTTAGGGTGCTTCCCTTTAGGAGTAGATTAATTTAATTAAGGGTAGCTTAATTTAGAAAGGCAAGCACCAAGTTACATTTATCTCACTTAATCATCATTCCCACCCCTCCATATTCTCTAATTTTCTTATCTTCATTTCCATGCTCTCTTTCACTCAGACACAATACACTCAACATGCTCACATTTCACACACATCACTCTCACCATTGTCATGTTATCATTTACATTGCTTTCAATAAACACTAAACGTGAGATGGTGGACGGATGACACCTCCCTGTAGATGATTCCCTTGCTTGTACGATGTACTAGTTTATTGCTATACATGTCTATAGACTCGTGCGTTTGCGAGGTAGTTTTTAAAATATAATCTTTGACTTGCATTCACGACAAATGCAACATGTCATAATGTTTATTCATTTAAAAGTTATTCATTTTACGTTATTTATGAAAATTTGTTAAGAATAAGTGTGCTCTTATTTGAAAATAGAACATATGGTTGATGGTTGATGTTTTTCAAAGAGTTTTATGTTTTTCTTCTAAAGTGAATGTTTTTCTATTTTTTTTAATAAGTCATTCAAAATTTTTGGCAGAAATGAAAGACAAATTGTGAGATTTGATATAACTAAAAGTTATTAAAAGTCATTGACATTTTAAAATCATTAAAAGTCATTGATATTTTGAATACCACCTAACTTTCATGGATTTTAAAAAGTCTTGGTCGATAATACCCCATGACTTTTAATGATTTTTTAAAAGTCTATAAAATTCTGTATTGAATACTTCATGACTTTGATAGAGTCTTGTAAAAGGTCTATATTGAATACACCTAAACTTTTAAATTCTATAAAAGTATTTAAAGTCTTTTTGAAATCTCAATCGAATACACCCCTCTGACTATTACGCAGCGGTTCTTGTGTTTTCATTCTGTATTTTCGAAAAAAAATGAAAATGATTTTTTTCATTTTTTTTTTCAAGTTTCGAAATTTAAAAATGCTTATGGTTGCATATGAAAATATATAAAAATGAAAAAAGTAGTGTCAAGTTTGCATTAACTTGTTCCTCTTTTTTAACATTATAATCTAAAATTATAGAACAATTTACATAAATATTTACCAATTTCATGTCTATTGTAATTTTTAAACTTGAATATTTAAAAATGGGTCAATAAACCTCACAAATAATCAACAACCATTCAACACTAACTCTATGTTTGGATTGGTGGAATATGAGAAAAAGGAAAGGAAAAGTAAATGAGGGAAGGAAAGGAAAAGAAAATGTTTTTAATGATTATTGTTTGCATTGTTATAAATATAAAAGAAAGGAAAGGAAACCAATCTTATTTGGATGAGAGAAATAAATGATATGTCAACTTCAATTGTCTTTTAAATGACCTTATCTTGATAATTGATTATTGCCGTTGGAGCCCAACTATACATTCAAGTAAGTCAAGATTGAAAGAGCCACACGTATGTCTGAATGTTCTCATTAGACATCCATCCACATCTAAATAATATCCACTGCCAATGATTATTTACACTCACAAATGCAGTAAAACGCATATCATACATATTTGTTAAGTACGTAGTATCAAATGTTAAAACATCTCTAAACTCTCTATATGTTGATTTACTCCTTACATTTGCCAAAAGACATTCTTCAATCGACCATCTTCATCTAAATCCATTGTTTAAAGAAAATTTGAACTACTTTCATCTTTAACAAATAATGTTAAATTGCATTAACATCTCCTTCCCTAAGTCGTAACCTTCTTATCTAGTAGGATAATTCCTACAATCTTTCTCCAAAATAACTAAGTTGTCATTGCCACCCACTTCAATAGCAAAAGAGTAGTTATAGCCCTTATTTGGTCTTATCACAGCTCTATCATTCAGTTCTAATTTTCTTTTAACAAATCATTTTCCTTGAGTATCAAGTTTATGATTAGGATCTAACACTAAAGAGCGTATTGCTGATTTTCCATTAAGGCATAATGATGATGTGAGCCTAGCGTTACAAGCGATTATGTGCACATGCAAATGTGACAGACCTTCACTCTCCATCATACCCTTGGCCTTGTTTGAAGTTATTTTTGTAAATTCAATTCCCATTTTGTTCCCATACATTTTATAGTATTCAAATACATTCAACTGAATCATGAACCTTTCCTACTTGAGGAGCTTCTATATTTGCTTCTACATTAGCTAAGTTTCCCATTTCATTCCTGTTTATTTTAAATATTGGTTTGATACAATAACAAATAAATAAAATAGTTCTGAACAAAATTCCTGATTTGAAAGGTAATATGGAATTAATCCACTTAGCTTTAATTTGGCATTAGTAACTGAAAATTAATAATCAAGTCAGTGAGTTACCGGAAGTGTTTCCGGTGAACACCCTATAACGCTCAAGTCAGATTTTGAATAAATCATCGAAACTTGAATATTTAGTAATATAATAAAAAGTATTCAAATTGTTTTTTATACCTCATTTTTCGGAGCCACCTTTTATTTATGTTGTTTGTTAGGGGTATTTTTATTTAAAAGTTTTTTTTGAAACTGCATTCTTTATTAGAGAACAGAAGAAACAAAAACAAGACGCGAAAAAGGCATAGCGAAGAAACGCCTCACCCTAGGAAACACAAAGAAAACCACGAAAACAACAACCCAAACAGCAAAAGAAAACAAGCCGAGCAGCCTACCAAGACCAGAAACAAACAGAAACAAAAAAAATGAGAAACCCAAAACAGGGAACTAACACCCTCCCCATTCGACAGTATCCCCAGTCGACCAAGAACCTTTCTTCGCCAGAGCATCAGCCAAAGAATTAGAAAATCTGGGGTTAAAAATTACTACTGCATTTCCCAAAGAAGCTAACATAAACCTGATGTCGTAGATTAGATTCAGATGTTGCAGACTGCCGAAGCCTTCCTCATTTACCCAAGACACTGCCTCCCTCGAGTCACTAATAAACTCTATTCTTCTTCCAACAAAAATGCCTTTTTCAACACATAGACTACAGGCTTTGTGGATAGCCAAAACTTCTGTTGTAATGGCCTCTTGCGCCCCCATAGATGCAAAAAAGGAACACAATACAGCACCATTAGAGTTGTAAAGGGCCCCCCCAATACCAGCTCTACTTCGGTCCCCATTTGCCACTCATCAACGTTGAATTTTAGAGCATCATTCTCAGGAGGGGACCAAGCCTCAAGATTAGGGAATTTTGGATGTTTGATATCGATACAAACTATCTCCAGATTCTTAATCAAAATGGTAATCGGATCCGACGACCCACTTCCATGGTATTTGAACCACCAAGCCACCCTAAACCGAATCAAGTCTACATAATATTCCATGTCAACATGAACACTTCTAAAGACATTCTGATTTCTTGTCTCCCAAATGGTCCATGCTATCGCATAAAAAAACGTCATCCAAACCCTCCCATACTTAGCATTCGGACATAGTCCTTGCCACCCTCTGAACCAAACAATAATAGAATTGCTAGGACAGCAGGCCACCCTCCACCAAGTCAAACACTTACACCAAACCTCCCACGCCCAAGAGCACAATAAGAACAGATGGTCCACAGTCTCCGACTAGCAACTGCACAACGAGCACATAGTACCGCTACTGGCTGCCAGACCAAAGCGGCTCAGCACCTCTGGTACCATAATCCTTTTTTTCAACAATTGCCATACAAAAACTTCCACCTTTGGGGGACAAATACCCAGAATAGTAATGTCCAAGCCTCCCAACCCGGCACCATTCACTTCTTCCAAACAACGTCTAAAAGACTTCACCTAGAATTCTCCATTTGGACAGAAAACCCAAGCCACCGAGTCCGAAACAGACCTATGAATCTTAAACCTCGCCAGACACGCCATAAAATCATTCCACTACGCCACCTCCCAGTCAAAAATTCTTCTTCTTAGCTCTACCTCCCAAATCCATTCCCCCCCCGCCACCTTCCAAACTCACAAATAAACCCATCTTTTTTTACTGCAAGTGCAAAAATTCTCGGATACGCACCCATGAATGGCACGACTCCATTCCAAGAATCCTTCCAAAAGACACGAGTTCCACTACCCACAACCACTTTGAGCCCCTCCCCAATGATCTTCTCTGAAGAGGATCCGGTAGTGAAAAGGCTGCTAATGGCTTTGATGAAAGGCGATGCTGTGGTCGCAACATTCCAATCCCATTGTAAACAATTAAGCTTCACACCGTATTTTGCACAAATTACCTTTTTCCATAAAGATCCTTCATCCCTACCAAATCTCCACACCCATTTCATCAACAAACCTTTATTCTTGTCCTCAATTCTACCAATCCCAAGACCCTCATTCCTCTTACTCTTGCACACTGTTGCCCAATCCACAGCGTGCATTCTTCTTTTTTCAGCCCCGTCACCCCAGAAAAAACTCCACTGAAGCTTCTCAATTGCTTGAGCCACATTAACAGGGACTTTAAAAATTGACATGACATATGTCGGGATACTTGCTAGAACAACCTTTATCAAAACTAAACGTCCACCTTTACTCAAAAACTTCTTTTTCCAAGGAGCCAGACGCTTCTCAATTCTCATCAGGACCAAATTCCAAAAACCTTTTAAACCCGGTCTAGCCCCAAGCGGCAAATCCAAGTATGTTATTGGAGGAGATTCTTTTTTGCATTTGATAAGAGCCGCCCAATTCTCCTTCGTTGCCGATTTCTTCCCCACTTGGACAATACAAGACTTGTGAAAATTTATCTTTAACCCCGAAGCCATCTCAAAACACCTCAAAATTCTTTTCACGTTGACAAGATACTCTGCTTTTGGTTCCAAGAAAAGAATAGTATCGTTGGTGAACTGAAGATGAGAAACATGCACCTCATTATCACCCATAACCGCCCCTTAGCATATTCAACTCGAAAGCTTTCTTAAAGCAACAACTTAGGCTCTCAACAACCATGTTAAAGATGAAAGGCGACAAAAGATCTCCTTGGCGCAAGCCCCTTTCCAAAGCAAACTCTTTCGTTGGGCTACCATTCACCAAAACTGACAACATAGGAGTCGAAATACAATTCCTTATCCAATACCTCCACTTTTCTCCAAATTCCATATTCTCCATTATTGCATCCACAAAAGTGTGATCCAAAGAATCATAGGCTTTCTCAAAATCCAGCTTAACTAAAAGTCCCCCTACCATGTCCTTCCGCCACGAATGAATGATGTCCTCCGCCACTATAAAGCTACCCATGATCTGTCTATCTTTAACAAATGCCATTTGGAACTCCCCAATCACTAATTTCATTACTGTCTTCAGTCGGTTAGATAAAACTTTTGCCAGAATTTTGTACATGGATCCCACTAGACTAATAGGTCTAAAATTCTTCATTGTCTTCGGGTGAGAAACTTTTGGTATAAGCGCTATAAAAGTGTTATTCAACTCCTTCACTATGTTACCATTTCTGTGAAAATCCTGGATAAATCTCATGAAATCTAGCTTGATCATCTCCCAGTTAGCCTTAACGAAATGAAAGTTCAGACCGTCTGGGCCAAGAGCTTTACTTCCTCCACAAGCATTGACCGCAGCCCACACTTCCTCCTCACTGAAAGCTTCTTCCAAAGCTTTCCGATCTCCCTCAGAAATTTGATGCAGGTTTAGACCCTTTATAAGTGGGTGCTTCCATCTAACATTCGAAAACAGCTTCCTAAAAAACTTCCTCACGCCCTCTCTAATATGGATGGGATCCGACACCTTCTTGCCTCCAAAAGAGATCTCACTAATACGGTTCCTACTTCTCCTCCCATTTGCTAATCAATGAAAAAACTTTGTATTCCTGTCGCCCTCTTTCAACCAACTAACCCTCGACTTTTGATTTGATATTTAAAAATAATATATGATTTGATATATATGTGGCACCTGACACGATTCTTTGTTGCCACTTTATCCAATTGGTGCCACAATTGACAATACATATCTAATTTTTGACTTGACACATGTAAGTTTGAATAATTTTTCGTTGGTCATACGTACCTTTATTGTACGCCACTTGCATTAAAAAATACCTCGGCTTCTCATTTCTTTCTCAAACAACAAAGTTCATCAACATCAACACAGATGGTTTCAAACTTTGTCGTAAAAAAAAATAGGGGCTTTCTAGGTATTGTTGATTTTTATACAAAACAGTTACCCCAAACCCTTGGATCAAGTAAATTGTTTCGTCTAAGAGTTGTTTTATTAAAATTGTTTGAAGGATACACATCATGTGTACTACCTTTTGTTTTTAAGGCTGATTGATACACATCTGCATCTTGTAGTGCCTTCTATTTTGTATGGCTAGTTGATATTGCAGTAAAAATATTAGTGGAAATAGATGAAAATGACCACTCTCAAGTTTTAAAAACCAAAAATAACCCCTCATGGAAATATTTGCAAAAATAGTCATTCTTAGATTTCACTTTCTCCAAAATAACCCATCAAAGACTAAAATGCCCTTTCCATTTAAAAGAAACGAAATGACGAAATTGCCCATTAAAAGTTCAAAGGGACCAATATACCCTTCCTCTTCTTGGCAATGGAATTAATTTCCAGCCAGCAGAGGATTTGTTTTTTGTCTGAAACCTAACCCCCACCCCCCATCATCTTCATCGACCTCCTTTCCCCAATCTTCAACTCAATCCAATTAATTTCCAGCACCTGAAAGGTGATTTGTTTTTTGTCTGAAACCTAACCCCCCCTCCCTCCCCACCCCCATCCATCCTCTTCATCGACCTTCCTTTACCCAATCTTCAACTTCCACAACCGCCCACAGAGCTTGTTCAACCATTGCCGTTTCCGTCCAG